>CM055431.1:9582143-10203668 GCA_029228465.1 Salix viminalis
TCCATGTACATGCTCTTAATATTTGTTGCATTTTTTTTGTATTTCCAATTTTATGAAGTTTTTTTTATTTAATGTTCAAATTTTAATATGTGCTGGTGATCATTTGAGAATTAATAATTATTATAATCTCTCTTTTTTTTTCCCTTCAGGTCAAATAATTTCTTTAAAATCATGATAATATTTATTTTTATTTTGTCATTTATTTAGTTTTTTTAATTGTTTTTTTTGTTAATATTGTTACATTTTGGATTTTCTAATTATTAGAGATAAGACATTCAAAATAATCATAATGATTATTTGTTAGTTTTGTTTTCTGTTAAATATGTCAGACTAATAATATTTTTTGATAATTTTTTTAATATATATATAACCTAGATTTTTTGGGAGAAAAAATTATTGTTATTGCTCTAAAAAAATTAATATAATAATATGAGTAATAAATCTTATAAAATAAAAACTTATTGAATATTTTTTTCTAACAATAATTATGGTCTCACCAATTTTTATTATTTCCAGTGTTGTGAAGGTTTTTTTTTAAAATATTTACATTTTAATTTGTGTTGATGATCATTTTAAAATTTATATTTATTATTTTTTTCTCTTTGTTGTTTTTTAGATTCTTTTTATTTATCTTTCAAGTCAAATTTTTTTTAAAATCTAACTATATTTATTTTTATTTTTTCATTTATTTAGGTTTTTTTCTTATAAATATATGAGATTAATTATATATTTTAATATTTATTTAATATTAGCACCTGAAAATATATATATATATATAGACAGAAAAAAATGACCTAGGATTTTTTAAAGAACAAAAAAATACTTTTAATATAATAATATGAGGAATAAATCTTATAAAATAAAATAAAAGGATTTTGCATTTTAATTCTAATTTTATCCTGTTTTGTTTAAGCTTATTTCTTAGAAAAATTGATTCTTGGATTTTAGATTGTTTTTTATAGAAAACAAACTGTTTAATATTTCAGATTTGATATTACTAGGGGAAAAAATGCAAGTTACAAACAAAATGGGTAGAAAACTTTACCCAAGTTATCTACAATTAAAAAATATACGGACCACTTCCCCTGCATTTCGATTACACTGTTCCTTTTAGGCGGGAAAAAAAAATATTTCTAACAGATGTGATCTATTACAATTTTATTAATTAAATATTAAAATAACTAATTACAACAAATAAAAAATCAATTAGTTTTCTACATAAAAAAAGCTCAGCGCAGCGCGCGGGCAAATCACCTCGTAACTTAACTATTTAAGCTCAAAAATCCTTTTACTATTTTTAGTGATTGTTTAGAGTTACTATGCTTTTAGAATTCTTCTATATATATATATATTTAAAATTCTTCACCTTAAGCATAAAATCTCAAATTCTTCTTTTAAAAACATAGATATTTCTAAAAAGAGAAGAGAATAAAGAACCGTAAACCTCATTTTTATCCTTAAACATCAAAATGGCATCTCCAACCTATATTCCATAAGGATCTTTACTCATTACCCACTTTTATAATTATGTAAATTGCATTCTTCATGATAATTGGTCGGTCCATAATCTGTAACAACAAAAAAATAATAATTGAATAGTGTTTTGCCATTCTAAAAAACAATATTCCATAACAAGAAGATAGTTGCCTTGTTTTTGGCATTGAAAAACGGCACAGTTATCAATCTCAATCTGTTTCGGCCGAAACATTTCATACAAGTCAGATAAACGAGACAAAACAACGTGGTTTTTGCCTCGTTTTAAATTCCGACATGTTCCAAATTTTTCGGTCCAATACCGGCCAAAATGTTCCGGATTCGTTTCGGCCATTCCGTTTTGGCCAAATAGTATTTTTTAAAATAATAAATAACTTTACAAAATCAATCATATCTCTTAATTCGATTGTTATATTGAAATGAAATTTTTATGTCTCTTGACATATTTATATATATTATGTGAAAATTTCAGAGCAATTAGAGAATGTAATGACTTTGCAAGATTGATGATGCCATTCTCATAATATTATAGATGTTCATAATTTTGTTCAGAAAAATCATTTTATTGTGTCTTTTTTTATATTAAATTGCACAATTCTAAATAATTTTATTTTTAGATATGAACTGATTGCTTTTTGAATTAATATATTTAATTATATATATATATATATATATACACATAAACAATACAACCCCAAAACGGCGTGCCAAAACGCTCTGAAACTCAAACATTTTGTTCCAATCTGAAAAAATGAAGTACCAACCAAAACAGTATTAACAACCTTGTGAAAAAAACGAGACTTTCTTTTCAATATTACCATGTAAACTTCAAAATACACTATAAATACATTTTGATGTGACCTATTGTTGCCCATTCATATGTTATTAGATGGTTGGGAAGGATCCAACAATATTTTGGTGAACAATGAAAAATGTGACTTATTGTGCATATAATATAAGATTGTTGAGAATGGTGCAACAATATTTTGGTGAATAATGGAAACATTAAAAAATCTTTTCCGTCATTCAATTATCTAGAATCATCACTAGGCCAAATAAGGATGTCATACCATAACTATCTAGTAAGTGACCTTATGATAAAAAGGGTTTGGTGACTCATAGTGGGTCTTTGCTCCTCCTGTGGTCTCAGGTTAGAGCACATGGTCGTTAACCTCAGGGTCCATGAGATTAGTCGAGGTGCTGCGCAATCTGACTCGGACACCTATGTTAATAAAAAAAGAATGTCATACTATAATAATAAGACTCTCCAAAATTAAGAGAAAAATAAGAATATTAAAATGATTGACACCTAATAATTAAGAAAGTCATCACCTAATACTATAATAATAATTGAAGTCATCACCTAATAATTAAATGAAACTAGGAACATTAAAACACATATTATTCTCAAATATTTGAGTATTGGATTATGCCTAAAAAAGATCGACATAACCTTTATTGTGTCCTTTCAAACAAAGTTTATATTTTCTATATGTTTTCCTTAATTCATTTCATTCATGCTATTATTCATCTAATTTATTTGTAAGCTTATTTTTATGATAAATATTTTAAAAGGACATTGAAAACTTGTCAAGAAATTTGATATTAACATTTAAAATAGAAGATTTCATCGATGTGGGGATTTTAACAAATCATTTTGGTTTTAATCCCTAAGAATATGAGATTTTATTTTAATTTTGACTTGGAAAAAAATTCTTGAAAAAAAAATAGATTTCACTGATTTTTAACTTGGATGAGAAACTTTTATGTCAATCCCTAAAAATAGGAGATTCTATCTATTTTTTATTCAAGCCAGAAATTTCATGTTAATTTCTAAAAATAGAGGATTTTATTGATTTTTATTTAAACACTTTTCTATGCTAAGCCCTCAAAATAAGAGATTTCATTGACTTTTGACTAGGATGTAAGTTTTTTATGCTAATCCCAAGAACTAGCCGATTTCATTGATTTTTGACTTGGACATAATGTTTTGACATTAATCCCTAAAAATAAGAGATTTCATTGATTTTTAGAAAACTTTGATTTCTCTCTTTTAAACAAAAGACTTATTTTTCACAATGTTTAAGATTAACCTAAAAGCATAAAAACTCAATTAACCTAATTCTTCCATAATCATCAAACCCTAGATAAACAAACCAAACTCTAAAAGAAAAGAATTCAAACTTCTTATTATTGATTCATGAATTATCAAAAGATGCACATTGTCTATAGTTTTTCACATTCATTACAAACAATCATATTTAGCCTACACCCTAATGAATTAAGCAAAAATAGTGTGGACCATCAAAATTAATTCACAAAGAAACTCTAAAGAAATGGAATTTAAGTCTCCATACATGTATTTACAAGTTAAACATGACACAAAATGAATAAAAATCCTAGATGGCAAAAACTCTAAACTTTCATATTGTCTTTAATTAAAGGACACAAATGCTTTACAACCACAAAAATGAATTGGAACCTTGAGAAATTAAAAATCTTATAATTCAAGAGCATCCATACACACAACATTTCATATTCAACCCCTGCTCAAAGTAAGACATAAACCATTTCTCAACATATTTTTTTATGAATCAAAACATTAACACTAAATTGCTTAAAAGGTGTCAAATTTCATAATCTAAAAGGCCACAAATGAGTTCTAAAAGAGTTATTTGGATTAGCTTACCCTATTTGTTAAAAATTATATAGCAATAAAATCATAAAAAATATATTTTTTGTTTACTTAAAATGGTCAACATTGATTTGAACCTTATAATAAAACCCTAATTGTTCTTTTTTTCACAAATAAAAGATAAAGATCATTCATTTTTCATGACTTTAGTTCACAACACTTACATTCAAGATTGTTTCACCTATATCAATATAAAACTGGAACTAAAAACCATGTAGTACTCTACAAACAAGTTATTTTAGTACTTTTCCCCTAAAAAAGCTCATGGTTTGTATTCCATATACTCATAACTTATTAACTTAGATTATACTCTCATGTAAGAACAACAATGATAAAAACAAGATCAAATGAAGGGAGTTTAACACCAAGAAAAAGGTAATAAACTCATCTAGTACTAATATGGTTGTCCCTTTTATTTCTTGATTGTTTCTATGTAAAAACTAGTTTTGACCATGATTTGGACCAATGATAGTTTTTATCATTCCCTGAAGTTGTTACTATCCTATAATTGCCTAAACTCAATGTATCGCCTAGAAAGATTGATCTAATCCAGATGTTGTTGTTGTAGGCTTTATTTTGCAATTTCTGTCCAAAATGAGGTCTTTAACACCTTACAAAGTTGAGGCATTATTGAGGTTTCTTAAGGTTATCATTATGGTGTATAGTCTTAATAAGAATGGTTTAGAGGGTTTCCATTGTTGGATAACGGGTAAGCTATAATTGTTATGCCAAAACAAATATTCTCTCTTATTTTTTATTTTACTTCCATGTTTACTCTTTTCATTCTCCTTTAATAACTTGGATGTGAATTGTGGGGTTAATTTATATGTAAAAATGAAGGTTTTGGGGTGTTTTGATCTAGAAGCTCAATACCATTAATCACTAGGCATGTATCTTATCCCTTAATTAAATCTTTTTTTACCTAAGCTAAATAACTGGCTTAGAAAGTAATTGTTTTTATCTTTATGTTTTAGAAGTTCAGTTACAAGTTATGCAATGTTTTTAGCTAGTGTGGGAAAGGCATTTAAGGATAAAAAATAAAGTGGAAAAGTATATGTAATAGAGGTATACAGTTAAAGTTAAGAGGGTATGTGTATTTGTTTTTATCTTGGATGAGAGGTAATACACAGAAAGAAAAAGGTGAAAATCCTATCTTGAGTTGATGAGAAAATAGTTAATAAGTTAAAGAAAGGATAAGACAAGATGTCATTGCTTCTCTATATGATTAGGTCTTACAATTTAAGTTAAATGAAACTATTTTAGACCATAAAATTTTTGTCCTTGAATTTCATCCCCTTTTCAATTTTAGTCCTTGCTTCATATATTGTTAGTTTGGTTCCAAATTAAACTTTACCTTTTATATTATTTTAATTTCACCTTGATCATTCTCAATTTCACCCTGTCTTTTGGTCCCTAATTCTAAATGATGTCAATCACATGATTAATGAACTTAAACCATTGTTTGATTTGTTATTTTCTTATCTTCCATACATAAAAGGCACACCAAGACATATGATCAATTACACACCTTTGAACATTGCTTTGAAATGAATACAATATCAATTCCAAACAAAAATAATTTATTACAAAAATTACATTATGCAATTATATTTTCCAAATTTAATATGAAATTAGAAATTTGGCAAATACGAATTGACCCTAATGATTGTTACAAAATTATATTTACAGTTCTATTCGGACAATACAAATGGAATGTTATTGCTTTTAGATTATATGTGTACGCGTGTGCGCGCGCCCTAACATATATTAGCTGAGTCTTTTAGTTATAAAGACCAACACAAACCTAATGCTTGGTCTTTTAAACTTAAAACAAACCTAAAAAATACGTTGATGAGTTTTCAATGATTTTTCATCAAGTCACTATCAAGTTTCATTTAAGCTTTGTAAACTATTAGGAGCCTCATTGAGCCCTCTTAAAATATATGCGCATATGCGTGCATATATTCACTTATCTTATACGTTGATGAGTTTTTAAAGATTTACAGAGGTTAGGTCAATGAGTCTCTTAATTCTAAGACCAACACATACCTAGTACTTGGTTTTTAAACTTAAAATAAACTTAAAAACATGTCAATGAGTTTTCATCAAGTTATTATCAAGTTTCATTTAAAGTATTTTTTAACTATTAGGTCAACTAATCTCTTAGTTTTATGGCTTTAAATTAGCCTAACATGATCTTTTTTACCAAACAAAAATAATCAAAGTGCAAGACATTTGTTTTAGGGTCCAACACTAACTCAAATGAATGTTGATCATTAATAAATGAGATGCGAATGAATTCAAAAAATACATAGTTAAGGTAGCATTTTTTCTTATAAACAATATGACAATGGTGATTTCTACCTTTTCTTAAGCATACCCAAACCTACCTATTTTTTAATCTCTAAACCAATACATATTTCAGGATTTTTTATTCTCCTTAAAAAACTAGGTAGTGACTCCATTTTACTAGATTTTTATTTAGTTTTGAAGGTCTCAAATTTATATTAGATAGCAACATAAAATATAAAGTGATGATTAAATAAAAAACGAAAACTCAAAAGATCAGGGGATTTATGTACCTTAATTAAGAGAACAAGTATTGAAATCATGGGAGTAATGGATTTCAAGGACTAAAATGAAAACAAATGCTTAAGAAATTATATAAGGAATATATGGAACATGAATTAGAGAGAGGTTGAGCTATTCTTGACATCCTCGACTTGACTCATTGATTTTTTTTATACAATTGATTATTTATAATATATCCTCTGTTTGTTTACTATATTACAACGTGTGGTGGTCAATAATGGTGTGACAGAATGGCACCAAATAATGGAAGAGTGATAAAAAAAAATCTCAATTAATGTATGCATGTGTGCATATCTTTATGCCATAAGGGTAATATATATATGTCCTAGGATTGGCTTTGTTTTTTTCTTGTTGATGTTTTGTTAAATTAAAATAGGCTTAGACATTTATAGCCTAAAACGAATGCACTTGGGTTATCCAAACGAGGTTTTTGCTTGTTTGTTCCTTCTATTGTTTTGTCCTTTTATCAAGAAATATGATAAAATTGAAAGTAAGAATGTAAAATAATTACCCAAAAAAACCTTCGATAAAATCATTATAATTATGGTTTGTCTTGTAACAAGAACATATATTTATATAATATTTGTTTGGGTGGTTTTTTAAAGAATATTGAGTATTTGAGAAAGTGTAGCTTTTGTATTTGAGTGTGTATGAAAAGTGTTTTTTATAACAAATATTAAAAAAAAATTATTATTATTTTAATATACCATATAAAAAATTATTTTAATATATTTTTAAATGCATAATAATTTTAAATGGTATGTGATCCATAGTAAAAGAAAACATTCTTAAATGGATCAAATCTCAATAAAGTAAATTTCCAAGGCATAGATATGATCCTTGCCTAACCTTTTGATTTTAACAACTAGAAAAATACATTAGGAAATGTAAAAAATAACAAAACAAGAGTGAAAGGTTTAATATGATGAAATTGTTTGTAAAAGGTTTAATTTTACAAAATTTCAATAGTAAAGAAACAAATAATATTTTTAAATGTTAATTAATGAAATGAACCCTATAAAATATAAAAATAAAAAATTCAATTAAATATCCGAGCTGAGTGATTTAAAAGATGCATTTAGTTTTTTTTTAATTCCTTTAACATTTTGTTTAATTGACATTCGAAAACAATAAAAACTAATAATTGATTTCATACTCTTTAAATTTAAAATAACTTTCAAGCACAATTGTGTACACCGCCATAGATAGGGAGGGTCACGCTACCACAGATGGGTTCGTAAAACACAACACCACAAACGCAAAACCATCTTCTCCTTCCCCTTTCCCACAGATCACAAGCATAGTCCAACAAAACCCCGCAATTAAGATGGGAGTAGCCAACAACATCACAGCCTTCCTAAACTTCATAGCCTTTCTCTGCTCGATCCCTATAATAGCCTCCGGCATTTGGCTAGCCTCCAAGCCGGACAATGAATGCATCCATCTTTTCCGGTGGCCCGTAGTTCTCCTCGGATTCCTTATCCTCTTGGTCTCACTTGCTGGTTTTGTGGGTGCCTACTGGTATAAGGAAACACTTTTAGCATTCTATCTCTGCTGCATGGCCATTCTCATAGGACTTCTGTTGATCCTTCTGGTCTTCGCTTTTGTGGTCACGCGCGCCGATGGTGGCTATGATGTGCCTGGGAGAGGTTATAGAGAGTATAGGCTTCAAGGATTTTCCTCTTGGTTGAGGAATCATATCGTTGATTCCAAGAATTGGGACAAGATTAGACCTTGTCTTGCTGAGACTGATGTTTGTTCCAAGCTGACTCAAAATTATATCACTGCTGATCAATTCTTCACGGCTCACATCTCTCCTCTCCAGGTAAATACCAGCAACCAATTCTCTAATTTCTTCAGTAATTTTCATTTTTATTCAAGTTCATGTATTTCCCAATGCATAAATTGGTGTAGACCAAGAATTCTTCTGTGCTATGCTATTCAAAGTTTAAAATTTGCAAGCTATAAGTGCTATGCTTGGGTATTAAGTGTTTAATTTCTATTCTTAGCTTAAGAGCGTAGAACCTTGAAACAGTCAAATTTTCTCAAGAACAAAACTTCTCTACCGCGTAATCTGGCTGCCGCTAAAACTTGGCAGAATCTCACAAGTAATCCACCGACTAAATTTTTTTTTAATCTGTGTTCGGTAGTGATGTGCTTTTGTAAAAGTGTATTTTAAGTCAATGATGCTTTCTGCGTTTCTCTAAAAGCCCTTTTAAAAGCATCATTTATGATTTGTACCGCACGTCATGGAGCGGTCATGTATTATTATTGCCTGGAAATTTGTGGAAGAGAACATGATAGTGTGGATTAATTGGAAGCTATTTCGAGCCAGATTCCACTTTCCCCTAAAAATAAAAAAATATATTATAGTACATGTATACATTATGGTAGGGAACCATAAGTGCATATATATATATATATATTATTATTTGAAAGGGGTCACTGTGGATATTGAAAGTTTTTCTGTTAATCTGTCAAATCTCAATCATAATCAGCTTGATCATCCGATAATGTATTATTGTTTGGAGAAATTATCATGGTGTGGGGGGGGCCCTTTTTGATGCCATCATAATCGGAAAATGATTTTGCCACGGTCAACAGTGAGCCCGGGAGGGGGTTTGTGCAAATAGATCACTACCAAGTAAGTAACTCAATTATGAAAAGGGATCATGGAATTTAGACCAAATTAAAGCAATCCACCTTACTTTATTGAGTTCACGTTGCCTTGTTTTCATTGGATCTAGAAGATAAGAATATGCAGGCTATGGTTGCCAGCTTTGAAATTGGTTGGTGTGGTGCTATGCCATGTTTCCCTTTTTGTCTCGCTTTGATTTCATAGCAGTCATAATTTTTATTCTTGAAATCGCTGCATGTTACAGTCAGGGTGCTGTAAGCCTCCCACAGTTTGTGGCTACAATTATGTGAACCCTACGCTGTGGCTAAACCCGGTGAACCCGGCAGCAGACCCGGACTGCTACTTGTGGAACAATGACCAGAGCCAGCTATGCTACAATTGCAACGCTTGCAGAGCTGGTTTGCTGGGGAACCTGAGGAAAGAATGGAGAAAAGCCAATGTGATCCTCATTGTAGCGGTGGTGGTGCTCATTTGTGTCTATGTCATTGCCTGTAGTGCTTTCAAAAATGCACAAACTGAAGACCTTTTCCGCCGATACAAACAAGGTTGGGTTTGATCTTGTAACCAAACTCACCCTACTTTTCTGATGCTGGTTCTTAATCTTTTTTGTTTTTTCCTCTTCCTTTTTATCCATCCAGTGATGAAGATGCTCCGTTGTCTATTTTGTATATATTCCTTTGTGCTGTACCCACCTAGAATGTATGGCATGGACTGCTTGCTGGGGAAACAGTTTTTGAACATTATATAATTCTGCCACTGATAGTAGCATAATTCTGCCACTGATAGTAGCATCTCAATTATTCAGCTTTCATGAGAATTAGATTCCTCTATGTTTCAACCCTCTAAATTGAAGAACCTTTCCAATTGAATTTAATTCATAAAATCTCATAAGATATTTATTAGCAATCTCTCACTTGAAAGTAAAGTCAATCACTAATATATCTAGTATCATAATCTTTCATATGATGATCATGATTTTGTTGGGATAGTACCTTAGTTAAGAGGATCTGCAAGATTCTTTTCAAGTGGGTACTCGTTATATCTTCACATCTTTCCTCTCTATGATTTCTCTAATAAAATGGAATTCTAAGTACATCGTTGATGAGGCCCTGATTTCTTTTCTTGTGCAATGACTCCATTATTATCACAAGGATAAGGTTATTCGATCACGATGCTAGGAATCATATCTAGTTCACTGATAACTTTTTTTAACCCAAACAACCTCTTTTGCTATCTTAGACATGTATGTATTAAACTTTCATTTATAGAATTAGTTGTGATTTTTTGTTTGAAACTTTTTCAAGTCACAACACCACCATTTATAGTAAAAATATATCATGATTGAGATTTGTTGTCATCAATATCTAATTGAAAACAATCGTTTAAAAAACCATGAACTTCTAGTATATGTCCTTCGTAGACCAAAAAGACATTTTTAAGTTATTCCCTGGAAACTTAAGAATATTTTTAACTATCTTATATTGGCTCTCACATGCATTAGATTGGTATTTATTTGTTATACTTAAAGCATAGGATATATCTAATCTTGTACATAGCATCGCATACATAATGGGTCTCATAGCTAAGGCATGGAGAGTCCTTTCCATCCTATCTCTCTCAATTTGTGTCTTAGGACATATACTTTTTTTTAGCGATGTATTCCTTGTGAAATAGGTAAATATTCTCTTTTAGATTCTTCCATGCTAAAGTATTTTAGCATCTTGTCTTTGTACGTGGATTGAGAAAATACAAGCAACCTTCTAAATCTATCTCTATAGATTTTGTATTTCCAATATATAGGTTGTCTTTGTCATGTTCTTGAATGGCATACACCCTAGTGGAAAACAATAAAACAAAATTATTGGGATTCCTTAGAATCTTGTTATACAAATCTAAAGTTGTTTAATGATTTATTACCTGGAGATGTATTTTTTTTTTACTTTGAATTATTCTTTAAATATTAAAATTTAAATTTGGTGTTAATCACGTAAAGTGTTATTTGATTAAAAAAAGTGTTGACACGCTTAACTTATAGAAGCAATAAATATTTTGGATAATAATAATAATAATAATAATAATAAAATGCTCAATAAATGTTATATTTGAGTATTTTGCTGCAAAAAATCCCTCTTTACAAGACACATGATGCTTCAAAATTATTGTATGATGTCGAATCCCATAAAAAAGACATTGCATGTACACGCATTTTTTATGATTTAAAAAAAAAATTATTTTTAATGTTTATTAAATATTTAATCGATAAATATAGAGTAAAGATAAAATTATTGGGACACAAATGTTTCACAAGAAAAAAATATAAAGTTGTTATAATTATGAGATTTCTATTGCACTAAAATATTGTTCTTAAATGTTTTTGGTCAAAAGTTATATTAAGACTAGATATTCATTATAGTTGTTGAGATTAATAAATATTATATTCTTTTATTTATATAAATAAAAAAATCAATTGTTATCATAAAGTGAAGTATGAGGGATACCTAAAATTAATATGTTGGTGTTTTGTGAGATAACATGTACATCGAACTGAACCGTATGGGAATTTCCATATGAAAGAGATCATTTGTGTCTATGAAAAAACCCGTGTGAAAGTTGTGTAAGTGATCCTTAGAGCTAAAGCAACTAAGTTATCTTATATAAGAAGTGTTATTTTTTATTCTACTATACGTCTCAATCAAAAGTAATAAATTAATAGATATGGAGTATAACATGAATTATATGAAAGATATTTAAGTAATCAAAAAATAATTTATCACCCATGGTGAATTAAAAAAATATTTTTTTATTCTCAACTAGTGTTTATTGTAAATCCTTGGCAAGGTGAAATAAAATTTGAAAAGGGTTTTGAATCTCTTTCAAATAATTAATGATTATGGTGTTGAGAACTAACATGATTTGATTTAGTAAATACATTGTATGCTATAATATCTAAACTAGAGCATAGTTGATTAGAGAGATAATAATTATACTGAAAAAACTAATTACTTAAGGGTAAGTCAAACTACTTATAACTTTACTAATGTTTTAAGGTTTATGATAGGTTCTTAGACATTGCACTTGATATTTAAATATAGATCAATTAATTATTGAATTTATAATAAATTATTTTATTCAATCTTTTTTTTTATATTTAAGATTGTGATTTATATTTTTGACAAACTTATAAGAAAATCTAATAGGTCTCACATATAAGAACTATTAGTTAGAAATTAAAATTGGAAAACTAATAAAATAAGTTACAGAAATTAAAGACTAAAATATAATTTATATAGAGAATTATAAGTCTAGACATAGCAAAATCAAGTAGGGACTTGATTGAATAAATTTCAAAAAACCCAACAGTTAATACTAAAAATATCTAGCATTACGATGTTGGGATACATCAAGTTTTTAATGTTTCGAGTATAAAGTATACTATAAAAGGTAAATAACTGTTGGACTGCATTGAATATTTCACACAATCATGTTAGAAATCCAAACCAATGAAAACAGATGTTAGAGAACCTAAGCTGATATCTTTATTTTCGCACTTGCAAGAAAGTGTTTGGTTGCTAGGTTGTTCCCCGCTGGTAAAAACTAGACGTTATATTTGTACCAAATACAATTCCATTGACCATAACATTTGAAAACCCGCATGCCTTCCTCCCAATTTCTTGCGACATTTGATCATCCAATGTGTCTCACGCTGTAGATGCCTTTGTAGAGAAGACAACGTACATGGGATCCGAGCGTCCAGGATTTGGAGATATGTCCACAGCCTGCAAAACGAACTCTTCAGTCAAAGAATCCCTCGTCACCACATCACCCTCAATTACCTGCACCCTTGTGGGCATGTTTTGCAGCTCAGGATTGACGCCATTTATACACTAAGATTGCTGCAGACCATTGGATTACAAGCAATATCTTCTACAACTCTCAGGGATATTACATAAATGCACACACTGTATACTATACGGCACTCAAATCACATCCAGCCAGAGATGAAGAATTTGCAGTAAATGAAGCAAGAATCAACAGAAAGGAAATTATTCTGCCATTAGAGAGACACTGCTTTTCAGCGGGAACAGCCATGAAATCTCAAATCAATTCGTAAGTAGAGAAATATAAAAGAGCAAGCACAATTAATAGCACACATGAGATTTACGTGGCTTGACAGCTTAGACCTACTCTATGGGCTAGATCATAAAAAAAAATTCACAATAGGAGATTACAAGATGGCATACAAAATTGCTTTCCTACCCGAAATTTCGAAGCAACCCAAAACTACCCATCTTCTCTCCTATCTCTCTATCCATCATCAAAGTGTAACGAATATAAACACTTTCAGCTAAACTTTTACCCCTCAAATATGATAACTTTAGCATGGACTAAATACATGAGTATTTCTCTTCCCCACAATTTTAAACAAACCTCACACATCATCTGTAAAACACTAAAGAAATGGTGCAAGGAATACGGAATTACCTGAGGTGGTTCAAAGCCTCCAGAGTAATGGAAATAAGACCCAACAATCATTACATGATCAGCATCACCGGTTGATGTCCATATAGAGATTGCTTTTGTCCAAAAGCAACGGTTAGAGAAGCTGATACAAAAGCATTCAATAAAATGTTGGAACTGTTTTTTCTAAAATATTGAATAGCTTAGAAATGCTTGAATAAAGAGAAAAGATGGGTGAGTGATGAAACAAAAATACTGATGTCTAGCTACTAAACTGGCAAGGGATGCCCGAGGAGGTGAAGTAGTTGAATATGGCGTTCATATTCTTTTTTTTGTTTTTGTTTTTTGTTTCTACAGTTGCAGAGCTATTTAGCTGAATCGCAGCCTCTTTATCTTCACCTGTGTGATGTGTCCACAGCTCCACATCAGTCCGTTATTGATGTTGCAAGTCAGTAGAATGATTTGCTTTGTACCCTTAGTATGTCAATTACAGTGAAATGGCACCACATGGAGGGGATGAGGGTAAAGAGACAAACCAAAAAAATTTAAGGAATTCATTCAATTGAGATTTATATGGAATTCTGTTGCAAAATACAACTAAGTTTAGATGACCACAACAGAAATATTTCTGCGGATCTCTTTTAAAAGGTCAAGGAACTGCGACTCGGAAATGGCATACATTCACTAAATGAATTGAGGAAATCAGTATTACTGAACTTTCAACGAAGTCAGGACTGTAAAAGCAAAAACACAACAATAATCTCACCTCATTATAGCTAGTCCACCTGGCTTAAGTATTCGGCACATCTCCTTGAAAACTTCAATAGGTTTAGCTAGGTAATCAACACTGACCTGTGAGATTTTTCAGAAAGAGGAAAAATGGGATCACTTCTATCAGACCAAAATTTAAGAGAATAATCCAAACAATTCCTCTTAAGAAATTTGACAACTTAATATGATAAAAAAATATGGGACAAAAATCTCTGAGGTCATAGTGGCAGCAGAGGATTTTCTTTGGAAATACAGATGTAAGACACCACAACCATTAAGCACCCAAAAGAAAAAATTGTCCTTAATTAAAATGATGCATTGCCATCTAAGAGGCAGGCTTTAAGTTTTCTCTTTAAATTGAAAAGAGAATTTATTGCTATACGCAGCTGCAACATTCTGCATCAGAAATAATATATTAAGAACAAAATATATCAAATATTAAGCTGATCCAACATATTCATAATGCTAATAGGGAGGGGAGGCCACATGTCATTAAGATAATGACAACTATAAATCTTTCTTAATAAAGTATAATACTTCAAAAATCATTAACTCCAGGCATTCAAATACTCAAATGGAAACTTGTAAGAATATATTTTGAGAAAACATAAATCAGTCAAATAGAACACAGCCAAAATGGTCAAGAGATGTGGATAATACACGTACCGCATTACTTATGACATCAAAGGAGTTATCTTCAAATGGGAGTTTAGGGTTCAAATTTAAATCTTGCACAACATATTCAGTCAGAACCTACAAAGAAAATACTTCATCAACATATTATTGTCATCATTGATAGAAAGATCATAGTAGTGTTTACAATGCAACTAGTCTAGAACCACCTAGATCACAAAACTAAATACAACAAATCTAAGTTGAACCTTTACGAATCTAGCAAGAGAAATAACCTTACATATGTTCAAACAGATTTTACTGTACAATTAGGTGTATACCCTTGTCATCTTTTGAGGTTCGGCTAAGGCTTTGATTATCTTATTTTATTCAAATTATGACAACTCATCAAGGGGTTATTTGGTTTCCAGCGATATCATCAAAATGGCTCTCAATAAAGCAATAAGATTCACATGCTAAAATAAAAATGTTAAACTTCTCAAGGGATAGTAAAATAATATGTACATCATTTTTAAATTCCTAGGTAACCAGTTCCAATTGTGTAAGATGATTACTAATCATGAATTCTACATAAAATATTCCACTTGAAAACATCAGTGACTAATGGCAGTAGCTTGGAAAAAATACATGAATGACAAAATAAAAATATGCCTGACATAAATAACTAGAAATGATATCGAGAATAAGTAGATACTGACTGGATTCCGTTTGAGCTCTTCTTCATTCATGCCTAATCCAACTATACAAGCTTGCTTATATCCTTTTGGGAAATGGCTGACCTACATATAAAACCAGGAATAGTTTGTTAACTTAAATATTGATGACCTAACTAGGCTGAAAATAAATGTTAGAAGCATCTTACCCAACTGCTACACATGTCAAGGATGCAGATTCCAGGAGTGTTGCTGGGAGGGAAAACCTTTGAATAGTACTTAGTCAGTGCAGCAATAGCTGGATCATCAATGTGTGTCACAAATCTTGGAGCATCATAAAACATTGAATCTGGAGACCTGCACATAACAACTTTGAGTTTTGAAGGTATATATAACAGTGAACTCAGTCCAATGTCGAATGTAGGGTGATTGAAATCAAAATTGTACTCATCAAAGCGCTGGAAATCCTCCTCCTTGAATGGAAACTGCTGTGGCCAATCCACATTCTTAAATACCTAGAAACAGGAAAAGAAAAAAATTGGAAGATCCAGTATTAAGAATAAGAACACTGTCAAGCAAGAAGTGACACTAGTCACATAGACAGGGGTGCATCTGTGGCTCTGAAAGGCCTCAATATCTCTTTAAAGATAACAGAAGTTTGAAATCAATCACAAGCCAAATAATGAGGCTACTTGGACTCAATCAAACGAGTTGAGTTGTTTTTTTCCAGACAGGAATTGTTTCTTGATTTTCCATTTTGTTGATTAAATGTCAATTAGCTTCTATAAATTATGTGCCAAAGAAGCTTCACATTCCAAATTGCCACTCCATCATTTTCCAGAGAACCAAATATAGATTTTGCAGCTTTAGAAGAACTATTTAAGGAGAAGATGGACTACATCATCCTGCATGAACCACAAGAATGCCCAATCAAATCACAAGAGGCAAGAGTCGATTTCCTTATATCCCAAACTACTATAGAAGTGACTGTTAATACTGAGGTAATTTATGCATGGTGAATCTGTTTACTTGGGCATTATAAAAATGAAGAGAAAAAAAGAAGCAAGTGAATCCAGAACCTAGTAACATGATCGGTGAAAACGGAGTGAAGAAACAACTCGAGATGCTTAAACCCAAGAAGAATTTTGATTGCATTGCAAGAATTTGAAGTTATCTCACCACAAGAATGACAAGACTACAATCTAGAATCCAAGAAATCCCAGAAAACAAATTCAGCAATTGAGTAGTACACGAGTACGAAACAGCAGCAAGCAAAGATAGAAAATTCACCTCTTCAATGACACCCTTTTGCCTTGCAAGGGCAATGTGATATTTGCCTCTGGCTCTACCAGGCATACTCATAAACTGCGACCAAAATGAGGCCCCAAGTCCTAACACCAACCTACGAGGAGCTTTAAATCCAATCTTGCACTTCCTCTGTGATTCTGAAACAGAATTAGCAGCACGCGTGTGAATTGTAGGGAGACGACATGGATAGATTTGCTGTTGCTGTGGAAGTACAAGAAGACTAATCATCCTCGACATTTTCTTGGACATATCATATATGTTATATATCTTATGCTTAATTATATGTAGGGATTTGCTTCAGGATAACATGATAACGTGTATTCCTTGCTACCCTACGATGACTTCAGGCTACTCTAGCTCCGCGGCAGTTTTTTCTTTCCTCGAAAAAAAAAAAAGAATAAGCCGTGCTTGACAAATGGATATTACGAGTCATTCGCCTGCGCTCCGCGGCAGTGAAAAAAAAATCATTTTTTTTATTTTGATTTAATATATATATATAAAAAAAATTATTTCACTTTTTTTTGTACATCTCTTTAATTTTTCGGTTTTTCTAAGATAGTTCTTAATTTTTTGTTTTTATTTATATATTTATACTCTTAGTTTTTACTTTTAATTTTTATTGCTATTTATCTTTGTATTAAATACAATTTGTATTATAAAACAGAGTAAATTTAGTTTTTGTGGCATAAAATAAAAGTGAAACTCTTTCTTATTCATGTATAGTGAATCTCCTGTTATTAATGATTTGTTATCTTTGTGTTTTTTTTATCTGGTTTATCTATGTGTGACTCGGTATATTTTTAGTTTAAAGTGTTTTTTATTTAAAAAGAAATTAAATTATTTTTTATTTTTTAAAATTTATTCCTGATATTACTATATTAAAAATAATTCAGAACAGTGAGATTAAATTAATTTCAGATTTTTTTAAAAAAAACTTAGTTCATTTTTTATATATATTTTAAGGCGTTAATATTAAATAAATATCAAAATATATAATCAGCCTCACATATTTTAAAGAAACAATATCTTAACAACAATTATTATCATTATTTTAAATGTTTTATCCATAATAAAATAAACATATAAAAAAACTAAATAATAAAAAATTTAGAGGTTGATTATTTCGCTCAAATATATAGTATCATAAATAAAAAATCTAACACTATTAATATTTTTTTAACATGTTAAAAAATTTGGTTGTGGCAGCGGCGAAGCATAGGGCAAGTGGCTTGTATATTTTTTTATTATAGATCATTTGGCCCAATGTTTTTACCTGTTTTGTCTATATATGGCTTCATATATTATTTTTTTTATGTGATATCAGATCTAAAATATCATATATAAAAAAAAAGGCAGCAAAAATCAATTTTTAATAGAAACAATATTGACTAATGAATTATTTTGAGTACTATTCTCATTGTTATGATTATGATTGTTAAATTGTCACAACTATTATAGCTGTCATTATAATCATTATTGTAAATAATTAATATTCTAATTATTATTGTTATAATTGCGGTCATTATTACGACAATAATCATTAAGATAATCAACACCGTTATTTTTATTAATATCACTTAAATTAGAATTAGAATTATTATCATTATTATAAAAAAAATTATCATTATTGATATTCTTCATATTATTTTATGAGTTATTGTTATTATTATCATCAAAGCCATAATTATTAACAATATAAGTACTATAACCATTACAATTGATATTATCATTATGTAATAATATCATTATAATTATTATGATTATAACACCTAAAATTATTATTACTAATACTGTTAAAACAATAAAAATTAGTAAATTACCTTGAGTAATAAAGCAAACTCAAAAACACTAAAATTATTGTTGTTGTTATTGTGTAAATAATGGAAAAAATAAAATTACCTCAAATAATAATAAAAAACTAAAACTTTTAACAAAAGAGCAGACAAACAATAAAATAAATGGAAAAAAAATATAATATTATTAGCTTAAAAAAATAATTAGACTTGAAGAATAAATAAAAATACAAAAAAAATAACAAAGGGAACAAATAAGAAATATCAATTTTCAAATGACCACCAATAAAAATTAAAATTTAAGAACTAAATTAAAAAAATACAACCTCAAAAAAAAAGTAATAAAAATTAAAAAGCAAAACTACGAGCATATACATATAAACATGAACAAAAATATGGATTATTTCAGAAATATAAAAAAATGAATTCAAATCAAATCCAAAATATAAAGTATAAGGGTTAAAAAGAAAATAAAATATATAATCAATTTCAATTGAATGACAAAATTGAAAAAAAAAAACTTCTATACAAAAATATTAAGGGATTTAAAATCAAACTCAAAATTAAAAGAATAATGACCTCAATCAAAACCAAATATATAATCGATTTCCATTGAAGGATAAAATTGAAACAAATCAAAACTTATATAACAGAAATCAGGACCATACAACACAATGAAAAGATCAGGGATTGAAATGAAAACACCATAAACCAAAGGGACTTCCATGTAATTTAGGTTACATGAGAGAGAAAAGGGGGAAGATCAATCGACCACTGTTATGTTTCCGCCCATCGTGGGACACCACGCGCACTACCATGAGAAAGAGCACATGACGGCGCATCAAGTGAGACGTTAGATGGACATTTTTCACCACTACAAGCCGCTGCACACGCCACCTGAAGGGAGCGTGAGGGAATAAATCGTCGGCACGTCAACCAGACGCGCCAACAGTATTTTGCAAAAAAAAAATTACCTATACATCCCTACAATCAACTCTTGAATTTTGTTTTTTCTGAGGATATATCCATATTTATATTGTTTTGAAAAATATGAAATTCTATAAACAAGCCCGTGGGCAACTCTTTTTTTTTTTTATCTTATTGGAAAGTAATATGTTTATTTTACTGTGCACAAAAGTGGAAAAAATCAAAAATACCCTTGGGTAGGCAACTATTTATTGTCTGCTGGCAAGGGTAAAATTGTGTTTTTACTATGCAAAATTACTTGAAAAAGATAAAAACACCCTCAAACATTCAAGTAATGTCAATCAGTCCCACAAAAAAGTCTAAATTACCCTTGAGTCCAAGGCTTAAATTGAAAGGCATTGAGGGGTAAAATGGTTATTGCACTATTATAATCAACAGTATTCTGTGTCTATTGTTACAGTGAAAACTGACTTATTTTAGCATTTTCTCTAACTAGTGGTAAAACCATTTAATTAAAATAATATAAATTAAAAAAAAATACAATAACAAGCTAAAAAGTACAGCATAAAAAAGTTATAAAAATCATCTATAGTTAATTTATGTTAAACTATAAAACTCAATTATTAAACAATTTAATATTAAGGGTGAAACAAAAAAAAAAGTCAGATAAAAGCAAAAAAAAAAAAAAAAAAAAGATATCAACTCACTAACCTTATAGAAAATTGGGATAACTCTATAAAAATAAAAAGAAAAAAAATAAAGATTAATTTTCAATAAATTAAATTTTGATATATTTAATTGAAAAAAAACTATTTTGATAAAAAGTGACGTCACTCTTTTGAAGAGGTCAGGGGTTGTCCACTTGCTTATATTTATCTTGCACGCACCATCCTAGTATTCTATGCATAGTTGTCAATATCGTTCCGGTTTTTCGATTGGAACGGAACGTTACGGTTTCAGAGCGTTCCGGCGTGCCGTTTCGGTGTCGTATTGTTCATATATAATTAATTATATATATATATATGAAAAAAATAAAATATTAATTTAACAAGCACAATTAAAATTTGAATTCTTTTTTATATAAAATATTTTGGTGTTTTTAAATTATTTTGATGTATAGATGTCAAAAATATTTTTTTTTTAAAATAGATTTTGAACCCGAAACGAAACCGAGGCGTTCCTGCCGGAATTTGGCCGGAATTTCCAGATCGGACCGGAATTAAAACCGAGACGAAAACGACGCCATTTTGTCTCAGTTTGTTGAACGGAACGGAACGTGCCGGCCGTTCCGGGCGGAACGGAACGGAATTAACAACTATGATTCTATGTGCCTGTTTAGCAATGTATTTTAAAAGTATTTTAAAAATATATATATTATTTTTTGTTTTAGATTAAATTTATTTAATATTTTTAGATTATTTTGATATACTAATATTAAAAATAATTAAAAAAATAAAAAGTAATTGAGACATTTACAAGCATACCGTATTGTCTATCTATGCACACAACTCAATAGCTTTCATATTGTTTTAATTTTTTGTATTCTAGCTACCGGACCCACACCATGTTGCGTGGATTGGAGTAGAAGTTTCTTCATCATTGAAAAAAAAGAAATCTCAACTACCTCATAGTGAGGTTATTTTTTCACTTTTGCTTTATTTTTTTCAAAAATTATAGTTAGCGTCGTGGATTTTATAATTTACAATTCTTGTTTCAACAGCATCACCGTAGAGTGAAAAGCGGCGGCCATTTAGATCGAGAATCTATCGTTGGCCACCTAGAGTGACGGCGTCAAAGGGCTATCCTATGCAAAGTTATTGATCATGTCCCGTTCCGGCCGGAACGGCCGGAACGCCCCGTCCTGTTGCAAAACCCGGGACAAAATGGCGATGTTTTGTCCCGGTCAAAATCCCGCCAGATCCGGATTTTCCGGCCGACTCTGCCCGAACGCCTGCTCCGCTCCGGGCGCTCCGCTCGGTCAAGCCAAAATGACGCTCGTTTGGAACGGAATGCAAGTAGTGAATATAAAATAGTTGCCGACACTTTCATGCATCAATGTTTTGGTGTCTTCCCTTTTAATCTTCATTGTCGAAGTTTCCCTTCTTTATTTTTTCTCGCAGATATGAAGATGTAAATCACTCAGCATCCAAAAATGGCTCACCTTGGCCACACCACTTCTACCCATCGCACGTCAATTGCTACACCACTTCTACCCATCGCGTAGTGAAAACCAAGCATGGTCTCGCTCAAATGGCTCAAGGTCGAATTGGTGCACATGCTAGTAGACTGCAAGTAGAAAAGAAAATGGAGAAGAGGAGATGAGGGTGGCTACGCAGCATGGGAGAAGGAAATTGGGATTTAGGGTTATGTTAGGGGTTTTAACTTTTTATACTTAGTTATTATAATAATAATAAAAAATAAAAAAAAAAGAAGGTAGGTTTCTACTTTCTACGGGGGGTTATATAAATTATTATTATTATTAATAATAATAATAATAATAATAATAAAAGTAGGTTTATACGGGGGAGGGGTAATAATAATAATAATAATAATAATAATATGGGGGTTTATAATAATAATAAAAATAACAATAATAATAATAATAATTAGCATAAAAAATAGTTAGCATAAAAAATATTTTTTAAAAAATCCTATTAATTAATTTAAGATAATAAATAACATTAATTAATTTATATTTCACATCAACAAAATATTTATTTTTAGTTTGTTAATTTTTATCTAATGAAATTCTATGGACATAATTGTTTTGTAATGTATTTTTCAATTATTTTGAATCATGCATGAACCTTTAATATTTTATTTTTTTTCATATATATAATTAAATAAAATGAACAAGATAAAACCTGAATCTGCACTCTGAATCGGCACCGAAACCTGAATGTTCCGCTCCAAACACACAACCGAATCCAGTACTGGATCTGGGATCAATAACTATGATCCCTATGTGGTGGCACTCTCCCCACCACTTCTCCCAGATCAGAAGACATGGTGGTGTAGCACAGGCCCCCTGGGAACTCATCAAACTGGAGTGAGAAGCTTAGTACAGTAACCTCTTTAGAGTATTGTTAGGATTGTTTTTTAAAATATTTTTTGTTCAGAAATGCACTAAAATTATATTTTTTATTTTTTAAAAATTATTTTTGATATTAGCACATCAAAATAATATAAAACCACCAAAAAAAATTTAATTTGAAATAAAAAATAAAAATATATTTTTTTTATTTTTTTTTAAAATATTTTTAAAACGCAGTGTCAAACACTATTTAAAAATTTGCAACAATCAAGGTTTGACCATCTTGGCATCATCAAGTCACTAATGAGGTGTTTGACACTAGCGTTTTTGAAAAAAAAAATTATTTTATTTTTTATTTTAATTAAATAATTTTGGTGTTTTTAGATCATTTTTATATATTGATGTCAAAATTAAATTTAAAAAAAATCATTTTGATGCATTTCAGAGTTAAAAACACTTTCAAAAAAGTTTCAACCACATTTCCAAACAATCAATCTAAGGTTTCAATGTACATGGGAAGCTGGGTCGTGTAAAATTTTATCAAGAACTCATTTCGATCAAGGTGTCTGTAATTCATGGGCAACCAAGACATCTCTTTTCTAATTATAGCCATACCTTTCTTCAATCCAAAGCTAACCGCCGTAGCTTTCTTCAATCCAAAGCTAACCGCCGTAGCTTTCTCCGTGAATACATCCAATAAGACCATGGAGGTCAGAAAAATCATATAACTAACTATGAGAAGTCATGAGAATAACACCATGCTACCACATTGACATATAGAACTCTTTAGCGGTGTTATTAAATCTAGAGCAAAAGATCATTATGAATTCATTTGATACGAAGAAATTGACTTAACTTGTTAAAAAGTCAACTTGAGTGACCAGTAAAATTGTGGTATATCTTTAAAGAAATTTCCAAGATTATTTCTCTCTCTAAAACTTATGACGGTGATTGATTTGTATTGTCCTGTATCAACTCATGTTATCTTATCGGGCTTGCAACTTGGATCATGACCCAATTGGATTTAATAACTATTTTTTAAATTAATTTTATTTAATTGAGAGATAGAAAAAGTAGAAACTTCCATTAGAGAAACAAAATAAAAGTAAAAAAAATATTGATTTCTTGCCTAACCTGATTTCAAATTGATATAATATGGATATAGGCTATAAAAGAAAGAAATGTGAAATATGATATAGTTATTCCATATTGAAAAGTTATGAAACAATTCATATGGATGTAGCCATATATAGCTATCCCACATTAAAGAATCAAGAATCAACACATGTGGATGCCAGCTATAAAGAAAAAAAAATATGAAGTGCAGCATAGTTATCTCACATTGAAAACTTTAAAAAACAATTCATGTGTATTCATAAATTAACTATATGTTTATTGAACTTATTAACATAATATAAAAAGAAAAATAATATCTCACTTAGATTGCACTGAGTCACTCGGGTTTCGGGCTAACCCAATGGATTGTCTGAATTTGATTGAGCCAATTACAACTCTAAGTTTTTATAATTTGAAACCCAGCTAAGACCATAAATTATATGAGTCTTGAATCAACCTGTTAAGCTACACCGAGTTACATCATTTTCGAGTTACATCATTTTAATTAATGATAAGGTAACAACAATATGTCATGTTAGATGTTGAGTAAGTAACATCCAATGGTAATAACCAAACAAATGGTTTCAAAATTCCAGCAAGGATGTATAAAATTCCAACCATTCCGAATCCGATGTCAGCGTCATTAATAGACAAGAAGCATATGTTCTTTAGTATGGTTGCATGTGGAGACGTTTTATATTCCCAATGATGAATCATGCGAAAGCAATGCGAAACTTCCATGAGATCAATAAAAGATATTTTTTCAAAAAAATGAGTTTTTATTTTATTTTATTTTATTTTAAAAAACTTAATATTTCTAGATCATTTTAATGCGCTGATATTAAAAATAATTTAAAAATATTCTTTGTTAAAAAATACATTAAAAATATTTTTTAAAAAAATATTTTTTTAAAAAATATTTTAATTTATTTTTTTAACAAAAAACACTTTTAAAAACAACTTTCAATCATACTTTCAAAAACGATACAAAGATCTACTAACCCATTTAGAGTGGTAACTAGTTTTGTATTCATGTTTCGCCATGACCTAATTATTATTTTTAATATATATTTTTAAATATGAAAAAAAGCAAGATTACCAATTCCTAAAAAAATAATTTTTAACATATAAAATTGAAAAACAAATAAAAAAAGACCTAAAATTGACCAAATTCAGCTCAGGTTAATATTTGAAACTTGTGGTCATGATCATGAGATTAAAACTTAACGCACAAATGGCAAACCTAAAAAAACAACTAAGAAAAACCCTAAAAAAAATGTTAATGCATCAAACTTTTTAAAAACATATGAAGACAAGGAAAAAAGAGAGTTAAATCATCAGGTTAACCTCATTAACCATATTACCATGGAAACATATGTTCGATTACACCATAAAAAGAGAAGTGAGAAAAAAAAACATGAATACCACCTCTTGAAAAAATAAATGTTGGAAAATTAATTTGATTTTTTAATAGAAAAAAAAAGAATATAAAAAAATAACTAGATTAACCTTTAAAATTCATGATCATGGTTATAAGGTTGAGGCCAAACATACAAAAGCAACCACCCCCCTAAAACAATATTTAAATAAAAACAAATGTTCAAGTCTATCCAAATTAACAAAACAAAATAAACAATAGAATAAAGACAAAATTTCATATAAAAACAAATAAAACCTAATGATTAGGTATAAAATTAAAAAAAATACAAAAAAAATAACAATAAAAAAATATAAGAGCCAAATTTGACATATAAACTAAAATAAAATTATACGGGAAAAAATTGCAAAAAAAAACATTAATTAGTATAGTAGATTAAAGACAGAATTTCATATAGAAACAAATAAAACCTAATGATTAGGGATAAAATTAAAACAAAATACAAAATAAATAACAAAAATAAAAAATTACCAACTTTGATATAAAATATAAATGGTAGGACACTCCAATACTTTAGACAAATATTTTTTTATTAATATTATATATTTGTTTAAGATAAAATTGTCCCTTAGCCAGTTTAATTGTAAGAGAAAAAAAAAGCCCATTGGAATGAAGCTTTATTTTTATCTCTTTCTTGGATTTATAAGCTATTTAAATTGCAGATCTCGTTCCTTTTTTTACCAATAATTTTTCAATGGTGAATGATTGACAAAGGATATAGACAATTATTATTACTGTTAGATAAATAAATTGAATATCAAAATGTAATTTTTTATAACATAAATTACTCCCTATAAAATATATCCGGTTATAGAGATAAATTTGTAGGGAGGTATGGATAATGACATGCATAAACATTAGAGATTAGGTGTGCTCACTGATTTTCCAGAGAGAAAAAAAAATAATATATCAAAATGATTTAAAATAAAAAAATAATCTCAAATAAAACAATAAAAATAATTATTTTCAAAACCGCAAGTCATTTGCCTCATAACTATAGGCTCAATCTTGGAGGAGCATGCATTGTGACTTTGTCTCTTATAGTTTTAGATGAACGAGACCACCTAGGCCATGCTCATATGCCTCACTCTTATTTTATTATCTTTATTATTTCATTTTATTTTTTAATTCTTATTTAAATGCACTATAAATTATTATTATTATTATTATTCAATCTTGTCATCTTTTATAAATAATATTATAGGGTTATATGAGAATTTTTATTTTATTTGCGCCTGATAAAAAATCACATTATTACTTAATTAACATAAAATTTATGATTTTTTAAAAGAGTTTTAACTCACTTTTGATTTAATAGTTATCCATATTTGTTATTCAACCATATACAAAATCTAGTGACTTCATTTTGAGTGTTTTATTTTAAATTTGCTTCTAAGACCACAATGAATTTTCATTTAGGAAACAATGTTTTTCAATTTAAAACATTTAGATATTGGAGTTATCCTCCGTTTTTAAAGTGTATACTTTTGTATATAATTAAGTAAAAGATGGTTTCAAAAAACACTTTCTTTGAAAATATCATATTAATAAAGAACCACTCACTTTTTTTTTTATTTTCTTAACTTTTTTTCTTTCAATCAAATAAATTTTTAGGTTATTTGATGTCGTATATGGATTTATTTAAGTCTTTAAGTTTTTGTTTGTTTTGGTGTTTTCAGGGGGGAAAAGGTTGATAAATGAATATTTTAGTAACAATACATCTCTTTTTATTTTCCAACCACTTCTATGCTGGTTGAATTTTAGAGAAAAAATGACTTATCTTCTACTTATTTTTTTCTAAAAGCATATGATATGTCATCTATCCTTTATAAACAAAAATAAAATAAAACAAGGACCAGGAGAACAGGTCTAGGCTGAGAGGGCGATGCCCTTAGGCTTTGTGTTTTAGAGGACTAGGCATGTTGGACCACCTAAATCAAGTTTGCACACCTTGCTCTTTTTTTTCTTTTTTTTTATGAATTTAGATTAAACTAATTTTTAAGAAAAATATTATTTGATTTTGTCATCTTTCATAAATAAATCTTATATATTTTTTTGTATGGGGATTTTAGTTGTTTTTGTTTCTGGATTATTATATGCCTAATAGGAAAATAAAACTTTATGAATATTTTATTAACATAAAATTTAATATTCTTTGAAGATTTCTAACACAATTGGGATATAATCTTATCAAATTTATGAATATTTGCTTCTTTCACCATATATAAACTATTATAAATTTGATTTGACTGCTTTATTTTATTTTCTTCTTCTTAAGACCATAACGGGTTTTTGTTTAAAAAATAATGCTTGGAAATTGGAATTTCCAAACTGTTTTAGTATTGGATTGATCCCTGGTTTACATGTTATATATATATATATATATATATATATATATATATATATATATATATATATATATATATATATATATATATATATTAAACTCTGGAATATAACATCAAAATACTCTAAAATTATTCTAATAAAAAAATAAAAATACAATGAAAAGAATTTACGACCTTAATTGGAGGGAGAGCTGGGTTAATCATGTTCCTTGTTTCTGAAAGCAATGATGAACAAGAGCTCCTCTCCCTATAAGTTACCCTTCAATTGCCGAGGAGCCCTCTACCCCACCCCACTCTCTCCTCTTTTCAGGAAGTAACTCCTCTCTATCTCACCCATCATTTCTCAAATCTCTGATCCAAAACACTACAACCACCACAAAAAAATACAGAAAATGGATGGACCCAGATTCGTAATTGAAGCATCCGAAGCCGAATCGATGGCAAAACAATCAGGCCTCACAGTGCTCCAGCTCCTCCCAGCCCTAGTCCAATCGGCCCAGGCCTTGGCTCGCTCGCCGATCTCCAACTACCACGTTGGCGCCGTCGGTCTTGGATCCTCCGGCCGCATCTTCTTGGGTTGCAACCTAGAATTCCCTGGCCTCCCTCTCCACCACTCTGTCCACGCCGAACAATTCCTCATCACCAATCTCACTCTTAATGCAGAACCCTCCCTCAAATACGTTGCTGTCTCCGCCGCCCCTTGTGGCCACTGCCGTCAATTCTTTCAGGAAATCCGCCACGCCCATGATGTACAAATCCTCATCACGGGTGATAGTGCTAACAACCAGAGTGGCGAGAATGATTTAACAAGTACACAACAGTTTGAGCCCTTGTCGTGTCTTCTTCCACACAGGTTCGGACCTGATGATCTTTTGGATAAGGATGTTCCCTTGCTTTTAGAAACCCGTCATAATAACTTGTCGTTTCTAGGCGATGCTTTGTTACCAAATGGTATCTCTGCCTCCTTCGATGATCTGAAAAATGAGGCTTTAGAGGCTGCCAATAAGTCTCATGCACCCTTCACTCATTGCCCATCAGGGGTGGCGTTAATGGACTGTGAAGGGAAGGTTTATAGAGGGTCGTATATGGAGTCTGCCGCCTATAATCCGAGCATAGGGCCGGTGCAGGCGGCTTTGGTGGCGTATGTGATGGGAGGGAGGGGCGGTGGGTATGACAGGATTGTTGCTGCTGTGCTGGTGGAGAAACAAGGGGCTAAGGCAAGACAGGAGCAGACGGCGAGATTGCTTTTGAAGGAGATTTCACCCAAGTGTGAGTTTAAAGTGTTTCATTGTGGTTCCAGCTCCAGTTTCAATGGCTGTCGCAGTCAGAATTCTTGTTGAACAATGCTGTTGATAGCTAATCTCCTACTGTATTTGTGTTATAAACTCATCTGTGTTGTTAAGCTGCAGTGCTAATTTATTGGTCAGTGGAAGATGCAAATAATTGGATTGAACCAATCAATGAATAATGTTTCTTTCTTTTTCATGGGAAGGAAAGCTTTAGATCTTTCCAAGGATTCATGTATTCCATCGGTTGATCTTTTCTTTCTGGTTTTCAAGCCCCGTATGAATTTTAACTTCAAAAATTATATATTTTTATTATTTCTTGTCTAAAAAATAATTATTATTAGTATAATGTCTTGTGAGCAATGGTGTAAACCAATAATAATTAATATTTTTGTATGTTTTCTGAATTATTGACTTGTACTTGCCCCCTCGACGATAGCTCGTTATTTTCATAATTTCAGTACGCAAGTTTTGAAGAATGAAAAACAGGTGGAGTTGCCGAGCCTTGCTAGAGCTTAATAATTGGCTGGATGGTTAATGATATTTGAGTTTTTTTTTAGTTTAAATCTTCGAAAAAATATTTGATTCTTTTTTTTTACAACTTAACATCAACAACATCTTCTTAGCTACCATTAATATGGCAACCACAACATCTTCTTAGCTACCATCAATATTATTTTTTTTCTATGCACCTGGGTTCAAGTCTCACCATGTATGTCTGTTATTCTCGCGGTGCCTTACTTGCTCACTAAGCTTTGTAGAATGTTTAGTGGGCCTAAGAATTTGTTATAGTGCACATAAGTTGACCCGAACACATCGATTATAAAAAATATTATAATATTATATATATTCTATCAATTTGATTGATTAACATCAACAATATCTTCTTAACTATCATTAACCCAAAAAACTAGGTATGAAAAAAATCTTATATGTTTTGTCAATTCAGTCAATGAGTATAAGTAAGCATGCATTTCAACTTAATTTATATCAAACAAATATCTTACAATTGATTTATATATTCTTGTTTAAATCAAGTCATATGTTATGTCCTTAATACATAATCTACAATTTCTATTTCATATTTTAACAATAATATAACATTTAAGAAAACAATAATAAATAAAAAATACTATAATTTAAAAAGGATATAGTGTTAGATACCTACTTGCACCTCTAATCAATCGAGCTCCCCATTAACAAATGATTTGTCTCTCCTATTTTAGAAAAAGATATTATAGTTAGCATACCTTCAGTTATATTCTATTAATCATTACTTATGTTAACACAACTTTTTCCAATATGTAATTTCACTTTATTTTAACTCAACATCCTTTTTATTTTTTTAAACACCATGAGTTTCAAAAAGCATTCATAAACTAATTCTCTATATAATTCATTTTATATTTCATTTTTGTACTATTTAATGATGTGTATGCTTATATATAGATCCACAATTCCATTTTCCATTGATTTCTTTATTCTATTTCATATTTGCAAGGAATTCATCAAGTTTTATTTAATCCATTTACGTGCTTATATAATCTTATTTGATCATTGCTAGTTTATACTTGGATTTGGTTAAATCAATCTAGCCACCTAAATGAAAACATTTCCTATTCATTTATCACTTACTACTATGTTTTGTTTACCAAACCTTACTCTCATACTAGATATATGCCCTTTTCAATCATTTAGTCTTTGCTTCCATTTTAAATCTCATCAACCTATATACTAGTCATCAATTATATATGTATATCAACATGATTAATTCCTCAATTGTCCCCATAAAAATAAGGAATTAAAAGGGTTAAGGTGGTTTGATTTATTTTTTATGTTAATCATGTAGAATTATGTTAGTTTAGATGCTAAATGAATATACAATGTATTAATTTTAGAGCAAATTGAGAAAACAAGCGCATTCTTCTAGGGAAGGAGGTTCGGACAAATATGTTAGGGTGAGAGATTGAGTTTTTGGTTAATTCTTGATTAATATGGACTAACTACATGATTAATGGTATGGATTATAGTTTAATTGAGTTTAATTTGCATGAAATTGAAAAACAAAATTGTTGGTTTAGCATGTTAGGGTTCAACCTAGAGGAAGAAGTGGAGTGGGTGGTTTTTTTTTTTTGGGGTTTCTCGATTTAGATAGTTAATTTCATGATAAAATGAATTTGATATAAATACAAAACGAGGAAGTTCAATTTTAGGAAGAATTCAAAATGGAGAACCTTTGGATGTAGGAGGAAGCAGGGTTTGGCCTATATAATAGTAGTTCGAGGAGGGCTTGATTTTATTTGGAAAATTTGATTTATAAATAATTCAATTATGTGAAGAGAATATAATTTATATAAGGGTTAGTTTAAATCACATGAAAATTTAATTAGAAGCCCGTGATCCTGTGGTTTGATTTTTAGCCGAACAAAGTAGAAGGATGACAGTAAATTAATTTGAAGTAATGAGAAGGGTTAAGATAAAATGATTGAATTATATGCCATGAAATGAATTTAGAGGAGAATTCCAGGCTTGATTGGCAATGGATGTTCAACTAGACTTGTATCTCAACCAGACATTTCATATCATTATCCTAGGAAAAACAGTCTTCAATCAACAAATTCATAATCATCTCTTCACTGGAAGGCATGATCATTCAGTAATCTGGATCTAGTTTTGTTGAACAAATTCTTTCTTAGATCTAATATGTGTGCAGGCTTCCAAATCTAAAAATAATAATCTGCTACCAGCAACGTTCACTAATATGAAGACATGAACAATACAGCTAGAAAAGAACAAATTCTCAGCCCCTTGATCAAGTAGACTGGAATTGGTAATGCAACCGCACATATAAAACATTTGCCACGATCATATTAGGAATCTGTTCATTTCCGATTGAGTTGCTAAGATATAATATCACAACCAGGACAAGAATGCCAATGAATACAAGCACGATGGCATCTTCTGCCAGCTATTTTCTTACCAAGAGCAATCTGAATTTACACATAACAGTGAATAGTTCAACCATGAAGCAAGTTATTTGAACCACCTTTGCACATGTACAGACAAATTCTTAAATTAATAGTTGTGAGTTCATGTAGATCCTGCTGGCTTGTCCTGTGATGCTAACACGGATTCAAGAGTTTAGCTCTCCAACTCCCTTTGGTGGACCAATGCTGCAACGGGCTGTGTTGTGCATCTCAATAGAATCTTTTATTTTTTGAAACTGCGGATGATTTTGAGGAGAAGAACATGTGACTAACAGTCAATATCAGCATAATCATTTACACAAACTGCAATTTCACTCAAAGTTAGTAATTATAGGCTGTTATCCCATCCCCCCCTGTAAGAAATGAAAATTCCATATTAATTTGTCCATCATATGGGGTCCTCCTAAGCTCTTTCTACCACACCAGTTTGAGCTTTCACAATGTAAAGTTGTTTAATAACGATAAACGAATCAGAAACTTCAAATGCACACTCTGATTGTGTGCCCACACAGGATAAAAACCTTATCACTGGCTTCATAGGTTCTCTATGATGTTGTCGTTTTTCTTTTCTTCACCTCCCACATCAGAAATAAAACCTTATCACTGGCTTCATATCTTATAATATACTATGGACAAGTTAATTGAGGAACTGCTGCTTCTAGAGTTGAGTATGAGTGTTGACAAATAAAGGCATGCATAAAAACATATATAAAAAAAAAGGAAAAAGAAAAAGAAAAGCTGAAGTACTTACCTTCGCTAGTGAACATGAATAGGATTCAAGTTGTCCATGGGCTCCTCGATAGAAGTGGAAATAAGGAAGCACCTTAACATTCAAACTTTTGCACATAGGCTTGTTTTCATCAAAATTGACTTTCAGGAATAAAATTTCAGGATGATCTTCAGCTGTTCTGCAGAGCTGTATATCCAATCAAAAGAAAAATTAGTTAAGCTACACCAAATAATAAATTCTAGAAACAGTTCAGAATCAATTTCCTCTATTCTTACATCGTCTCATGCATCAAAATTCATAAAAGACAATGTTCTATCCACATAAACTAATAATTATGGTTAGCAATACACATATGATGAAAGAAGAGCAATGATATCCAGAACTACTGTGATTCTGTTTTAGAAAAAGTAATATACGAAAGATCAAGCTCTTTGACCTGACTTTTTACAGCTTCTTAATTTTCATTGTTTCTTACTAAAAAGAAAAATAGTTTAATATCAAGATTTAACTTTCAGATCCCATCATATGCGTGCACTAAAGTTCAATGAGAAATCTAAATTACTAACAAATGACATAGCACCTTACAGAGTTTGATCCACAACTAGTTGCGATTGAAGCTTGGTTTTAAGGTATATTTTCCACCCTCAAAGAGATGGATCCAGGATTGAAGGCTTGGATGATGTGGGCAACAAAGTAAACTAATTTTCTTGAAACTAACACTGTTTGGAGGAAGGGGACCAAAAGGCCATCCTTTTGAGGGAGAGGAAGGAAAAACTTCAACCACTGGAGGATTAACATACGTGGGCACTACGTTTTAAAAGTGTTTTCTAAAAAAATTGAAAATTTTTTATTTTTATTTTTTCTTGAAATTAAATATTTTTGGTGTTTTTAGATTATTTTGATGTGCTATGTCAAAAAAAAATTAGAAATAAAAAAAAATATTATTTTAATACATTTCTGAATAAAAAACATTTTCAAAAACAACGTTAACCACATTCTCAAACAAATATTGATAAAAACTTAGCAATGGGAAAAGTGAGCACAGCATATTTTAAGGAATCAAATTAAATTTTTTGAAAGTAACATAATGCTGATATGTCAAACATAGATACAATCATAAAAGTGTACACTTTAAAGCTTGCTCAACGGTACAGCACAGAATCCTTAAAACTTTAAGTGATGGTACCTAGGCTACTGTGAACAATGAACAAGTTAAGGAATGCAGGAACCATATATCAAGTAAAGAGCAGAATCACCTTGGGAAATAAGGCTCGACAAGAAGCGCACCAGGTTCCATAAAATTCAACAATTACTAATCTATCCCCAGCTTGACTTAAGGCACTCAAAAATTCATCTGTAGAATGAACGTCAATCATATTTGGTCCTGCATTCTTCTCCCACCATTTTGGTGGCTCAGTTTCAGCAACAGTTTGCATGTACCTGACACAAACCGTTCAAACGAAATGAATAATATGGAGTGCCCCACGACAAAGGATGAGTATTTTTGAATAAAATTGATGTGTTGTGAAAGACTGAGAAGGTTAGTAGTTGGTTCTCTATGGGTAATTAACAAGTGACATTAATTAATCTACGGCAGAGGCAATAATATGTGATTTCTGCAGGGAATTCTAGATGCTCGGCTAATGCTATAACTGCAATGCAAGATCCTAGTCTCTTTTAGCTATTCATGCAAGTAAAAGGGTGAGGTACAAGAGGGATTAGGAAGAGTACTAAATTCAGTATTACATGACAAAATCAAAAAGTTGAGACAACTGGGTTGTCCACAATTTGAAGAAAAGAAAAGAAATAAAAGGGGAGGAAGGAAAGAACACATAAAACTCGTAATTCAAATGAAAACACAAGAAGAAGATTGTACCTTGAGAGAGAGGAATTGGACCCTGGAAGAGAAAGAAAAGCGAGAAAGAGAAATCCTCTTATCTGAGAAACTAATCTGACTGTGGGAGAGAAGGGGTTGGAGAGAAACAGAGTTGTTGGAGGTTAGCAGAGAAGAAGGGACGCGAAGAGAGCGAAAGGATGGTAATCCCACCACATCTGCCATTTACAAGATACACAGAAGATTGCTTGATTGAAAGATTTGATAGATTTTGGAGGGACAAAAAGCAGAAGACGAGTAATCTTCAAGTGCTCCTACATGAGATGAGGGAAGGAAATAGCGAGCTTTGAGTGGTCTCTCTCCCTCTCCCTCTCCCTTCTCCTTCCCCTTTTGTACTGCCTGCGCTCCCTGGACTGCGAGTTTTGTGTTTTTGTTTTGTGTGAACCAGATCGTAGCAACAAGATACTTCCACTCGTGTCTATAATTGTTAATAAAATAATACTTTATAGAGGAAAACCTAATTTTCTGTTAATTCTATATTTAAAAAAAAAACAAAATACCCAATCAAGCCTTTAGTACTAAATTCTTTTTTTTCTCTTAATAAGTTAATATTGATCAACATTTCTACTAATTTCTCTTTAAATTAAAGTCTTTTTAATGAATAAAAGGGCGCATTAGATTGAAAATGTTGGTGTTTTTTTTAAAAAACCAACACCATTTTAATGTACAATATATATAAAGAATATGATTAAGCAACGTTAAAAACATTTAATATTTCATGTGGTCCGCGGCGTGGCACAGGTCAATTTTTTTAGTGTATAAAAACTATTAAAAACATATTAATATTTTTAAAAATAATAATGACGATAATTAGAGAATTGACTTGAATAAACTTGATTAATTTAATATTATCATTAAAAAAAAGATATTGACAATAAATAAAGCAAAAATAACAACAATTTAATGCAAAAGATGAACACTAGCCAATATTATAGAAAATATATCTTCATAATATTCTCAAAAAGTTTCAATGATCTTATTTGTTAACAAAGAAAAAAAAGAAATGAGAATAGGATCATTGCATAAAAAGAAAACAAATATGAATAAAAAATAATAAGACAAATAAATTCAATTACTATTAAATTTTTAAACTATAACACAGGTTATAAGACCAAAAGCATTATACATAAAAACAAAATCATGAGGGTTAAAATCACAAAAAAAAAATCCAAAATAAAAAATACAATAAAAAAATATGTGTTAAAATTGCAATAAAAAATAAATCAAAAGGAAATATTTTTTTTAATATTTGAGAGTTCAATTGAAAATAATAAAAATATTAACATAATGATCTGATTTAAAGGAACAAAGACAAAAAAAACAAAATATTATAACTTGGATTGGAGGGTTAAATTAAAACAATAAAACTTTCATAAATGGTTCAAGAAAAAATAATACACAAAATTCTTCATCGTGTTTTTTTTACACTAAAAAAACTCTTAAATGTAAATCAAAAACTTTATTCTCCATAAGAGGTTCAATTAAAAAAAATATGGGATTAAAAGGAATGTTTAAACAATATTTTAACTCTTCCCCACTATTAACCGAGATTTTAACTACAATTCCCTCTCTTTCAATTCAACTCCCTCTTTTAAAAGAGTAAGCATTACGGGGATAATTTGGGCATAAAAGGGCCAAATCATGTAAAATAAAAGTTAAAGGACCAAAGTGAAAATTAAAAAAAATACATTGCTCCGATCCTTAATGTATTGTGAGAGAGTGAAGAGCAATTCCAAAACTTAATCTCTTTTAGTATATTGTATAGTTGATGAAATATATATATATATATATATATATATATATATTTGCTACTATTCCTTAGATATTAAGACATTCTTCAATCTATATTTATCCCATATATTATTTTTTAAATTGATGAAAATATTTTTACGTGAGAAACTGAAATGTAACCAATTTTTTTTAAAAAAAAACTGTAACCATGAAAAAACAATTCATTTTTCTCAAATCTATTTAATTAAATAATTAAAAGGGCTTTGATTTTTTTAAGTGAGATATTATTTTTTTGAATGAAAATATTACTAAAATATTAAATTAGAGAATCACCTATGATAAAGGATAGATTGATCGCAATTGGAATTATAAGCACAAATTGGAGAGTTCAACACAAATATAAAAATAAATTTAAATAATTTCTCAAAATTTAAAAAGATATAAGATTTATATACACTCCTTATTATAAATGTTACTATTTAAAGTCACCACCTCAATGTATTCATTGCATGTAATGATCATCACCTTTTTTATTTTACTTGATGGGCTTAGGAGGTCCAACCCAAATATTTTAGGTTGCACCCATCCAAAATCATTTAAGGGACATTCCAAGAAATTTTATGAAACATGTTTTTTCTTTGATTTTGTGCAAATTGTTTTTTGTTTTTTTTGTTTTCACCTTGTTATTTTCTCAATTTGATTCTTTCATTATACTACAGCTAAAACAGCTCACGGCCCGATCCACTATTCACCCTCACACAAAACACTATTCACAGTTACTGTTATGCTCAATTTTCGAGTTGGTTCGGTCGGTTTGCTTTGATTTGGTCGGTCTGCTTTGTTTTATCTTTTTCCACGATGTATTAACAATTTTTTTCCTCAAAAAAGAAAAAAACATGTGCTTGGATTGAGGGGTTCCACGGTAATTGCACATTATCGGTTCAGTCCGATCCATTTCGGATGACCGATTTATTTATTTTTATATATTTCTTTGCACAGTGAAATAACACTTCCGTCCCTAAAAAATGATAAAAACAAGTCTGGCCTGGAGGGATGTCTTGGTAATTTACTGTTTTTTAATTCTTTTTCACGTCGATTTACTGTTGGGGCGTTGCCGGACGCGCCATATGTTTCTGCCCTCATGTGTATTTAGAGTGGAGCGTGTGGCTTATTTCGGGGTCCAAAAATACCCAACCGACATCTAAAATAATTGTCATACATGTTCTCTTCCACATGGTGCGACGCGTGTTAGTCAAAGGTGGTCGAAGACGTGTCAATGATCGTTCAAAATTTTCCCACCCTTTTCTCTTTCCTGCCTGCGCATCCTGACATCAGCGCAACTGTTTTTTGTCATATTTCATTTAAGTCCCTGAACTTTTGTTTTGGTTTTTTTGGTCCTTAAGGTTATTATATAGGTTTTGATTTGTTTTAATTTTGTCCTTCAATTGAAATTGATTATATATTGTAGTTTCATTTACATCCTCATTCTTTGAATTTTCGGATTGGTCTGGAATCCTTAATATTTTTGGTATCAAAGTTTTGATTTACTTTAATTTTATCCTTCCATGCAAATTTATTATAAATCCTTAATATTTTTAGTATCAAAGTTTGATTTTTTTCCCCATTTTATCCTTCCATGCAAATTAATTATAGATTTAAGTTTCATTTTAGTCCTAATTCTTTTAATTTCCGGTTTTGTTTTAAATTATTTAATTTCATCAGTATCAATGTTTGGATTTATTTCCATTTTTCCTTCAAATTAAATTTATTACATATGTTTTTTTTTTATCCCTTATACTTTTAATCTTGGATTTTCTTTTAGTTCCTTTATTTTCTTATACATATTTCTTACATAGTTCCTATTTCTGTCCATGTTTATATGTACATGCTCTTAGTTTTTGTTTTCAATTTTTTGTTATTTCTAATGTTATGAAGTTCTTTTATTTAATGTTCAAATTTTAATATGTGCTAGTGATCATTTTAAAAATTAATAATTATTATAATTTTTCCCCAAGTCAAATAATTTCTTAAAATATGATAATATTTATTTTTATTTTGTTTTTTAGTTTCTCTTTTGTTAATATTGTTAGGTTTTGAATTTTTTAATTATTATATATAAGACATTCAAAAAAATCATAATGATTATTTGTTAGTTTTGTTTTATGTTAAATATGTCAGACTAATTATATATTTTTTATATTTATTTAATATTAGCACCTGATAATATATATATGGATAGAAAAAAACATGACCTAGGATTTTTGAAAGAACAAAAAAATAATATAAGTGTTCTTAAATATTTTTAATATAATAACATAAGGAATAAATCTTATAAAATAATAAAAAAAAATGCGTTTTAATTCTAATTTTGTCCTCTTTTGTTTATGCTTATTTCTTATAAAAATTTGATTGTTGGATTTTAGATTGTTTATATATAAAAAAAAATTCATATTTTAAATCTGATATTACTGGAAAAAAAATACAACTTACAAACAAAATAGATAGAAAAATTTACCCAAGTTATCAACAATTACACAATGCAACTTACAAACAAAATGGGTAAAATTTTTACCCAATTAGATTTTTTTTTAAGTTAGTCCCTAATTCTATCATAAACGTTCAATTGAATCCCAAACCTCATCACTCAAGCCCAGGCTCTCTTCTTTCAATTTTTTCAATTTAGAGGAGGTCAATTTGATATATTACAGGTGAAAAAGACAATGTTGACACCTTTCCAGAAGGGAACCTCTAAAAAGATATGAGTGGCTACGGAGCAATAATTAAATGGAAATATGCTTCACGTGGTTGCCAGGTCGCAATTTAGTTCAGGTCCTGATTGGCAACTATGACTCCCCGAAGGCTTTTTTTGTAAAAGCCTCGCACAGTGATGCTCATTGAAAGGTCTGTGAAGCCTGCAGTTTGGCAGCAACCTTGGCAGCCAGTGCTTTCCTTTTCCCACTTGACAGCCAATGCTTTTCTTTTCATAAGATGCAATAACTTCAATCGAGGACTAAGAAATTAAGCAAAATGGCACAGAAAAGAAAACAGGGATGATCTCAGGTTCTGTGTGTCCAAAGCAATGTTTCTTGGAGAAGTGGGAGACCTGGGACTTCCACTTCTTGACTTCTGTGCTCATCAAACACCACCATAATTCCATATAATCTTGTACCTTCTTTCATTTGAAGCAACTTTGGCAGTTGCAGCATCAATTCATTCTTTAATGTCCTGTCCTTCAGTTAATTCTTACTATTTGCTTCGAAACCAAGCGAACTATCCGTGCCCTCAAATTGTATTACAAGGCAAGCAACATTTTTTTTTGATTCAAGGAAACTCCACACTCTATAAAACATACTTTGTAAGCTTAGTAAAACTCAGACTGTCCCAGTCTCTAACAAGAGATACACGTCCTGACTCGAACTTGAGACCTGCTCTGCAGATCTCAAAGCCCCTTGTCATCACACCCCTCTCTAGAGACTTGCACTGCAACATATTGCCACGTAACCTCTGATTTCCAACTGAACTCTATATGCTCGCAAGACTTTATTGTCCTCACCCACAGGAGAAGATGAAAGAAGCTTATGAACACGGTCAACTCATCAACACATTTCACCTTTAATCCTAAAACAAACTTGCCCGTGGACCATAAGAAGTTTCCAATATTGATTTGATACATGCATACAGCAACAGGAATTCCTTCGCAAGAATCCACACTCCCTTTTCTTATGATCTGAAAAAACTCTGTACGGTCAATCAGAAAGCAGTCCTGATTTGGAGATGTTCTATGACAAAATGGGTTTTGCTTAAAGTTGCTGTAAGAAAATTAATGACAACGCAATCACTAATGCCTTCATAATCTAAAGCCACAAACAAAATCTAACAGCATATTTCAACATGTTAATTTTAGCAACTTAATGTTCAAGTCAAGAAACTGAAAAGTTTTACCATTTGATTTACAGAAAAGCATATTTACTTAACAAGAATGCAAGATCTTAAACATGCCTGCACATGCCATTTGCTGATGTGAATATAAGAACAAAATGACACAAATAAGTCAGAGAACTGCTGATCCTGGGTTGGTGTATCTTTCAACCAGAAAGATAAAATTTTTCTACCATGCCACAAACTATAATACTGACACGCAATCCCAGTTGTAGCATTCAAGCACTTGCTGTAATTAGAGAATATTAAAAGCAAAACCTATCCTGGTGCTCATTATGATACAAACATCTAACTAATAATCACAAGGTCAATTAGAATGCAACTATGATTTTGACACAGCAATTGGTTTGCTTCTTTTAGTGTAGTAAGAGCATCAATATTTAGACCACAACCAAAACCTGCCAGAATATTTTAGGACTTAAAATTTATAAAATAATTATTCAGTGAACCAGTTTAACAAGTTTAAAATTCCACGTTGAAAATATTCCATAAGAATAAAACTTTACCTCTTTTCACAATATCTTTTAATTTGATATGGTGGAAGTCAATTATGGCAACGAAAAGCATATTTACCAAGTAAAAGCTCTTGAACTTGGCCTAAAGCCTGAATATGTAATCTTTTGAGATGAAGACAAGCACATGTAGCAGAAATGGCATAGAAGTTGTGGAAGTTAGCAGTTAACCTTGGGTTGATTTGGGTTTCCACTGAAAAAGAAGAAGTATTTATATTGGCAAGCAGTTAAGTGAATGCCCACAATTAGAAGACATTCGAAGTAAAACATAAAACCTGGTTCTGATTGTGCATCAAATATGCAAGCTCATAGAATAAGAATGGCAGACAGCCATGCTACAAAAATACAGTCATTGATTTTTTTATGCTAAATTTCTCTCTTAAATTTCAGCTCATAATGATGAAAAAGTAGGAGCCAAGTGATCATGTAACCGAGCATGAATCAACAATCACAAGGATCGACAATAATACAGTTACCTTCTGCGCCACTACATCACATAATAACTCAACCAGGCATCTTTAAACAATCATTGGCATCGCCTTGCAATAGAATCAACCCAGCCCACTATAGCTTCGTCATTGAAATGACATTCATATGATTTATGAAGGATTGGGCAAAAGAACAGTTGATGGAAAAGATACAGACCCATTATTGGGAGCGCCCTGGATATTGAGAATTGAAGTAACCAGGTTGTATATCTGAACATTCTCGAAAGACGGCACTTTTCGTCCCCTCGCAAACTGAGGACCATGGCCAATGAAAATTGTCCTCATAGAGAAAACTGCATTGTCATAACCATGTGCTCCTCCACATTCTTGCCTATTAGTTCTCTTCTGCTCCACCTTAAAACCCTCATCAACCATCCCTATTATTGGTGGAATTCTATCACTTTCTGTATAATGAAGCCTACTAGGCAGCTCCTCCTTAAGATAAATTTTCAAATTCTTTCCATTTTGAACCTTCCCTGATTGCAACCCTTCATTCATCTTTGCAACAACAGCCGATGGTGCTAAACCAGGTGGCGGACGGATTGCAAGCAAAGGGGTATAGGACTGAACCCATTCAGTTGAAATATCAATCCAAGGAGCCAAATCATCCAAGAATATCAACTTTTTATCACATGTACCAACCATTCCATGATCACCAACCATAATTATAGTAACATCCTCAAAAACCCCTCTTTGCTCTAATCCATCAATCAATTTCCCAATCATCCTATCAATTCCAGCAACAGCCTCAGTAATCTCCGGATCATCAGGTCCCACCTTATGACCCTGATGATCAGGATCCTCAAAATACAAGGTCATAAACACAGGGATCTCACTATCTGGCAAATCAAAATAACTCAAAACGGTATCAACACGTTCATCGAAATGGAACGGAACCATTATAAAACATACAAAACCTTTGAGGGCAAGTCCAAGAGCCTTTATGCACCTCAGAACCAGGCCAAAAATAAGTAGAAGCCTTCAACCCTTGTTTAGCCACTGTCTCCCAAAGTGGCTCGCCAAGCCACCACTTGGGCTCATGACTTGCCATTGTAAACAGTTCTCCAGTTTTTGGATCAGCAAAGTGATTGTTAATAATACCATGATATGCAGGGTACAGGCCAGTAACTATAGAGTAATGATTAGGGAAAGTTAGAGTAGGGAAAACAGGAATCAAACCCGTTTCAGCTTCAGTCCCATTAGCAATCAAACGATGGATATTTGGTGCAGGGGTCTTGAACTGGTAGCCAAACCTGAACCCATCAGAAGAAATCAGCAGAACGACCGAGTGGTTGAGCTTGGTCAACGGACGAGCCGTCGTTTGTAGAGAAGCTGACGAGATTTCTGTAGGAGGAACAGAGGGAGAGGGAGGGAGGAGGAGGAGAAGAAGAGAAAGGCAAAAGCAGAAGCAGCGGAGAGAGCGATGCAAGTGACAAGTACAAGAGAGATGAAGATGATGGAGTTGGTAGTGTTTTTGTGGTGTGGATTGGAAGGATCAGTAGCGGAGTCTGTGTTGAAAGAAAGAAGAGAAGTGGATGGGCTTGGCGGATCTTCTTGAGTCGGTATTTGTGTTGGCTTTGTTGATGTTAAAACTGAACCAGAACCCATGTTTAGTTTTCACTTTCTGTTTCTGGGTTCTTTCGATGTGGATTTCTGAAGAAGAAGATGAAGGGAATAAGTAGTGAGATGCAAGCAATACAAAGGACTTGGAAGGTAGCTGCCACCTGCAAGAGAGAGGACTTGTCTTGTCAATGGGGTTGGTGGAGGTGGAGGTGGAGGCGGAGGGTGTGGCGGTGAACTGGTTTTGGAGTCGAGATGAATGAAGTATACAAGCGAGTTGGGTTGTTTGCATTTACTTTACCCCTCCTCTTTAATATATATATATATATATATATATATCTCCAAACTAGCACGTGTGACGATTTATAACATTATCAAACCACGAGCATTTTCAGCCATTCAACTATTTTTTTACGAGCATTTTCAGCCATTTCGAGATTGCCCTAAAGCAAGGACAATTTGGGAGGCCTTCGTAAAGGTGAAGAATAGGGAAGTTTTTTCAGTCAAAATTGATATGCCTGGTTGGTGTCCAACTTATCTTCTAGGAATAGTACTAATTGTTTTGGGGATTGACAGCTGGTGTTCGGAGTAGCGTTATGGTACATATGGAAGGAGAGATGCAATAGAACACTTAGAGGAAACCAAGGAAATTGGTATGAGACTGTGTTGGCTATAAGGAGAATGGTGGGAGATAGTAAGATGGTGCAGGGAAGGAGCTATAAGGAAATGACTGGAGATACGGTGATTAATTATATAGGGTGGAAATATCCGGCGGAAAGCTGGATCAAGCTAAACGTTGATGGGTGCAGTAAGGGCAATCCGGGTTTGGCAGGAGCTGGAGGAGTGATTCGAGACCATATGGGAAATTGGATAGGAGGTTTTGCAAGAAATATTGGGATTTGTTCTTCAATAACTGCGGACTTATGGGCTGTTCATGATGGGTTGCAACTTACATGGAACAAAGGGATTCAGAGAGTGATTTTGGAGTCTGATTCCAAGGTTGTGGTGAAGCTTATTAAGAATGGTAGTGGGGGGGTTGATAGACACTATAATCTTATTATGCAAATTAAAGTTATGTTGGCTAGGGAATGAGATGTTGAAATCTTACATGTTTATAGGAAAGCCAATTATGTGGCTGATTGGTTGGCTAATTTTGGTTTAGGTAGAGATTTGTTAGACAGGGGATTGGATGTTATAACCGAACCTCCGTCAGGCATTTATCCTTTGCTGTATTTCGACCTTATTGGGTCTACTATTCCTCGTAAAATTTAGAAGGGCGTAACGCCCCGATCAGTACCAAAAAAAAAAAAAAAAAAACTATCTTTGTAAAATGTAGTTTTGTATTCAACAGCTCTCCATGCCATTTCTCCTTGCTTCCTTGCTCTGCTTCTCAACTCCTCTGCTTCTTTACCTTCCATGATGGCCTTCTCTACGACACCTTTCTGAGGCTGAAGCCAAAAGCCGAATAGCAAAACTTTCTTCACTTTCATTTGATTTTTCATTTAAATAAAATTAAAAAAAATAATTAAAATGTTGGATAGTTTTTTTTTAAAATAATTATTTAATTATATAAATTACTCATATTAATTGTATAATTAATTGCATTATTATATTATATACAAATAATTGTATTATATTTAAAATGTATAAAAAAATAACTCTTCTAAATAGCTTTTACTATTGGAATACACATAAATAAAAAAACTATATTTACACTATTCAAAAAATTATTTTATCAAGTTAGCTTTCTAAAATGACATTTTGCATCGGAGTTGCTCTGAGTTGATATACATTGTTTTGTGAATATGTTATATAAATAATCAGTTGGTTATACATAGCAGTAATTTTATTCATGTAAAATATATTTGCTATTAATAAAGGCTTTCTGCATCTTTAATATTCAATTATATTTGATTAATAAATTTAATGTTGATTAATTAATCTAAAATAAAGATAAAGTTTGTTGAACAATTATGTTTTACATAGGAAAGTATAAAGTTGTTATAATTATAAGATTCATAATTTATCAAAGCGTTGTTAAAAAATGATCATAATAAATATTCAATCAAATCTGAGATGATTAATTAAGTGTGACTTGATTGTAAATAAATTTTAAAAATTAAAGATTATAATTTAATTAACACAGGGATTAAAATTCTAGACCTAAATACAATCAATAAAGAATTGATTAAATGAATTTTTAAAATTAGCCTAAAATAATATATGTGATATTATATAAGGAAAAATTAATATGTTTCCATTTATATAGTTTTTAGATTTTTCAATAAATAGAAAACCATGCCTTTAATTTCCTAAGAGAAAGTGAATATAATATATTACGTAACAATCTTAAATAAAAATATAAAAAAAACTAACACGATAAGGTATACTATTTTCTATCTTGTAAATAAGTTTATGAAATTCTTTGTTGGTAGTTCATATGTATTATTATTAGAGGTCGAATAATTAAATGACTTGTGGTTTACGACAACTCAAACTTGAAACAAATATTCAAAGCTGAAAAGGATGTAATTTTAAAATAATCTTTATATGAACAATAAAGAACTTTAGATCTATCTAACCTGATATTTAAAATTGCCAAAAAAAAATTTTTATTGTATTTTGGAAAAGCCAACATGTTTTTACTACCTCTTTTTAGATTTCTTCTTAATTAATAATGAATATTTTCAATTGAATGTCACATGGTATATTCGAATCTTGATACGTAGCATATTCATATGTATCATGTCAACGAATGGAAGAATGGCTAATGCTAACATTTCTACAATATAACACCGGTAATGATTGATAGTATAGCTACGGTGTGTTAAGGAATCATCTTATATAAACTTAAGCTGACAGATAAAGTTTTAAAATATGATTTATATTATTCTTTAATACACCTCATTAAATGAAAGCTTTTTGGGCTTGAAACTTGCACATATCTAAATTATTTTGTGCTTGATTTTTATCAAATATAATGAGAGTGATGAGATTCGAACTTGTGACTGCTGAGTCAACAAGATTCTTATACCATGTTAAAGAATCATTTCACCTAAAAGGTTAAACTGATAGATAAGACTTCAAAATATAATTTATATTATTCTATAACAAACACTGCGTGGGTGAATTTATTTTTTGATGCCATTAAATTGAAGCAGATGTGTGTTGAACTTAGGATATACTTACAACTTGTATGGATTGTTTGGCTAACGATCGAGAAATGAAGAGAAAGTAAATAAAGCTTAATAAATTTTTTAATTGAAGTAACTTAACTTCATTTTTTCCTCAAATTTTCAAGTTACGTTTAGATGTTGACCTGGAATGGAATCCTAACTGTGCAATCTTCTTGTATAACTTTGCTGAATATCTTCATGCATCATGGTAATTCAAATTACTTGTAGAAATTAATGTTTATTTGAAAATTTCGCCATGAGGATTGAAAATCTCAAGACAATTATGTAAAGGGAGCCCGCACCCCAGATACCTCATGGAAACAATATTGCGGCAACCACACTGATTGCAAGGAGAACAGCCTTATTATGCACAGCAACAGTTAAACCACCGGAAATATCCTTGGCAGCGGTAGGACTCTCTACATCCGGTGCCGCCTTCTTGGGCCTTTCCAGCTCCGGTGCGGGAGCAGGAGCAGGAGGCTTGGGAGTGAAAATGTCGAGGGGAAACAGTACCTTGTCAACCTGATAAATAGCAAGCTGGCTGTCAGTGTATACAGTGCTGGACAGGCTTGTATTTGTCAGTCCTGTACTTATGTTCACGAAATTCCCTGCGGTGGTGACGTTAAGTGTTACCCGGGGACCTGTTCCTGCCTGAGTCCTGACAGGGTTACTCACGGTCTGGAATTGGGAAGATGCTATAAATGCAGGTAGCACATGGAACTTCACCAGCTCAGTCTTGTCTTCATCGCTTAGAGAGTTGAGAAAGCCCGCTTTGAGGCTCGAAAATGCGTTGTCACTCGGTGCGAAGATTGTAATTCCATTGTTTGTGGTGTTCAGCTCCTTGTTTAACTCAATGTCCTCCGTTGTAGCCTGCATCAGGCGGACGAAGACTGTGAAGTGGCCAGCCTTTTGCAGGATTTTAATGATATCAACAGGGCCAGGAGATGCTGCTACCTGCGCAGCTGGTGTCTGTGCAGCGGCTGCAGGAGGCGCTTTCACCGGGGCTGCTGCCGGTGACTGACCTAACGTTTTCGTACAGAGGAGGAAGAAGAAAAGAGAGAATGAGATGAAAGACTGTCGCCTCATAGCCTGAACTTGGAGAGAATGCTCTGAGATAAGTGAAGTCGAGCTAGTGGTTGTTGGTTAAGTGTTTGATGTGTAACGAGTGGAGGGGGGGAGGTTTTTATATGGAGGAGAGAGAGAGAGAGAGAGAGAGAGAGAGGATCATGTGAGATGTGATGTACCATTTTAGCTGGGCAACACACAGTAACTACTAACTAGGAGTTACTCTCCATTGTCTTTCTGGAAAGGTTGGGGGTATCCATGGAGGGTGATATAACACTAGCATGCAGCTTGTAATTGCTTGAAAAAGCAGGAAAGCGAGGATGATATTTCAAGTAGGTATATACATGGAACTGACAGGCAAGAAATTAAAAAGAACAGTGAAACATAGAGGTAATCAATCAAATGAAAGCCAAAATGATCGATCGAGAGAAAAATAAAAATATATGACGAGTGATATTCTGTTCCTATTTTATATCTTCTTACATCTCTAATGGTTCTAGTGATTATGACCCTACATCTAATTAATCATTTTATTATATCTCTTCATCGTGTAATGGTGACCTAGCTCTAGCACCTCTTTCTTTCATTTTACAGCACTGCTTCACTACCATGAACAGAAAGTGTCTAGTGATGCCAGTACGTAGTTGCCTTTACACCCTCCAATCTCAATGTTTTCCTCTCAAGCTACTAACAATGGCACTAAATTGATCAGGTTTATTCCACACGATGCATGCAGATTATTCTTTTCAAGTCATTTTTAAACTTACATGGGTTTTCAAATGTATTTAAATCCTTGTGTTTTATTCCACTCAATGCGTGTTGATTTATTTTTAAATGATTTTTAATCTGCTATGGAGTATTTCCCACTCATTAGTCTTATTTTGTTTTTCTTAAATTGATTAGAGTATCTCCATTTATTGTTTAAAATTGAGTTTTTGTCAATTGTAGACACATTTCCACTAAATAGTTTTATGATTTGTTTTAGAACTATAACATTGTTTAATAGTTTAATTTCATTTCATTTTAAGTTCATCACAAAAATTATTATTTTTCTTGCTGATTTTGTCTATTATATGTGAGTATGAGTGTGTAATAAAACCTTGAGCGATGATTGATAGATGATAATGATATCAATATGTTCATATCCTGATTTCATCTTGTTTGACATTTTATTATCCTTGATTGGACAATAACTCAAGTGTTGAACCATCCTAGCATCTAGAATCTCAAACCCTATTTGTTTTTTGTGTTTTCTTTGCTTATAGATTTAATTTTCTTGTTTGAGCTATCAAGGCCCAAGACCATGTTTTCAATGATGAGTTTCCATGCATTATGTACTTGTTTATCCAACTTCCTAGACTATTCTAAAAATGATATCATGTGTGGATGTGTATTATTGACTTTCTTGTATTCTCTTTTAATACTATAATTTTGCCTAAATTTGTTAGTTCAATGGTGTTTTGAGCATAACCTTTTGAGTTGCGCCTCTAGTTTGCTGAGTTATTAATTTTCTTGCTCAAACAGATTTTATTTGTTTTAATTTGACAAAACAAAAATATTTGAATATCTGTAGAACTAATATATTCTTTTACTTGAGATACCTCTAATTAATTTTTGAATTATGTATTATCACCACTTCCATGCATATATATTTGCATAACATGTACTTCAACGACATTAGGTCAAGTCTTCTCTTTTTCTATATATTACCTATAATATAAAACGCGTCCCAGTTTTACTATGCTTATCCACTAAAAAGTTTACTATTAATATATGTTGTCGGGAATCATTAATAATATGTTGAGGCAGTCAAGTTGGTCCTAGGAATGCGACGTTATGGCTGCCTTTCGAGAGGGTGTGGGTTCGAATCCCACTCTTAGCAAGTTTTTATTTTACCCACAATAAAAGTACTATTAATATATATTTGCGTGAACCAAGTAGGATATGTTGATGTAGCCGAGTTGGTCTGAAGTTCGCGCATATATGGATGTCCCGCTCGCGTGGATTCGAATTTCACTCCCAGGTTTTTTGTTATGTTTTTTTTTTGTCTTTTTTCTAATTATTTGTTTTTCATTTTTTTTCATAAAATATTTTTTTTTCCACTTATAGATATATTTTTTTATTTGTTTTTTATAATTGGAGGTGTCTAGACTAGGTTAAGTGCACCACGATTAATCCTCGAATCAATTTCTGTTATAGCTTTTTTTTTCCAGATTATGTTTTTTTTTCATTTTTTTCCATGAAACATTTTTTTTATTTTGCTTGTAAATGTGATTGATTTAAAAAAAAAATCAACATCAACACATTAAAATTATCTAAAAACATTAAAAATAGAATGTTTGGACAATGTTTATTTTCTGTCTGTATTTATTCATTTATGCTTTTAGATTATTATTTTTTCGATTCATTTTTTATCGGTGTTTTATTTTTATTAAGTTTTATTCTGAAATTTTAAAATTAATATTGCTCCTTTTTTTCCTTTGTTCTTTTGTTTTTGTGTGTTTTCTATTATTTTATCTGTTTTTCGGATCAGATAATTTTATGCTTTTATCATTTGCACAATAATAATGATAATATTAGTGATTGTTTTTTTTATTGTTTTTTTTGCTAAAATGTTTTGATTTTATTTTTATTTTTCAGGGTAATTTAATGATTTTAATTGTTTGAGCAGTAATGTTAATAATAATTTTAATTGTTATAGTAATAAAAATGACAGTAACGTGGGGATAGATTTTTAATTTATGTTTTCATCTTTGTATGGATAGAAAATTAACTATTTATTTTTTTATTTGATTATTGCAGGTCTTTTCACAATTTATATTTTGTTTTTAAATGTGATTTAAATTGAATTATAAAATGAACTAATCTTAATACAATGAATTCAATAATTCAAATATCCGAATCTTCTTGCTTTTTTTTAATGATGATGATAATTTTATGTTGGTTATTTCGGTCAAAACTACTAAACAAATAAATTTATATCAATTTAAAATTTATATATTTTATAGAAAACTTGCACTTCACATTAATTCTGCATAGATTTATTATTTTGACTAAATTTATATTATAACAAAAAAAACACAATTAATATTTTTTCATGTTAAAAAAAAATAGTACCGCCCGCGAGGGACATTGACTAGTATATATATATTATTTGTACGCTATGCTTAGTTAAGATATTATTAGGTGATTGTGATTTTTCCTTTGTATATCCCTTTACTTTTGATCTTTAAATAGACCAATCAATAGGTTTTAAAATTACTTTAATACCTAGTGACAACTCATTTCTTTATCTTTTTTCTTTTAAATTTTTTCATTGATGTTTTTCATGCTATTATCCATAAATGATTTGATATGTAATTCTAGCATATTATTACTATTAAATACAAATGTCAAGTTTATATATAGGAAATGACTATCTTCATTATATAGTTCAAAATTAAGTGAAATCTCCATTTGAAAAAGAAATATGGGGATTTAAGAATCATAAAGCTTATTAAACCTTTATTGTGATTATGATGATATGGTTGTTATGTTATGCTGGTGACGATTGTTTATGCAATGAGATGAAATATACTAAATTTTTTTGCTCTAAACTATAGTTTTGTATTGGATTAAAATATACTAAATCAAATAAACTAACTATTTTGCAATTTACTTATTCACAAGGTCATGTTATGCTATGGCTCGAATAAAAGAAATGAATGTAAAATAAAATGTCCAGACTGTCAAGAAATACTTTAAAGAACAAATCATTATGGACTGTCATGATAATTTGTTTTTTTAGTCCCTCTTTTTTTCTTTGATTACACCATTATAGGACCAAATTAAAGCGCATTAATTAAGAAAAAAAGTTTCAAAGATAGGGAACTAAAATAAAAAACACAAGAAAAATATATGATTTTTCTAAACTTGGGGCTAAATGTACACCATGGCCCTTTAATTTTTCAAATTATAAACTTTTAGTCCATAAAAAATTATGAAATTCAATTTTGATCTCAAAAATAATTTTTTGTCCCTATTTTGAGAACGGCGAGAGAAAGAGGCTGGATTCTAGTGGTAGAGAAGAAAGTCTCGATGGAGACCGATTTCAACCATAAAAACTAGTAATTTTAATGTCAATGGATTCCTTTTTAATGGAAAACATTTATACAAGGTATATTTTACCTTTAAACTTGCTTGGAATTATACACTTTTTAAGAGAGAAAAAACAAACTAGCAGCAAAATGTAGATCAAATAGCTAATAAAAAACTATTTGGTATTGTTATTAAATACGATCCAATGGAAAAATCTTGAAACCTCCCGACCACATTCCTTACCTAGCTTAGGTTTAAAATTATATCGTGCGGGATTCCCCTACTTGAAAAATATAAGTATTAAGAAATTACATGGATATTTGTAAAATAAGAATACTACATAATTTAATTTAATTAAGAGCACTATATATATATATATATTATGATAAACGATAGTATTATTAATATGATGTTAGCCAATTAGAAAATGGCCAACATAAAAAAGGCTGATACTTTTTTACAAAATAAGATCATTAATAGAAAGAAAAAAAATAGAAAAGGTGTTATTCTAAGGAAATATATTGCAAAAGATATTTGAATATCACCACAATGACAGTCATCTACATATTTTGCTATCTGTCCATCTATGAACGCACTCTGCATTTATTTGAAGATAATTGCTCTTGTAATTGAGATGCTCTTCACAATTCCTCAACCATGCAGACAAGCGATGAAGGGTTAAAGAGAAGCATGACTCTAGACGTGGTTGAATATCATTGAAAACCAATTTAGAAACCCCACCATGAATGCACTATATATTTGTTATAGGGAAATTGTAAAGTTATTTCAAGCCACCCAGGAAAAAGATAAAAGCACTAAAAATGACCATGGAAAGATATGAGAATTGAATTTCAAGTCGGCTTAAGTGTTAGAACTAGTGAGCTCAACTTCTCAGGGCACTAAACGAGCCTTAAAATACAATCAATGAGTAACTAGCTAGAGCCTTCATATATACTTACAAAAGAATCCAGATAATTTGCAAGCAATTTGTGGATACAAATAGTTCCTGTACTCTTGATAAGTTGACCGCTTGGACAGCACCGATCATCCAACTTATCTATCTGAAAAATCCCGAGTGCAACGTAACTAGTTGACAAGAAAATGTTGTTTGATGTGTTGATGATTGTAAGCAGTATTCGGCATTCTTCTATAACAAAGGAGAGATGACATAGGTACCTGCTACCTGGTTTTCTGTCTGGTAAGGAGAACAAGTGTAGCAAACCCAACCATGATTACAGCTCTCATCACCTGAGTAGAAACGACATTTACAGCTGAGTTCTCCAGCCCATTCTAGTGAGAAGAAAATAGAGACAGTAGATAGCAAGGAGAGTACATTATTATAATGTCTACATGGTGCCAGAGTCCAAATTAAAGGAGCACATTCTATCTGTCTCAGTTGATAGTGATTATATGCAAAATCAATAGCACTCCTTCATCATTGCAAGATTTAATGTTTCCTTGCTTTTGCATCTTTTGATGCTGAGGCAGCACATCCTCAGCAGGATATCTAAGAAAGTAATTGACAGAGGATGCTGTTTGGCACTGCTTCTATGGAGATATTCAAGAAGCTAATTACAATTTCAACTGTGGATTCTAGTGACTTGAATTATCTTACTGTCATAAAAATAAAAAGACTTGTTTTCGGGAACACAGTTAAAAGATCTGCTTTCTTCCAGTTTCTTCATTAGATTTCTCGTTAGACGCTCATGGTAAGAGACGTGGATCAGATGAATACACAAAATGATTGTTGGTCTGTTCAAAAATTAATATTGTAATTGGTGTAGAATAGATTGTTGTCCATTAATAAACCCTTCTAAAGGTGACTCCAAGTTATTACCAAAACAAAAGTATGGTTTGGAGAAAGGGAAAATGAAGAAACCTGCCCAACTGGTCCTCTAGAAGCTTCATCATCATTTGAACCCTGAACTTTTGACAGTTTTCTGACTACTTTGAGAGGTCTTCTCGTGTTCTTTGGACATGATACCAGTGCCACCATGAACACTAAGCTGGATATAATAGGCACAGAAATCATTAGATTATTGAATTGAATTTATGAAAAAATCAAAAGTCACTCAGCCATTTTTGGTCAGACAACCATGAATTCCAACTCAGCTGAATGAGTTTGCTTTCGTTTTGAGTTTGATAACTTCATACTTTAACAAATAAACTCATTACTCATTCTATATGGAAGGAACAAGTAATGAAGTTAGCATTCAACATACTTCAACAGATGTTTTGCACAGAAAATGAGACTGTTGCTGAATAATGTTTAGCCATTGTAAAACTTATCCATTGAAGAAAATAAATACCTCTTCCATGTTTTCGGCTACAGAAGAAGCCATCTTTCCTGGTTGCACTTTCGTGTCATCCCAGAAACTTCCCATTAGATTCAATAGTTGGGTTCCTGCAGTTGTAATACACAACCGCCGTCTTTCATAAGGGAATATCCAAGCACCACAGCATTCTGAAGAATGCGCATCTCCTGAACCTTCTTGAATGTTGATTCTTTCCAAATCTTTTGAGTGAGTTTCTTTTCCACTTTTAGTTATGAGCAAATTGTCACCTGAATGTTTTTTCCTAGCTAAAAATTTACTGTATGGGTGTTTACCCAAGTACTCATTACGCATTCTTCCTGGAACAGAAGCTTTGTCAACTACCAAAGCTCTCATCAAAATGTCAGATGTTTTCTCTTTCCCTATGTCAGCTTTATCCATAACTTGGAGTTTATTCTTCAGAACTACATTTGATCCTTTATTTCTAAAACTTGCATCACTTAACTCTTCCTCCAACTTCCCTGTATCCTGAAATGAAGTAGCCACAGTAGGTGCTCGACCAAAATCAATATGCTCTTCTCCTTCTCTGATATTCTTCGAGGCTCCTTGCATATCTTCAATAAGATAAGGACTTCTATCCCTTCCTGAAAATGATTGTTCTGGTTTATTCTTTTCTGTTCTAACTTCATCTAACCAAAAAGTTTTTGGAGGAAATTCCATTTCCAGCCTGCTCGATGCAGATTTTACTGGTAGTGGTGTTACTTCAGGTTTCATATCCTGCATCCCCACAAGTTTTGTTGATCGGTATTTTAAAAAAGTAAGAATATGCGGGTTCTATCACGCAGAATTTCAAAGCAATAAACCAAACACACCTGATTTAGACTACTTTCAAATGCAGTTATCATGTTCCTTACATTGCTAGGAGTATTGTTCAATGGGTTCTGCTTCCCCAGGGCACTATCCCCATGTCCTTTTAGTTTCACAGGAATCTTATCACTTGCAGTCACTTTTTGTTCTGAGCTTCCATAATACAGAGCTTCTTTTGAGCGAATGGTTTTAAGGGTAACTTCAATGGGAGGAGGCTCCATTCCTCTCTTCTTTCCTAAGATCTTATGGCTTCCTTCCTTTAGATTGGCTCCAAATCCTTGTGAGACAGGAACAATGGATGAAGAGCCCTCATGTTTATCTGGATCATTCTAAAACAGGTCAAATGTTGTGAGAAAATCTAGAGGTAATTATCAAATGCTTTGTTTTTCTATTGAATAATTGAATAAACAACATTCACAAGCAATGTTTCAGGGATCCTTAACTGGACTTGTTTGCTTCAGAACACAATTTGATCCTTCTCCGTTCTCCAGACAAGATTTTCCACTCTTGGAAAAAGTAGGGAAGAGTCACTATCAGACTAACTTGAGTAGCCATCACTTCACTTTGAAAAACTCTGTTTCTTGAATCTTGAGAAGGTGGAGCAGTCAGAAAATCAAGAAAAAAGCCTTTCAGATAGGGGAGTATCAGTATAACTACTTGTTGTTCCTTCTGTTTTCATATTTCTGTTTAAACATTTTCTAATTTCTTTCATTTAAGCAAGATCAAACCTGAGACCTCATGTTTGGTTCGTGAAGATGATGCATCTCTACTATCAACAGCAGTAGCATATTCTGGACATCGAGGTTCCCTGCTGAGAAGCTCATCATGTTTCTTTTTCAATGCCAACTCTCTCTGCAAACAAGATTTAAACATATGACAAGACAGAAAGAAGAGATACTTTATGTTTCTTCAAACTCCCAAGAACGAAAAGAAAAGGCTTGAATGCAAAAAGGGCTATCTAACTACTCCAATAAAGTGCATTTTGCGCTAAAAGATTTTCGATGACAAGCTTCACTACCACGTCAATTACAAATCAGAATCAGCACAACCATCTATTTGGAAATACAAAAATAATTGTCTCATGGGGGGGCGGCTAATGAAGAAAATTCCTAAGGATTGCTCTAGATTGTGGGCACAGAAACACTGGAATTGCTGGTTTGTCGTGCCATCAGCAGATAAGTTAGTGACCACTTAATAACAATAACTGCTATCGAATTGGACTAGAAGGGCACAAGAGCGTTAAGATATTGAAGGAAGAGAACAGAGGAACTGAACCATGATACGGATACGATGGCGGTCTTCTTCACTGAGGACAAACTGCAACTTCATGCGCACGTGCCCACCTCCTTCCAAGGGAAATGTGTCATCCCAAATACCTTTCTCTACCACTAACCTTGTCTCCACACCTGCAACCAATCATAACCATCCCGTTGCTGATGAACAGATGAATAGAATTTAGGGCAAGTGTTCAGTTAAAGCAAATGGGACATGACTGTGCTAAACCTGTATGTGATATTTCATTTCCCTTGGCATCCAGCAGTGTTACAATCAAATTCTCGCGGAGTGTTGCTAATGGGCTGCTCCAACACAACTTGTATGAGTAAAACTTGGAAGTTTTATACATAAAAAAAATAAAAACTGTAGAGTAAGAGAGGAATCGATATTACAAAATGAAATCTCCCTTGTCCCGAGTTTCATACTCTCTTTTGCCCATGGAAACTACAGAATGATTATGAAATACAAGCCCTGTAAGATTTAATGTTCAAAAGAAAAACAAGGAAAGAAAGAAAAAAAATAATTGGCGATCGTGTACCCTTTATGGACATTTGCGAAGGTGGCGATGATGACTGAAGACCCATGAAATCAAGAACTGGGAAGAAGTAAAAGAGGAACATTTTCAGCTGTAACAAAGGAACTGCCAAGTTTGAAATTCAGTGAAGAAATTATAGTTCTCCGGTACCTGAAACTTCGATGGCTCCTGGCATTGAAGGTCAAAAACTTGATTTGTTCAAGTTGGCTCAAGTATAGAAGAATCAAAAGATCAACCAGTGACTGGAATGTAGAAGAGCTACGATCTCATATTGAAAATCTAAAACGATTGCTCCAGGCAAGAGTGGTGAGGAGGAGCATCTGCATGCGTTGGGATTGGATAGAAAAAAGTGTACGTGGTTGGACTACAAGGAATTTAAATGGTGGGGTCTCCACAAGCCTTGCAAACATTTTTAACCACTACTTCGGGCAAACCCAAATCTCTAATTTGTCTTTTGCCACTATCTCAAAATGAACGAATTTGTCTTTTGCCAATATCTCAAAATGAACGATGAATTTAAAAGTATTTTTTTATTAAAACATATCAAAATTAATATTTTTTATTTTTTAAAAAATAATTTTTAACATCAATATATTAAAATAATTTAAAAAAAGATTTAAATTTTTTTTTCAAAAATATTTTTGAATCTGTCAAACTGTCACCTAAAGACTGCAATTCTGTTAGATTTATTTTTAAAATATTTTTTTTTATTTAAAAATATATAAAAATAATATTTTTTATATTAATGTGTTAAAATAATCTAAAAATATATAAAAAAACATAATTTAAAAATAAAAAATAAAAAAAAATATATATTTTTTAAAACAAAGATTCAAACAGTCACTTAGAAACTGATCTAACCACAGGAAGGTAGTCCCTGCAAACCTCCTGTCAATTCAATCACTCAGTTTAACTAACTGGCAAAGCAGGAAATCATTAGCCACAAGGAATACAAATAATGTCCTAATTTTGGTGTTTTACAATTGCAATATTTATCTGAATAGCCGAGACATTGAAGAAAATGTTAAGTCAAGCATATCAAATTGCAGAATCTCTAACTCATGAGCAGCCAAAAAGGCTGAAGTTCGTCCTTCGAGGTGCTCGTATCTTTTCTACATCAAACACCATTGTTAAAGTATCTATTAAAGACTTGGATTGGACTTTGCGCGTATAAAATGTTTCAGAATGGCTTTCTCTTCATCAATTCGTTTCTTCTCTTCAAGATCCCTGGGCTTGACTTTTCTCTTCTCTTCCAATATCCATTTAAGAAGGTCATGCTGCTGATCTTCCGGTACGCGCTCCCTTTCCTCCAGAACAACTGGAGGGGGTGGTCTTTCAGGAATTGAAGTGGCTGAAGCTTGCAAGAAAGCTTCTACAGGAACCTTGTCATTTCCCACATCCCTGTTTGCTTCTTTGCTTGTCGTTTTCTTTTTTGGCTTGACAAACATGTAAGCTGCAAGTGGTTGAAAGAAATCCAGAAAATGCAGTTACATACTTGTATTATAAAGCATTTTATTCGCAAGTGCCTGAGTTAAGAGGGAACAAAATATTGAGTTGAAACATTGCTCCAGAGCATCAAAAACTAAACTATAAAATAATCAACAATATCAGAAATGTACATTCAAACATCCACAAAATTTGATGTTGCAATTTCAATTTCATATTTAACTCATAGTACCCAGAAAGGTAAACAAGCATCCTGAATTAGATCATTTTGGTTCCAGCATCGCATCAGCGCACGAGATGGACCACAGAAGTTGACCACCCAATCTATAGCTTAAGGTGCTTGAAGGGCATGGTGAATGAATGCATGGGATGAGAGAGTGAGGAAGGACGACGAATGGTTTTAAAAAAATTAATAAATAAATACCTCTCTTAATTGAATTGGAAAATATGCATGCATCATCAGGGTTTTACTCACTTTTCTATCGGCATTCTAGTGTTTCTCTAGCAAAATAAGTTCCCTAGATTACAAACAGTGAACCAATTGCGTCTACCCACTATGCACCACATAAAGCTAATTGGAAAATCTGTGCCCTGCCCCCATATCCTCATCCAGAACATTCTGCAATCCTATTTCCAGGTGACCCTAATCTGACTCCTAGAAATTATGACATTGAAAAAAAGTATGATATGATCTTAGTAGACCATTCTGAATCAGTTGGAAGAGAGGCAAGATGAGCATGGCCACCTTTGGCATTCATTTCTAGTTGACAGCTAATCAAATTGCTCATGCCTTTATATTTCCAGTACTGACATTATTTGCAGAACCCATAGGTCATAAAGGATTGCTAAACGGTAATGAACTTGCACGATAAGTAATTCCATCACGGTTGCTACATCAATATCCAATTGTAAATCAAATTCCACATAATTATTCTTGAATTTCAATCAGTATATTGGTCTAAGTTCATGACAACAGAAGCTTTGACTATCAACAACTTGAGGTCGATATCCTAAAAAACAACTGGACTGGAACTCAAACTTAGATGCACAATGGCATCCCTGGTTCCAGATAGCCGAATGTACTTCATCAACAGATTTTTAGTGCACTGAAGATTCTAGTAAAATGGACTAGAAAAAGAAGGTTTTAAAAGGAACCTATCAATTTCTCAACAAAAGAAAAAACCAAAGCAGTCAATATATCAAACACATTGTAAGCAAAAAATCAAAACCCAGAAAAAAACAAGAGCAGGGATTGTACTACCTCCAAGGCCAAGATTAACAATCATGAATAAACGCCAAATGGGCTTCAGCTTGTATCGCTTAATTAGCGTTTCTTTTGAGGTCAAGTCTGCAGCATTTTCTGATTTGGGACCTTCCATCTTCATCAATGCCTTTTCCAGCAGCTTTTACTTTTACAATAGCACTGACAGTAATATAGAATTCTTTCCTTTCCTTTCTCGCAATTTCCTTTTTTGTGCTGCCTCTTTCTGGATTTTCTCACAGTTCCTCACTTCACACATAATATAACCAAGAGATAGCAAGCCACAGGGAAAGTTAAAGAGCAGAGAAAACCAGCAGCTCATTGTGTGATATTTTGCTAACTTTCATTTTTATCCCTAAGATCTTACAAATTTCAGTTTCGCTCCTGTATTTTAGTTTTTTCTTTCATATAAATCCTTTTCAAAAATATTTATAGTCCTCATATTTTAAACTAAATGAATTTTATTCTTTTAATGAAACTCTTTTTATTAATTCCCACCTACATGTCAAATTAAGAAGTTTTGTTAAAATTCATCAAACATTTTAAATAAGTTAATGGGCAAGGTAAGATTTTAAGTGGGTTACATGAAAAGAATTATATTTTTAAGTGGGCTTAAACAGGTATACCAAATTAAAAAATATATTTATAATTATCTTCATGTATATTATGAAAATATTTGATAGAATAATGATATACTGGAAAAGTGGATACTTTACACCTATATAATAATATAATAGACAAAATTAAATATAAAAATATATTGAAGACTTGCCGGACAAATTTAGTCATTTACCTTTGTTTACAAGTAATTTTGGAAATAAATTGTTGTTATCATAATATATGTTCTCCATTTTTATTAAACGGCAAATTAGAATTCCATGGTTTTGTTAGTTTTTTTTTCATTTTGTAATCAAAATTTTAAATATTATAGTATATAACTTGAACTTTAAAAATGATTAACACTTTATATCCTCGAGAGCTAGTGCCTATTTGAGAGTATGGTTGCGGTTGTTTTTGAAATATTTTTGGTTCAGAAATGCATTAAAATGTTTTTTTATATTTTTTTTTAAAAGCATTTTGATATTAACATATAAAAATGATTTAAAAACATTAAAATATTTTAATTTAAAATAAAAAATAAAAATAAATTTTTTTCATTTTTTTTCAAAAACAGTTTTGAAATGCAGTGGCAAACATGGCCTTAGTACCAAAACAAATAAAAAATAAATATTTATTTATTTACAAGATTATTATTATTATTATATTTAAAATAATAATGTTTAGCAACTTAAAAAGAGATTGGTTACGTTCTATACTTTTGTTTATATATATATATATATATATATAAAGTTTGTTTAACGTTTTTATGTTTTGTTTCAATTTTTCTTCTTTTATTTTCTCATATCTTTCTTATACATTCATAAAATATGCAGCCTATCTCCTTCTGACATTTTCAATTTTCTACCAAATTGATAATAATTGTTTAAATTAAAATGAATAATAATTTACCTTAAATAACTCCATATAGTTTTTATAAAGATAATCTTTTGATAGTTCTTGAAGTTATAGATTTTGATCTTGCGTTAATGACAGATTTTCTCCTACCTCTTACAGATGACAAGATCTTTGATAAAAAGAGAAATATAAAAATGAAAGAGAATTCAAATCACTATGTGTATGATGATCATGAAAAGAGTAAGCATATAGGGGCACAATTTCACTTAAAATCAAATCAAAACGCATATTTTAGTAATTAAACATTGATAATAAAAACATGTTAACCGAACATTAATTCAGTGGATGACAATTTCATCGGCATGACTGACCATTGAAATTCTTGACACAATTGTTGATGGAATCTTAATTGATTTTCTTATTTTTCTATTCAGTTGTTTTTTGCGTATGAAAAATTATGGATGGAATATTTTTTGTCGACACTTCCGTTATTATTTGAATTTTCAGGTGGCGGTTGTGACATGATCCACGGCCGAGTTAGCCACATATAATCAGGGTTGTAAAATCCGTTCCGGGTACCGTTCCGGTTTTTTGTTTGGAACGGAACGTTCCGGTTTCGGTACCGTTCCGGGTACCGGTTACTGTTCATATTTATTTAATTATATATATGAAAAAAATAAAATATTAAGGTTCATGCATGATTCAAAATAATTGAAAAATACATTACAAAACAATTATGTCCATAGAATTTCATTAGGTAAAAATTAAGAAACTAAAAATAAATATTTTGTTGATGTGAAATATAAATTAATTTATTATCTTAAATTAATAGGATTTTTTTAAAAAATATTTTTTATGCTAACTATTTTTATGCTAATTATTATTATTATTATTATAAACCCTCAGTATTATTATTATTATTATTATTATTATTATTATTATTATTATTATTATTATTATTATTATTATGACCCCTCCCCCGTATAAAACCTACTTTCTTATTATTATTATTATTATTATTATTATTAATATTAATTTATATTATAACCCCCCACCCCCCGAAACCTATTATTATTATTATTATTATTATAAAAAAAAAAACCCAACCCTAATTCCCTTACCTAGCCCCCACAGTGCCCAGTGCCCACACACATCTCCCTCCCTCCTTGTGCCGCCGCTCATCTCCCTCCCTTTCTTGTGCAGGTGCGGTGTTCATCTAGTCATCTCCTGCCTCCCTCCCTTTCTTGTGCGGGTGTGCTCACCTCTCTCCCTTTCTCTCATCTCCCTCCCTTTCTCAAATTCGCCAGTTAGCGTCGCCACAAGAGAATAAATTTGCCGCTTCTCATTTAACCGGTGAGACAGAATGGTAGAGGCTAGAGTTATTTTCAAGTTCGAGTGAACTGTAAATCTTCTAATGCTCTTGACATTCATGGCGTAAGCTTATAAAATACACCGGGAAGATTCTTTGAAAACATCAAAACGACGTCGCTTTTAGCCCGCATCGGGACGGAACGCCCGTGCAGACGAATCGTGCTCCTACCGAATTGGCCGGATTTACCGTGATCGACCGGAATTTTACCGAACAAAAACGTCGCCGTTTTGTTCGGATTTGCTCGAACGGGCGTTACGGCGTCCGACCGGAATCGAACGGAACCAATAACCCTGCATATAATAGTTATTGTAGCATATATAGGTCTGGTCCCACCTCAACCACCATACATACAGGGTTTGATGAGAGGGGTTTTAACCAGCTTCACCAACAAGGAAAAACAAGACTACATGTGAGGAAGTAGTAGGTGCCATGGGAGATTTGTCACTTTATTACTAGCAGTGGACTTTATTTGAAGAAATGAACGAGGTGGTGGTAGTTTAACAAATCAAAATGCAATCGTTTCTTTGTGAAGCTAAGCTGTGCGGGTTCATTTTTTTTTTGAATAAAATTCAAAGTGGATTAAAAAGAGGACGTGCGGGTTCATTATTAACACACAAAAAACAGAAGCTTTCATGTCAATAAAGATAGCCAAAAAACACAAAAACGTTGGCTAAAACTTCAACTACAAGACCTAATCTAAGCTATACATCAAGTCAAATGATCACGTCTTTTGTCAGAAATAATCCTCTCATACAGTATCAGACAAGTGCTACGTTTCCTTAAGAAGGGTTTGCCTGATATTATACGTCGCCGTCCAGCCATGCACGGCGATATGAACTCAATCATTGCATGTTGTTCTAACACGTAATGATTTTTCTAAAATAATTTGAATTTGAATTTATATGTTGCAGCTTCTTCCTGCTGGAAATGGACAGCAAGAAGAGTTTCATCACGGACGTTCGCATGCATGCAGGACCTGGAGCTGGAATCAAATTCTGCAAGCTTGAACGCTACGTTACCACCAAGGCATATCTATCCTTCTCGTGGAGAGGCACCCCCCTGGCTGAGGATAGAATCAAAGTCTAAATTAGGACCCACAGGACCACGAAATTTTGGCCTGGATTAATTACTTGATCATGATATATAGTATAGTATAGTATAGTATAGTATAGTAGAGTAGAGTGAGAGCCTCATGTTTATGACGTGGCAAACTCTTCCATATGAAATGAAAATTAAGAAATGAAGATCGAGCCTGTATGGGTTCGTAGCACTGCTCTAACATTATCGTCGGACGATTGCCATTTGAAATCTTTTCGACGAAGTTGTGTGGATGCTCTTCAAGTTTGTAGAAAGCAAACAAAATCAGATTGGAAAGAAGGATATCATTGCCATTACTCACAACATAAATACTCTGTTGACTCTCTTTTTTTTTGCTCGGAAAGAATCCAAAAAACAAAAGAAGAATAACAGCTTGAACCTCAGCCTAATTAGGGCGAATGCTTGGCTAGAATTCAATGATTGAGTGTTGAATTTTCACTCCAACAATACACCTATCTTAAAATAATAAATGTATTTTGTACAGGAGAGTTAATATCAAATAATTCTTAGAATTTCATCTAATATCTTTGTCATGATGTTTCTCTGATATAATATTAGTTTTTATTTTAATAACTAAATTAAAAACTAAGAAGAAATAATGGTGAATATTGTTCATTTTTAAGCAAGGATATGCTAAAGGGTTAATATCAATTTAAGCTTTTGTAAACCATTTTACGAATAAACATAAAAAGGAAATTTACTATCATCCATAAATATTTTCACGGTTGAATAGTTAGAGTAATAATGATCACAATTAAAATATAAAAGAAAAAGGAAACACTAGATTTACTTGATGATTAGCAATCCCGAACTAAATCCCTGTTTGGGAGTGTAGCTAAGAAGTGTGTTCATCCAACGTAAATAAAAATAAAAAATAATAGAGCCCACTTTTTAACACTTGCTCAGTGAATTATATATATATATATATATAAAAAATAACTAATTAATTTCTTGACCAATATTAATATGTTTGATTTGTTTTCAAGAAAACTATTTATTATCAATTTTCCCATAATATCCATTTTGTTTTCTTACCTTTTTTTTATTTCTCAAAAAAAGCTCGAAAATGACATAAAATGAAGGGAAATCATTCATTTTGGAAAGTAAGAAGATCATTCATTTAGTAAAACTAGAGTAGCTAATTGACAATTCATGACAAGAAAAAGAGGCTATAAAATGCAGTTGCTCAACCGAACCTCCTCACCGGTTCTCTGCCAACCAACTCCTTCTTCTTCTTCCCTGCCCTTGAAAATAATATCTTTCCGCCTCCTATGATCTCTCCCCCTCCTGTTTTTGTTTCGTAATGTTCGTAGAAAGCAATTGAAGCTCTCTCTCTCTCTCTCTCTCTCTCTCATATATATATATATATATATATATAGACAGACACACGCACACACACGCACACACACTCAAATACTCAATACACATACAAGGTGGGAGAGGACATACAAGGAGCAGAAGTTTATAGCTAGAAACAGAATTATGGGGAGCGTGTTCTTGCTGCTGCAACTTTTATTCTTCTCTTCATGGCTTTCTTCCGTTACAGCTTCTGTGTCCTATGATCATAGAGCTGTTATAATCAACGGGCAGAGAAGGGTTCTTATTTCTGGCTCAATACACTACCCGAGAAGCACTCCTGAGGTACCGTTGATTCCAATGTGGCTCATTCTACTCTCCATGTTCTTGAATGCTAGCTTCTTTTTTTTCATCTCGGGCTTCGATTTTTGTGGTGGCTGCAGATGTGGCCTGATCTTATTCAGAAGGCCAAAGATGGGGGAGTGGATGTGATTCAAACTTATGTCTTTTGGAATGGACACGAGCCTGCTCCTGGAAACGTAATGCAAACCCCTTTCTGCTCTGATTTTTGCGTTTGCTGTGCCTTCTTCTTGTTTTTCTCAAGTTTCTAACTCGATTGATCTTCACTCTTCGAAACAAAAAGCAGTATTATTTCGAGGAGAGGTATGATTTGGTCAAGTTCATCAAGCTGGTTCAACAAGCAGGCCTTTATCTTCACCTGCGGATTGGCCCCTATATCTGTGCTGAATGGAACTTTGGGTAACAATCACTCCTAATCTATCTGTTTTGATGACTAGCGTGGAAATCTGCCTGCGTCCTCAACTTGATTTTAATGGAAGGAAAACAATCCGCATGCTCTGTTTCTGTTTCAGGGGATTTCCTGTGTGGCTAAAATATGTTCCTGGTATGGAGTTTAGAACCGACAACGAGCCTTTCAAGGTAGGATTTACTCGGAAGCCATCGTTGATTTTCTCTCAAATCTCTTTGAATTTAGCACTCAAATTGATGCAATGTGGTTTAAAATGCCTTCCTTTTCTCTCTTCTGCAACTTCAATGAAGGCGGCAATGCAGGGGTTCACAGAGAAGATTGTTGGGATGATGAAGTCAGAAAAGTTGTTTGAAAATCAGGGAGGCCCAATAATTCTTTCTCAGGTAGGAGATTTACCCCTTGAGTTTCATTCTAGAAAAATGGGTTATTTTTATATTTATATTTATATTTATATTTATTTTATTACACGTGATCCTAGTTTGTCTTCAATTGGTCCATGACTCCACAGGAGTTCTGCTCTAAAAATTGTCGCGTGCCCCCGTGTGCTTATATGATAAGAAGATTTTTATTTCTAGAAAATAATTTATTTTTTAATATTTGATAATCATGAGGAATGTATTGAAAAATATCTTTCGGTGTTGAGCTATACGATGAAAAATAACTTTTTATTTTTTTTCTAAAGTTTCTGGATCAAATTTGATAGACAAAAAAGTTTAAGGAGGATGAAATTGAAATAAAAAATCAATTTTATAAATATTTCAAATAAAATAAATGATAATTAAAAGAATAAAAATCAAATTTGATAAATAAACATTTTCAATTAAAAAAAGAAGATAAACACAAATAACGATAAAAAAAAAAAACAAGGATCGAAATGGTATAAATATGAAGCTTTAAGGGACAAGATTGAGAATATAAAATAATAAAAATATCAAAACAAAATATATAGCATTCAAAAAAAATAAAGACTAAATTTAATATAATCAATAATAACAAGATATTTTTAAGTTTTTCACAGCTTATAAAAACTATGTTCCGCCCAGAATAAAATAAAAAACATATTTTACTAGAAACGAAGTAAAAATGTTTTTTATTAACCAATATTTTAAAAATAAAAACATAAAAAATTGAAAAGTAATTTTTTTAAAAATCAATATAAATGAAACAGAGGCTGGTGATTTTGGTTTGCTTGAACACTTTTTTATTTTTATTTTTTAACAACAACAGATAGAAAATGAATATGGACCAGTGGAATGGGAAATTAGTGCACCTGGTAAAGCCTATACAAAATGGGCAGCTGATATGGCAGTGAAGCTTGGTACAGGAGTCCCATGGATTATGTGCAAGCAAGAAGATGCCCCAGATCCTATGGTAAGCAATTCTACCACTTTTTGTTTTAGCACTGCGTATATTCGCTTTCATGGGGTCGATTTCCTTGGATGTGTTTTTGGCCTCGCTTTCCTTATTCAAATTTAATTTCTTTGGAGTCCTACCAGTCCCTCTCCCTTTGCTTTTCTGTCTTTTGATCAACAAGCAAAAGTTTTTATCTTTGGTGTTACAGTAATATATAGGATGCTTGATGGTAGAACTCATTTTAATCTCCATGGTGAAGATTCTGCTAAAAGTATTTACTGAAACTCTTCTGTAAGGAGTAAATATGTCAGGATACCATTCATTTGGATTGCATAGGCCAATCAGACAGCTTGTTATCATTTCTTCAAGCACCTATCTTTCCTTTATATGGTTCGCAGATAGACACCTGCAATGGATTCTACTGTGAAAACTTCAAACCAAACAAGGACTATAAACCCAAAATATGGACAGAAGCCTGGACTGGCTGGTAAGTCATAGGTGATGAGTGTTCATATTTGGTTTTATGTATTTTATTTTTCTTATTTGGTGCTGAAACATGACTAATAATCCTTTTATAATTTCCCTTGGCTTCATCTTGCACTCAGGTATACTGAATTTGGTGGTGCTGTTCCTCATAGGCCTGCAGAAGATATGGCATTTTCAGTCGCAAGGTTTATACAAAATGGTGGTTCCTACATAAACTACTATATGGTAAGCAACCTTCCAAATTTAATCTTCCCAAAAGATGGATAATGATCACTCATTTCTTGGGGGCTTTCCTTTCCTCTTTCATGTCTTCAGTACCATGGAGGAACTAACTTCGGAAGAACCGCTGGTGGCCCCTTCATTGCCACCAGCTACGATTATGATGCCCCGATCGATGAATTCGGTATGTACCCTAGACTGGGTCGTGATAAAGAACACATTGCTGCATTGTATGAAACATTAATGTTTTGGGATGTACTTTAAATGTGCCAAAAGATACATTTCAATATGCACTGTGATCTTAGGAGGATGCCTATCTTTTGAACCAGGATTACCAAGGGAACCAAAATGGGGACATTTGAGAGATTTGCATAAAGCTATCAAGCTATGTGAACCTGTTTTAGTTGCTGTAGATCCCACTGTAACATCACTTGGGAGTAATCAAGAGGTAAGGCTCAGGTTTTGCAGCAATGTACTTCATGTATCTTCAAAATTTTCTGCTCTGGCTTACACACATCATCGCTGTCATTTTTTATAGGCTCATGTATTCAGGTCAAAGTCAGTATGTGCAGCATTTCTTGCCAACTATGATACAAAATACTCCGTGAAGGTGACCTTTGGTAATGGGACAATATGACTTGCCTCCTTGGTCCATCAGCATTCTCCCTGATTGCAAGACTGCGGTTTATAACACAGCAAGGGTAAGGAATACTCTTTCTTACAACAGGAATCTTTAATTTATTCACCTCTTTGTGGTTCTCCATGTCAGTTTCACCCAGCCTATTAGTAATTGATAAGCAAGTTTTGGTCTTCTCAAAGGATCTCTCATAGGAGTTCTAGTAAATAATAAACAAGCTAAGGTTTAGTCCACCAAATACAGGAAAAATATGCAACAATGAGTTTGATGTCTGATGGTAACTCTTGTACAGCCCGGTGCCCAAAGCTCACAAATGACAATGATTCCCGTGAGTAGTTCATTTTCATGGCAATCATACAATGAAGAAACTGCATCAGCTGATGATGATGATACAACGACAATGAATGGGTTGTGGGAGCAAATAAATGTGACCAGGGATGCTACAGACTACTTGTGGTACCTGACCGAGTGAGTATAAGTCCTTCAGTCTTTAAGACAAGCTGATTCTAGGGAGCAAGCTGTTGTAGCATTTTTTCTTTAATACATCTTATCATTCTTGAACATTTCTTGCTTATTCAGTGTCAAAATAGACGATGATGAAGGATTTCTGAAGAGTGGACAGAGTCCTCTTCTCACAATTTTCTCCGCTGGTCATGCTTTGCATGTATTTATCAATGATCAACTAGCAGGTGTGTGGAATAGAGTATCATCATTCAGATTAACCTGTTATTCTTTATGGACTTCATTTTCCATCTCCATCTTGCATTAAAGTTTCTGTTTAATATTTTGGTAGGAACCGTGTATGGGGGATTATCAAGTCCTAAGTTAAAGTTTAGTCAGAACGTCAAACTTACAGCTGGGATTAACAAGATTTCTTTGTTAAGTGTTGCTGTGGGTCTCCCGGTTAGTTCTCTCGCTCCTTTTTTATGCCTTCCTTCTCCTTGACATCAATTTGGCAGACAATTAGACATTTGAACTTAATTCATTTTGATTGATCTCAGAATGTTGGCCTGCATTTTGAGACATGGAATGCTGGGGTTCTAGGCCCAGTCACCCTGAAGAACCTGAATTCGGGGACAAGAGACCTGTCAATGCAGAAATGGTCATACAAGGTTTTTTTTTTCTTCTTTCCCTGCTAAAGCGTTTCTGACCTCTATTATCTTTCACCTTTTTGAAAAATCAGAGTTGATATATAGCTTAATTGCAAAATTAGTCAGAGAAGCTAGAGAATCAATTAAATTATTTGTCATGTCTCCGAGCAGATTGGTCTGAAAGGTGAATCATTGAGCCTTCATACTGTTAGTGGGAGTACATCTGTTGAATGGGTGGAAGGATCACTATTGGCTCAAAAACAACCACTAACCTGGTACAAGGTAAGTAGTTCCATGACTACTTGCTGCATTTCATTGTTATTTAATTTTGGCCAAAGGTATAGGTGTGGTTACCAAGTTTTATTAAGAAATCCACCATGTGTTGATATATCCAGACTACTTTTGATGCCCCATATGGCAATGATCCTCTGGCTTTGGATATGAGTAGTTTGGGAAAAGGTCAAATGTGGATTAATGGACAAAATATAGGAAGGCATTGGCCGGGATATATAGCTCAAGGTAGCTGTGGTGACTGCAATTATGCGGGAACATTTGATGATAAAAAATGTCGAAGTAATTGTGGGGAGCCCTCCCAAAGATGGTAAGAAGCCCTTAGGACTGACTAGCTTGTTTTGCTATCATTTGCTTGTCCGATTTAAATAGCCTTGACAATGCCGTTAACCTCAGGTACCATGTTCCTCGTTCATGGCTTAAGCCGAGTGGGAATCTCTTAGTTGTGTTTGAAGAATGGGGTGGTGATCCAACTGGAATTTCTTTTGTCAAAAGAACTACTGCAAGTGTCTGTGCTGATATTTTTGAAGGGCAGCCAGCATTGAAGAACTGGCATGTGAAAGCCTCAGGCAAAGTCAACAGCCTGCAGCCCATAGCCCACCTGCTGTGTCCTCCAGGACAGAAGATATCTAAAATAAAGTTTGCTAGCTACGGAATGCCTCAGGGTACATGTGGAAGATTTCGAGAGGGAAGTTGCCATGCGCCCAGATCATACGATGCCTTAGAAAGGGTATATTAACCTCTGAGAACTCCTGTTTTTTCAAGCTGCGTAAGAACTCTTGTAGTGATGTTAAGGCCGCTCTGCATGGAACACATTAACAAATCATATTTTAGCTCAGTCTAACTTGAAAATGTTTCATGTGCACAATAGCAGATTCGTTTTTAGAGTGAAGAGACATAATAGGGTTTAGAATTTTATGCAGCTCCCTGTCCTTCAAAAACCTAGGAGGAATATTTTGGGAGAATTTCTTAGTTACATCATCACTGAAGAATTGGTAGTATGATAGGTTGTTTTGGTTCAATCGTTTTATTTCTTTTCAACTCTTCTTTTGCCTGAAAAATCTTGTCTGCCTTAGCATGTGAACTGATTTATCTCAAATATGAAATTAAGCCTTATCAGCTTGCTCAATTTCTAGCTGGTTTTTCATAAACTTTAATGCGACTGACACGAGGAACCCTTTTCAGAATTGTGTTGGAAAACAGTCTTGTTCAGTGACTGTAGTTGCTGAAGTTTTTGGAGGAGATCCATGTCCAGATAGCGCAAAGAAGCTATCAGTGGAGGCTGTCTGCAGCTGAAAGCCCTGAAATTCCAAAGCTGTATACAAATAATTGAATCCCAGATTTACTCCATTTCAGCACATTAGACACTACACTACATTACATTCTCCAAGATCTTCAGGCCTGTATAGATTGCAGATTGCCAGGGCCGATGGATTTTATTGCCACAGGCGAAAGCATTGTAATTCTTTTTTTTTAAAAATAATAAATAAAATTGGCGAAGCCAGATGAAGATAGTGAAGTGGTTGATAGATGCTCCGTGTACATAATTTATTATCTGTGATACATCATCATAAAGCAGGCTAAATAGATTCTGCAAGATTTTAGCCTTGCATATTCATACAGGCAAGCAAGCCTTTAGCTGGGGTTGAATCTTTGTAAGTTTGTACCCTTGCAAAATAAAAAATGCAAAGGAATAACTAATAAAATTGGAATTGTTAATTTTCTATATCAAAGCTTCATACTCTCTTTTCTTGTTATTCTTCGATGGACAAGCCTACAAAATACCCACCCGGAGTTAGCTTAAAGTGGATGAGGGCTCTTAACAAAACTATAAATTGAGCATTTTAAAATATTTATGAGTTTTTTTATTTTTATTTTTTATGTGTATGAAAAGTAGAGTTTTGAACAATTTTTATTTTATGCTCGGAGCTTTTTTTAAGAGGATGCAATCTTCATTTTATAAATCATAATTAACAAATATATCTTGCTTTTTCTTGCTTTTTTTTGTTGTTGTTAAGTGAGGGTTTTAGACCTTTTCCCAAGTGGCCTTTAGCTTAAGTTGACTTTGATACCACCTAAATATTAGCATAGAATGAATTTCTCCCTAAACAGATCTTTATATGCATTTTGTGTTGAGTTTCCAATGATATATACATAGAAGAAATAATAAATTTAATCTTTTTAAAAGTTCCAAGAATCGTATTAAACACATTTAGAGTTGTTTAGGGTTTATATGAAGATTACTCAAAGATTATATATTTTTTAGTTAAATAGCTAGACTAAAATTTTGTAAATCAGAAGTCGTTCAAATATGTTGTATCTAATGGTAATCCATGCAAATCACTAGTGGAAAATCTCTATCAACATGTCATGACTATCCAAATATTAAGAAAGTTATAAGTAGTTCTAACTTAACCTTTTAATGACTAGTTTTTTAGTGAAATTATTATTCATTCATCAAGAGTATCTTCATTTAGACATTATAACATGAAGTATGTCTACTTTGTTATATCATTTTTTTTATCAATAGTATAGTCATTGATTATTTGAATACGGTTGAACACTCTTTTCAAATCTCATTCTATCATGATTAATGATTTCACAATAAATAATATTTGAGAATAGATGTTCGTAATTCACCTAGGGTGATGAATCTTGTCTTAATTACTCAAATACCTTTATATAGTTTATATTATATCCAATATATGCTCACTTTTTATCCTTAATTAAAATTTATAGTCATGATAAAAAAATACTCTATATAAGATAACTTAATGATCTCAAGTTTAAGGATCATTTACACAACTATCATGCGAACCTTTCCATAAACATATATGATCTCTTTATATGAAGTTTTCATGCAAGTCAGTGTAGTGTTAATAACCACTTATATATTAGTTCCAAGTATCTTGCATACCTTAACTTACGAGAACAACAATTTTCTTATATATATATATATATATATATATAAAAACATAACATGTAATGGTTTCAAAAGTTGTAATTAATTTTCAATCTTAACATAATATTGACCAAGAATATTTAGGAATATGCTTTGATGAAATATGAATCTTATTATTATATTAACTTTATTTCTTTGCAAAACATTTTAATCTCATGAACTCTATCTTTACTCTAGATTTATTAATCAAGTATAAATAAATATTAATGATAAAGAAAGTTCTTATTAATAATAAATATATTTTATATGAATAAAATTAATACCATGTATAATAATCAATTGACTAGAAGGAATATTCACTAACGTTTTGATTTTTCAATAAGGATATTTCATTAAAAAATAACTTAGACATGGATAAAATGACTTAATGAAGATTCTTTATGATTTAGAGAACAAATATCACATAAGACAAGGCAACCGACCAATCAAAATGTGTGTTTTCTCTTACAATACTAAAATAGGACAGCTATCGAATATTCCAGTGTTATGATTTTTTGGTAATTATGAGTCAATATCATCTACCAAACTATTAGTAATAAATATGAATTACCAAACACCTAATAAATAGAAAACAAAAGCTTCACACAAAAGGTGAAGAATAAATCAATAACAATAAAAAAAAAAAACTAAAAGAAAAGGATTAATACTTGTAGAAATCTTCATCTTGAGATTTGAACAAATTAAGTGGAAAATACTATTTAAATTCATATAATCATGTTAGTGTAGTGTTTATTGCTTTCAACTAATATGTGAGGACCAACAACTAAGCTTTTTTTTTTTAATAGAACATACAAGAAAAAAAACCTTTTTTTACAAAGCCTTAACCTTAGTCCATTGCAACTCATGATGTGATCTATCTAGTGGTTTTTGAATATTATAGAGAGTTCTTAATCGTGAGTACTTGGGTTCCCCAGAATATATGATTAACTATTCCATTGTTTCTTTTATTCATTGGAAACCTATTAAAAATGGATCATAACTCTACCTAAAAATCAATAAAAATCCCTAACAATTTAGCTCTTGCCTTTGAAGATCTAATATAATTCCTCAAACTGTTAATAAACAAGGATCAATCAATCACAAGCTTCCAATAATCTCAATCTCCTATTAATAAGGCATTATTATAAGACTTAATTTTTCATTTGATGTATGACTTGAATAATGCTCAAACACTCAAAGCACCTCTCTAGAATTTCTAATGATAATAAATTAATAACTTGTTTGGCCAAACACACACATGTCCATTCATTTAATAAGTAATTTATCTAAACACAGAAATATTGTAAGCCCCTGGCCTAAAAATCGATAAATTGATGTTAAATAGGGTAGTTTTTAATTGAAAAATAATAAATTAGAAGGAAAATACTTGTGATTTAGGATGAGAATTCCCGGTAAATTTACTTAAAAATTGGATAAGATAAAGTGATAAATCAATACGTGAAATGTTAACCTAGTGACTAATTGTAAAAATATCCCAATTAGGTAAAATAATTACCTTAAAGAATTTTTTTTACAAATTGGGTGATATTAGTTAGACATTAATAATAATAGAGTGAATTTATAAATAAAATAATGTATATTTTTACATGCGAACAATGTTGATCGTCAGTATAAGCCTTGTATACAATTGTGCTATTTTGAATGAAAGTGGTGAAAACTTTAAAGAAAATTTTATAATGATTATGGATGGAATTTATTAATAAATTATGATGATTTAAGTAAATAAACCTAACTTTCACTATAAGGGTAGCTAATTCTTCCTTTTCATTTCTCTTATTTCGATCAATTGACTCCTTTTTCTCTCTCTCAGTTCATTCTATTTTTGGAATTGTTAGAGTTATGATTCTCTTAGGAACATGCGCTAATCTCCCCTCTATCCACACTCATCTCATGCAAGTAATTCATATTTTCCTTAGACACCTTTTATTGTTTCTCAGAAAATTTGTGTGATAAGGGAAATTATGATATAAAAGTTTAAAGAAAATTGAGCTTTTATGTGAGATTTGCATCAAATTTCTTGGTTTTTTTATTAATTAACAAAGAAAGGTGGTTTTATTTAATGAAAAAAAGAGAGTTTCAACTAGAGATTATGGTTAGGGTTATTAACTTACTTTATTTCTATATATTTGTTTTAAGTGTTGTCTATGCGTATTGCGATTGATTCTTTTTTCTTTGAAATTTCTTTCTTGATGGATGAGAATGATTTTCTTTGTAAAAGAAAACTTTGTTGTGACTTCAAATCTTGAATATGCAATTTATATCTTCATATTGTCACCAAAATTTTGTTCTTTTTCTTTAAATTTATGGGATTTGATCTTTTATCATGTTAACTTTTGGAGGTGTATGCCTAAAATTGGTGAAACCTTAATTTTGATGGGATCAAAATAATGTTATGGTCCTCAATGATTATATTCTTTTGCTGTAAAAGCATTTATTTCCCCTACAAAACCAACATTCTTTTTTTGGCTGGTAAATTGGATATGGAACATATATTGTTAGTGTGCGACTACATCCTTTATCTAATGCATGAAAAACTTCTCGTCCTAAGCTTTTGATTTGTTTTTTTTTCTACAAGTGATAATGTATCCAAAGTAGATCCTATAGTTGTTAGGATAATTGATTATAAGCATTGACACTTCAAGCATTTTCCTTTTATAAATAAATGAAATGAAGTGCATGTATATTTATATGGTTAAGTTTTTTACATCTTCATTATTCCTCCATTTCTATTAAACAAGATGAACCAAGTAACAAATTTTAAATAGGATACTTCCACTAAGTCCTTTAAGGTCTTTATAACAAAAAAAAATAGTTTGAAAAACAATTTCTCAATCTCTATTATTTTAAACATGCTTGGTAATCCAATGAGTTATAGGTTTTAAAGGTGGTGGAATCTATAACTATTTTTTTTTTTATTCTTTGTAATCTTGATACAAAACTTTGAAATTTTCGCGCCCTATTATTTTTAACTATAATGGATTCTATTTAAGTTTTATTCTTTGGAATATAGGTTTTATATGCTGCATATGACACTAGGTTTATTGAAGAGCATGACGGTTTATTTATTGATGGTCATTTCTAGTTTTTCTATTCTTAACCTCTTAAGACACAAAGTGTTTGCTTTCGATATTAGAACAAGTTCCCTTGTACTTGATAGTCTCTTACCACAAGTTGTATAACGTTTTCAAAAACATTTGTTGCAAATCATGCTCATTTGATGGTCTAATTTGAAAAAATAAACCACTATGTATCTTCAATTAAGCATTGCGCTATTTTTGGCTTTATTTTCTCTATGTAACCAAGCTGAAATCGCATCGTACTATAGTTCATGGGGTGAGATATTTTTCGATGATGGATTGTCTTTGTAATGAAAAAACTCATTACCTCTAATAACCAATTAAATTATTAAATGGTTTTTTCTTTGGAGGAAAAAATAATCATTACATTGTTTCAATTCGTTTTTTAATTACTAAATCTTCTGCTGAAAGTATCTTGACACCAATTTAAAGACAAGCCCTTTTTTTTTGACAGCAACCTGGTCAAGAACATTATATAAGACAAGCAATCTGAAAGCAAGAGTTGCTGGCTGTTGTTGAGAGCTCACCAATTGAATGATGGATTCCCCACCAGCAAAAACGCAGGTGGCTGAAGATCACGGGCTTGATTTTAACTGCATTCTTTTTAACGATGTATTCGGATGAACAGAACAAAGCCAGGAAGAGATTTAGCAAGCATCTTGAATTGAAGTGAAGGATAGATCATTAAAAGAGAAAAACAAAAAAGGTTGCTCTGGAGCATCATGAACTCGATTGTAGGTAAGAGATAGTGTCAACTGGAGCAGAAAAGTAGATGATTAATTGTTACTTTGTGAGAGCTGGGGAAGCCTCCGATGACCCTATCACTCTATGAATAGACGCCTAGATTCCTTGACCTAATTTTTTTTTATTTTTATTTTCAGCTAAAGGGCTCGGCTATCATCACAAAGCAGTTTGCCAGATGCCAAAATGATAATTTACTTAAATTAGTTTTCTTCTCTCTCAGTATCATTGGCTCTCTTAAAGGATAGAAAAGCTATCGTCCATCGTTTGGAAAGAATAAAGTAGACAGCTCCTACTGCCTCATGATACTTTTAATCCATAAGATTTGCAAAAAAATAAAAAAAATGGATCATTGGCTTAAAGTTATTGGACACCTGTAAGGACAAGGAAATGCTGTCCCTCCATGTTCATTCATTTCATACGTGAAGAAATCTCATCCTCTTCTTCTCCTTCTCTTCTGAAAAACATATCTTCTGAAAAACATATTTTATAAATTTAGATCTCAAGATCCGGTTCATTCCTTCCACGTATATGTATATATATTATATCCCCACCCAACCGAATAACTGAATCTAAAGGCTTCCACGTAATATATAAAAAATAGGCTTAAAAAACAAAGAACATCATCCCTTATTTACATGACATGACAGGACAGGATAGAAGGTAAGCAATCCTTAGCTTCGAACAGCAGTTAGGTTTTTGATTGTTGAAAACACCTGTAAACTAGAGGGTATGGTGATGACAAATTATGTTAAGGGCTTGGAGATTTGATTAAATGCAAGGATTAAAGGTGTCGATAATGATGATTAGAGAAGAGGGTCAAGGTAAGTAATGAGCATGTTGGATAGGCGGTGGCCAGCGGTGGGTGGGAGGGGACGGTGGAGGGGTAGTGGCGGACGGGAGATTCTTTCTTGTTTGTTTGTGAATCGGACAAATGACTGGGTGACAGATTGGGATGTGATATGCAAAATCATCAAAGAGTGATTGAAGCCCACAAGAGGCAAAAAGAGACAGCAGGTGGGCCATCCCTTTTCTTTTGTTTTTTGTTTTTTTATTTTTTTCTGGGACACCCCGGAAAATCTTTAAATAATATATATATATATATATACACGAATATTGATTTGACCATACAGTGTCGACACTACAAGGCGCGGCAGAGTTTTGGAGTGACTCCGTTTGATTGACCTATACTTTTTCACGCGTTTTGCTGCGACTGGGATAAAAAAAACAAATATATAAATAGTGTCATTTCTTTTTATTCTATGCTATGAAATATCTGGGGCAAATGCTGATCTCATCTAAAAAAAACATCTTCTTCATTCTAATTTTACCTAACACTATCTATCTTAAATGTCAAAACAAAAAAACAAGCAAATGAATAAATCATAAAATAGTTGAAAGTGAAATGAAAAAGATAAGGTAAACCATGTAAATCCAGGTTAGCACTTGAACCCTATAATTTGGATAACAAACATAAACATAATTTTTTTTTTTAAGTTAATACCACTAGATAATTTATTTTTTCCTTTTTTATTTTTAGAGGAGGCTCAACACCGCGTTTTAAAAGTATTTTTTAAAAAAAATAATTTTTTTATTATTTTAAATTAAAAAAAATAATATTTTAAAATTATTTTATGTCAATTTTCTTCGTCGACCTCCATCTAGTTTTGAGGTGATATAAAGGTTTGAAACGACGACAATACAATTTCTTTCTTCGAATGAAACTGTGAACACTAATATCATTAAATTTTTAAAGTGAGTCCTCTCTTTTAGTTTATAAATTTAAGGCAATAAAATATCAATTTTGCAACTACAAAACACAATAAAAAAAGGGAAGGTGAAAAAATAAGAATGACAGTTTCCATGGTGCGGGGTTTGAGCAATAATTAAAACACCCTCCTTTTGTGTACATAACATAATAATAATAATAATTAATAATAGAGGGCAGGAAGAGAAGATTTCAAAATTATTAGAATGATGTATAAGCCAATCCAAATTCCAAACACTTACGATACGATGTGATGGGAGTTGGAAAAAAACCAAAAACAGAGGCGAGAATTGAAAGGGACAGAGATATATATATAGATAGATAGATATTGGGAGGCTGGTGGACAGAAATAGTGGTGTCATTAGGGACAGGCGATTGGTGTCTGTAGCATGCAGAGCAAGGATCTGGTGTCTGAAGACAAATCTAAGGGTACCAGCCAAGTGGAGGATGAAGCTGTAGGGTACTGTTGTTGTCTACCGAGGATAGGAGCTAACTGTCTTCAGCTCACGTAGGCATGGAAGCTGACCTATCATTTCTCTGTGGGACCCTCCCCTCCCCTGCCTCCATCGCCACCAGAAGACGAGAAGCATCTCTGCCTCTGTCTCATTGCTGAGGACACTCTCCCTCCTGGCCCGCCCATCCTGGCTGCAATTTGATACAGTAGACGTACTGTATGCTATGGTGCGGGTCCCCCACCTCCAGATTTCCATTCATGTGACTCTCCCTACGCCAGCTCAGCTCATCGAGCTGTGTGAGTGATGGGCTTCACAAACCAAGCTGCAGTAGGGCATGGGCATGGGCATGGGAAAGAACCGATGAGGAGACTCCATGCTGGAAAGAGCCGGGTTTACCGGATCCTGTCCACCGAGGATTCATTCAAGCCTTTCGTCTGTTTTCTTACTTTAAACTTTGAAAATATTCGATCAACGCCATCTTAACTGGCTTGCTTTGAAGATCATCAAATAGAATTTAAAATAGAGAAAGAAACTGCACTCACAATCACAAAGAAAGCATTAGAAAATGGATGGAAAGAAGGTTCTTTAATTCAGGCAATACATCTAAAAATGTCCCCATCTATCTCTTTCATCCCTCCCTATTCCCATTCCTTTTCCCTCTGCTCCCTGGTGGTGCTCAAATCTATAGAAACACAAGGAAAGATGTTTTCCATGGAAGGAAATTGAAAAAAAGAAAGAAAAAAGAGATATCGGCAGATTAAGTGTCTTGAAAAAAAAATCCAAAATTAAACCACTAAGTGTCTAAACCCCAGCAGCACGGCGATAATGTTGAAGAAGCCTACTGGCTTCTCTGAGGCCACTAAAATAAGCACCATGAGTAGTGGAATAATGGGTTCTGTGTGTTGCCTCCCCTGCAAACAGGATTTGAAGTGGAGGAGACCCGGCAGATTCGAGAGTATCGCTACTTGGCAGTGGCTCAGCCAATGCGTCTAGATCATCGCCACTCGATCCAACTGCCACATAGCTGTACGATCCCAGGAAGAGAGGATCATTGCCCCATTTACTCCTCAATACCTTTGTGAATTTCACTCTGCTCTCACCGACGCTTCCCGGAGATTTCTCTTTCCCGTTGCTTACTTCGTGAGAATTAGAACTCATCTGTTTGCGGGGTTGCGACAGGAAGCTAGATAGGGTTGTCGAGACTCCATCAATAATCTCTTCATCACTGAGAGTTTCGAGCTCGAGGGCTTCTTTCCCTGCAAACCAAGATAGCAGCACGCCAGAATTTTTATAAATTGGACTCAGAGAAGCTGTCCTTCTCATCCACCATGGTATCTTTTTATGCCTCCATTCGGAGTCTGGCCGGTGAAAAGCCATTTGCAGGAATGGGAACCTGCTGTCATCGTCATCTCTTCCATCATGCCTTGAACTCAATTGCAAAAACAGCTTGTTCACAACACCAAATCCCAGCCTGGATATGGCCTCTGTCTTGAAAGCTGGAAGAGGGGGATTGAACATGCCTGAATCTGGACCGATCCCAGCTTTAAGTACCCCAAGTGAAACTGTAACTATAACATGATCAGCTAACATTACTGATCCATCGCAGAAATGTATCCTCACAGGCCTATCAGCACAGCCATGTCCGTTTGACTGGTGAGCTTCGGGCTGCCACTCAATTCTCGCGACCTTGCGGTCTAATTGGATAAGGCCACGAGGTAAGACTGAGGCTAGCGACTCAATGACACTCAAGTAGCCCTTAGCAATGGTGATTTCCTCACCTGGAAACATGCGGTACTCACTTTCTGCAGCAAAATCAAGAGTCAAGAGATCACCAGCGGAAGTATAAGTCCTTTGAATATTTTCATGCATTGCAAATATGGCTTCTTCAATCAACTTTCTGCTCCAATTATCACACCCTTCGATCTGTTCCTGCTCTTTCACAGAATCCCAGTAAGCATTGAGGGCTTTTCTGAGAAAAGAACCAATACTGAGCTTCTCAGGGCCTCCACCATTACTGGGACAAATCTTACAAGTTTTATCTGCAAGCTTGTAGAAATTAACCTCTTCACTGCTTTCCTTACGTTCAATCCGCGTCCCCTGGGCATAATCCATCAGGCTCTTAAAAAGCGTGGATATTGACTCCACAAGAGATGGAGTAAGCTCGAACCCGCCTTCAGCAATGGTCTTTGGCTCGTCCAAGAATCCATCCATGCACTCCCATGGCTGCTCAGACTCAAGTGAATGGGTCTCCTGAGCGATTTTGTGAACTGGGCTGCCTCCAATGCCATGGATCCATGTTGCACCCATCTCTATCCTGTCACCACCAAACTCTGAAGTGTTAATTCTGCCACCAATTCTCGTACCGCCTTCCACAACGCAGAGCTCAAACATATCGTTTGAGCTGCTGGAAGTGTAGAGCTTGTTGGCAGCTGTGAGACCTGCCATTCCTGCTCCGATAATAACAACTCTTGGCTTCTTGGCCACCATTTTCGCCAGCTTTCAAGATTCACCTGCACAATAAGAAGATAAGTATGTGTGTTCGAGTGTGTATTTTTCTGAAGGACAAGAAAGAATAGAAAAGGAATGAAGACAAGCTGTGATGTGAGATTGAATTACTGATGTGAAGAATTTATAAGGAGGTGTGTGTGTGATCAGTGATGTTTTGGCTTCTTGGGAGAATACTCTTACTTTACACTATCATTACTATTATAATTATTATAGCAATAATAATCATCATTATTTTCCATCCAATAAAGACAGGGCTCTACTTTTTCTTGAACTCCATGGTAATAATTGTATACTATTAGCTTTATTATCTTACACCATTCTCTCTCGAATCATTTCTCCAGTCCTTCTCAATCCCACCTGCCTTTCATCATATTCATCTGTGCAGTAGAAAGCACCGTGTGAAGACTCTGAGACTGTTATTTTTTTTTGCTCGGGAGAAACACTGCCTGTGTTTACCATGGAGGCATAGATGGGTTACGATAAAAGGTTGACAGTGCCTTTCACCAACCTCACATGTAAATCGAGCTGAGGACGGCCCACCAACTGAACAAGTCATTGGTCTTGATCAGTCGATGGGCAGTCATTCATTGGATGGGTCAAAACCAGGAGATCAGTTCGAGTTGACCAGCAACAAAAAGGAAAAAATAAATAGACACACAATTTCCGTCTAAATTAATCTCATGTATACTAATAACTAAAAGAAAACGGAAATCACTGTTGAAATACTGTGCACACACTCTAAAATCACTGTGGACGCGAGCTTTCTCATCCGTGTGTCGCGCGAGTTCGTCCACCCTATTTTTTTTTGTTTTTTCCGCCTATGAACAGTGTAGTAATGATTTTAGCTCCGGTAATAAGACAAAATAGCGTTTTCAGCTGAGGGTTAAGGGCGTAATTGCGTGCGTCCGTACCGGTCCGGTTCGGTCCGGTCCGCCGCATGGTTTTTTTTTTAAATGGCTAAATACGGTTATAACCCCTAATAAGACAAAATTTATTAATTAGGGACAGGGCTATAACGGTAACTGACCATTATTATTTATTTATTTTTCGAAATTCTGTCAGGCGCGTGCCATTCACGCGAAACACGGTATTCTCCCTAACGCCCCTTTCAAGTGGCGCGTGCAGTATGCCACGGTGGCTGGAAATGGGCTAAAGGCGCCTAATCCGGTGCGCCTCCTCTTGGTCTTCCTCCCGGTGCGGCGCGTTTTTCAACAAGGTGGCCGTGGGCGTGTCGGTGGCCGGTTAAAGCCGGTTGCACCGTTTCTCTCTCTCCTGCACGTCAAAGTGCAGAAGAGCCCCCCGAGTTTTGTATACTTTCATTTCGGTCCCTTGACTTTTAATTGTGTTATATACTGTGCAGTTTGGCTTGATTTCAGTTATATAAGTTTTGATTTCCTTCGATTGGGTCCTTCCATTGCAATTAATTAAATGTGAATGTTTCACTTCGGTCCTCCTTCTTTTAATTTCCAGAATTGGGTTGAAAAGGCTTAATATATTCGGTACAGTAGTTTCCATTTTTGCAAATTTGTCCTTTAATTGAAAATATTAATAAATCTGATTTTCATTTCAGCCCTTAAACTTTTAATTTTTGATTTTAATCCCTTTATATTTTATTTTCATTTCAACCCTTATACTTTTATTTTTTAAAATTTCTAATATAACCCCTACTTTTGTCCATGTATATATAAGTGTGTTTAACATAATAATAATAATAATAATAATAATAATAATAATAATAATAATAATAATAATAATAATAATAATAATCATAGTAATAATCATAGTAGTAATAATAATAATAATAATAATAATAATAATAATAATAATAATAATAATAATAATAATTTTATTGTTTTTCTTGCTTACTCTTTTGTTAATGTTTTTTTTTTCTCTGTATAATTTCATAATTTTTATTCTTTTGGCAGTAATGGCAATGATATATTTTTTTTTCTTTGGTTAAAGTTTTTAAAATATTTTTAGTCTTTCACTAATTATATGTTCTAATATTTATTGAATATTATCTCATAGGAATATATATATATATAGGGCGAAGAAAACATGACATAAGATTTTTTGAATAAAAAAAATTAATATTAGTATTCTTAAATACATTTAATATAATCATATAATGAATAAATCGGATAACATAAAAAAAATTTGTCTTCGAATTTTAATTTTGTATTTAACACAATAATAATAATAATAATAATAATAATAATAATAATAATAATAATAATAATAATAATAATAATAATAATAATAATAATAATAATAATAATAATAATAATAAGAATATCATATAATGAATAAATTGGATAACATAAAATAAATTTGTCTTCGAATTGTAATTTTGTACTTAGCACAATAATAATAATAATAATAATAATAATATCATATAATGAATAAATTGGATAACATAAAATATATTTGTCTTCGAATTGTAATTTTGTACTTAGCACAATAATAATAATAATAATAATAATAATAATAATAATAATAATAATAATAATAATAATAATAATTTAATTATTTTTCTTGCTTACTCTTTTGTTAATGTTTTTTTTCTCCGTATAATTTAGTAATTTTTATTGTTTTTACAGTAATGGCAATGATATTTATTTTTATTTTTATTTTTTTGTTAAATTTTTTAGCGTATTTTTAGTCTTTCATTAATTATATGTTCTAATATTTATTGAATATTATCTCATAGGAATATATATAGGAAGAAGAAAACATGACCTAGGATTTTTTGAATAAAAAAAATTAATATCAGTATTCTTAAATACATTTAATATAATCATATAATAAATAAATCGGATAACATAAAAAAAATTGTCTTTGAATTTTAATTTTGTATTTAACACAACAACAACAACAGCAACAACAACAACAACAACAACAACAACAACAATAATAATAATAATAATTTAATTGTTTCTCTTGCTTGCTCTTTTCTTAATGTTTTTTTTTCTCCGTATAATTTAATAATTTTTATTGTTTTGACAGTAATGACAATGATATTTATTTTTTTTCTTTTGTTAAAGTTTCTATGATATTTTTAGTCTTTCATTAATTATATATTCTAATATTTATTGAATATTATCTCATAGGAATATATATAGGGAGAAGAAAACATGACCTAGGATTTTTTGAATAAAACAAATTTAATATTAGTATTCTTAAATACATTTAATATAATCATATAATGAATAAATAGGATGACATAAAAAAAATTGTCTTTGAATTTTAATTTTGTACTTAACACAATAATAATAATAATAATAATAATAATAATAATAATAATAATAATAATAATAATAATAATAATAATAATTTAATTATTTTTCTTGCTTACTCTTTTGTTAATGTTTTTTTTTCTCCGTATAATTTAATAATTTTTATTGTTTTGACAGTAATGACAATGATATATTTTTTTTCGTTTCTTAAAGTTTCTAGGATATTTTTAGTCTTTCATTAATTATATGTTCTAATATTTATTGAATATTATCTCATAGGAATGTATATAGGGAGAAGAAAACATGACCTACGATTTTTAAATACATTTAATATAATGAATAAATCGAATAACATAGAAAAAATTTGTCTTCGCATTTTAATTTTGTATTTAACACAATAATAATAATAATAATAATAATAATAATAATAATAATAATAATAATAATAATAATAATAATAATAATAATAATAATAATATAATAATAATAAATTTAATAATAATTAATATTATTATAATAATAATAATTTAATTGTTTTTCTTGCTTACTCTTCTGTTAATATTTTTTCCCTTCCGGATAATTTAAATTTTTATATTGTTTTGACAGTAATAGCAATGGTAATTTTTATTTTTATTTTATTTTTTTGTTTTATCTTTTGTTAAAGTTTCTTAAATATTTTTACTCTATCATTAATTATATGCTCTAATATTTATTGAATATTATCGCATAGGAATATATATAGGGAGAAGAAAACATGACCTAGCATTTTTTGAATAAAAAAAATTGATATCAGTATTCTTAAATACATTTTATATAATAATATAATGAATTAATCAAATAACATAAAAAAAAAATTTATTAGATATTATCGCCTGTAGATATATAAAGAGAGGAGAAAAATGACCTTGGATTTTTTTCTTAAAAAAAATTAATATCAATATTCTTAAATACATTTAATGTAATAATATAATTAATAAATCTTATCAAAACTATTTGTATATTTGTATATTTATGTCAAATTAAAATATGTAAAACTAATTATATGTTTGAATATTTATTGAATATTATCGCCTAAAAATATATTAAGAGAGAGGAAAAATGACCTAAGATTTTTTGAAGCACAGAAATTCATATCATGTTTTCTTAAATATATGTAATATAATAATATGATTAATAAATCTTATATAAAAAAAAGATTGGCTTCAAAATTTAATTTTGTGCTCTTTTATTTAAGCAAGTTTATGAATTTATCTCTCAATTTATTAGCATGTGCTTAGTAGCAGTTTGCAACTCCGCTTCCGTCGTTCCCGCCCGCCTGTCATATTTGATTCAGTCAGTCTTCTGAAAGTGCTTGCGGGGAATTTCCAATGTTTTCATTTTTAATATTTTAGATCTAATATTACTGGAAAAAAAAAAACATCTCAAAAAAAAATGTTGACAAATTTACCTGCATTATCTACAAGTCAAATTAAAAAATATACAAGTCACTTCTCGTTTCCATTAGACTGTTCTTTTTAGACGACAAATAAATAATTATAACACAAAAAAAAAATAAGTTTATGTTTTAAAAACAAATTACAATTTTTTTATTTCTAATATGTCTGATATTTATTGAATATTATCAGCCTAAAAAATATATTGAGAGAGGAAAAAATGACTTTAGATTTTTTTTGAAGGACAAAAATTCATATTAGTATTCTTAAATATAATTATACTAACTAAATATTAAAATAATAAAATACAATACATAAAAAAACAATTAATTTTCTACATGGATAAAAAAAACCCGCCGCATCGCGCGGGTTAACCGCTCGTGTATACTAATTGATTATGGTAGCCTTTACTCATGTAACAACAAATCGATGCGTGTGAAGTATTGAGATGACATTGATTAACTATATGGGTTTTGAATAGTTAATGATATCAATATATTTTTATTGATACCGATATATGGAACGACCTTGATTTACTATCCAGATTTTGGATAGTCAATGGTATCGATAGGGTTCAATTTTGCCGATATTTTCTAAGTTGATTTGTCAATCCCAAATAATTGGGATGACTAATGATATTAGCAAAGATTTCTAATATCGACAAGGTTCTTCCAAGTTAAGGAAAAGAGATAAATTTATTAGTTATTTCAAGTCAAAAATAGTTTATGATATCAATGGATCACATTGATGTAAGCAACCACAACTTGTGTGATTAACTACTCAATGTAAGGAAGCTAATGATGTTAAGAGTTTTTTTATCGGTAACTAAATTGGTAAACTAGATGTTGATAAACTTGATTAATTATTTTAGGAAATGAGTGGTTAATAACATCAATTAGTCATATTGATATCAATATTTTAAAAGATTTGCTTAGTATAAATCGATAGAGAGTCGTAATATTAAATGAAATCATTCATAATGGAGATTATTTCCAAAGAATAGGACATGTAAATGTTATCAAGTAGAAATATTCTTGGTATAAATTGAGAAATTATTTTATAAAAAAAAAAGATAAAGAAAGAAAAAGACAAGATTATGCTTAAGAATAATTATTTTGTGGAGACTTTCATAATCAAATATCTCTCGATAATTGGTTAAGATATATTTGTAGTAATGGGACTCTGATGAACCTCATGTGTCAATAAATATAATAGTGAAGTTATTGTTTATTATTATTAGTCCTAAGAATTATTTTATAATTCAAGATACTTATTTCTTAAAAACTTAGATATATAATATAAATTAGTAGACTCGAATGTTTGACTTAAACTAATGCTCAAAATCCTATCTAACCATCAAACTATGCATCATGTTATTAAATTCAACATTTTTTACATGAATTGTACTATATGATGTTATTATATTTGAGATAGTCTATGTGATGACACCCTATAAAACTTGTATGATGCCTTGTTATTATCTAATCTAAATTTTATTATGATATAGAATATAATGTGTTGAGTTGATAATGATGAGTTGTTTTATGAATCTAAGTTGATTGGATCAGGTTATGAAAAAATAAAATTAAAAAATATATGTCATTTACTCAATAACTTGGGATCTTATAGTGTAAGGGAGACTTAGCTAAGATTTTCATAGAAGTCTCAGTGCAATTAAAAAAAGTCCTTAAATTCTCAATTACGTATGTGTGTTATTTCAAAATTTAAGATTGTTGCAATTTCTAGGTCTAGAATTGTAATCTTATGTATCATTCACATTTTTGTCCTCAATTTATAAGGTTTATATATAATTAAGTTATAATTGGTTACTTATCCCATTTTATTTCTGACCAATAGTATTTATGTGTGACCCATTCGGTTTCCTAATAAGTTGGGCCAAATGTAAATAATAATTCTAAATAAAACAGGATTACCTAAATTAAACAAATTAATTTATTTTCTATTTGATTTATATATATTTGAAGATTCATTATAATGTCTAAGAACCTATGATGATCCCTCAAATATTAGAAAAGTCATAAGTTTTTTTACTTAACTTATTAGCGACTAGGTTTCCAATGTAATTCTTATTCCTTTATCAATAATGTTCTTATTTAAATATTATAACATGAAGTGAGTCTACTATGTCAAATTATGTTTATTTTCAACACCATAATCATTCCAAGAACTAAGAATGCTTCGATGCAATGAAAAATCATAAATATATTTTTATGAATAAAATCAATATTAAACAAACGATTCACTGCAAATCATATACACTAGGAAATGTGCTCCATGTTTTTTTTTCAAACCTCGAGCTAATATCATCATGGGAAACAAAACAGGAGTCCGCCAAATGGTGTAATTTCAAACTCAATTATAATGTACTCACTCCTCTACATGTGTGCAAGCAGTACACAAATAATCACCCCTCCCTACCAATACAGTAGGAAGATTGCCTCAGTGGTTGGTGAGATTGATAATTATGGCCAACTGCATCATGATTCTGCAATCACTCAACCCTTCATTAATACACATTAATTATACAGCTAGGATGATGCATCGCTATCAAAGTATAATCAAGCCAAGTCAAATCTATAGACTAATTCCCAAATTTACTCCACATCGTCTCTCGTGACCATATTTTCTCAAGCCATGCAACATAGACACCATATTTTCACGAGCCCTTTCAAAACCTAAGTGCTAGGGGAGTAATGCCAATTGCCAAAAAACAAAACAGTAGATACAACCGTTGTCTCGCTCGAGTGTGAAATTAACGAATTATGCAACCTTCTCTGCTGAAAATCTGAACTGCTGTGTTTGGTCCAGTGATCATCGTTCATGCAGCAAATGTTACATTTTTCAACAGTTTTCTTTATTAATTTCTATTTTGGAAAAAAATGCAGTCGATCTCACTATGATATATTAGTCGCGCGAAGGTCAACTTGTTCGATGTTCTAGATTGGGTCCACCTATATTGCATATATATGCGAATATATCCTTTCATCTCTCCATCAAAGCTACTTGCAGTCAAGCTCGGGTTAATTATTTGCAGGAGTTTGAATAAGCTCTGTAGTGCTTCAAGTAATAAGCAAGAATTTCATCTATAGGTTGCTTGTTGTTAGTGATAATAGCAAACTGGTCCTATTAGGTGAAGAAAAAGGTTAGAAGCCAACCTATCTGCCATCGGTACGGTGGATTAGCAGAATGAAGATGCAAATAGAGCATCTTGTTTAGTTTTCAGAGATTTACAACACTTCCAAGCACGATGGAGTAAATATATGATGCTATTCTCTTGAGACTGTTTTCCCTTTTTCCATTCAAAGAAAAATGAAACCCTAGCTAAATTCTCTATGTACCTACTTGGGATGAGTTAACACAGGTTTTTTGGCAAAGTATTTCCCTCCAGCCAAGACATCAAAGCCAAAAAATGGTGTTATCAAATTCACTCAATTTAAGTATGAATCTTCATATGAAGCATGAGAAAGACACAAACATTTTTTCTTATAAAAGTGTCCTCATCATGATCTTCTAGCATGGCTTCAAGTCTAGACATTCTACAATGGTTTGGGAGTTGCGAACAAGTTCATGGTTGATGCAATAACTAGAGATGATTTACTGATCAAAACTTATCAACTCTTAAAGGAATTGACATCCAATAGTTAGCAATGGTCGTACGTCTAAGACAACAATTTAAAGAAATACAATTGGGTTTTTTAAAACTTGATTTTATTGTCATATTGGCACAAAAATGATAGCTCTTGGTAAGATGAATGTTAATAAAATTAAAGCTAATGTTGTGTGATTATTTTGTAGAAAATCACGCAAGTAATCATTTTCAAAAAATATTAAGAAAACTAATAATAAAAAACCACCATGAATATTTTATTATTAGTATTATTATTTTCATATTAGACACATAATAATTAAAATTGTTAATAATAACAGTACTTGTTGAATTCCATCTAATTTGATTTGTTTTTTTTCCTTCAATCTATAAGTTTTATCTAGTGCATGAGAAGCAACAAAAAATAGTCGTTGCTGCTTTATAATCCGGAGATTGAGAGAACTGTAAGGGGATTATGAAAGGAAACGCGAGAGACTCAAGACAATTTAAGCATCATGGAAGACAATGAGAATCCTGAGCAAGACACACGGACATTGAGAGATTTTGCTCTTCCACAAGTAACAAGAATTGTTTTTTTGTTATCAGGAAATCAAGGATCGAGGCCAATAATTTTGAGATTAAAACAACAATACTGCAAATGATTTTAACACATTTAACCAACTAAGTTTTATAGGTTGCCAAGTGATGCTCCTAACACTCATATTGCAAGTTTCTTGGAGATTTGTGATACATTTAAGCATAATGGTGTTACTAATGATGCCATTCGCCTCAGATTGTTTCCATTTTCTTTGCAAGATAGAGCGAAGAACTGGTTAAACTCCATGCTTGCAGACTTGGTCATCAGTTGGGAAGATTTAGCTCAAAAATTCCTTGCTAAATTTTTCCCACCAGCCAAGACAACAAGGATGCATATTAAAATCTCTAATTTTACCCGACATGAGAGTGAACCATTGTATGAAGCATGGGAGAGATACAAGGATTTGCTTAGGCGATGCCCTCACCATGGACTGCCAAAGTGGATGCAAGTGCAGAATTTTTACAATGGGATTGAATGTCTCCATAAGAATACTAATTGATGCATCTTCATGAGGAGCTTTTATGAGTAAGTCACACGATGATGCTTACAACTTATTGGAGGAAATGGCCATGAACAATTACCAGTGGCAAAATGAAAGAAGCATACAGAAGAAGACTGTTGGGGTGCATGAAATTGATGCAATCACGACATTAACAGCTCAAGTTCATTCATTGACTCAACAACTGAAGGCCACTCAACTGACAACAAATGTCATCCATACAATATGTAACTTTTTCCATGGAAATTACAGAAGTGAAGAGTGTCAAGATGGTAACCCTTTATCTCAAGCAAAACATGCTCATTTTGTGTCAAATTACAACCGGCAGAACAACCCCTATAGTACAACATATAATCCTAGTTGGAGTCTCATGGAACAATCAAAATGTCATGAAGAATCTAGTTATGCCATTCTCCAAGGAGCACACAAGGGAGAAATCAAAACTTGAAGAAACTATGACACAATTAGCAAACAACATCAACAGTTTCATGACTGAAACAAACACCAATTTATAGAACCAAACGACTTTAATTCAAAATTTAGAGGTTCAAGTTGGTCAGTTAGCCAACATGCTAACAGGTAGACAATAAGGAAATATACCAAGCATAACTGAAATTAATCTTAAGGAGCAATGCAAGGTCATAACCTTAAGAAATGGATAAGAAGTGGAAAAGAAGTGGAGCAGACTGTTGGAAACAAGAGTGCAAGCAAAAACGAGGAGTAAGTGACAAAACAATTTAAGAACATAAAAAAATTTGACCTTCTGCCAGAATCAACACAAGAAATAATACAGATAATTTCATTTCCACAGCGACTCAAGAAGAATAAACTTGATAAGCAATTTTCTAAATTTCTTCATGTGTTAAAAAAAATTGTAGATTAACATTCCTTTTGTAGATGCTCTTGAACAAATGCCAAGCTATGTGAAATTTCTAAAGGACATCATCTCAAACAAATGAAAGCTAGAGAAATATGAGATTGTTGCTCTCATTAAAGAATACAGTGCCATTTTGCAGAAGAGATTGTCTCTTAAACTGAAAGATCCAGGGAGTTTTACTATACCATGTTCCACTGGAAACTCTATATTTGAAAAAGCTATATGTGATTTAGGTACAAGTATTAATCTCATGCCTTTATCTATTTTTAAGAAGCTTGGTTATGTGAAGCAAGGCCAACCACAATAACACTGCAACTAGATGACCGATCACTAAAGCATCCAAGAGGAATAATCTTTGGGAAAGCATGTCATCTCCCTGTTGATTAGAGCATTAGGTGTATTGGACAATGAAGCAGTTGAACATGGATCTACAAGCTGCAGGTGAGAAACGGAATTTGCAAATCAGTGAGATGGATGAATTCTGTAATTATTCTTATGAGAATGCTAAAATCTATAAAGAAAAGACTAAGGCATGGCATGATAAGCATATTGCACGTAAGGAGTTTTTCCCTGGTCAACAAGTGTTGCTTTTCAACCCACTGCTTCGCTTGTTTCCTGGTAAGCTTAAATCGTGATGGTCAGGGCCATTCACAATTGTTAAGGTGTTTTCTTATGGAGCAGTGGAAGTCACTCATGATGAGAAGAGAACATTCATAGTAAATGGGCAACATTTGAAGCATTATATTAATGAATAGTCAATTGGTAAGAAGGATGCTATCCGTTTTGCCCCAGCATAGCCATGTGAAGAGTCAAGCTACTGACCATAACTAAGCGTTGATTGGGAGGCAACCCAAAAAAAAAACTTATTGAATTCACCTTTATTTGTTTGATTGTGTTGTGTAGGTTTGAACATTCAGGCAAACATATATTTTGCAACCAGCACTACATGCTTGCTGAGTAAAAAGAGAAGTGCATTTACCATTCCTTTTATTTATTTATTTTTCTTTTCTTTTCCATTTCCTATTGAGGACAATGTGAAATTTTAGTTTGGGGGGATGCATGCATATTCACCTATGGCTAAATTTTGGTTGAAATATTTTTTTCAAAACAGATGGTGAATTTAAGATGCACTTATGATCAACTTAACACTTTGAGGTTCTTTATTATGTTAAGCATGACATTCCTCATATTAGACTAGGAAATATCTTATAAAGCAAATTCAAGTATACTCATTTTCTTGGGAATTATTGAAATACATCTTTTTTTTTTTTGCATAGTTATATGAGTTGTGTAGCTAAACATAAAAGATAAGCGTGGTGTTTTTCTTGAGATTATCCCTTTTGATCTAGTCCTAAACAAGGTTTAAGTAAATAAGAGTGATATCAATTAAGAAATTGAATGAATACATATATTTGGAATTTGATCTACTTCAATGTTTCGAGTTGCTTAGTAACTAGAGGTATTCATCACAAATGTTTACTTTTACGTTAAACGACAACTTGAAATATGAGTATGCAAAGCAATGTTTATATTCACTTCTTGAATTCTAAGCTCATCCCATTGTTTGCTTCTTCATATGATCTCAATTTCAGTATATTCTAATAGTCAAATACCTGAAAATACATTGAATTTTCAAGAAGTAAATAATTCTCAAAGATATCTAAAACTCTAAATAATTTGCTAAAAATCCAACACAATTCTCTAAAATAGAGTAGCGATGACTTAAAATATATATGCAATATATTCCATTATCAATCATTCAAGTAATCATTTTTTTAAAAGCTATTAAGAAAACTAATAATAAAGAAACCACCATGAATATTTTATTATTAGTATTATTATTTTCATATTAGACACATAGTAATTAAAAAATATTAAATTTAAAATATAAAAAAATTAATAGCATTTAAGAATCATGTGAAAATTGTTTAAAAAATTTGAAGCGTTAAGTAAGCAAAAAATAGATAAATAAATTCAGCAATGAGCTAAGACCAACTCCTAGTCCACCGTAGCAAGCTAATTGACTAAGCTATGACACATATTTCGTATAAAATGATTAATACATACATATATATATATATATATATATATATATCTAGTAGCTTTAATATCCATATAAATAGTAAAGTATTATAAGAAATTCTAGTTTTTTTAGAGCAATTCAATTCTTTTAAAAAAAATCATAAACTCTAAATATTTTAGTCATGTATTTTAATAATGAATATAATTTTTCTCATGGACTCCTTGAACCTGGTTCTTATACTTCCCAGACGCAATCTTGACTTGAACCTCGTGTGAGTTGGACCTGGTCCAGAGCCCAACCCTAGTCTTGATGCAAACATAACATGAATCTCTCAAACTAGGTCTCATCCTGACACCCCAAGCACTTTGGAACTGGTCCGACCAGAATCCTGGAGGCCTTCCACTGTGTCATTTACTCTTATTTTAGGAGGGAAAAATACCTTTCCACTTTCAGCGCACGAACCTCCCATCCCATCCTTCATTTGTCTTTTCTTCTTCTTCTTCACTTCAAAATAAATACAGACGTTCCTTGCCTACTAGGAAGGAAGCAGACAGAAATGGAGGCATGGGTTCCACTCTTTAAGATATTCCTTAACTCCCCAACACCAGAAACTGAAGCATCCCTCTGGTTACAACAATCTTCTTCATCGTCATCATCAGTTCCCGATCACCACAACCTCTTTTCTCTCTTTACTCGCCAAACCCATGATCAACAGCTCATCCACAAACAGGTGGAGTAAAACGCATTTTCCATTTCATTTAATCTCTTACTTCTTCTACGTTCTCATTTTTTTTCTCCCTGTTAACAGCACATGTGACAGGAGGGTAATGTTTCTACAAACACTGCCCTTTCTTGTCCAGTCCAGAATTTTGTCCTTTCTTTGTTTTGAGCATCGAAGGTTTTGCAAGCGGGACTTATCTATGCTGGCTAGGACTTTGTTGACAGAAACCGAGGAGAATGATTTCTGGGTTAAGAGGGCTGCCCGCAATCTGCTTGATAAAGTGTCTGACTCGAATTACCAATGGATTTCTGGTTTAAGCTTGGACTCTGGGAAAGAGAGAGTTGGTGAGGAGTTTGGTTCAATCCCAGACTTCCTTAAAGATGCTGCTTCAAGTGCAAATGAACTGTTTCTACCTTGGTTGCCTCTCTCGCATGATACATTGAGCTCCAGAGAATTGTTTGCTGGTTATGAAAGCCCAGATTTGTTGAGTCAAGTTGGAGAGGATGCAGATGATAGTTCCAAAGATGTTGCGGAGGAAATGGAGATTGATTTGGTCATGGTTGCTCCTTTAGATGAGGAAATTCAAACCATGACAGCTAGTTTGAAAGAGAGGATTATGACTTTTGAGAGTAGTTCTAAAACTGTTGAGTTAGCAAATGAAATTCGCAGACTTAGTTTGGAGAGCAAAGCAGATCCTTTTGTGATTTTGGGTTTGCTTGCACCTTGGAAAGCTGATGATGAGACTGCTTCAATTCTGATTTTTCATCTCTCAAATGGAAGAGAAGAAGAAGAGATTGCTTGGCCTAGCCAAGTTTTGTGTTCGATTATGCTACCAAAGATGTTGGTGCTTGAAGAGCCAGCATCTCGTGTACTGGTGATTGCAATGGTAGAGTACTGCAAGCTTTACCAGAGAGCTGCTGAATGTGCACTATTGTTTCCGCTGGTAATGAAAAGGAGTGGCATCAACAACCACATGTGTGATGTGATCACCAGGATCGTCAAGGAATCCTTGCACCCAGCACATGTTTCAGCTTTTTGCCGGAAGCTACTTTGTGGACAAGAAGTTGAGAAACGATCCATCATTCTTCCTTGCCACCAATGCCTTGTATCCAGTCAACTGGTTTGGACGGAATCATTGTTTAATCTGTTTCAAAATGTCTTAAATCATAACGTTCAACTTACTCAGGATTCAGTTGATCAACTTGTATTACTGATTATAGACTTGGCCCCAAGTTTCTCCAAATCTCTAAAATTCGGAAATTTTCTGCTGTGTTTCATCACCAGATGCTCTTTATTATTGAAGTCTCGTAAACCTTTATTGGTTGAAGCAGTTGCGAAGACCCATACTCTTGTCACTAAATCCATATTATCAAAATTGGCTAGCTTCTAGCTATATAATGATTTTTTTTAATGCCTTTGTTTTTTTCCCGCTTTCGTGCTGTTATATCTGATCAGTCTTCATGCGTAGGGTTCCATCAAGAGGGTTGATTTTGCTACCGGAAGAGGTATATATGTGATAATTTAGGTCCCCTTGAGAAAATGAACAGTAAATTGCAAAGTGCATCCTTTTTCCGGATCCAATGGTGCATAAACGAGCATCCCCTTGAATCAAGAAAACAATTTGTTCAAACTGACAAATAAACACGCCCGTACTGGGAATTACAAAAGGTAGTTTCAGACACCAAGACTGCCGTGTCCGTCGGCTATTTTCTTCATGGCTTCAAATCTGGGACCCTTGTCTGAAAACTTTGTGGTGGCATAAAGCTTCAGGTAATCTTGAAATTTATAATTCTGGGGGTAGGAGAACTCGGGAGCGGAAGAGATAATGGCATCACCAGCTGGGTTGTAGAATGTGGCAATGGAGAGTCTGCTCCCTTCCTTCCCAGCCATGACACGGTGCAAAGTACTCTTGTACCTTCCATTGCTCAGCACTTCCAGTTGATCGCCGGTGTTGACAAATATAGTATTGTTCTTGGACGGGGGAATCTTTATCCATTCCCCATCCTTCAAGAATTCAAGGCCTGGGACACGTTCATCTTGGAGCAAGAGAATGATTCCACCGGCATCGGTGTGCTCTCGGAGTCCCCTCACAAGCTCCGGTCGAGGACATTCAGGGTATTTTGCCACCTTTGTTCCGACAGAAGGACCTTTAGCTCCTGAAAACGTTTTCTTTATGCAATCCCTGTCCAGTCCAAGATTCTCAGACATGAGCTGAGAAAGCTTCTCTGCTAACTGAATCAGCTGGGTGATGTACTCATCCATTATCTGCCTGCAGATGACACGGAGACCATGTCCTTATTCCAGAAGAATAATGTCTGTACAGGCTGTAAGGCATAACAAAATAGAATCAAACCCATACCGAAGATTCTCCGAGAGGTTGTGGATATCATTGATGTTGGAAGCTGGGCGATGCCAGATAAAGAAACTGCTCTCCCAGTCTACATCACATTTATTCACCAACCCTTTAGCTGTTTCTGACTCGTAAAAGCTTTCCTTCAAGTTTTCCTCGTAGTGTGCATTCACCAATTGCTTTACCTTGTCCATCAGCTTCTTCTCGAGTCCATGGTTCTCAACCTGTAAGAAATCAAATATGTCTTACGATAGATAGGTTTTATCATATTTTTTGAAAGATGAAAAATCTCTTCACCTGAAAGAAGCCCCATTTCTCGCAAGCTTCGTGCAGAAGAGCCATCGTTTTGCTTCTGTTCTCGCCCTCGAGCTGGCTCAAATCGATCACAGGAATCTCCATCTTCTTTCTTTCTCTTTTTTGCTACCCCCACAATATCGTACGAAGATAGATGTCGAGTCTCCTCATAAATAGAGGCTGATAAGCTCAGAGAAAAGGCTGCATGCGGCTATAATTTAAATAATATATTTATATTACAGTAAAGGCAGCTAGATTTGAAGCTACAGTGTTAACTGATTAATTTGAAGCATGTTATTTATTTTACACAAAAACGTCCAGATATATATATATATATATATATATTCATAAGAATCTAATAAAAGATTTTAATTTTTAATTTGAAGGTTCAAATCTAAAAAAATTAAAAAACAAAGTGATGGTATTCCCAAGGCTATTCAGATAATCAGGTCAAATCTAAATTCAATTCATCACCGCCATATGATGCAGTCAGATCTCTACGCTCGATCACTTGTAGACTACGCATGGCAGTGGTTGCTCTCTGTTTTTTAGTTTTGTTTTCCAATGAAAGCAAACTCGCCCAGCAATGGACATAGCTGGTCTCTGTGATATTATTTCATTTTATGAGAATATATTAAGTCTTATTTGTAAATTGCTTTTAATAAAATTGTTTGCCAGGAATACTATTGAATTTCCGTATGTTTTTCTCTTGAATTAACATGACAACTAATATATATTGAGCAAAGCTGGTCTGATTAGAGTAATTCGGCATGTTTTGTAGCATAATTAAGATTGTTTTTCAAAATATTTTTTTATTTCTAGAAATAAATAAAATAATAAAGCAATCACTTCATTCATTGATTCATTTGTTTTAGCAAAGCTGTGGGCAGTGGTGGTGTTGTCAAACAACGTAGGTGAAATAATACGATGGGATCACATAGGGTCTCCAATGGGCGAATTTGTCTGTGGGCTGCGTCGTAGCAAGCTGGCCTTTGTCCCCCTCTGCTACTTGTCATAGGTCTCCAAATGGGATCTCATTAATCGTATTTTTTTCCTATTTTTATTTTATTTTATACGAGACACGGGTGTTCATTAGCTAATATTTTGGTTTTCATGCAAACAGGCCGTGCCTCTTCCCCGTATTTTAAAAGGCTACATCTTATATAATTGCAAAACAAACAGTTTTTTTCAATTTTAGCACAATTAAGAACAAAAAGAGATAACATGGTACATCAAATATTTTAAAAAGTAGCATAGTTGAGAGCATAAAAATTAATATGTAACAAGAGAGTCACATACTCTTTAAAATTAGAAAATGACGCACAAAAAAATCAAATCAAGGAGAAAAAGGTAGAAAGAAAAAAAAATCTTTAAACTGCATCAAAACTCTAACAACAACATCATTGATACCATTAAAAATATCTCAACAAGACGACTTCAATAACCCCAAAAAGATCACTAATAGAGATCGGAGTGGATTTTTTTAAAGGTGACGAACCGTACTTGTATTTGAATGACTTGTATGGCCCCTATAGTCATCATTGATGACTTTCTCTAATGTTGTTATATTTGTCTCTTCAAGATTTTTTTATGGTATCGATGGTTTCAATATTGGATTTTTTAATGGTACCTCTATGATCTCTTTCCTTCCTTTTTTTTCTCTTTCCTTTCTCCTTGTAATTTTTGAAGAAAGTTGAGAGAGGGAAAAGAAGGAAAAACACGCTTGAGGCACATTAAAGCTCCAATGACAACATCACCGGTACTAATAGAAATATCTCAATGAGACAAATCAAGTAATATTATAGAAGGTCACCAATGGTGAAATGGGTCACATGAGCTGCCCAAAGGCAATGTGCCCCACCATTTTTGGTAAACTCATATGCCCCACACTAGTCTCTAGTATTTACATTTTTTTGTGTCATTGTAATTGTATCGTCAAGATTTTTATAACAATACTGATGGTGTTATCATCGAAACTTTCTTGTGTCTTTGAGGTCTTTTTCTTTTTTTCTTTTTCACCTTCTTCTCTCTTCAATTTAATTTTCTCGAGATCATTTTATAACTTTAGAGAGTTACATATGACACATTTAGCTCGTGAGTCGTATATGTTAGCTATCTCTCAACTATGTTATTTTTTCTAAATATTTTGTGAAATATGTATATGAAAATAGAAGGAAGTAATATGGTTTTTGTTCAAGTTTTTCCACGTATGATACCCACTAATGAAGTTGAGAAAACTTTAAATGATTCTAGGCTTTTCCATAGTTATTTGATAGGTTTCAATAAAAAAAACAAATTGAGCTAGGTTGTGGTTCATGAACTCTTGCAAGACTGGTCTTTTTTATATAATAGAGGACTTATATATTTGAGCTTGCAAAGTATGAAGAGATAAGTAATGTATAGAAGGGGGAGATAAAAATATATGAGAGTGTTTTATTTAATTGATTGTACGTAGAGGTGTGTGATAATATGTTGTTCTATTGTTTTCATACTTAGTGATCATTGGGTATTTATACACCTCATGATCACATGCATTTGCATCATAGGTAATAGTTTTGTAGACTTTTTATATCCTATTGTAGAAGTAATCATAAGGAATAATTGTTTTTTATTATTATAAACAACTACACAACTATTGTATAAAATGAATTGTTCGTGCTAGGAATTACACTCTTAAAATCACCAATTTGACTTGTAAAATAAGGCATTTAGGCAAGCGCCACAATGATAGCTTGCAAGACAAGTCATTCAGGGATAATTATAGTTAAGTGACTGCGATTACATATTATTAGATGTGTCATGCTAAGATTTGTCGTAAACACTTAAGGGATTAATGTCCTCTAACTTATACCTATTTTCCAGCTACTAGGCTTAGTTTTACAATCATTTTTTTCATGTTGCACTTAAAACAATATATTTTTTTACCTTATTGGTTTGGCTCCCTTTTCCTTCTTTTTTTAACCTTATTTTTCCTTTATTGTCATTGGACTTGTTTGGTTAGTATGGCCGATTGAGCTTCTATTTTCCCCTTATTTTTTCTATACTTTTCATTATTGTCCAATCAAACTTGTATGATTAAAGCTATACGATTAGACCCTTTACTAAATTAGTGGACATGCGCAACATCGCAAGCTAAACCAATTTCTTTAACCCGAAAACAATTAGGGAGACATTCATATTTTTCTAAAAAAAGGTATGAGAAATCAACAATCAAGTTAAATTTTGATTAATCTTAAGACAATAAATAAATAAATAAGCAACAAAAAACTATTGCCCTGACCAAAGCTGAGTTAACACTCGAAATCCATAACTTGAACATGTGATATATCAAGATTATATATTTATCAAGCATCCTAAATTATAAGATCAATATAATTCAATAAAAAATAAATTGATGATAAATAAAAATGAAACTGCAAAAATTGAGAACCAAATTTAGATCAAAATATTTAATAGCACAACAATGTCCATTCATCCAATTGTGTTTAATGAATTTGCTTATTAAAATTAATTTGTAATAGAAATCAAGGAAACAAAAAAGATTTATTGAAATTAATTTAATAGCACAATATTGTCCATTCATCCAATTGTGTTTAATGAATTTGCTTATTAAAATTAATTTATAATAGAAATCAAGGAAACAAAAAAGATTTATTGAATAAAATAAAAGGAAAAAAAGTATTATATAAGATTGCACATATTAAAAATATCATAAGAAAATTAACATTTACAAATTTTAATAATAAATTTAATTTATATTAAATATATAAAAAATATTATAGATGAATCACATTGATCTCATGAAAAAATAAAGAAATATAATATAATTAAACATAATCTCAATTTAAAAAAGTATAAATAAGCTCAAGATAAGAAAAAAATAATTAAAAAAAAAAAACGTTTAAAGATAAGAGAAGTTCAGACCCATATGTTTGGGCCTATTTTTATATATATAAAAAAAACGTTTAAAAAAATAGATAGAACATATGATTTACCAACTCAAATTTTAATCAACACCATAGTAGCTAAAAACTCAATCTTACAAGTTTTTTACCTTAAAAACCTGTTTTGCAAACTCATTCCAGCCACAAAATACCATTAGAATATCAAGAAATCAACCTATAAACCCAATAAACCTAAATCGGTCCAAACCAAAAACATCAAACTCAGAAAAAAAGACTTCATCATTGACCTGGATCTATTCTTTTTAGGCAGACTGACTTAAAACAATCATTATAAGACTTTTCTCATCTAGACACTGATTTTAACATGTTTGGTGATTGAAATTGTTAGCAACAAAGAACTCTCTCTCTTGGAATGGGTGAATCGTCTCTCTCCTCTCGTGTATAAGGAAATGAAAAAAATAATAAAAATAAAATTTGGTACTAAAATATAACTTACCAAAATGAAAAGTACCAGACATCTAATAAAAAATAAATAGAGTAGAAAATTTAAATTTAAAAAACTTACAAAGCCACCACCTGCATGCGAGAAAGTGAACAACAATAAACCACAGTTACTAAATAATAAAAATAAACTGAGGTTTTGTTGTTCGGTTTTGCACGTCACTGGTCGTTCTCTAAAGATGCTCAATGTAAGAGAGGGTGGTTGAAGGCATGCTTTTCCTAGTCAATTAATGGGATTTTACTCTCAAATAAAATAAAATAAAATAAAATGAGGTGGTGAATATTGACTTGATAGTGGAAAATAAATCATCAACCCCCACCGCTCGCTCACAGAGAGCGCAGCGGCACCTACTCCTCTTTTTATTGGATGGAGAAGCGGGAAATGTTATTTAGGGAAAACAAAAATACCTCTACTTTCTCTGATAGTCGGAATGTTCTCAGACAACATGCATAGTTCGGCTGGGATCATCAATGAGAATCCCATGCAAACTGCTCCGGGCCCCCCCTTTTTTCCAAGTCAAATACTAACGGGTCTAAATCCAGAAACGATGTACCATAATTTTGTCAAAAGTAAGATTTTGTGCGACTTTAACCTGAAAAAGACACAACAAGTGTACAAACCTTCAACTTAAGACTAGGGAAGCAAATACAGACACTCATCCTCCTCTCCAATTGCTATCAGTCTTTAGTCAAGAAAACATAATGGAGCGGAATCCCGTACGATAAACTAGTTTCTTTGTTTCACGTCACTTCCATGTCAAGGCTTTGAAGCACAGGAAACCACATGAGACTTGAACTTCTCAAGCTCTGCCAGAACCTCATCTTCTGGCCTGTAGATCAAATCACTCATCCGCCATATCTGCACACATTTCATTCAATCAAAATTTAAGCTTTATCCAAATGACTCAATGTACTAGTATCTCTAGAACACGTTTAAAACTCCATTATTACCTGCAATGTCCCTCCTCCGCCAGTTGTATCACAGTCATCAGACACACTAACCACTGTCCACGGATCAGATGCATTCCAATGGAAGTCAACAACCTTGTCCCTGACCGAAGAAAGTAAAAGCAAGTTTATGAGACACTTTTCTGGCCACCGAAAATACAAAAGAATTTCAACGAGGAATGGAGCATTCAAATATTGAAGATGTGCTTTATTATCAATCAAACATATGAAGTAGGATTAAATATGGCTAAGAAATACACAATAAACATGTGAAGACCAGACAAAAGGCAAGACAATTTCTTATTTACAGTGAATTTTGAACTGTTTTGTTGACATCCTACATCTGTGCTTGAAATGTCCCAGTTGATTTTGTTAAACCAATAAAAATATTTACTCCAAGGTATATATGACCTTATCGAGCTCTTGAGCACGAACAGGTAGAAACCATTTGAGTTCTCCCTGATTTGACAGCCTTTCACGGCATGTTTAACATTGTATGTAATCTACGGACACAGACAAGTGTTGGGTTAAAAGCAAGTGTGTGGTTTGTCAGAGCATCATCATTCAAGCTTCAGCCAGCCACCCCTAAGACAGAATTTGCAGTTTTGAGACAGTAATAGGAGAAGAACCTTTGGAAGGCTTACGGGATGGAGATCAGTTTCAACATCATGAAAATTTATTTCTTGCAACAAAGACATGTTCCCTCTGATTACTAAAAGCTAAATTCTGAAATAAGAAAAAAATAATATGTTTTCACATAGATATGGTAGCAGGCATTCAAGGCTAAGGGACAATCAGACAAGATGGTTGCATTAACAAAGACCAGTCAGCAGCAAGAGACATTCAGGTTCATGTAACATATGAACAAGAAAATGATAGAGGCAACCATACAAAGACAAATGTTCAGGAATCATCTTGAACAATAAGATTTTCATTTGACAATCCCATGATAATTGTCTGGTTTGAGAAACATATATTCCAGGTACAACAAACATGTAAATGGGAATCCTTAATATGAGTTACCAAAGAATCACAAACCATTGAGAATTGCTTGCAACTAAGTAACTGATTTCAAGGAGAAAAACAATCTTACAAACCTATGCCCAGCATGCTGGAAAAACAATCCCGCAGGGGAATTCGGGGCTCTAGTCAGACGCTCAGACTTTTTGCCAACCTGTGAGAATAAAAAAGAAAACAGCATTGAGGATGCATGCTAGTAAAACATCACCAAGGTTCCAATATCACACAGGAAAACAGGCAAATTTGGAACCAAACAAGCAAAGCAGCTTTAATTAGAACTTCTGAAATCTGAGGTGGAGATGGGGGTGGGGGGGGCAGCTTTTCCTTAATAAGGGAGAGATTGAGAGATTTGGCTTAAAAGCACCATAGAGAATGTTAGGTCAAGCTCGAGAACAGCTGTGTTAAGAAATCCCTCATCCATGTAACAAATACTAGGTGGGAGTCTAATTACATTCAGTTTTATCAGCTTTAGTATTTAAACTTCCTAGAAGCATCCTCGTACACTAAATATTTCATTTCTCTCAGTGAAGAACCAGCAATCCAAATAGAATTTAATCATTACTGCATGCAATAATTAAAAGGAAAACAGTTTGATCCTTGCTCCAACTTCTTAGGAAATAATAAGGATATCAAATATTTCTTAACATTTTACGCTAGAAAAAAATGTAAGCATTCCTTTTTGCTTTGCCCTTCTATTGAGGATTCGTCGACTTTTAAATGATTTGTCAAAATAGGTCTGCATTGCCAAGAGCCTCTGTATATTCAATCAGATGGGGTGAAGCTCACGCAAAGGCAATCCAGCTCATGTGTGAAGAGAATGAACACAGACCTTCTCATAATCCCAAATGTTTAAGAGGCCATCCTCTGCAGAACTTCCAAACACGGATGCCTTATCTGGAGACCACTGAAAAAGAATGGAAGATTAATAAAATAAACATGTACAGCTAGCACTTCAGGGACAACAAGGGAATATTTCAAATTAAAATTAAGAAAAGGGTTTGGGTATGAGAAGAACAAAAGGAAGAGATTGATTAGTACCTGTACACAGAGAACAGCAGCTTTGTGACCCTCAAATTTATAGACAGGTGAACCGACTCCATTGGAAGTGAGATTCCGTCGATCAAACATGCAAACAGAAGTATCTGCTGATCTGAAGAAAAATGAAGTACAGTTAAGAAAACATCTATATCATTTAATTTTTTTCCTTACAATCACAAAAAAATCGACCAAACGAAAAAAGATTATCTTGTTCACATCTTGACAGCATAACATAGCTGGAGGAAGCATAAAACTGAAACATACCCAGTTAAAATGAGGTTGTCATCATGAGGGTTCCAATCAACACAGTGAAGATCCGCATTATGTGCCTTTTCAACCTGTTGACCAGAAACCAAAATAGGGGGAGGACACCAAAACATAGATAGTCAGAGCTGAGCTCTTTAGTTTAAAATTGAACCACCATGATTCACAGAATACCACTGAATGTTAAAAAGTAACAAGGCATGCAAAACATGAATGATACTTTGATTCAATGAAGTAGATATTAAAAGAACACCAAAATAAATAAAAAAACAAGTTATTACTCAATTTCTAAGATCAAAACACTACATCCAATCATTGTGAACAGATTGTCAAAACAAGAAAAAATCAATATATTCTGGAGCAGAGAGAGTAAGGAATAATAACCTAGTTCCTCACCATTCAGAACAATCATATCAGGTTTCAGTTCATCAATACTGAGAATGCATTCATAAAAATCGCTTGATTTGTCAGCCAAAGTCTAAGAAAAAATAATAAAAACAGATACCAGGCCCTAATAAGACCAAAAATAGAAAGAAGAGGCGCATAACCTTGATAGCTGGATTAGTGCCACCTCGAGCATCCCATAATATAAGGCAAGAGTCATCTCCTACACTACAAAACTCCTGTGCACTTCAGAAAAATATAAACATAATCAGAAATAAAAAGCCTCATCAGAAACATCAACTTAAATGGTTTCCAACACTATAATTAAAGATAAATGCAACAGCAAATTAATGAGATGAATTTTATGGCTACATCTTCAATCATTCACAGTATAGAATGAATAAAATAACATATCATTAATGATAACTAAAATCATAAAAACTCACAAGTTTCATGAAAGATTGATATTATACATTGAATACTATGGCAAAAAACAACCAGATGACTACATATTCATTTAGCCAGGGCCACAGGAGATACCTGGATGGACAGAATGCCACATCTTCAACTGTATCCTCATGCCCCTGGTATATACCTCGTGGCCGAATAGAAGGGCCATCAGTGGCTTTATCATTTCCATCCCCAGCCTTTTTAATGATTGATCCACCAGATCCTGGGGACTTTGTTGCTGGGTCAGTAGCAGATGATGTTATATGGTCCTGGATACTCCACAAAACTACTGACTTGTCCTTCCCTGCAATTAACACCCCCTATTTAGAAGAAAATTTTCATCAAGAAAAATCTAGTCCTGGTCCCCATCCAACCAATCTTTTTAATGATTGATCCACCAGGCATGCACATAAGCATAATGAACATCCAACCAAACTCCAGAGCCACTGCATAACAGTACACACCACAATGCAAAGTTCAACCAAAAGGAAAGAAACACATAATAAGACAGATATGTTGTTTGGTGCAGCTAGTATTTACACCCCTAACTTTTAAGAAAGTTGCTTTTCAACAAGTATACACCCACCATAATATGTATTCAAAAAATAATATAAAAAAGAAGCAGCACATAATAGAACAAAGAAAGCTGTTTGACACATTTTTGTCCAATCAAGCACAAGTGGCAAGACACCCTGACTCCATTCATCACAAAAAACAATTAATCTCCTGACTTGAAAAGTGATTTTCTAACCTCCAGAAAGCACATAGGGTTCAGTTGGGCACATTGCAAGAGCAAATTCAGCATTGTCTTGATGTCCAGTCAAAATCTGCAAGAAAGAGTTCCAAGTTAATATGATTTAGTGCCCCCAAAAAAAATAGGTCACGTTGCTAACAAATTATCAATCCCTGGTAATATCAAAAAGGTCTGCAAATGCATGATGATTTAGAAATGCCTAGAATGCTACAGTAATGCAAGAAAATGTTTTATGTGAGGACTACTTGAACATGATCATATTGGCCTGTTCCAACTCACAATTTACAGCACTCTTTTACATCTTGAAGGAAAATATCAACATGAACCAACTTTCCATTATAGAGAAACCAATGAAAAATAATACTAAGAGTACTGATTTATTAATATAAATAACAGTTTAAATAAATAAATAATGCTGCATTTCAAAATCAAATTATACCAAATCTGGACGAGAGTTTGTTGCTCCAAGAACAGCATGGCGGTTAGGCTGTGCTTCAACATCCCATATAAGAACCTGAAGTTTTACAATTCCAATCGAGGAAAAGTTAAACAATGGAAACTAACCAAACTTAAGTAAAACCAAGGAGAGCATAACATCAACCTAAATAAAGAAATCAATAGGTTCTTAAGACACTCACATCAGGGCTGTCAGTATGAGTGGCCACTATCTTACTATTCTGTGGGAGTTCTCTGATTCTATTTACCTGAAAAGTACATTAAGTAAAACTATGAAAAACAAGCTCAAGTGGGATTTCCCACCTTTTAGAAAGAAGGGGGGGAAATTAATATCAGGGAGAACATCTAGTAAAGAGCCATTGAGACAAAGATTAAGAACTTGTAAGAACGACTTTTCTAACAGGAGAATCAAAAGTAAAAATTTACAACAAATTCAAGAATAGAGAGATCACGTAGAAATCTAATTCATACAGGAATAAAAAGTACCTAAAGTTTATAATCAGCATATATATCTGCATCACTGCATGAAACTGTAAATAACTATATACACTATGGTTGTGTACATTTTCTACAAGAGATTTATACCTCTCCAGGATGTATGATGGTCTTATACTTCTTAACAAATGGAGAGCGTGCTTCTTCATTAAACTGGGGAAAAAAAGAAGCAAAAAGGATGTTAAGTAAATAAATTTAAGTTCTAGGAACAATTGAGGAACATAATAAAGTATTTGGATGGTAGAAAGTGGAGGAAAGAATTTAGGGGGAAGAAATATAATGGCAGAAAGTTACTTAAAATTGTCTGGATGCAAGAGAGAAAATGAGGGGAGAGGAAAGTGGAGTGAAAGTTTTCCTTGGCCCGACCTTTCAATCTTTCCAATTTGGAGTGACAATGGAAAGATAATGAGAAAGAGTTGGTCATTTACCCATATAATAAATTTTCTTTTCCACAAAATGAGGGGTAAATTTTTTTATAAACTTTCTCTACAGATCAATTCCCCTACAAATTCTTTCCATCAAAACAACAAAGGGGAAATTATTTCTCCTGTAACTTTCTTTCCCTTCATTTTCAATCACTTCACTTTCCTTCCCTTCATGCTTGGTACCCAAAGCAAAGTAAAAGTTAAGAGCAAGAAGAAGAGAGTAGAGTACAGCAGACAATGATGAGTGACCTGAGATATGTGTTCCGCAGCAGCAACCCTAGACTTGACAACTTCACAATTAGCAATGACCAGAGTATTTGGAACACTACCATCAGTCTGACCACAAAAAAAATTGAGCAAAGAAAAATAACCATTATAATGTCAAACATTTGTTATGAAAAAAATGAATGTCTAAATTATCATAGAAGGTAATACTTATTGGCAAGGTAACATGGGAATGAACCTCAAAAAGGGAAAAGGTAAAATGTGTGACAGAAAAGCAGGAATCTCGACATGAAAAGATTGGTCTTACATGAAAGATTTTAACAAAGTAAACCCAGCACCACAAGTCATACTCAGTCAACAGAGCACCAAAATCTATAAGACATTCCCCGCCCGCAATTTCACATAGGATCAACCAGAAAGAGATATCAGGGGGTACATAACAAATGCCCCTCCCAAGCTAAAAGACTGACCAATTTCACATCAAACCCATAGGCTCCATTTATCCCCCTTGGAAACCTTGGAAGTTTCAATGTCGTTTAACCGTAAGGATGTTGTTTTAGCTGATTTCCTCAGCCTTCAATACCCATTTGAGCAGTAAGATTTAAGCCATTTTGTTCGGAGTGATTCTTTGGCAATTTCTTTTTGCCATAACAAAAACGAGAGCATTCCGTTCAATAAGATTATAGGAGTTTCAGATGTTCAACTATAGAGGGGGAAAAACTCATAATATAAACAAAAAAAACTAGCCTGCTCGGAAAGATAGAGGCGCTGGCGATTCTTGTAAGTAGCTTGCTCAAGCTGCGGACCCCACCTAATCACAGAATCATCAATCAATTGAAAAAGAAAAAAGAAAATCATTGAACTTTAATCATTGTACAGCCATAGAAATGGAGCAGCAAAGTAACCACACTGAAAAACCCTAGCTTTGGTTCACAAGAAGATAAACATTCCCAAGAAACAAAACCCTAAAACCTCTCCCTTCAATAAAAAGATGCAACGCGTTAAGGATCCGAAACTAAAAATGCTAGACAAGAAAGAACATTTAAACATACATACCACACGGAAGGCATCAACCAATCAAGAACTAAAAGGAAAATAATAGCACTAGTAGAAAAGAGAGAGAGAGGAAAATACCGGCAAGAGAGAGATGGCCAAACGAGGTTGTGATTAGCAAGCCAGTCATAAAGAACAGGAACCAAAGACTTCCACTGAGTGTACTTATCATCAACAGAGTGTTGGTGTGCCTTCTTTCCCTCTTTCATTTTGGGACCAGCACTTTGCTGTTGCTGATCTTCTTTCGGCTTGGGTTTTCGGCCTCTCTTCTTTGGCACTTGAGGAGATGAAGCTTCCATTTCAAAGAAAAAACGACTTCCTTTCTTCTACTATGGGAGTGAGAGCTAAAACCCTGAGAGGAGGTCTGTCTTGTTTACTAGAATAAAGACTCGAACCAGCTAGGCTATTTTTTATTGAGGTTTAATTATTTTTATTATTTTTTTTTAATTTTTTTCAACGAACTTGATTCTAAAACGTAGGTGTGAGTCTGTGACTGTGTGAGTTTTGGGTCGGGTTGTCTTTAATTATATTAAACAGCCTCTGTCAGAATCACGAACACCCCCAAGACTGAGGGGGTAAAATAAAATCATAAAATATTATGCAACATTAAAATATTAGAAAGTTTATCTCAAAATAAAATAAAAGTAACAAATAAAGTTAACCAATAAAAAAGTTAAATATGAATAAAAAAAAATTAGAGAGAAGTAATATTAATTTAAATATAAATAAAAACATATTTTTTGAAATAAAAACATATAAAAAACATATTGATCTAAAAAAAAAGAAGGGGAGTGAAAGGTCCGACGCTCCCTCCTTGCCCATTTTGTTGGGGTTTGTGTTCTTCAGGTTTCTTTTTGTTGAATCTTGGGTGAATGACATGTAGTTCGCTTCATTGCTTTTGAAAACAAAAATAAAAAAAACATGTCCATGACCTCAAAAAAACATCCCCAAAAAAAAAACTAACTTGAAATCAAATATCTTTTCGAGTTTAGATTTGTTTGTTCATGAACTTTTAAGAGGGGAAAAACATCTAAAATAAACTTTACTAATCAAATAAAACCAATTGACATAAATATCGACCAATGTGATGTACTAAATCAATTTCCATTATATTTTTCTATTTCTACCACAAAAATTCAATGACTTTCTCTCTCTCTCTCTCTACTTTCAAATGAAGGATTAAAAATAAATAAATAAACAATTATATAAAAAATTATTTTTAAAGATATGGAGGTACCAAATATGTATAACTTTTAAAGTATGAGGATTAAAATATATTTTTTATGTGATCTTTGAATCATTAAGCAGTCTTTTCCACTTTGGTCTTGTCTTTCAATTTTATTCTTAGTCAATAAATTTGATTTAATTGGCCTTGAATTTGGCCTCAAACCAAAAACACAAATGAAAAACCAAATTAAAAGAAAAGGAGAAAGTTGTGAATAATATATTTATAATGAAATGTGAGAAGGTACACAAAGTCAGCTTAATAGTGCTCATCCCATATATTTTAGCTCTTTAATATTAATAGAATCATTTGATTAAAATGAAAAGATATATTGAAATAAGGGTATAACATATAATACAAAAATAATAATTTTATTGTTATAAAATATATTGGTCGGGCTAACCAGATTTTAAAAATCTTGACACATCACTTAACCTAATTTCTTAGATTTATTATTAACTACTATCTTTAATATTCATATTATCTCACTTTGAGAGATAAAGTCAAATTAGATAATGCAAATATTACATATAGATTGGTTTGTTGAACACCCCTACTAAAAATGTCCATGCTATAAGCATTAGCATAATAAATATTATGATAAAATAAATTACTAATTGTAAGAGATTGATAAATAATTATAGAATAAACTTTCAATATTTTTTTTTATCTAAATTCCAATATTCAATTATTGAAAATAACATATTATTTTATTATACCACGATTACTATTCAACATCTCACAAATCATTGTTGATTAGAGCAATTATTAAAAAATAAATCAATTTGATATTCGATCTTTTATTTTATATGAATTAGCTTTTTTAAGCCCAAAATATCACTTAGTTGCATATTGTTTTTTAGGAGGGAGGGTTCAATTGAAAGACAAGGGATTATAATGAAAAAAATCAATGAAATAGGTGGCGATTTTAAAATTTGTCTTAAAAGTTCATTTTTATCCACCATTTTTTTTTTGCTATTAGGTAAATAGTCCCTTTACTTTTTTTGAAAAAAATTGTGTGGTATTAAACTTCATTTTCCTTGTTTTAGTCCTTTCTTGATGGGAGAAAAGAGGGGAACTCGGTGGATTTCAATGTAGAGAGAAAAATTTATAATTTACAATGATTTTGACTACTAAAACAGTTAATCTTTGTGTCAAATGGTTCCATATGACGAGAGAAGTTCAAATTTGATGTTTTTTAAACCTTGAAAATGCCTTAAAAAACATATATAAGCTTAGAAAGATTTTTTTTATTTAGGTTGATTCGAGGTTTTAAGGTATTGCTTTGTGTCCTTTGAAGCCATTGGCTTGTTTAACAAGGTTTACAGGGTGTAATCTAGATGTTTTGAGTCAAAAATAGGTTGAAATGGGTTTTTTTGTTGAAAAAACATGAAACTTGTGTTTTAAGCCACCACAATGGCTTAAATCTATCCATCCACACAATGCATTGTCTATTTTCCTCCAAAGAAATTAGGGCACACAATAACTTGAAACAAATTAAAAGCCCATGTATAGCCATTTCTTAACGGGTTAAGCATTTGACCTGGCTTACCAAGCCTAGCAACTCTTGACTCCATTTTTTTCTTTTTATTTTTTTTTAATTAATATATTTTGATCTTATAAAAATTAAAATTTATTTTTTATAATATTTTTAATATGTGTAACCTTACATAATATTTTTCTCCTATTATTTTATTCAATAGATTTTATGTGAGTGTTGATTTCTGTTACAAATTGATTTTAATAAACAAATTCATTAAACATAAGAATATAAATAATTCATGTTGCGATATTAAATATTTTGATCTATATTTATCTCTTGATTTTTCTGGTTTTTATTTATTTATCATCAATTGATTTTTTTATTTAATTATCATGATCCCATGACACATGACACATGCTAAAACAAATTTAGGATTAAGTTGTTTGATTGTTTTTCTAAGCTAGATTTATATTTGTTGGTGTTTTCTAAGATTCGAGGTAGATCTCTTTTTGTGAAAGAGTTTCTACCTCATCACTTCAAAATTGCAACGGTTGAATGAATGTGGTGAACTGAAAGTTACTAATGATAGTAAGCAATTAATTATATTTGTTCATATAAAATCATTTTTAAAGCTTCATCTAATAATTTAAACTTTTTGGTTGAGATTATTTTGACATAATATCATAGTCTTAATAACCAAACAGTCACAGATTCAAATATCACCGTACCAATTCTATCAATTAAATTAATAAATGAATTTGCACATTGTAGTCATTAACATATACAAGTTCCAAGCCCCCCACCCCCCATCCAAAAAAAAAAAAAAACTCACTTATGCTGTCTACTAGAGTTATTAGCGTTATCGATTCATGAATATTTATTTTTTATAAAAACAACTATGAGCTCCTTCAACTTGAACTAACAAAAAGAGCCTTACAAACCGGAAAGCAGGAAATCACCTGCACCTGTAGCTGGTAACTTTGAACTGTTAAAGCTGATGCACCATTGAATTCATATATATCCCATGGTTCACATCGTGGTGTTATTGCCGCAATTGCAATTTAGTATAGACAATGAATGTCTTGTATGGGATCCTGTCCTGTTACCTTCGACCCTTGTTTGAAGTTATTATGTGTTGGAGTTCATCGGAGACAATGCTGCTACTGCCCTGAAGTGATGGATTCTGGTATTCTGCATTCCATGATAATCGCTTATTTTGCAGTTCCAGGTTCTCGCAAGGCCACCACCCATTCTTGTTCTTGTGGAGGACTAAATGCTCGCCAACAGTTAAGAATTTGAGATTAAAAACCAGGGAGGTCTCAGTGTTCAAATATGGGAAAATCTATCTAGCTCTCAATATGAACCTGCCCACATTTCGAAGATTGTCCCACGTTCACTCACACTTTCCCCTGTCAAACTCATTTTTCGCAACAACTCTCTGCCTCTTACCTTTCGCAATGGACCTGATGAGCATCTTCTCAATGATCCACAGCCTTGCCTTCCATACCCCACTGATGTACTGAACATATCTGAAACTGGGAGTCCCCTTTCAATATCTGGCTCAGAATCATAATTAGGGAGTAGGGCTTGGTTTTGGAAAGTACCCCACAGCTGTCCTGAGACTACACTGTCCTCCACATCCAGGTCAATCGACAAACCTTGACTGGAACTTCTGGAATCCAGTTCCCTTGCCTCATCGCACTCATTAGATACTAGTTTTAAGGCCTGAACAATCTCACCCATAAAAGGACGGTGGGATACCTCTGGTTGAACACACATTGATGCAATAGCTGCTACTTTTGCCACACTATCATAAGGCACATCAGATCCTAGAGACGGATCTATAAAAAATTTCAGCCCTTCTTTACTTGTTAGAAGTGGATGGGCCCATGCAACTAGATTCTCTTGACCAGGTGGCTGGGACATATCCACTGGTTTGCGTCCTGTTAAGAGCTCAAGAAGGACTACACCATAACTGTAAACATCACTCTTCACAAGAAGATGGCCAGTCATTGCATACTCTGGGGCGACATACCTGGATGAAATATTAATTTGGCAAATTGATACATCAAATTCAATAAAACACCACCACAACTCAAATGGAGGAGCTGAAAGTAAGTTATATATCAACTTGGTGGTCGCTTAAATGTTAAAATAGTGTCTGATGTATTCCTGTCTGACATTTTTTTTTTAAAAAAGAACAGATCCAAGCAATATTTCCCCCCTATAATGGGGAACTAAAAGCTACCTAGTTACAATTCATGCTGGTCAATATAAGCATTACCAGCCAAGATGTCTTGTTTGAAGAACATCCAAATTCAGAAGCTCACCTTGGCATCAATTCAACGAGCTTTAATTTCATTTGACACGGATACATATAATTTATGGACATTAAAATCTATTTGGCCAAAGACATTCTGAATTCCAAATAGCAGTTTGTATGTATGGTAGGTCAGGATGAGCATCTCAGTCATTAGAAGAGTTGAAGAGAAGATCCTGCACAGCGGAGATCTGCACATAGGTGCTATGTTTCATATATGTTCTACAACCATCTTGATAGTAGACAATGTGGTGGCAACTATTGTACTTTCTAGAACAAGGGACAGGAGCTAACTCGTTTTGTACCTGCTGTACCTTCTAAGACTATGGTCATATAGAACTTCTGGTAGGGGAACCTAAACCTGGGACACCCAGCAACATCCAGAATGCTGAGCAATTATGCAGGTACATGGATAGTATGCAATGAGCATGTCAACTCCATCTATTGTTCTCTCAGAGCTAGTTACCACCCAATACATCATTAAGGTATAACAAGCAACCAACCATGGACATTACCTTGTAAGGACTCAGTGTTAGGTGTCTGGTGGAGCCATTTAACTAAAGTGATATGATATGATTTCATCATGTCTGAAAGACGAATTCTTACCCAAAAGTTCCCATGACACGTGTTGATATGTGTTGATTTTCCTCATCCAAGGCAGTCCTAGCCAAACCAAAGTCTGAGACTTTTGGTGTGAAATCACGTTCCAGCAAAATGTTGCTGGACTTGAAGTCCCTGTGTATCACGCAAGGGCTTGAATCCTCATGTAGATAAGCTAGACCTCGAGCTGCACCAAGTGCAATCTTAATCCGAGCATCCCAATCAAGAGAAGCAGATTCTTTATCAACCCCTGATAAATAAACAACATACAGACAAGCATATTCATGTTGTAGGACATTGACCCTTTTTTTCAAGATAACTTTCTCTATCCAAATATGAGTACTCAGAAAGAGCAAGGGTGCTACCATGTAGATGAGATTCCACACTGCCATTCGGTACCAGATCATAGACCAAGCTGCGTGAACGCTCCTCTGTGCATATTCCAATCAACTTGACCAAGTTTCTGTGATGAAGGCGGCTAAGCATCTCAACCTCTGCCAAGAATTCTCGACCACCTTGCTGATCATCTCTCTTTAAAACTTTTACAGCAACTTTGGTCCCATCTTCTAGAATACCACTGTAAACACGCCCAAAGCCACCCTCCCCAAGTATTCTTGAAGCATCAAAGCTATTGGTGGCTCTCTCTATGTCACTTGTGCTGAAGGTCTTAGCTGATCCTGTATACACTGGAATACTTGATCCAAAGGATAATGATGCAGAACTAAGACCACTTACAACCAATGACCCAGCAATACCTGCAAATTGTGTTTTCCCTTTTCATTTGGAAGCAAGCAATTTTGAATAGTTCATATTTCCATATACTAATAAATTAAACGTATTAGAATATAAGTGAAACGATATCCACTAAAGCATGTTAAATACACAAGGAAAACACGTAAAATATGAAACTAATACGTGAAGTCCAATATATAAATAGATTATTTCCATAACTTCTTTTTCCTCTGTTTTACCTTGTCAAGTTTCATCACTGTGCTACCTGATCAGTCAAATTCTGAATGTTCCATAAGTTTAATGTTTCACTCCTTAAAGCCATTGAATCCTCAAGTAGATAGGCTAAACTGCAACAGGCTTTAAATACAGTATTACCTGATGGTTTCACAACTGAAGGTGGCAAAGGCAGCAGGACTATGTCTGATTGACTAGCACAGTCTCTATGTCTAAACAGCAAGGCCCAAGCAATGGCAGAGAATAAAGCCAGTGCTACAAAACCTGACAGAGCAATAATAGCAACCACACCATCACCAAGCCCATTTTTATGCTTCCTATGCACATCAACCCCTAGGGGCTTTCCTGTCCTTGCATTGTTGTCATCGCCAGAATATGGCCTGCCATCAATTATAGCAATTCCGGAAGGTGCCGAAGGTGGAGATGGAGGTAAACCTATAAATGTAGAACTTTTAAATAAATACCTAGGGGGAAAATAATAAAAAGAAAAAGAAAAACTTGTACACATTAAAAAGAAATCTTATACCTAGATAGCGCACATATAATACTTCATAGTCACCAAAAATGGAAGGGTTTATGACCACTTGTTTGTGCCAAAATCTTTGATAAATGAAACGGGCAGTTGTATTATCAAATCTTTCTTCAAGGGGAACCAAGTCAACGAGGATGGTTGTCTTCTCTGGCTGCTGGCTGGCGACATTGGCCCCAATAATGTGAACTTGGCTTTGTTTGATAAAAACACCAGTGGCAATTTCCTGAGCAAGCTCTGAAACTAAAGGGAAAAAGTTGAAAAGTGCAACACTAATGCTCAGTCCTACTTGCATGGGCAAGACACAGCCACATGGTGACCCAGGATGAGTATTTGTGTATGGCTCTGTGCACACAGTTGCTGAACAATCTGCAGATTCGATGAGGAGCGTATGCATTACATTTAAGAATATAAGGAACATTATAGGGACAACATAAACAAAGTTTAAAAGTGAAGAGAAGCATGAATTTGTGTACCTTTATTGGGAGGTGGCAGGGGGGGCATCTTGGGAGTCCTTGAAGAAAACCCAGGAGTAATTTTATGGGAAAGAGCTGGCACTTGGAAATGTAAAGATAATAAAAAGGCAAGCTATTGAGAATTTAATGAATGAAATAAGTAAATGTAACGCATAATGAACTACAAAAGGAAAACAAAATTAAGTGAAGAGAAACTTTTCTTACTTTTTGTCCAACCAGATACCGCAGCTGGAGAGGGTGAAAGAGCAGGTGACGTACGGGTTTCTGGTTCAGGAAAGGGGTAATGCGATGCATTAATTGAAGAATTTACCATACAGGAATTGCATTGGAAATGCCTTGTAAAAATAATTATAAAGCTGTTATAATTATGAGATACATATTGCATCAAAACATTGTTCCTAAATGTTCATGGTCAATGCTCTATTATGATTGGATATTAATTAAAGTTATTGAGGCCAATACATATTATGTAAGTTAAGGTATGAAGGATACGTAGAACTATTATGTAAGTGTTTGTTAGAAGACATGTATATTAAATTGACCTGTATGAGAATTTATATAGAGAAATCACTTGTGTTTATGAAAAGACTTACGTGATGGATGTGTTAGTGATGATTCCACATGAGATCACTAAGTTATTTTATATAGAGAATATTATATTTTGATTCTACTACACATTGTCTTAATCAAGGGCAACAAATGAGCAAATACTATATATAACGTAAACTACATGAATGTATTTGAGTAATCAAGAGGATTTATCACCCTAGATGAATCAAAAGCAATGTTTCATTTGCATAGCAATCCTTTTTTAAAAAAAAGTTTAGGAGATTTTTCATTAGAGGTTTATATGGATTACCGTTAGAGACTGAACACCTGAACGACTTGTGGCTTAAAACAACTCATCCTTGAAGCAATTATTTAAAGCTGAAAGAACATATGATATTCAGGTAATCTTCATATGAATCTTAAACAACTCTAGATCTATTAAACAGGATCTTGTAACCCAATTTTTTTTAAAAAAATTACCATTTTTGTTGCGTATATATATTTCAAGAAACCCAACACTATGCTGTTTTGAAGAGGGAATAAATGTTGGATAAGAGGATGCAAGAGCAGAGTCACTTATTTTGCTCCTTTCATGGTTCTGCTTATAAAAGAAGACATTTCGTTTTAGTCATTAATTGTTTTCCAAGTTCATGGAATAATACTGCATTCCATCAATTTTGGAGATTGTAATGGCAATTTTGAAACCATTACCTAAAGCAGCATTATCGTTTGTCACATTGACCATGTTTTATAACAGGCCTTAGTGACACATCACTATAAATTAAGCAAAAGAAGGCCGCTGAAAGAAGACTTTTGCCCATTCCTTCGGCCATGGACTCTCAATTGACACATTCATTGTATCACAAATTTCAGCAGACATTGAAACTGAAGATGTGGAATGGTTCAATGCTAAATGAGCAACTTCACAAATGAAAATAAATTCGCAGTTTTTCTCTCAGAGTAGAACCTGATAATGTAGAAGGGGATTCTCCAGGCATATCTGGGTGGGTTGCTGATGAATTTTGAGGCATTGCTCCAATTGGTGATACAACCGGAACTGCTGTTATAAAAATAGAAGAACCAACACAATTCATTAATTTGAAATTTCTGAAGGAAAAACTAAAAGAAAGAAAGGGCTTATTCATATATATAGAATGCATCAAAGCACACCAGATATTACTCAACAACACAAGCATTAGAAAGTTATATACCTGGAGCACTTGACACAAAAACAGGAGTCTGCCTAACTGGTGCCTCTCTTTGATGAGCACTTGGTGGCTTGGATGGCTCATGCCCTTGATTAAGCGTGGGTTGAGGAGCTGTATTATATGTTGGAGATATAACTGAAATACTTGGTGACAAGGATGGTACATGTCCATGAAAAATCAAGGTAGGAGCTGCTACTTCTTGAGGACTGGGGGAGTGTGATGGTACAAGCCCTGTGATTGTGTGGGGCACTGGGGCAGATGTGAGTGGTGGCAATGCAAGTCGGGGGGGTAAACTTGACCCTGTATTTTCAAAACAGAAGTATCATACAATGATCTTAAGATTAGCAACAGTTTACAGCGATAGTTTATGCTAGTTACCATTTGTCTGAGACTCTGAGCTTGGTGCACTGCTTCTGAATGGCTGGAGTTGGGGACCAGGCATTCCGTCTATTGGAGGAATATCAGAAACAATTGCTGGAGTTGGGGATATCTTGTCACCTGAAAAACATATATATGAAACCGGCATCTATTGTAAATTTCAAACTAAAATATTCAATTTGAAAAATATCAACCAGAAAAGATGCAAGAGCCGAGTTCTTAACGACATCAGCACTTGAGATTTGCTTCTGCTAGTATCATGAAGCAGAATTTTCTTTTTTATACGAGGTTAAGTATCCATGTTTTTCTAGTCTATGTATAGGAAGAATTCAAAGGACAACTCATTAGATCTGCACTCTCTTGATTTTAAAGCTCCATAACTTGAATATCTTTGTCCTTGAAGGGAAGTATTATACTTACTGTATGAGAATTTTTTAACAAATCAGACTGCAGGCAAGGCAATTAAAGCAAGAGGACATATCAATGCAGCAGCCGAAATGCGGCTGAATTGTATGAGGTTCCAAGAAGCTCAAAACTATAGAAGCAGCTCACGATACTCGTAATGCATTTCCATAGTTGAGCCGTGAGCGGGAAAATGGAAGAGAACAGGTTGGTATGACTATTAGCTAGCCCCCTTTGGTGTCTCAATTACATCTACAAGCTCCGATCTACGTTTACAAAATTAAGGGGGGAAACATTTTGTATTTAAGTTTTTGATTCACTATTAGTAAACAACTCAGATCAACAAAGACACCACAGTCCAGTTTGGTTCATATAAACTCTAATGTCTATTGTCGTCAGCTTCTTCATACTAGCATTGACAACACGAAGGTTGATAAACCCAGTTAGCAAGATGATTGCTTGATAAAAATCCTAATTGAATCCAATTCTAGCAAAGAAGAGTGAGGATCATAAATTTACCAGTAGATCCCTGAACTGTGAAAACAAAGCCAATGGCACAGAGTTTGAGCAGCAGCTGAAGAATGGCTGGCACCATCACCAACCTCATCCCATCAATCACCAAACTTTCAAAAACTCTAGACTAGTATTTTTTTTTGGTTATGATAATAAGATAAGAGAGTGAAAGATAACTTGAAGCATTGACAAAAAAGAGGTTAGATTGGATTATTTAGCAGCCACACACAAGCTTTGTAAGAAAAGCAATGACAAGGAGGCTACTGTTATTATTCATAAGAACCCAGAAGAGCCCAAATTTATTTAAAGTTAATGCTCCAAACTTTTGAAGATTGAAATGTAAAATAATAATAAATGAAAAAAAGCTGGTTTCACTTGCATGAGTTTAGCATTCATTCATAAACACAATAAAACTAAATAAACCCACAGAACATACTAACTGTGAGCCGTGTAACAGAAGGCAGAAAAAGGTTTGGGTAGTTAGGTGGGGGCAGAGAGAGAGAGAGAGAGAGTTTTGGTTAATGTATAAATTAAACAAACGGGGAAGATTAGATTAGAGTGGTGTGCTGATGGGAACTAAATGCAAAGCTCGAGGATTGTTTAATGGAGTCCATTATCTTGGTGGATGTCTTTTTATGTTGATGCTTTGAGACAGCGACAGTGAGAGACGAGGTGGGTGTCAGTAAACAAATTCGACATGTGATGACTTCAGTTGTGCTCTTTCGTAATCTCAATACAGTAACCCCTTTTTCTTCTTAACAAAACATTTCACTGATAAATGCATTATTACGCATGTGATTAGTGTCCACCCGCTGTCCTCCTGTCCTAATTCATATTCTTCGCATGCACACGCATTAGTATTCGTGTGTGTGTAGCGATATTCCAATATTGTAAATAAAATTAGGTCAAATTTAAAAATAAAAAAAATAGAATTATGAAATTTAAATTTCAAACATAAATAAAAAAATGAGAGTTGAATCAGATATAACTTGATCAATTTGATGAGTTCAAAGATAACATGGAAAACTGATAAAAAAATAATTTAACTAAACAAAATCAAATTGACATCTTAATTTTTTTTTGAAACAACGATATATTGGATCAACTTGGGCCAACCTTACAAATATGTGGCCTGCATTATAAAACCATGATAACCTTAAAAAAAAATCAAAGCAAATTATAAAATTCAATTTATAACAAACTCGTTGTTGAATAATGAAATTGAAAAAAAATTAATCTAAAAAAAGACAAAATAATACAGAACATATGGAAACTCTCAAGCCATGAGTTTAATTTTAAAAGTATCAACCTGTAGTCCCAAGTTTTTATCATAATGATACTCTTAAGAAAAGGAAACAACAAGATAACTAAATGGATATAAACATATAACTAGACAATGCCTGACAAGGTAGTTAAAAGAAAAACATAACATGGTTAAATATATAAAAGAAAAGAAGATCATCCTGGTTGTACACATGATTAAGAAGGTAACACCTTTGGGTGGAAGGTTCATTGTGATGCCATAAGGACTCAACCCATATCAATCAGACAATTATCAAAACTTTTTATCTAACATGGGTGTATTATCACTTAATCAACTCTAGTCAACTCGTCACTAACTATTGTGGATAGAGCATGCATGTATTCAATGAGGACATGCTTAAGTGTTATGTGTCCTCTAAAAACTGTCTGTATGATCGTCATCAATAATACATAGCCTATAAATCTAAAAACAATAGATACTTTTTATATAGAATAATTTTACTTTAGGCATTTGTCTCTAAATAGTCAAAAGTTAGAGATCGTAATCACATTGACCTCTCATGCTCATATATTGCATTAAACCCCTAAGACAAATCTTCTTAAACCTTAGTATTTTCACCTTCTTCCTAACTTTAACCTTCTCTACAATCATCTTGTCTAAACTCTATAAACACGTACATACAACATAGTAAGATTGCATTCCTCGACCACTAGTTCTAACTTAAGAATTAAAGGAATCTATAAACTCTATACAGAACTTGTTTGTTTTATAGGTGTTTATGCTACCTAAATTTAGTTTTTTCAACTTTCTAGTTCATGAATACAAGGCTAAAAATCATTTTTGTCTGATGTATAAAGCCTGGAAATCATATCTTCACGGTTTAAGACTTAAATTAATTTAACCTAGTTGAGGGTATGGAATTAACAAACTATTATACAAACTTTAATAACCATGCCAGAAAGGTTTTAACAATGTAAACATGCTTCAAATTATGTCTTCAGACTAAGTATTAAACTGATGCGCGGTTGGCAAGCGATTTGAGGCAGAAAAAACAGGAAGTTTTGCAGACTTTAAAGTTGTCCGGATGCATATACATATTCTTTTCCACATGGTGCCAGGAAATGTGCTTGGAGTAGGATTACTACTATATTATTATTGCCTTTTATATATGTTGCTCGGTTGAACATGCACTCGCCACGACTTTTTCTTTCTTTTTTTTATTCCAAGAACCTATCCCGTCCAAATGATAGGAAAATTATCCCCACAAGGATTTCTGGTGGACCATTCCTAATTGGAAAGCGAAAGCAAAAGGGTCCCCATGATCACGAGTCATATACAAACTAGTATTTTTTTTCTCCTCCCCCATTGTTTCTTTGCAGCTCGACATTATAGAAGCCTGGGACCGATCGACCCGGAAAGATCTTACAACTACTTTGTTTCATTAACCCATGCAATTAAGAGATCGCTGTTTCGATCCAAAATGGCTATGGATGAAGGTGGAAGCTCTGACAACAACTGCTGCCTCAACTGTACGTAGTTTTGTTTTTCCTCGAGGGTTGGTAGAGCTGGGTCCAGAACCATGCTACATTAATAACTATACTACCGCCTGAATACGACAAAAAATATTCTATAAGATAATCTCTTATGAAAATAATAACTAAATAAAAAAAACATATTAATTAATATTTCATCGAGAGTTCCGTTGGAAATTTAACTTGTCATTAGTACGAATGAAATTGTCATCAAAGATAATTAAAACCCTAGCTATTTCTTCATCTGCGTTGGACATATATATATATATATTCAACTTTGTTGCTTTCTTTTTGTTTTTATTTTCTGAGTCCATTCCCTTTGTCTTTGTTAAGGCTGAAAAGAATCAGGAGCCTGACACTCGAAGGAACCAACCCTACTCTCACGTCAACTTTCATGACAAAGAAAACGCATTCCTTTCCTGGACCCAGCTATGAGCCTTTACCCCCCCGATCGACTTCGCCCGGCTTGAGAGATTCCGGCAACGCACCTGGAACAATCCATGGCCGATGACAGACTTGATGGCCCATATAAAATCATCACAGGAATGAATATCATCTGCAATTTTCAGTAGTCACCTCAATCTCACAATAACAAGAAGGTGCGATGAACAAGAGAGAGACGCAACGCAATCCATAGTTTACCTAGTTTGTTACCATAGTTTTTAGGTGTTTGAAGTAAAACAAAATCTTCAGATCTATTTTGAAGAAATTGAAGGTATGCTGGTATGGAAGATAATAATTGATTGCTGGTAATACAGCAAAGTTGAATATTGAATCATAAAGATTGAAGAGATCACACTGGATATATATATAATACTGTACATAGAAAACTAAGCTAGCTCAACTAACGGTATTATTGAATACATTCCCGTTGGTTTATTAATTGTGATTATGGTTTACTGTGCACACTGTCTTATGAGCATGCTTCAATTAATGCACTGACTGGTAATATTATTGTGTCCAACACTCCCCCTCAAGCTGGATCAAGAGGGTTGATGGATCCAAGCTTGCATAATAGACGATAAAACTGGGATGATGGCACGGCTTTGGTGAACACATCGGCAAGTTGGTCACTGGTTCGCACATAATGTGTAGTGATGTTGTTTGATTGAACTTGCTGACGAATAAAATGACAATCAACTTCGATGTGTTTGGTCCTTTCATGAAACACAAGATTTTTTGCAATATGCATGGCCACTTGGTTGTCACAAAAAAGGCTCATCGGAGTGACTGATGAACAACCCATATCAGCTAGGAGACTTCGCAACCACACAAGTTCACAAGCTGCAGCCGCCATGGCACGATATTCGGCTTCGGCACTGGAGCGAGCCACAACATGTTGTTTCTTGCTCTTCCAGGACACAAGGTTACCCCCAACAAACATGCAATACCCAGTAGTCGAGCATCGGTCAAGTTGATTCCAGCCCAATCCGAGTCGGTATAGCCCATTACATTTGTATGGTTGTTTCTGGTCATGACAATTCCGCGACCAATAGTTCCTTTTAAATATCGCAAAATGCGTTTGACCATGCTGAGATGATGTATGGTTGGAGCATGCATAAACTGGCTGACAAGACTGACAACATAAGTAATATTCGGTCGGGTAATCGTCAGATAAATGAGTTTGCCCACGAGTTGTTGATAATATTTAGGTGAAGGAAGAGCAGTACCTGCAAGAGATAATTTCAGTTTACTATCAACCGAAGTAGGGGAAGGTTTAGTTGAAAGCATACCTGCATCTTGAAGCACATCAAGAGTGTACTTACGTTGATTAAGAAAAAAACCTTTCTTAGATGAGGCCATTTCAATCCCAAGAAAATATTTTAAGGGACCAAGATCTGTAATCGGAAATAATTGTTGAAGAGTTTTCTTCAATTGGGAAATAGATTCAATGTTATTCCCTGAGATAATTAAATCATCAACATAAATGAGTACCATCAATTTATCATCATTTTGGAACCGAATATATAAAGAGGAATCTGCAGAGCTTTTGCTAAATCCTAATGTAGCAAGGGCTCCACTAAGTTTTGCATGCCATGCGCGAGGACTTTGTTTTAGCCCGTAAATGGATTTATGGAGTTTACATATCAAATTAGGATTGGAGCTGGACGAGTGACCAGGAGGAAGCTTCATAAACACTTCTTCTTCAAGATCCCCGTGTAAAAAGGCATTTTTACGTCCATTTACGATAAGAACCATCCATTATTGGCAGAAACAGATAAAAAAACTCTTACCATGGTCATTTTTGCAACAGAAGCAAATGTCTCCTTGTAATCAACACCAAATTCTTTACCAGAAACCATCCAACATATTTGTTGTTATGATTACTCTATCGATGAACATTGCCAGGTGGTGATGCATCTTCATTCACCTTTGAGTTTTTCTTTGCTTTTTATCCAGAGCTCAAACACGTCTAGGTCTAATCTAACTTCGAGGCTATTCTTATTTGTTTTTTTATTAATTACTTTTTATATATTAATTTATCATGGAATTAAAGATTGAAATAACATTTTTAAAACACCCTCTAATACCCTTAATAGACTTTTCTTAAGCAAAATTGGTAAATATTTTAGGAATAATTTGTTAACAATGTGCATAATCTTAGAAAACAAATAATATATTAGGCTATAGTTTTAAGAAAATATTTTGTTCTCCTAGATATTTAATTAGAATATGTAAATTTTTAGTTTTAAGTTTTTCTGTACAAGCTTTAATTGATCAAAACATGATTTCTATCTTTTAGTTTATACTCTTAAAATTATATTTTTTTTAATTAAAAAAGCCAAGTGAAAATAAACCAATTATTTTTTAAAAGGGAAATTCATAATAAAAGGAAGATTAATTAAATAGATATTTTTGTAAAATAAAATGAAAAATAAATGTCCATGTCCATGCTCAATTCAATATATTTTTTTGTAAGGTACTAAATAATGAAATTAAAAGCGGAGATGTTGTTTTTTAAGCAATTATAAATCATGCAAGGCTATGTGTATTTGGAGTTGATCTTTTATGTATTACCACTACTCTTCTAAGAAACTAAAGGTTCACTTTAAGAACTATTTTTTAATATGAACTAAGTTAATATATATATATTTATTTATCTTAATAATTTTATCTTATATAGCTCAGCTGGTTTTTTTTTTTTGGTATAAACCACGTGGTGTCCTAGACACTGGTCCAGACTAATCCACATTCGCACCGGGTGGGCTCCGAAGGGGTGAAAGTGCTCCCCAAATGGTCAGCTCCATACAAGAGTAGGGATTGAACCTCTGACCTCTCTTAAAGGACGAGAACGCCCTCACCACTCACGCCAGGACCCCTTGGGTTATAGCTCAGCTGGTTGAAATGCTTGCATTATTGGCAACAGGTTACAGGTTAAATTCTCATGTGATAGATGACATAACATGAAATAAAAAGACAAAAAATATTGGTCATGGCTCATGCCCTCACTTAAGCCCACATAGTTGGGCATCGTTATTGGTCTTTTAGGCCTCCCTTTTTATCTTTTTTCTCTCTCTCTCATTATCTTGGTTAATTAATTTTAATATTTTTTTTATTATATATTAATTTAAAATACCAACTCAACACATTGAAATAGATAACTCAAAGAGTAAGTTTGACACATTAATTATAGTTAGCCTAATCTGTTTTTTTCTTAAGAATGTCCAATTAAAAATCAAAACAACTATCGTGATATTTAATTTAAAATCACGACTAAACAAAGAGTCAAATTAAAAAATAAATAAATTATTGTGCCAAGTTTAATAGAAACTAAATTGATTTTGGTTAGTGTTTTAATACAGAAAAAATATATAAATGGTATAAATGTATTGATTTAAAAAATAAAGATGACATATAAATAACTTTTATCTTTAAAATACTTTTTATTCTTTAAAAAAAAATCCTCCTTGCCCAGTCATCTTCCTCTTTTCTGCCCAGTCCGGAGACAATAAAAATGCTACATCAAAAAGCCTAAATGAACAGAAGCCACTGAAGCAGTAATCACTAGCTACCAAGTCCCAGCAATCTTAAATAGAAATGGGCGACCACACTGAAAATAACTTCAGAGAGTGGATGCACCTGGCAAACTATCCCATAATGTTCGTGCACATCGTCTAAAGCATCCACATAACTGTTCCAGTGACAAATGCATGTCAGTTATGACGCTACCTGACCTCCAGCTCCCTAAAATGGAACTTTGGTAGACAACCTTAAGTGGGTAGGGCCATCAAGTGGTAGACAACTTAGTTGGATCATAATTCAGCAAGCCTCCCCGGCATGTGTCTTGACAAAATCATTGATTTGGATCCAATTCTTCAAATTGTTTCTTGAATTCTTCTGCCATTTTTGTCTCCTCGTCTTTACCAAGTGCACAATTTCTCCAATCAGCCCTCTCCGGCATGTTCAGCAAGCCTGCTAGAACCTGCAAAATATTTCATAATTACCAAGAAGATTTCATGTTCTTAGAAATCACATTCATCACTTCCTAAAAGAAAAAGATTTTTCAGGCAAGCAAGCAGTAAATCAAAGTTATTTTGGAACATAGGCATATAAACATTTTCATAGCAAACCCAGGTGAAGGGGTAATGGAATTTATTATGCTGCCTGTAAATTAGTTTGAGATAGGAAGTTTGTTAGCTGATTTTCATTAGAAATGCAAGCATAACTTGCCATTTCTAACAAATAAATGCACATTGGAAAAGTCAGAAAAACACATAAGCAATTGGATTTAGCATCTTACTTCGCGTCCAAATTGGGCTGGAAAATTCTCATTCTCCTCAACTGAATGTGACAGTATTGTACCTTCTGTGAGTTCCACATAGAAGAAACTATAGTTCCTATCAAACTGCTTCCTTAACCATTCTCTCCCATCTGAGCTGTTATTGACTGCAAGGATAACTGAATAAAAATGCTGTTGTAACGAAGGAATATCATTTTCTTAACCCAGCCAAGGAATATGAAGTATTACTTAAAATTATCATACAAGACAGTCTTCAAGGTGGCTGAGTTCAACATTAAGAGAACACTAAACATCTATGCTAGAAAAAGATACTACAGACCAGTAATTACAAAAATGAAGAAGTAAAACCAAGGGCAATAAACTTGAAACCAAACTCAACCAAAAGATATACATATTCATGCCAGTGAAGCTTAGGAGTACATGTAATAAAAATTATGCAAATCATCATCCAGTTGCTGTAAGTACATGCATTAAAACCAGATTGATAGAACTTACACTTCATGGCCACAAATTTAAAACCCAACTTTTCTGCAGCCATGTTACATATATCTCGAACTGCTGCTGCTCTGGATGATGGAACAGGGACAACCTATGGAAAAGTAAGAAAAGATAAAAAAAAAAAGTAAAAGACCAAGGATTAATAACAAAACAGCACAAAAATAGATGGTGGTGATAATAGAAGTAGATTTTTCATCATTGCTATTGTATCATCCAACCAAAAAGGTCTAGACACCTATGAGAAACAAAGGATAATATAGAATTAGAAAGTGTTTCTTGTGTCAAGAAGTAGAACACATGGTGAAGAGGTTTAGGTGATGATCTTTGTGCATTTGTCAACAAAAATATTTCAAGAAAAGCTGAGAGAAAGAGGGGAGTAAGGGAGAGAGAACCATGGATTTTTCACAGCATCAATGAGTTCTTGTAGAAGTGACAATAGAAGCAATGGGTCCTTGAATGCAATTCAGCAATTTTATTTCATCAAACATCTGAATATATTAACAATTACTACCTGAATATTTGCATGACTACTCCGTTTGGAAATCCACTCAAATAAAACAGCTTCCTTTCCTCGGTTCTTGTAATATAACTTGAGACTGTTCTGGAATTTGACCAGCTCTGAGTTACTTTGTTGACTTAGTGTAAGGGTACTCGGTGCATGCTCAATGGGTATTACCAGAACATGATCTTGAACAAGGGGGCCCTTAGGCAGTGCGCAATAGTAAAAATTCTCCTACGCTAATGATTAGATGTGACTCCACATTTGGGCTTGACAAACAAAACCAACATACTTTTGACCTGAAACACAATTAGAGGGTTAATTGCTACACAAATGGCCTATATACAAGTCCTTCAACTTCAGAAAAATCAAGAAAAATAGCAGAACAAAACAAGAAAATCAGCATCCAATGCTTCAGTAGAGGATGACTCTAATAACTTGAACCAAAACAAAACATCATCAAGCAATGAACCATAATTGTAAAAAAAAAAAAAAGGGATGACGAAGAAAGATAAAGAAAAAAAAATGAAAAAAAAACCAACCTGTTACCACTATCATTTTCAGATCGGCGTCTCATACGAGAATGGCTCTCACCTTCATTCTGCAAGTCGTGCTTAAAGTTGCAGTCTGGACCTCTTTCACATTTTCCTTTGATAAGGAAATCAATACAAACACCTCCCGAGTACTGTTCCCTTGCATCCGAGTCATGTTGGAAGTTACACTTTTCTCCTCGTGGACATGAACCAGAATATATAAATTTAAAGCATAACTTATTGCCTTCCCCAGCTCCAGATTTATGTCGTTTTTGGGAGACATCGTACCTCCAATATTGTGAATCAGACACACTATCAGTAGACCTCTTTGTAACTTCTTTAAGAGCTGTTTGCTCTACTACTAAAGTGTATGGAGATAAGGTAGTATTTGGAGGTTTCATGCTAATCTCTGCAGCAGACATTGTAGATGCTGGAGTGGGAGAAATGGCATGGATAAATTTCTGGGAAAAGCAGTGAAGGAACGAGCAGTTAAAGAAAGCCTACAAGATAATTCTAAATCAAGTACGTTGCATAACAGCTGCAAGCTAGTCAGAGTATTTTACTCATAAAATGAGCACCATACAGAAATCATTCCACATCAATAAACAGTCAAGTCAATCAAATTAAAAAGAAACTACACCGTGTATCCTCAAGTAGTCCCAAAAAATGGAAGAAAAGTATTGATAAGTCGTGCTGAAAACACAAATTCAACCTGCTTATCCTTGTTTCCAACCATAGCAAGACCAAAGAAACGTGTGACATGCACAGCATCAACATTAGAGTAAGGTTCACGAGCATAGAAAACACCCTTAGTACCTGCAATGTGGTAGCTGCCAAAAAGAACAGCTTTCATGAGAAAAACAGTATTTAGTAAGCACATTCTCCATTCTAACATCCAACAGACAGAGAGAAATAAACATCATCGAAGCATGCAATTGAAGAAGTTGATTCATCAACACTCATTGCATACCGTGGTTTGATCTCTGCTACTAACTCGGATACGGAAGAATCAGAACCTGTAGAATCCAAGAATCCTGCAGGAATATCAGATACAGAGGCCCTGTTTGTGACACCACTGGGCCATTCATTAGTAAAATGACATTAAGGAAATCAAACAAACAAAATGTATACATATATAATCAGTAATAACAAAAGAGGTCATCGAGGATATGTTAAAAACAAGTCAACAACTCCAGGTTCCTCGGCCAATGCTCGCAATGCATCAACATCATCTTGACTGTATGTTCCAAATTGTTGGCCGTTTGATGACTGCCTACCGGATAAGTACACAACAGATAAACCTAATAACATACACAGTAAATGTAAATTACAAGAAAATAAATACCAATTTTTGTTTAGAAAACCCTAACCCTACCCCTACTCCTACCTCTACCCATAGCCTACCATACCATGGAGAGTGAACTTGCCGCTGCCTCTAAGCCAGAAAAGGTTATCACAAATTTTAAAGCCGTCCATTTTGAAGCCTAAATTGGCGGAGTTTCTGGAAGCAGTGGAGAGGACTTTGGGAGCGGCGACACCGTAGTCGCCGATAAAGTAGGTGGGGAGAGGAATTTGTGAGTGGCCGCCGCCGCCTTCAATGTAGCCCATGAATTCCTCTAATTGCTCGGCGGAGTCAGGAAAGAACTGCCCTACGCAAAAGAGTGCATCGAATGGGCCCGCCGATTTGTTCACCGATTGGACACGCTTGAAGAGCTGGTTGAGCCGGCCTAAAACGTCACCACAAAGAAGAATCCTCGGAGGAGACATGATGCTGAAGAGGGGGAAGAGCTGAACCAGGTGAGAAGCAAACTGTGTAGCGAGTAGCCTGATCGAGTCGTACACAGTAGAGAAAGAAAATAAAAGAAACGAGCCGCCTCCAGATTTTATTTCGAATCTCTTGAATAGTGCGAGAAAAGTTTTTTCAAATCATGTTTTGGGCAGTAAAATATTAACATATTTCAAATGATTATCATAATTGAAATCATAAAACAATAATTTTAAAATTCATTTCAATTATATTTTTTAAAAGAACCTAAATCTCAAATTGTATCACAATTATAAGACTAAATAAAGTATAAATTTAGAGATCAGGTTATGATCACAATAGTAATAGTTGAAGGACTAATTCGAATCTTCTTTAAAAGGTAACATAACTCTTACGATCAAAATCATTTTCGCAAAGAAGACAAATAAGCATAGCATAGTGTAGCAAAGTAGACAAAATCCTTTCACAAAGAAATTTTGTTTTTACTTCTCATAAAGTTTCTTTATTAGCCAAAAACATATGCGACCGTGATTTTTTCATGCCTCACCATCCCCATATTAGAGAAGTAACGACGTGTGGTGAAATAAGGGGATGCTTTTATAACCGTAAAAATTACAATTATAATTATTAGGAGTCGTCATCTAGTATAAGGTCACTTGAAACTTATTGGTTTGTAAGAGTGAGTAAGGGGACTTGTTATGCAAGGGAAGCAGCATCACCCCTAGTGCACTCTACCTAAGGTAAGCTGCATTGTTGTTTGATTGTTTTGCCTAAGTCAATTTTTTTATTTGTCCGTCTTTCCTAAAGCTCGAGGTAGATCTCTCTTTGTGAGAGAATCTTTACCTCATTACGAGTTGAAAGACTAACCAAAAAGAATTTTATAGTATATTTTGAAAAAAAAACACAATTTTTTTATCTACGGGTGTACTTTGTAATGTAATTTTACAACCTAATAGATAAAAAATAATTATTAATTTTTTTTTGATATTTTGATCAAATTCCAACAGGTAATCGCAAACCGATTACAATATTTAATTTTTATTTAAAATATAAGAAAGATGCAACATAATTTTTTTTACAAAAAAATATGTTTGGAAAAACCTTGGAATTCGGGTGTATGCACGAAACAAACACAAATTGTTTTTTTTCTTTTTTTTGAAAATACACTTTTTATACAAAATTTGTATTTTCTATTTTTGTGGGCTGGCTGCCCAGACCTAATGGGCTGATAGGCCCATCATTTGGGACTGGACTGCCAGCCCCGGGTGGGCCGAACAGCCCACCCTTGCAGGTGGACGGGTTGGGCCTTGTCCTCAGCTCAGCCAGCCACTATTCTGCATGCAGAACAGTAGGATGGGGGAGTGAATTAATTCACTCCCCCACCACAACGATGAATAATGGTGATTTTTGGAGGGTGATGAACGACGTACCTGTCACTACTGCCGGGTGGAGAAGGTCGAGGTGGTTCTTCATGTCATGGTGACGTCGAAAATGGTGGTCTATAGTGGTTGGAGGAGACGTCGGAAGTTGACTGGCACACGTTGCTACCACTGTTGCTGACTTTGTTGCCTCGCCGGAGACCGTGGTTGGGTTGCTGGCATAGAGGTGAAGATGACAATGATGATGGGGTTGTGCTAGGTGGTTGGAGTTGTGAAGCTTCCGAGGAGAGAGAGGGTTGCCGACATGACAAGTTTTAGAGAGAGAGAGAGAGAGAGAGAGAGAGAGAGAATTGCAGCTGCTGGGAGAGAGAGGAGGAGTTGTCGCTATCTACCATGGGATGCCCTTGGTGGTTGGTGTTGCTATCGCCAAAGTTAGGGAAGATAATGGGTGGTTGTAAATCTTTGCTCTCCCAGTTCGTCTGTGTACAAACTTTCCTCCCCGTAAAAATTTGTCTCCCCCTCTGTCCCCTTCTCTCGTAAATGTTTCTCCCCCCTCTGTCAACTTCTCCTCCCGTGTTCTGCAAATTTTCATGTCGATGTCTTTTTTTATGTTCATTTACATGCATGGTATTTATAGGTAGGAGGCAAACCTTCAATTGCCCATTGCATTTAGCGATGAGTTGCCTCTTCACCTGCAGTGGCGTGCCTACACTGTTCAGTCACCTGAACAGTGCAGTCATGTCTGTAGAGGATTTGAGAGAAGGTAAATATGTGATTTGGTCCCTCAATTTGTAATTGTTCTAATCGCGCACCCAATTGGCTTTAAACTTTTTGTAATTGTATCCCCGTCAAAATTTCAACAACAACCTTAGATTTGCGTGCTTTTTTTTTTGGTCATTGGTTTTTGATTTGTGCGATTTAAACCTCAATTGACCATTAAACTCTCATTTGATTTCAATTTGACCCCTGATTCACACCATTGGCTTGGAAAAATTCAATTCGGCCTTCAAAAATTCCAATCTTCTCAATTGAACCCGAATTAAGCTCAACAACTTGATTTTTCATCGATTAAGACCTTAATAAAATTAATTTGACCAATTTAAAGTATAATTAAGTCCTTGCACTTAATTATATCCTTTAATTGGAAACTAAATTAATTCTTAAACATAATTACACTTTTAAATCGGTTAACGATTAAATCAAACTGGCCCATAAAAATATAATTATATCTTTCAACTTTATTTTTAATCAAATTTATCCAATAATAATTTACTTTAGCCTTGAATCTGTATTTTCCGAATAATAAATTACATTTTGGTAAGTGATCTTTCTAAACCTATATTTATGTTCATGAAAGACATCTTTAAGAAAAGATGATGAGGTAAACCAACTAAAAAAGCATCTACTCTATATGTTGAGGTAGTTTAGGAGTTTATGTCAACTATAAGTCTTTCAATCTTAATGACCATTCCATTAATTTCACTATAGCAAATCATTTATCTCAAACCCTTAAATTGTCTCCTATTGTCATTAGGAAGTTACATAAGCTATCTAAAATCAAAGATCCTAACATTCCTTGTAAAAGATTAGAAGCTCCATAAATACTCAAATGATTGATCTGTTTGTTGGCCTCTAAGATCCTAACATTCCTTGTGAAAGCACATAAACTACCTATGAACACTATGTTACCTTCATATAGGCCTTTATCCTGCTATTATGTGATCTATAAATTCATAGCTAAAATCATTGTCATAAGATTGAAACTAGCTTTGTCAACCATCATTAGACCATCTTAAACAACCTTCATCCTCGGTCACAGCATATTTGATGCCATTCTTCTCTCCAAAGAGCTCTTTCACAATTACTATACTTATCAAGGCCCTCGTAGGTGTGCACTGAAAATAGACTTTAGAAAAGTTTTCATCACAATCAACTGACAATACATTATAATAGGTTGACAGCCATATAAGCATTCCAACTAATATGATAAGTTGGATTGAAAAATGCATCTTGTCAGCACATTTCTCTGTCAGGCTTAATGGTGAGTTGCATGGCTTTTTCAAATCATCCCAAGGGACTAAAATAAGGTGACCCTTTATCCATCTAATTATTTGTCTTGGCAATAAAGGGTCTGCAGAGTATTCTTTAACAAAACATCACTCATAGCAGGTTTCAATATCACTAGAAATATACTAAGAATGTCATCACACATCTGCTTTGTAGATGACCTTCTAATGGTTTTCCATGACAATCATACATCAGTAGCCATCCTTAAACAATACCTAGACACCTTCACAAGCTGCTCAGGATTGACAATAAACAATTCCAAGAGTGTCTTATTGATTCAACCATATTATTTAACTAGTATTCTACCTATGTTTTTTTTTATATATATATATATATATAATGCTTTGATATTTTTTTGTTTTATGTTTTGAAGGCACTTTAAATGAAAGATGCAAAAAATGAGTAAATTGGAGATAATTAACAGATTTGACTGTTAATCAATGTTTTGTGCAGAGCGTGAGCTCTAGAGGTCAAAACAAAGTGATTCCAGTGGCATTAAAAATAAAATATCTATACCTTTTTGTAAATATAAGGCAAGAAAATAAAATGAAGAAGAACATGGAAATCGTAGCCTTCAAAGTCAATCTCGCAATCTGTCAGTGTTGACATTTGACCATACCAACTTGAATAGATGGAGCTACAAATGTCCAATGGATGCAAACTCAATTGTTTTGGATTCTTGAGTCAAAAAGACCTATAAACTCCAAATTTAAGACCTAAATGATGTAATATGATGGACATATGAGTTTTCAAATATGACAACTTAATGCATGTAAATAGGTTTCGTGAAGAAATGAGTTCAAATCGCATTCTAAAGCATTAAAGCCAACATCCAAGTTTTTATTTCAGTAATTTAGCTCTTTTCAGTCAAAGCTTGAAGATTTCATGCAAGACTATTTTTTTGTTTTAGAAAATAGTTATTGGAGTACTTAAATGTAAACTAATCAACATAAGGGAGGAATATTTTGTGAAAACGATGCCAAACCCATTAACCAACTGGGAATTACCACACCAAACCGATAAATTTCTTGCCCTCTTCGCCGGAGCCATTTGAATCAAGATAGTCATTTCTATATGCAAGGAAGCAACCCGGACTGATGGGCAACGGAAGAGAGAGGAAAGCCTAAGACAACAATCAACGGGGCAGTCGCAGCAAGGAAAAAAGAGAGGAGAAAACGCGTCAAACTTGTGAGAAACCTTGCGAGAAGAGGAGACCCAAAACAGAAAAAACTATTCAAATTCTATATATTGTTGAGGTCCACGATTAAATTAGTCTGTATCAGAAACCAAAAACCCAAAATAAAAAACAAAAAGAGAGAGAAAAAAAATCAAAAACACCCCTATCCAACTCCGAGATTATTAATGACATAATCATCAGTGCACTGTTGAAGTTCACAGTGAATTGCAGCACACCGTCAAAACATTGCATGATTTATTATTTAGTAAACGTGCATCTTGTATTGTTTATTTCTTTTTAATCTAGTTCATTCCATTACCATTCATTTTAAAATTAAATTTAGATTTGACATTTCTTGGACACTCAACTACTCATCATGTGACCTGTGGGAAAGCTACTCCATCTTTTAAACTATATTAATGATCGCAAAATTAACAAATAGACAACACGTATTTTATAATTTGAAAACATATTTATTATTACAATGAGTAATATTTTTTTGCTTTATAGTTTGTTTTAATATATTAAAGATATATTTCTCAGAATTATAAATATAATTTCAACTAACATAAAAAATATACTAAATACGAAGAAAACATAAAAAAACAGAACATCATCAGCCAGTCACCACCCCTCTCTCTCTTCAATAATTAAGCTGTAGGCCAGCATAAATAGTCGTCCTCTTTAGCCTGGCTCTCCATTAAAGCACGAGAAGGAAAAAAAAAGAAGAAACGAGCACCTGGTCAACACCGGCTTCACTCTTCGTCTTCCTGAATGTTATGATCGCCGCCCTTGCTCTCGCTTCTCGTTTTGGTACTCACAACAAACCAGCACAGGAGGACCAGCACCTCGTTCCAGCTCCTTCTCTCTTACAACGAGTCAAGTCCATCGACTACTTCTACCGTTTGATTGATAATAAAGAATCCTATGGTAATTGTTTCAGAACAGTTTTGAGGTTTTAATGTGAGCAATTAAGTGTATGACATTTGATAAGCATCAGTCCCTCTACCTGTCATCAAACAAATCTTCAGTTACGATTGATTTTCAAAAATAAAAAGATATATATCAATCTCTATTGGTTTTGATTTAAGAAAAAACTAGCATTAATTCATAAATAATTTCTTGTAAATCAACTCTTAATTTATATATCTATTTATGCTGGCCAATTTATTCTCTTACTTGCATTAGAAAAATCGTTTTGCATTATTTTTAAGAAGGTAAAAACAAATTGATTAAAAAACATTTGTTAATTTTTTATCATATACTTTTATTTTATTTTTTAATTGTCTAGTTAGTTTTATATTTTATTTTAAAAAAGGGAAATAAGAATGTTTGCAATAAATAAATAAAGATTTATTAATCTGAGCTAACTTAAAAATTAAAGATAAACTTAGAACAACTTTTATAGAATGCAAGAAATATTCAAGCATATATTTACCTTCATATATCTCTCCACGTTAGAGGTTCCTTTTAAGAATATGTTACGATGTCATGGTCGCACAAATTAATTAACCTAGCTTAAAACAAATCAAACAAGATAGTATAGAGCAAGCAAGGGGTCGATCCCACGAGGACGATTTAATTCAGATTTTCGTGCTATATGTTATGCAATTGGGGGTTGGAAGTTGTCTAGGCTAGGCTAAAGCAAACTAAGCGAAAATTATATAAAACTGAAATTTATCAATAAAGCAAACCTTGGTCGCAAATCAACATCCACCTACAGAAATGAGAACTGATCATGAAAACAACACATCAATTTATATTCTGAATATTTATCTCTTCTTAAAATTGATTCGTTAACGGATCCGCTGTATAACTTACCCTAACCATCAAACAACCACAGTGTCCGCACTAGTAATTTGATTCAATTGGAGCATTAAAATCTAGATAAATTGATCAATTAAAAAACATAATTGTCCGCAATATATGTTTAGTTTGATTGAATGTTCTCCCTAAGATTAATAACATAGATCCGCTACAATTATTAACTTAGTTGCTTCATAAGTTCATATACCACAACTCCGGTTTTGATATCAAACTTAGCAATCGATTGTCTACAATAATAACTTCGAGTCCGCTCTTAGCAATTAAATAAACAATCATAGGAAAATAAGCATAGGAGAACAAATATATTCATCATATAAACTAAAAAATTGAGGTAAAAATAGATCTCATAGTTCTTGAAATCTGAAGGTTTCTGTGTCCTTGCAACCAAACAAAAGAGTCTAGCCTTGCATGTTTATTGAAGAACTAAATAAAAAGATGGAAGAACACATGATTTAGAGTTTGGAGGAGGAAGATTTTGTGTTTTCTTTTGTGCTGGCCGCCACTTCCTTGCTCCTCTTCTCCTTTATATATGCTTAGAAACCCTAGTGTCTATTTTACAAAATAGTCCTTCCTTAAGTTGGCAGAATTTAGTTGTCCCTTTGTAAAATTCATATCTCCTCCATATCACATCGTTTTGAACTGAAATTTGGAGCGTTTATAGGTATTTGAGTCCTGATTCCACGAAAATTAAGTTTGCATCAATCGGACTTTTGTAGCTCGATATATTGAAGTTGGAATGGACAAAGGTCGATATCAGCAGATTGCAAGATTTGACTTTCAAGGGTGCGATTTCCATGATCTTCCTTATTTTATTTATTTTTCCTTAGCTTTCCATAAATTTATGGATGTTAGCTTTTGAATGTCACTGGAATCACTTCATTTCGATCTCTAGAGCTTCCACTCTGCACAAAACACCGATTGAAGGTCAAATCTGTCAATTACCTCCAATTACCTCCTTTTTGCATCTTTCATCCAAAAATGCCTTCAAAATATAAAACAAAGAATATCAAGGCATTTTATACACAAAACATATGCAAAACACTACGTAAATATGGATGAAATTATCAAATAATATGGTCGCATCAAATACCCCCACACTTAGCTCTTGCTCGTCCTCGAGAAAGGATAGGTAAAAAAAAATTTAAATTAAAAATAACCATGACCAATCCCTTAATCTCCCATCAATATGCAAGAATTCAATCATTATAAATAAGAATACAATTGAAAAGGATAAAGAACATAAATCTTCATGAATTCGTTTACATTAAAAACTTCAAAACTCATTTACTCTTCGGGATTTAAAAGAAATCTATGCCATGCCAAAGTGATAGGTCCTCTCATTGATATACACTCCAACACTCATGTGTTTAGAGCTTATGTGTTTAAATCTCTCAAATTCAATCAATGAAGATGTTCTACCATAAGCTTGCTCTTCAATCTCATCTCCATTACTAAAATATTACAAACAATGCATGAATCAAAAGGTCTGTCTTATTTTTCGGTTGTAATGGGGCTAAGGTTAAGGTGAGGTAAAAGAGAGTAAAAGAAATGGTTCAAACCAAAGAAAGTAGAGCATTCTGAAAAATTATATTTCTAACAAGATATTCCATCAAAACACATCAATTTTCAATCTTCAAGCACCAATGCTTAGCTTCTTTCGATTTCAAGCTCTTTTCTATTTCTTTTTTTTTCTTTTGTTCTTTTCTTGCTCTTTTTTTTTTGTTCTTTTTCACCTTTGGCAACTTTGCCCATCTTTTCATTAAGCATCACTTCTTCTTTCTTTTCACATAATTTCCAACCATAATTCCATGAGATATCACAAGTATATGCTCTACTAATCCTTGGCCAGGGGAAAAGAGGAAAACATATAAAAAGTTTAAGGCTTATACATGGATCTAGAAAGGATAAACAAGCTCAAAAGGGGCTCACTAAAGATAATATGCTTTAGGTTGGCTTTTTGGCTCAAGCAGTTAAAATTCCTAATGCCTTTATCATCTTCATGCATCTATGTAATGTGAATGTAATCTCAATAAGATATGAAGCAAGTCTAGAGATACATATCATTGAAAGAACGAACAATCAAAGAATATAATGTTGAAGACTCAAAAGCTTACATTGGTATAACACTATAAAGTCAACATGACATATTTTTAGAGTCAATCCCTAAACCAATTAAACATTAAAACTTGCATGCACACTCATTCATTACATTTATATATTCATCTATCTCACTTAATTCTCATACATAATACTCATATTCTCATAAACCAATGGGAGTTCAAAAGGATCAATCATAGATTTCTCTTTTTTTTTTTTTTTTTGGGAAAAATAAATAAAACCAAAATAAATAAAAAAACTAACATTTTCCCAATACCCCCACACTTAAAACACAACATTGTCCTCAATGTTGAAAATAAAAGAAAAGGAATATAGGAGAATGACAAAAATGAAATAAAATGCGAAAAATAAAGGATAAGGGAAAAGAAGGCAAATCTGTTTTTTTTGTGTGCTGGGTTGCCTCCCAGTAAGCGCTTGTGTTTTCTGTCATTGGCTCGACATGTGGCATGGCATGCTCATTCTTCATAGAAGCAGTGATTTCTGATGTCCAAATTTCATAGAAAGGTTTCAATCGATGCCCATTGACCTTCAGTACTTTATTGGTTTCTAAACTTGTAATTTCAACATGGGGTACGGTTTGCAAAGCTTGCAAAGCCAATGCTACTTTGTGCACATTTTAGGGAACACATGTGTGCCTCTCCATCTCCTCCAATTGGGTAAAATCATAACCACAGCTCAAAGCTACGCTTAATCCATCCACACAATTAAAATCACAAACTTGTTGCACACACTTATGAATTTTGTCATAACATGTGATAGAATAAACATTGCTATAAGGATATTTCATTGCATCATGAAAATTAAATTCAATCTTTTCATTCCGACCTCCATAGACAAAGTATCCTTACCACAATCAATCTTTGTATTGGCGGTTTTTAAGAACGGTCTCCCAAACAATATAGGAGTGCTGGTTGATGAATCACAAGAATCATGTTCCATATCAAGAATATAAAAATCACATGGAATAACCAAACTATCAATCTTGACCAGGACATCTTCTATCACACCAAGTGGGTAAACAAAACTACGATCCGCAAGTTGTATTACAATGCTAGTTTTATTCAAAGGCTCAAGACTAAGAGAATCATAAACATGTTTGGGCATAACACTAATGGATGCACCTAAATCGAATAGAGCCCTTTTAAAACTAGCATTGCCAATAACACATGGGATAGTAAACGCACCTGGGTCTTTCTGCTTCAAAGGCATATTCTTTTGAACAACAACATATACGACTTCTCCCATACTTACCATTTCATGACCTTTCAGTTTGAAAGCTCTTTTGGTAGTGCACAACTTCTTCAAAAATTTTGCATACTTGGGAATTTGTTTGATAGCATCGAGCAAAGGAATGTTCAGTTCCACTTTCTTGAAAACCTCTAAGATCTCTTTTTCTTTGTCTTCTTTCTTTGACCTACAAGAACTCATAGGAAAGGGTGGATTTGTTTTAAAACTGGAATTAATTGAGTGAAAAGTTACCTTTGGAGTGTTTGTCTTTGTTTCTGTTTGTGGAGGAGGATGTTCTTTCTTTGTACTCAATTCAGTTTCTATCTCTTCTTCCTCCTCCATCTCAATTTGTTTCAACTTTTTCTCTTCAAGTTCTTTCCCACTTCGCAGCATGATAGCACTAACATTCTCTTTTGGATTCAATGCTTGGGAGGGCAACTTTCCATTTATTTGTGCTTCCAATTTCCCTACACTTGAAGCTACTTGCCCCATTTGCTTTTCCAAGTTTTGAATACTTTTTTGACCTTGTTTCCTGTTGAAAAGACATGACATTTTGTTGCAAGGTAACAGTATTAGAAGCCAAAGTTTTCATCATCTCACGAAGATCATCATTGGATGATGACCCTATAACATTGGAGTTTGTGAATGGAGCGGGTTGTCTTGCTTGATAATTTTGTTGGGGCTGAAATCCATGTGGATGGAACTGTCGGCCTGGATTGCCTTGTTGGGATGGGTTGCTATAGTGTAAGTTGGGATGATCTCTCCATCCGGGATTGTACGTGTTGGAAAACGGATCATATTTACGCTGGGGTTGTCCGTTAAATGCTCCATCAATTGCATGAGCTTGTTCAATGTAATCTTCTTGCATTGTTGGGCACATATCCGAAGCATGTCCTTGTAAGGAGCATATGCTACAAACTTTCACCTGCTGCACATTTCCACAAGCCAAAAAACGCACAAGAGAAGTAAGATCATTAACTTTATTTTCAAGGTTAGAAATACTTACCTCATTTACTCGTTTGTTGGAGAGGTCTCCACGGGTGCCAAACTGTTTCGAGTTGGCTGCTATGTTTGAGATTAATTGGCGTGCAGCACCGGGTTTCTTATCTACCAATACCCCTCCACTTGCAGCATCAATGATACTACGGTCAGTAGGCATCAATCCTTCATAGAAGTATTGAATGAGCAGCTGATCAGGTATTTGATGATGAGAGCATTGAATGCACAATAGCTCAAATCTTTCCCAATACTCAGCGAGTGTTTCTCCATGAGATTGTCGAATCCCACATATTTCTTTTCTTATATTGGCAACTCGAGATGCTGGGAAATATTTTTCAATGAAGATCTTCTTCATGTCATTCCAAGTGTCAATGGAACCTGAGTGAATAGAAAAAAACCATGTCTTTGCTGCCCCTTTTAAAGAGAAAGGAAAAGCTTTCAACTTAACTTGTTCCTCTTCAACTCCATTCGGTTTCATGCCAACACAAACCATGTGGAACTCCTTAAGATGAGTGTAAGGATCTTCTCCTGCAAGACCATTGAATGTTGGCAACAAATGTATAAAACCAGATTTGAGTTCAAAGTTCATATTATTGTCTATGTTTATGCACAATGGTTGGTTTTCCATGTTAGGAGCAGCAAGCTCCTTGAGTGTTTGTTGTCGTGCACCAGCCATGATGTTGACGCGAGCTTCCTTTCGTAACCTGCATAAAGTGTTTTCTATTTCGAGATCAACCTGCACTTGATGACTTTGATTAGCAGAACGAGTTACAGGCATAAATCGCAAAGAAAACTCAAAAGAAACCAAGCACACAAGAGATTGAAGACAACGCAATAGGCAATAAATCCTACGCTAGAAAACTAAAAGTGTCTAGAAACCTTACAAAACAATAGAATTTGGCCTGGATAAGGCGGGGCTTTCGTGACCTATCACCACCCACCTCGATCTTTGCTTTCTTTTTAATCTAGTTCATTCATTACTATTCATATTAAATTTAAATTTAGATTTGACATTTCTTGGACACTCGACTACTCATCATGTGACCGTGGGAAAGCTACTCCATCTTTCAAACTATATTAATGATCGCAAAATTAACAAATAGACAACACGTGTTTTATAATTTGAAAACATATTTATTATTACAATGAAGAACATCACCTGAATTATATATTCTTGTAATATTTTTTTGTTTTATAGTTTGTTTTAATATATTAAAGATATATTTTTCAAAATTATAAATATAATTTCAATTAACATAAAAAATATACTAAATAAAAAGAAAACATAAAAAAACAGATCATCAGCCTTTCACCACACCTCTCTCTCTTCAATAATTAAACTGTAGGCCAGCATAAATAGTCGTCCTCTTTAGCCTGGCATTACATTAAACCACGAGAAGGAAAAAAAGAAAGAAAGGAAATCCATGGCAGACCTATCACCACCCACCTCCATCTTTGCTTTCGTGACCACCTGGTCAACACCGGCTTCACTCTTCGTCTTCCTGAATATTATTATCGTCGCCCTTGCTCTCGCTTCTCGTTTTGGTACTCACAACAAACCAGCACAAGAGGACCAGCACCTCGTTCCAGGTCATTCTCTCTTACAACGAGTCAAGTCCATCGACTACTTCTCCTCGTACAGATTCTCACCTTTCCAAGAGACAGAAAACACTACCCAGCAACATGACCCTCCCCAGCTCGAACGAGCCCCTTCACTCTTAGAACGGGTCAAGTCCATCGACTTCTCTTCTTTATACTACAGATCGGAACAGGAAGAAACAACCCAGCGTCCCCCAACTCAAACCGGGTCCGATGCCAATCCGGGTACGGGTCATGATCATCATGCGAAGAGGAGCATGTCGGAGCATGTGGTGCAAGCTACGAAGAAGCAGGAGAAAATGAAGAGGTCGGCAAGCGAAAAGGCGGTGAGCTTGGACTCAGCGGAGGAGGTGATGAGGGAGAAGGTTGAAAGAAGAAGGCCTGCAACGACAAGGGCTTCAGAGAAAACAGTGTTGATTGGAGATGAAGGGGTTGATGCTAAAGCTGATGATTTTATCAACAGGTTCAAGCAACAGTTGAAGTTGCAGAGGCTGGATTCTCTCTTGCGTTATAAGGAGAGGCTCAAAGGAAAGCAAAAAATGTAATAGTTGCTGTAAAAATCATGGGGATATCCTCTTGAATATTTCCAAGACACCTTCCTTGTAATGCATGGTTGTTAGATCACCTCTTATTAATCTTCTTTTGCTTTGTTATTTTGTCTTGAATATTTGGACAATGATATGAAAGAATTCTATCTAATCTAAGAAGTGCATTCTAAGGAAAAACCAATATAGTGTATAGTTGTTCAAAACACTTATCAATATAACCTTTTAACCAATTTTAATGATATCCTTACAAAGTAAGATCAATAAGTTCATAGATATTCAGAAAACATTTGATATTTCTTGCTCCCATCTAGTTTAAATACCCACTATTCTCTCAGCCTAACTCAAAGTCTCATTGAAATCACTACTAACATACCTAGGTCATTCTAAAGAAATTAAGAATATTGAGCTCCTCCTATACATTTTTCCTATTTTACAAGCTACCCTTAGCATATAAACATATCACCATACAATTAAACTTGTTTCAATATGAGTAACAAACAAAACAATCAACTAAGAGTTAAGTTTGATGTTTTAAACCTTAAAGGAAATGTTATTCCGTATGACTAACAAACCTTTAAATCTATCCTTAGAGTTAATTCCATGCCATTTAACATCGGGATTATTCCGCAATCAATAAACAAAAGAGTATGTAATCCTAAACAACTCAGTTTTCACGAAACAAGAAAATTCAAAATGATAATCTATAATGTAATTCTTAATCACTTGTCTTTTATTTGTATTACCCAAACCTCTAATTTTCTAAAAGATAAATATTTTTAAATTGAATATATATATATATATATATATCCACTAAAAAACAATAAAGTAATCAAATTGTTTTTTTCCCATTTCACTTCCTCTTTATTAGCCATGTCATGAAATTGACTTTTTAATGTATCATATATTGTTGTAATACCTAATTATCCTTGACATGAAATGAACTCTCAAAGTCTTTTTTATGTTTTGAGAAATCCACAATTACTAAACCATTTGTTCTTGCTTGTTGTGGATTTGATGCAACAATACTAGCGTCCATAAAGAAGACACTAAGAATATCATCTACCCCTTCAACATTGCCCTTTATATTCAACACCTTTACAATTCTATTTAATCCACCTATTATATTGTTCTTTAATTCCTCCATGTTTTTTTGGGCATGTACATCATAAAAATGATAAAAGTTTATGGTTTAGACTAAAACTAATTTGATGGAAAAAATGATTTAGAAATTGAGAAATGACGTAAATGGTTTTTTTGGATACTGTTGGTCTTGTTAGGGATGTAATAAGATGGTCAATAAGGGAAGAGACATGATTGAAGGTTTATTGGGAATTGGAATATAAAACTTAATAATTAAAGATTAAAAATCATGAGTGAAAAAGACTTTTCATAGAAAGTTCCACCACATAATAATGGTTTGTATAATGATGGAGAATTTATTTTCATCTAAACATTTGTGTCTTACAAAGTTTATGAAAGGTTGATAAACAAATGTAATAAAAAGTCAAACAACTTAGAGCTTTTTAGAAATCTAAGGTTTAAGGTAATCAAGTTGGAACAAGGTTGCATCTTTTTTATTTTTTAATTGTGAATATAAGAGGGGAAATGACATTAGGATTAACAACAATAAATGATGGATTGAGAAGATTCATCATCATTCTTATCAACATTATAGTCATTATTATCATTGAGGTTGTTGAGAATGAGAGTAACAAAAGGATAAATGCAATTCGGGTAGGGTTTGGAGGGACTCTAACAATTGTTTATGATAAGAAACTTCAACTTCTACTTTTGCTTTTTCTTTTGTTTTTTCATATTGATTTTGTTATCTATAAATTGTATCATTGAAATGAGATTCTTCATGATTCTTAAGAGTATCTTTAACAAGTTGTTGATGAAGTTGTTCATCTACAAATTAGCAAAGTGATGGCTATTTTCTTATTTAATGAAAAACTTTTGTAATATTTAATATAAAAGATTTTTAGTCATCAAATAAAAAATAATGATAATCTTTTCAATAATTAGATATGTTTTGTTGACTTATTTTTCTTACAAGATGTAAATATTACATGTGATAGAGTGCTCATGATGTAAGTTGTATTTTCTTAAAACTATAGTTGATATGTGAAAAATAGACCAGCTATAAGATAAGAGTAGTAGGTTAATTTCTAAAACAAATCTTCTAAAAAGAAGTAATAAATGTTTCCCTAAAAAAAATGCTTAAAATCATACAACTCCACAAAGCATGACTACTTGGTGGACAATAATGTTTTAATCAAACCTTAGTCCCTATAGATTGGTGGTAGTGACTTTTTTTTGTTGTGTTTGCCTTATGTATAAAATATGTTTAGTTGGTGAGATACTAGATCCTAGTGCTTTAATATTACCTATATGATCATCCTTGTTGCAACCTGATTTTTTACCCCTATTTTTTTTTAAGAAAATGGAAAAAAATTAAAAAAAAATGAACTCTATCATTCTCAATAAATTTTCTCAATAAATTTAGTTGATTTTAAGGATTTTATTGTTTTCATCATTTTCATTTTATTTTTATGTGTAAAAAATTAAAAATAAAATATAGGGCCAATTTGGCTTAAAAATAAAGAATTGAAGGACGAATAACTGAAATGGATAAAACAAAGAATCTAAAGGACATATTCTAATAATATTAGGGGTATAATTGAAAGAAAAAAAGGTGAAATTAAGAAAGATTCAAACACCAAAGACTAAAACACAAAAGGCATTGAAATGCAAGGACTTATATGAGAATGGTCTGATTTAATTAGAAAAGAAACTGTAATGCCTGAATCAACGTTGTTTCACATTAAAGGTCTATTTAGTATTGCGCTTGTTATTGTGGTTGATGTTAAAAAAAACAGATTCATAAAAAAACACTTTCAATAAGGTTCATAAGTGAAATTAAAGTGTTTGGTTAAAATTGTGGTTGAGTTTGAGGTTTAATAAAAAACAGTTTTGTGTGTTTGGTTACTATACTTTTTATATTGTTGCTAACTTGTGAAATTACTTTAAAAGACACACACACACACACACACAAATATATATATTATTTTTTAAATATTATAGATTTAATAATCATAATAACATAATGTAATTAAGAATTTAAATAAAATTTTATTATTATTTTCCATCAAATTATTTGCAATTATATTAAAGTACATATACTGATACACACACACACACACGGATATGGCTTAAGAAAAAAAGTCTTGTAGCATCCAATAGAGAGTAAAATCATGGCACCTGTAAGCTCTCCTCCTCTCCTCTCCAGTAATTTCTATCTCTCCTACTCTCCTCCTTCTGTTAAATGTAAACTTCCCAGCAAAGGATACATATTACTTGTTTTTTCGATTCCCTGGGTTAATGGGCAATCCTGGTATGGTGATATTGATTTTGGTTCAATCACTTGCTTTTTGGTATACATGACTTACTACTTAACTGGGTTCTTTAATTTTTAGTTAGATGCATGTGTGGTAATCTTTAAATTTATGCTTCTGTTTGTTGGTGGAGACGGTAAACACAACAAAATATTACTTTTGAGAAACTAGGATTGAACCTCAATTTTTATGGACCCTTATACGTATATAAATTGTGTTTCAATTCTAACCGAACACCAAGAATCTGTTTTTATTTGAACCTCAACCGCGAGCCAAACAACCGCTAAGTGAAACATTGTGTTTTGATTAAAAATGGAAGAACTAAGGATAAAGATACAAAGGAAACATCGTCTTTTCATTCATGGCATTCACAAATTTCTAGGCAAAAACAATTAATCTCATGCATTATTAAGGCTTAATTTTGATCCCAACTGATTCTCTTGGTGACAAAAAACAAGAGAAATATGCTCTCTAATTTGTTGTCTAGAATCAAGGTACAAGAAACTAGACTTTAACTCTAGTAGTTGTACGTGCAGGATGGAACTGATGTTCAGTTAACTCTACAAGAAACATCGTCTTTTCATTCATGGCATTCACAAATTTGTAGGCAAAAACAATTAATCTCGTGCATTATTAAGGCTTAATTTTGATCCCAACTGATTCTCTTGGTGGAAAAAAAGAGAAATATGCTCTCATCTGTTACCTCCTGACGAGAATCGACTATCCTTCTTCGGCAGAGTTATTGTATAACAACAGAATGCTCTGTCTTGAAGCTACTGAGACGACAACCGAAGAGGCTGATCTATTAACACGATCAAGCAAGAAAGTTAAAATTAGGGATAATAATATCACAGTGGGATCAACAGGGGGTAATAGTTATCTCGAATCACTTATGGGAGACTCAGCAGCTGCTGAGGACAGTTACACCATTGAAGAGGTTTCAGATAAAGATAAAGATTATTGTGATGATGAAGATTGCCCAGTGATCAAGCTTTCAGCTAAAGAGAAAAAATGCATCAGGGAACCATGGAAACAGACCATCATCATAAAGCTAATGGGAAGAAAGGTGGGGTACATGTTCTTCATGCAAAAACTGAAAAATATGTGGAAACTACGGGGTGATTTCACCTTAATAGATTTGGGAAATGAATTTTACTTGGCAAAATTTGCTAACACAGAGGATAGAGCACATGTGATCTTTAGAGGGCCTTGGTTGGTGGCAGATCATTATCTAACTGTCCGAACATGGCATCCCAATTTTGATCCATTAGTAGCCTCCATTGATAAGGTTGCAGTGTGGATTAGGCTGCCAGATTTGGCAATGGAGTATTATGACACTGCAGTGTTATGGAAGATAAAAATTGTTATTACAAGACAAAAGAACAAAATTAAAGCTTTGAAGAATGAGCAGAATGTTTGGGTTTGGGAGGAGGATAATTTAAAGAAGATGGCCAAAGAGTTTTTTCAGAAATTATTTTGGCATGATCAGGAGGATGTACAAGAGGCGACAAGATTAGAAGGTCGATTCCTTGTTATTAACCCCAGCCACATGGAGCCATTGCTTACCCCTAGTGCTAGATGAAGAAATAAAGGAAGCTATTTTTGGGATGAAGCCTTACAAGCCCCGGGACCTGATGGGTATCAGCCAGTTCTCTATCAATCATAGTGGCAAGTGGTTGGCCAGTCTGTTTGCAGGTATATTAGGGATGTATTCACAGGCACTATGGGTATTTATCCAATAAACCAGTCATATGTGGTCCTGGTTCCAAAAATTCAAGTGCCGAAATACTTTCATCAATTTCGGCCAATTGGTCTATGTAATGTGATTTTCAAGATAGTGACTAAGGTGATAGTTAGGAGGTTGAAAAATTTGATGCCGAAGCTGATTAGTGAAGTTCAGAGTAGCTTCGTTCCAGGAAGACACATTATAGATAATATTATTGTTGCCCAGGAAATTATCCATTCCATGCGGAAAATGAAAGGAAAAAAGGCTTTATGGCCATCAAAGTTGATTTGGAGAACGTTTACGATCGCCTAAGCCGGTGTTTTATTCGAGATACTTTAATTGAAGCTAAAATTCCTGGTGAGCTGATAAGAATCATCATGAATTGTATTGAATCTACTTCACTTAGTGTCTTGTGGAACGGTGGTGCATCTCAGACATTTGGTCCTAGTAGAGGTATAAGACAGGGTGACACTTTATCTCTGTATATTTTTGTTCTTTGCTTAGAAAGATTATCACAGTTAATAAATCAGAGTGTGGAGGATAATAGTTGGAAGCCCTTTAGTGTGCGAAGGAATGGATTGAAGATTTCTCATTTGTGCTTTGCGGTTGACATGCTATTGTTTACAAAGGCAAGCATGACACAGCTAGAGAGAGTTTCTAAATATCTTGATATGTTTTGCTCAGCTACGGGACAGAGAGTCAGTGTTGCAAAGACAAGAATATTCTTTTCCAAGAATGTGTCAATTGCTTTGGCAAATGATATTAGCAGACGGAGTGGTTTTCAAGTAACAAAAGACTTGGGAAGGTACCTAGGGGTGCCTTTCTGCATCAAAGAGTTACTAAGCATACTTATAGTTACTTAATAGAAAATCTGCAAAGAAGGTTAGTAGGGTGGAAGTCTAGCAATCTATCTCTGGCAGGAAAGATCACATTATGCAAAGTTGTTCTCGCCACCATTCCATTATACCCGATGCAAGCTGTAGTTATTCCAAAACATACATGTAATGAGATAGAGAAAATTTGCAGGCGATTCATTTGGGGTCAGAAGGAGGGTAGAGACAAGATTCATCTTGTAAATTGGAAGAAGCTGTGTCAATCAAAAGAGAACGGAGGGATGGGATTCAGGAACATGGAACCGATGAATAAAGCCTTTATTATGAAATTGGCTTGGGGAATGTTAAAAGATAATAGTCTGTGGGTGCAATTCCTAAAAATCAAATATATGAGCTCTAATAGGGGGAAGGTCATTCGGTGGAAACCTCAGGAGACTCAATGTTGTGGAAGTCCATATATAGCGAATGGGATGTAGTGAATCGAAATGTCAGCTGGAATTTGGGTAACGACAGACAAGTTTTGTTTTGGAAAGATAGTTGGTTGGAGGGTTATGGACCCCTTGCTAATCACTTACATCAGGAGATGCAAATAGAGTCTCTAAACCATATAGTGGCTGAAATGGTGGACGGTGGAGGCAGCTGGAAATAGGAAGTGTTTGCTCACTTACTTCCTGTGCAAGCTATGATGGGCATTGCTGGCTATATTCCTCCTCGGCAAGATGCGTTAGAAGACATAGTGGTATGAGATCACTCATCAAACAAAAGTTTTACAGTTAAAACAGCTTATTTGGTTCGAGAGGAAGGGGGGACTATGGATCAAGATCCTATATGGAGGATTGTTTGGAAGTGGAAGGGAATGTAACGCATCAGAGTGTTTCTATGGATTGTAGCCCATAATGCTATTAAGACCAATGAAATGAGATGGAGAAGGAGGATATCAGATAATAAGTATTGTTGTTATTGTGTTAATGAGGTGGAAACCTTAACTCATGCTCTTCGTGATTGCCTTAAAGCACGTAAAATTTGGGAGGTCTTCGTAAAGGTAGAGGAAAAGGGAAATGTTTTTCAGTCAAAATTGGTATGCTTGGTTGGTGTCCAACTTATCATCCAGGAGTAGGATTAGGAGTTATGGTCATCTTGTTTTTGGTGTACCGTTATGGTATATTTGGAAGGAGAGATGCAGTAGAACGTTTGGCAGGAACCAAGGAAATTGGTATGGGACTGTGCTTGCTATAAAAAGAATGGTGGGAGATAGTAAGATGGTGCAAGGGAGTGTTTATGGGGGGAATGAATGGAGGTACGGTGGTTGATTACATAGGCTAGAAATATCCAGCAAAGGATGGATCAAGCTCAACGTAGATGGGTGCAGTAAGGGCAACCCGGGGTTGGCAGGTGCGGGAGGAGTGATGCGAGACCATATGGGAACTTGGATAGGAGGATTTGCAAGAAATATTGGTATTTGTTCGTCCATGACTGCGGAGTTATGGGCTAGCTATGCTGGGTTGCAACTTACTTGGGATAAAGGGTTTCGAAAAATGGTTTTGGAGTCAGACTCCATGGTTGTAGTAAGGCTTATTAAGGCTGGTAGTGGGGGGAGGGATTGACATAAACTATAATCTTATTATGTAAATTAAAACTATGCTGGGTAGGGAATGAGAAGTTGAAATTTTACATGTTTATAGGGAGACCAATTATGTGGCTGATTGGTTGGCTAATCTTGGTTTAGCTAGAGATTTGTTAGACAGGGGATTGGATGTTATAACCGATCCTCTATCAGGCATTTATCCTTTGCTGTATTATGACCTTATTGGGTCTACTATTCCTCGTTCAATTTAGAAGGGCGTAAAGCCCCGATCAGTATAAAAAAACTACAAGTTTCGTGCTAAACATACTCACTCAATCAGCCTTCCTCCAAGACTGACAACCATCCTTTCCATTTTCATGCAAGATTTAGATTTAAAAATTTGATCTTATCTCCACAAATCAAATAAAAAGCATGTCCTCTAGTATGTTGGCCATAATCATGATACAAGATTGAATGTAGGAGAACACTTTTAGGGACACACATTGCAGGGGAGGTAATTTTTTTGAAACCCTTGCATAAAAAGAGTCAAAAGCTATTAACATCTTCCGTTACGTAAAAAGGTATAGTATCATGTCGTAACCCAATTTTTGGGTTACTCCCCAAAATAAAATAAAATGACAAAAATCAAATAAAAGGAGCCGGCGTGGGTAGAAAAATCAATGTGGAAATTTTGGTTGTTTTCGCGAGTCCAATCGTATCTCTTTGGTTCCAAAAATAGGAAAAAATACAGATTTAAGACAAAAATAATTTATCGTTGGATGAATCTGTGTAAAAACTAAGTTAAACGACATAATTATATTTTTTATGGGTTGATTCGATTTAATCGTCGACAAATTTAAAGTTTAATTATGATCGGGAATTAATTTAAGGTCCAATTGAAGGATTTAATTAAGTGTAAGGACTTAATTATGCTTTAAATTGGTCAAATTAATTTTATAACGGGCTTAGTCAATGAGAAATCAATTTCTTGAATTTAATTCGGGCTCAATTGATGAGAATAGAATTTTCGGAGATCGATTTGAATTTTTAAGTCAATGATGCGAAATCAGGGGCCAAATTGAATGAATTGAGAATTTAACAGTCAATTGAGGGTTAAATCGCGAAATCAGAAATCAGAGACCAAAATAAAAAAAAGGCGCGCACATTTAAGGTTGCTGTTGAAATTTTGACGGGGATACAATTGCATAAAATTAAAAGTTTAAAACTAATTGGGGGTGTAATTGAACCAATCAAACATTGAACGACCATATTGTAAAAACAATACAGCCATGGCAACCCACGGCCTCTCTATAAATTCTTTGCAGAGGCAGCAGCCTCTGCAACAAATTTGCAGAGGTTGCAGCCCCTGAAACAAATTTGCCTCTGCAAATTCTTTGCATAGGCACCCTCAGGCTGCCCTATAAATAGAGAGGGGTCTTATGTAGAAGAGGAGGGGAAAAAAAGTAGTTTTAAGTAGAAAAAAAAGACTGAAGTGAAAAACTGAGAGTAACGTGAAAGGAAGAAGAAAAAGTAGGAGAACACTGAGAGTGAAAGAGAAAACGAGGGAAGAAAATAGAAGAAAAAACTAGTAGCAGCTCCCCGTTGCAGCTCTTCTCTCTCCCCGATCGCTTCTCTCTCTCTCTAAAAACAGTAACTCCAGCCACCGTCTCTGACCACTGTGCATCACCCCTTCATCACCAGAAACTCTCCCCTCCACGCCAGATGCCCAGCCGTGGTCTCAGGCAAAGGCAGCAGCAGCAGCACTCGGCGCAGCAGCAACAGACCGACACTTCAAGAGCTCCCTCCGACCACCACAAGCCACCATTGACGACACCACAACCACTGGGACAACCACCTCGACCTCCTCTACCCAACGGTGCTAGCAGGTACACCTCTCGTCAAAGTCAAAAAACTACTGCCCATCGTCTTCTTCCCTGGTTGGCATGCAGCGGGACGTGATTCACTTCCCGCTGTTCATGCGGGCGAGGGCTGAGGGAGGTGGGCCGGGCTTCGTGCCCGGCCCATGTGCTCAGTCGAGGTGGGCTTCCAACCCACCTGTATTGGAGCCCGGTCCGCAAGTTTTAGCCCGGCCCAGCCCAAAAGCATATGGGCTTCCAGGCCATGAGGACTGGAAGCCCATACCAAAAATAATTGGGCTTCCAGCCCGTGAGGACTTGAAGCCCAGACCATAAACATCTGGGCTTCCAGCCCAAACACTGTGGGCTTCCAGCCCATGATGGTGGAAGCCCAGTCACATCCTTTTGGGCTTCGAGCCCGTGAGGGCTGGAAGCCTAGTCCACTAAGGCTGGGCTATCAGCCCAGAAAAAAAAAGAAAAAAAAATACAAATTGACAAAAAAAAAGTTTTTTTTTTTGCTACTATTATTATTAATTTTTTTTTTCAAAAATACAAAAAAAAAGTATTTGTTTTTGTGTATACGGCCAAATTCCATGATTTTTCCATACATATTTTTCGTAAAAATTATGTTGCATCTTTCTCATATTTTGAAACGAAAATTGGATATCGTAACTGGTTTATGATTATCCGTTGGAATTTGGCCAACATATCAAAAATAATTATAAATATTTTTGTTTCATATATTAGGGTGTAAATTTACATTGTAAAGTACACCCGCGGATAAAGAGAAATTTTACTACACTGTAAATTTACATTGTAAAGTACACCCGTAGATAAAAAAAGATTTTTACTACGGTGTAAAATTACATTGTAAAGTACATCCGTAGATAGAAAAAAAACTTGTAACTACGGTGTAAAAATGTGTTTTTTTTAAAATACAGTGTAAAAATTTTAACTTAGAAAAAAACAATCAAACAACAATGCAGCTTACCTTAGGTAGGGTGGACTGGGGGTGATGCGTCTTCCCCTTGCACAACAAGTCCCCTTACCCAAGACTCTCGCAGACCAATAGGTTTCCTAATGACCGTAATACTAGGTGGCAACTCCTTATAATTATAGTCATAAATTTTATGGCTATAAACAACTCCATTTTCACCGCGCGTCGTTGTCTCCCCCAAATCAAGGGGTGATGGCGGGGCGCAAAGCGCGTAAAAAATCGCCGTCGCGACATATCACTCGGTGAGAAACAAATTTCAAGATTTTTTCTTAGAAAATAAAGAAAAAGGATTCTAGGGTATGAGGCATTAACTTTGAAATAATAATAATAATAATAATAATAATAATAATAATAATAATAATAATAATAATAATAATAATAATAATAATAATAATAATAATAATACATGAATGCTTAATTGAGGTTATTCTGATAAGTTTTTCTTTTAGGACTAATATAAAAAAAAAGATGATTTTTTTTTCATTTGTATGATCAATGTTGAATTTTAATAGTCAAAATGATATATCTAAGGACTGAAGTCAAATGTTTTAGAAATAAATTTAAAATAAGAAAATAGGATAATTAATGGCAATCAAGAAGAAGAATTTAGGAGAAAAATATATAGTAATGGTAATCTTTCATGAAAAATGTTGTAAAGGTAATATATATATTTTTTTTCATAACTAACCCTATTAACTAAAACTAGTGCATATTGTAGGATCCTAGTTTTCTCTTATTACTAGGTAGGGACTCCCACTCTTCAGCGGAATACATTTTGACCGTTGTAGCAATGTTCGTTGAGTACAATGACCTTATAAAATTGATTATCGAAATATAATTTAAATAGAATAATGAAATTCCTGAAAAGAAAAAAAACAATTGTCCTGATTTAGGAAGGGAAATATATTAGGCATTTGTTTGTGTGAGTCATGTATAGTGGATCTAGAAAAGTCGCAACATTATTTGGGTAGCCCCTCAACTATATTACTCTTGTATAGGCATAAAAAAAGAATTAATATGGTATTTTTTGAAGATTTTTCTTGAATATAACAAGATTTTAGATCATGAGATATTTGTGTGTGTGTATGATTAGTAATTGTAAACTTCAATATTTGTTAGTGAAGTTTTTGTATAGTAGATTTTGTTTAACTATGTCAAAATCTTCAGTCCCATTTACTTTATTTTTTTGCTTGAGTTTTGAACAATAAATTGTTAGAGAAACTAGGATTGGATATTGATTTTTTATTAAAGCTAAAATTGAAACAAATAAAAATCTTGGGATCTGAAATAAAATATAGCATTTTAAAGGTAATTGCAGTGTAATTTTGTTAAAAAATTACAACAATGAGGACTTAAATTAAAATTAACATATATGATCAATTTTAATTAGATGACAAAATTAAAACAAATTAAAACCTGCATACCAAAAAAATTAAAGAAACCAAAAAAATAAATCAAAAATCAAAATAATAAGGACTGAAATAAAAATCAACATATATAATCAGTTTCAATTGAAGAGCACAATTAAAAATAATCAAACTTTCTATTGAAGAAATCAGGAATAAAAATAAAATCAAAACCTTAGGGACTACAATAAATAACGTACACATATGAAGGATTTAGATTAGATTTCTTTTTATTTCTTTTTAATCTAGTTAATTCCATTACTATTCATATTAAATTTAAATTTAGATTTGACATTTCTTGGACACTCGACTACTCATCATGTGACCGTGGGAAAGCTACTCCATCTTTCAAACTATATTAATGATCGCAAAATTAACAAATAGACAACACGTGTTTTATAATTTGAAAACATATTTATTATTACAATGAAGAACATCACCTGAATTATATATTCTTGTAATATTTTTTTGTTTTATAGTTTGTTTTAATATATTAAAGATATATTTTTCAAAATTATAAATATAATTTCAATTAACATAAAAAATATACTAAATAAAAAGAAAACATAAGAAAACAGAACATCATCAGCCTTTCACCACCCTTCTCTCTCTTCAATAATTAAACTGTAGGCCAGCATAAATAGTCGTCCTCTTTAGCCTGGCATTACATTAAACCACGAGAAGGAAAAAAAGAAAGAAAGGAAATCCATGGCAGACCTATCACCACCCACCTCCATCTTTGCTTTCGTGACCACCTGGTCAACACCGGCTTCACTCTTCGTCTTCCTGAATATTATTATCGTCGCCCTTGCTCTCGCTTCTCGTTTTGGTACTCACAACAAACCAGCACAAGAGGACCAGCACCTCGTTCCAGGTCCTTCTCTCTTACAACGAGTCAAGTCCATCGACTACTTCTCCTCGTACAGATTCTCACCTTTCCAAGAGACAGAAAACACTACCCAGCAACATGACCCTCCCCAGCTCGAACGAGCCCCTTCACTCTTAGAACGGGTCAAGTCCATCGACTTCTCTTCTTTATACTACAGATCGGAACAGGAAGAAACAACCCAGCGTCCCCCAACTCAAACCGGGTCTGATGCCAATCCGGGTACGGGTCATGATCATCATGCGAAGAGGAGCATGTCGGAGCATGTGGTGCAAGCTACGAAGAAGCAGGAGAAAATGAAGAGGTCGGCAAGCGAAAAGGCGGTGAGCTTGGACTCAGCGGAGGAGGTGATGAGGGAGAAGGTTGAAAGAAGAAGGCCTGCAACGACAAGGGCTTCAGAGAAAACAGTGTTGATTGGAGATGAAGGGGTCGATGCTAAAGCTGATGATTTTATCAACAGGTTCAAGCAACAGTTGAAGTTGCAGAGGCTGGATTCTCTCTTGCGTTGTAAGGAGATGTTCAAAGGAAAGCAAAAAATATAATTGTTGTTACAAAAATCATGGGCGTATCCTTCTAATTTGTAAGCTAAATATACATTTTGTTTAAAAAGATGGGGCCTTTCTGTCTCTCTGTTTCTGAAATTTCATGTTTTTGCAAGTTCGAGAGAGGAGAGAGCTAGCGGGATTCCTTTGCTTTCCAGGGACGAGAAAGCAGGGTTAATTTTTTAGTAGTCGTTCTGTGCTGCCAAAAGGAAGAGTTTCTACAAGCCGTTGCAGGGGATGAGCACAGAGCAAGAGAAGAGTGTTTGACCGATCTCAAGTGGAGGTTTTTTTCAATTTCTTTCTTATTAATTTTATTTTAGAAACAGTTATTATTATATTACTACTAACGTGAGTTATAGGACAAAAAATATATATTATTTTAATATATTTATAAATAAAAAAAACATTTTAGAAAAGCATTTACCATAATAATTAAAATAGGAGTAAGGACAGCAGCACCGAAAGTAGACTTCGATTGGAATGATCTCTAACTTTTCTCTACTTTAATAATTTAATTTACTGTTGTTTTTTATTTTTCTTTTGGGAAAGATAAGAATGCGTTGCTTACAATTAATTTTGCTTTCGTAAACAAACAGCTGAAAAAATATTTGTAGAGGAGGAGAATGCGTTGCTTTAGTTAAAACGTTAATTAATCCCACCGCATTTCCTTGTATTGATAATATTATTTAATTTAAAGCATTTGCATTAAAAAATTAATGCATGTGTATAAGTTGATTTATTTAATTTATATCGAAAAAGTCCATCATGATAAGTTAAGGATAGATTATTTTCATAACATCTCTAACATGAAAAACAATTCTACAAGAAATTATCGAAGCATCTTAATGACTTTTTTAAAAAAATTCCCTCTCACTCTATATAAAAAGAATAATTAACTGAATAAAATTATATAAGGATTTAAAAAATAAAAAATTTAGATATTTTTTCTCATTGAATATAAATTAAGAATTTATAGAAATTAAAAATCAATAATACCTGTATTCGTGTTTTTGATGGTTTGGAAATTCATTAGGTTTATATTCTTAGGAGAGAGATAGGTAGAGAGATTTGTTGTTTGCTAATAAGAGAAGAGACTCAAAGTGTTTTTAGAAAGTATTTATGAAAACATTTGAAAAAACTTTTATTTTTATTCTTATATTTTAAATTAATTTTTTTTTGATGTTCTTAGATCATTTTAATATGCTATATTAAAAATAATTTTAAAACAATAAAAAAAATATTATTTTAATGTATTTTTAAACAAAAAATATTTTAAAAAATAATCACAACCATACTCTCTAACAGACATTTAAATAATCTATAGTAAAATGAGTTTGAATAAATAGTAGATAAACAATATTTTCACAACCTGATTTACCTTATAGTGTAATGTAATGTAATAGAGTTAGTTTCTATTTTGTACAGAGAAAGTGTGAAATTAATTTTGGTCACCCATAATATTTTTCCTTAAGTATCCACCCTCTATTTTCTCTCTTGAAGCCCCCCATATAAGTCAAAGATTTTTCTTTTGGTCTCTTGTTTTTCTTTTTCTTCAATTTCAGTTTCTTTGTCCAAATATTTTGATTTTTTGCTTTTTTTTTAAAAATTGAGTAACATACACATCGATTCTACGAGGATAATTAATGATTTTAAAAATATTAGGTTAAAAGTCGAATGCATTGAAAATACATTTAAAATTTAAACGCTAAAAATACTAAAAACAATGTAAATACATAAAAACATAATTTTTTGGTTTTTTTTGTTGTTTTTTTTTTTGTTTTATTTTTTTTGAATATATTTCAAAGATATTGTCAAAAATTGGGTAGTAAAAAGCCCATTCTTGGCTGCCATAAAAAGAAGAAGATTTTATGATTTTGCCCCTACAACATTTTTAGGGTTGAAATTACAATTTTATCCCTCCATATATACAATGTGATTTTATATTAAAATTGAAATATTAAATTAAATTAATTATAGAATTACTTTTTCTAATTATATTAGGATTGAATGAAAATGTTTAATTTATTTTTTGAGTTTTATGATATACTAAAAAATGTTTTTTTTTAAATAATGAGAGCTTTTTAAACTGGGAAATTTTATTAATTAATTCTAAAATAGTTTAGGATATTATTAATAATAATTTTAATGAAATTAATTCTCTTATTAATTTTTTTAAAATATTTTTTTTCAAAATTATATTAAGTAAAATTTATTATAGCTGGAAAATTATCAAATTTGATTGCTTTAATATTTTTAAATGTTAGAAATAAAAAAATGCAAATAAAGTTGATAATTAGAATTGAAGTATGCAATAATTTTATTATGCATATTAATATGTTATTATACATTTATAGATATTAAAAACCAATGTGCTTTTGTTAGTATTCTATGGATGAATGATTGTAATATTTTATCCTTTATCTACCTGCACTACTTTTGTTTTTCTTAGCCATCGTCTAAATGGTTGGCAAATCTTAATCAAAGTTCTTGGATTATTAAAAACAAAATTGTAGCTTGTTATTTGAAAAATAATTAAAAATATTATTAATATTGTTTACACGCAACTACTAATCATTTCAATGGCTTGAATGATTACTAAATTGATATTGTGAATGTATGGATTCACTGCATCTCACGCATACACATCAACGAGGAAACGAATCGTACATCTAGGTCTAGGTCAAGAGGTTTATATAAAATAATAATAATAATAATTTAAAACGATGAGTAAAAAGAGATGATGACCACCAGCATTAGCTATACATCTGCTTTTAAAAAGACTATTTGTTAACGGAGGCGAGCGTCATGTTGATGTTACGCAGGCGTTTATTACCCACGTTATAGTATAAAGTAGTGGATTCCATTAGTTTTTAATGCTTGACAGGTTTGTCAAAATATTTTCTGCATCATAGAAAAATATAATTAAGAATTTGAAAATTGATCTGAAATAAAATGTAAATTTTATGAATTAATAAATAGGTGGAAAGAGTTGTTAATTTTAATTAAAGACTAAAGTATGGAGTTGAAGAATTGATGCATGGAATGATATTTAATCTCTTGAGACGAGGTGCCTTTCAAAAAAAAATCATTTAATTATATGACATTAAAAATATATATTTTCATCATAAATGTAATAATTTAATTTTTTAGAAAGATAAAATTATTACTATAAATTATATTAATCATTGTTATTAAAATATTTTCTATATATATATATATATATATATATATATATATATATATTCAAGCAATTAAAATTAAGATAAAGGAATTAGTGATCTAAAATAAGTCTAAAAAATGTATTTTTTTTCAATTAAACCTCTTTCACATATTGATGTGTTCTTGTTTAGGTTATTTTAACTAAACATCTTTTTATTAAAATCTTTGGGTTTTTTAATTAAGAAGACTTGATTTTGGTAAAAATGTATTTTTATAAAACAAAAGGATGTTGTGCTGTCATTGTATTTATTTGTATCTATATTTAATAATTTTATAAGGTCATGTTTGATGAAATATAGATGTGCATCACTTGGAGAGCTATCAGGAATGCTTGTGGGACAATGAATAATCCTATTTCAATAGTTCCTAACACATACCTTAGGAAACCATTATAAGCCTTCATGTCATAATACTTGACAACGTGTTCATTGAATCCACTAGCATTCATCAACTACTTGCTTAGGGAGTCCATTCAAAGTCGAGCCATTATTCACCAATACTCTACCAATAATGCAATCTTTGCACCTCATGCTGATGTATAAAGTTTTATTACAGAACTTGGTATCAAGCTCATTTTTTAGTGAAGAAAAGGTAGCTAGTTGCTTAGATTCTCCTAAACTAGATGTTTTATACTTTGTTAAGCTATATCTCTGACACATATGCCTCACTCAAAACCTTCTGTAGTGAAATGTGACAGGGCTCAAAACTTAGGATAAACAACATCATGGATATTCTGGTATAGGTTTTCTTTAGCTATTTTACCACACTATATTCGTTGTGCTTCATTAGCCTTAAGAATTCCCCAACTTCATCCTCACTTACTGGTTTATTTACTTCAATGCCTTTGATGGTATTCCTAACATTCTTGCATTTAGCCTTCAGCTTTCTTTTTTATTTTTTTTTATATAAAAACACCTGCCACTTCAGGTTAGGCCATTGATTGTGACCTGTAATTTGGGAGAATGATCTTGATTGAGAGGACTTATATAATCACGGGGTAATGCATTATAATTTTCATTGTGGGTAAAAATAGGTCTTGTCAAGACAAGATTGTGTGGAAATTTATCATGCCTATATTACTACCATCCTCTTGTTTCTTCTTTATTTTCAAAAAATCACACATCATCATCTACGTCACCTTGTCGTGAAACTCTTCACATTCCTCCATGCCATATTTCATTGTTTTATGGAACCAACAAACATCATTTTTTCTTAGATTTGATTATTTTGGTAAATATCCTGCTTCCTTTAACATGTAGTATCCCTATCTATTGCTATCTTCAAAACCCATTTATTTTTTTTCTATGCAATCCACAACATTTATTCCCCCACTACTAGAAGTATGGTTGGGTAGGGGATTGCAATTAACGTTGGATACATCTTCAAAGGTTATAGACCATGTCTTAATTAATTGCAAGAACTTTGTTTAAAGGATGGGTAGGCATTAATTATGTGACAAGGATTTCCAGCATGGTATTCATAAGTTTAATTCTAGTTTGGGCCAATCTAGAAATAAGATTTTAAGCAAAGGAAAAAGAATTAGGGCAACATGACCTCTGCTTAACAATTTAACACACAATCCCCCTAGGGGCATTGGTAATGGTGGGAGTTGGTTCTGATTTCTTTGGTATGCTCTTCTTGGTTTATTTTTAGTCTAGGTTTTTGATGAATTGGTGTTAGGTATTTGGGGAGATGAGGATTGATAGTTTTGGAAATCTTTCTTGTTTTTCTACCCCCCTTCCACATTACCTACCTCAACATCGTTTTTTCCTTTCAATAAAACCCTTTTTCTTAGTGGGGTCTAATATTCTTCTAGCCTTTATCTCTCCGTCTATCCTTTCGACGATAATTATAACATCATAAATGTATTAGGCAGAGGTACCTATCAAATACTCATAGTATAAAAACTTGAAAGTTCTGGTGAATAGAGTCATAATTCCACTTTGACAAAGGTGATTGAAAATGCATCACCTTGTTCTTTGATCTATGGGTATACTCCCTCACCGTTTCCTTGTTATTCTTCTTCATCCATCACCATTAGACTTGTTCGATCCAAGACAATGCCAATATTGAGTTTATATTGCAACAAATGGTGTTAGGGAGGTCACTCCACTTTTTAACTCTAGTGTTATCGAAGGTCATGTATTAGGTCAACACAAAACCAATTAGGCCATCCCAGAAAAAATAAAAATAAGCAACTTGTCGTTACGAAATCAAATATGTATAAGAGCATTCTAAACCTATGGAAATTTGAAAAATTTGGGTACCCTCAAAATCCTTAGGTACCACCATATTTTGTAACAGACATATTTTAACCGCTTTGACTAGGTCATAGATAACTCTCAACCTTCTTCCTAGATGTCCCACTTCTCTCGCTTAAGGTGGTCAGTCATAGTAAAATCGTGAGATTCTCCTTTGCTTAGATTTATCATGTTTGGCTTTTGCACCGGTGTAATCAAGTGAGTTAGTGGAGTGTATACCATTCCTTGTGGTTTAATAGCAGAACCGACACCTAAATTGTATGAGTCGTTGGTAATTGAGGTTGCTATTAATGATAACAAAGGCGGATGTTAACTGGATATCCCCTTCCCATACCATACCCGTAGGATTTGTTGAGTAAACCAGTTCCTCGAGTCACATTACTTTTGATGTCATTTAACCCGTAGCAATGGGCTCTAAAATGAGATTGTTGTTCACCTTCTATTTTCTTCTCAAGCCTAATATTGTGAATTTTAGTAAAGGGACTTACATTTTGAAATCCTGTTATTATGCACATTTAGCAAATTATAAACACAAGTGAAAATGGATGCATGTTGGATATTGATTGGTTAACCTTAGGATTGACATATGACCATCATTGTTTCATAAAAGGGTAAGGTTTCAGTCCCCATAATTTGTTTTGTTGAGACAAATTAATCTAAACCGATGTACAATAAAAGAACAAGATATAATTGCAAAGATCAGGTCAAAGCCCTTCTCATTGATATTTGATAGAAATCATTACATTCAAAAATGAATCTATTCATCATCATTTAGGCAAAACCTTTAATTTCTATATCCTTGAAGTAAAATACCAGTTTCAGCTAGACTTTGCTAGTACTGGTGAATATCTCTCCCGACTTATATGTATATTAACTACACGCAACACTTCATCGATCCTCTATCAACTCTACTATAGTGGTTGAGTGTTGGGATATATCTGACTATTTTTGTACTCAATGAAAGCTTATACTGCTACTAAAATTATTATTCTTGTGATCTTTGAGAATAACACTGATATGAAAATTCGTAAAGCAAACATTTTATGGTGTTCTTCAACGAACTAAGAGTATCTCTTCCTTCTTTTGAACACGTCTTCCATCATCTTCCATTTTAAAGCACAAGTATTTCTCTCCACAGAGATCAAGGACTTTGATCATCTGGACCAAATCAACTATCACTCTATTGCGTTTCTAGTGAAAGTACACCTCATATAGGTTCTAAGGAAATTTAGTGAACAAACCATACTCCTCAAAGGTAAAACACATGTCTATCCCTAAAAGTGGAACACCGGTTTTCGGGATATTAAAAATGCATCAAAACTTTAATTTTCAAATTCTAAACATATATTCTTGCGATATGTGTTATCCTTCCATATTTCTTTAAAAAAACGTCATCATTGATTCTTCTAATATGTGCCAGTAACTTTTTTAAGTCGTTCCCGATCAACTTATATTCTTGATGAGTGGTGTTTTACCGTTATCTAATCTCGGGCTATCTCTCTCTTACACATCTCATAGAGAAGTTCTAATCTTTTTACATGAGACAAAGGTTACTTTTACTATTTTTTCACTTAAAAAGGTCTAGCTGTTCTAGTGATCACCCTCATAAAAGTAATATGAACGCTCTGTAGATAATAGAGTGACACATATACCAATCACTACTTGTCCAGACATTCAACAAAGAGTTGAATGTTTTTATGAACTTAAACCCTAAAGGTAAGTTAACTTAAGCCCCGATTTAAAGTCATACGATAAGTTACTACTCCCTTACGAAACCTAGCTAACATGTATGTTACAAAGACATATATTAGAAATATGTGATGTATGAAGACATTTTATCCATATCCAAAAGAACTACATGAGCATGAGAAAAAAAAAATTCAAGCATAAATAAAACAAGATAAGGAAAATAAATAAATAAAAAATGTGCACACCAAAAAAAAAGATCCACAAAAAAATCTCAGCCCAATGTTGTTAAAAATGATGTCTCCCTAATGCAGTCATCATTTTGTCACATATTATACATGAGACGTTGAGGTTAAGAAATCACCACCTAGTTATTTGGTTTAAAGTTCTTAGAAAACTCAGGTCTTATCAGAGGTTCAAAGGGTAAGAGACTAATTGTGATTAAAGGAGGTGTTAGCACCTCTAACACACTATACCTCAGGTAAACTATTTTGTATGGTTTTAATGTGGTTAAAAGGCTTTGGTAGTTTCCTAGTGGGTAAGCTGTTTAAGGATTTGAATTTAGTTATCTTGGTAGGGACCTAACAAATTTAAACAATGATGGATGAGTTCTTTGTATATTATGATGAAATACGTCCAATTATAATTGATGAGTATTTAGGATAATTTTAAGAGTTTTTGGTTCAATTAATGATAGTCCAATATACCAGCCTACATGTAAGTCCTATATATATATATATATATATATATACCATTAATTCTCATGAATTAAGAGAACTTGTTAGAATTTAATCTCCAAGATAAGTTTTTTAACATGGAACATTAACATATTTTAAGCAAATTGAATATGAAGTTAATCTCAAAGAACTCCTAGTTGACATATTTTGGTGAAACCCAAAACACTCAAAGAATGTTGTTCCATATAAAAAAAGAAGAAACACATTTCTTAGTTTTTATCAAGTAGGAAATTGATAAGTTAAAATTGGATGTAAAATGAACCCTAACATTTAGACGAGAGATCTAGGCAAAGTCAGCTTGGCGCATAGGCTTGCAACAAGCATAAATTCATTTTGGTGGCTATTAGTTGCTTCACTAAATGGGTAAAGGCCAACTTGTATGCCCATGTGACATAAAAAATAGTAAAGACATTTATTGAGAAAGATCTAAATTGGCGTTATAACTTACTAACAAGATTAATAATTGATAACGTTGAGAATTTCAATGGAAAGTTGATTGTTAAACTTTGCACTAAATAGAAAATTGAATGACTCAATTCTTTTTCTTATAGGCACAAAATGAATGTAGCTATTGAGGAAACTAATAAGGATTTTAAAAGATTATTTAGAATATGATGTTCACATTCAAGTATTTGAATGAGATAGTCTATACGTGATTCACATGTAGCGCATTGTAGTTATAACTTTTACACCATCAAGGATCTTAAAAGACATAAAATTGGATGTATAAGAATATACAAAACTAAGATTTGAGTCGGAAAATTTGATTGATGAAAAAAGAATGATAGCCATTTGCCACCACTAGTTATGCCAAAACAGAATGGCCACAACATATAACAAGAAGGTTAGGCCAAAAATGATAAATTATTTTTTGATATAGATCTCGCTAGCATTAAAAGGATCATATATGGTTAAAAAGCTTATAACCAAATTACAAAGGATCATATTTGGTTAGAAAGGCTTTCTATTAGGACCTTTAATTCTGATCAATATAGACGGGAATATCTACTTAGACCTGTAAACTCTAATATTTTAAAGAAATATTTTACCTTATGTATTTTTCTTGTCGCAGAGGCCAATTTTTGCTTCGCACACTACCATCCTCAAAGACGGGAGCTGCTGCACGGAAAAGGAGATTCTAATAATCATAAAATTATGATTATAATTTTTAGGAGTTGCTACCTAGTATTAAGGTCACTAGAAAACCTAACGGTTTGCAAGAGTCTGAGTAAGGGGACTTTAAAGCCTAACCACTTTAAAGTCTGAATTTTAACACCATACTTATTGTACATTAATATCTATTGGTATACTTTACAATGTAATTTTACACTCGAATAATTAAAGTTTACGACTAAAGAAAGAACAAAATGATTGTTGAAAGATTTTTGATATTTTAGTTGAACTCTAATGGATAATCATAAACTGGTTATAATATCCAATTTTTCATTTTAGAACATGAGTAAAGATGTGATTTTTTTGTTTGTGAAAAATATGCTTAGTTATTTTTTAGAATTCGGTCGTATGCATAAAAACAAAACATTCTTTTTTTGAAATACAATTTATATATATATATATATATATATAAAAAATCATAATAGACCTGACCCAACTAAATGGGTTGGCTCAACCAAATTGGATGAAGACAACTCATTGTTGAGGTTTGGGCTGGACCTGGCCCAACAAACTAGGCTAGGATGAGAATAAGTCTGATCTAAGAGAAATAAAAAAAGGAAAAATACTTTAACATTTTAGAGTGAATTAATTCACTCTACACTGTTTACGTAATACATGAACAATAAACGCCTACTATGAAAATGACAGGGGAGGAAGATTACTTGGCGAAGGCTACTGGTGATGGAGGAGGTCCACTAGGAGTTGGAGGCAGAGTAGAGGCCGACACTTGTTGGAAGAAGAAGAAACAGTTGCCAGTGGCTGCTGTCACTACATGGAGAGAATGGTGCAGCTGACGATAACAAGGAAGGATTGTTGTTGGTCATCTACGGTGAGCTGCAAGTTATTGTTGGTGGCTGAAGGAAGCAAAATGGGTTGTTGGACGTCGAGAGGTGGGTGCTGGGTGGAGATAACAATGCTGACAATACCATTTAGGAAGAAAAAAACAGCTACAACTACTGCTGATGGTAGGGGAAGAAATTGTTGTTGAGGTTGCCAATGCTAGGGTAGAAGAGGAACTGAACCTGCCGGTGCTGAGGAAAAAGAAGCTATTGGCCTGTTAGTAGTAGGGAAGAAGAAAATTGGAATGTGGCTTTGGGTGGTTTGTAGAAACTATTGCTCACAAGTTATGTTTTTGTTTTTAGTATCCCTTTATTCTTCTGTCTTTCTTTCTATTACTTTGTTTTTGTGTTTTCTTCGTTCTCTATTGTTCCCTCCCCTTGTTCTGTGTTTTTTTTCCTGTCCCCCTCCACTTATTTGTTTGATTCGCAGGTATTTATAAGGGATATAGTGACCCTTCAGATCACATTATGTGCAATGGTGGGTTGCTTCTTCTACTTCTATAATAGTGTGCCTCCACTGTTGAGACCATAGAACATTGCATTGGCTACCTATAAATTCTACAAAATAGAATAAATACAATTTGATCTCTTGATTTATAATTTTTCTAATTGCGTTCTTAATTGACTTTAAACTTGTAATTTTATGCAATTTTACCCCATAAAAGCTTTAATAGTAGCCTTCAATTTAAGTGTCTTTTCTACTTTGTTCCTTGGTTTTGGATTTATGCAACCCTTAATTGACCAATTTTCTTCAATTTCATCAATGATCTCATCCAATTGACTTGGCAAAAATTCAATTCGATCTCCGAAGAATTCAATCTTCTCAATTGAACTCGAATTAAGCTCCAAACATAATTGTTTTCATCAATTAAACCCTTAATAAAATTAATTTGACCAATTTAAAGTATAATTAAGTCCTTGCACTTGATTCAATCCTTCAATTGGACCTTAAATTAATTACTAAACATAATTAAACTTTAATTTAGCCCATTATTAAATCAAATTGATATATTAAAATGCAATTATGCCTTTCAACTTAATTTTTATACAGATTTATCCAATAATAAATTATTTTATCCTTGAATCTGTATTTTCTTTCATTTTTAGGCACAATAGAGGTATGATCAGGCTCTCGAATTCGTTCAAAATTTCCATGATTTTTTCTCTCAACGTCAACCATTTTTTTTTGTTCTTTAGGGAATAACCCAGAAATGGGTTATGACATCTCTTATCAAATAATAAAAATTAAAGTTTAGCCAAAAATTAATTGGTGTGTTTCCCTTTTCTTAAAAAAAATTATGTATGATATATTTTCATGAAGACTTTTAGGGAAATTAAAATTTTAGTGCAAAAGCAAAGACAAATCTGTGTTGTATATATGAGTTCTAAGAGTTTAAGTGATTTCATTGAAAGATGACCATACACTTAAAAATCTAAATGAATATTGATAAACCATTTCGCATGAAAGAAAGCAAACTTACTAATCCTAAATGCATGCATATACAATGAGAAAATGCCATTTTTTGCGATCCTTTTACAATACTAGAATGTCACACCCCTTACTAGGAGCAAGTTAAAGAAAAAAAAAAGTAATCCAAATACACAAAATGATCCTTGTTTACTATAGGTACCCAAATAAAGCTAGGGACATGAAATAAAAATTCAAAAATTAAAAAAAAAAGGTTTGAGCACATCATACAAAATAGAAAAAAATAATAATGATGGTGCCTAAAACAAAATAAAGAAACACAAAGTTAGAAAGTCCAAACCTGACACTGGTGGGTTTGACAAACTATCACAAGTCAATTTTGAGGTCCACAAATCTATAGACCAAAATGAGGTGTAAAAATAAGCGCTATTGATTCTTAGTCTTAAAATCTCGTATACACTTTTTGAGCCTATAAATAACCCTTTACATCGTAACCTAGACCTATTGTTTACTTTGAAACCATAAAGTCAAAATGTGAACCCTTATAACCAACAAACTAGGAAACAAAAACATCACTTCACATCCTCACTAAAAACAAAACAAAATTTTAAATTCTTACAAAAACTTATCTACAAGAATTGATTAAATTGTTCTCATAACAAGTTTGATTTAAGCCAATTTCAAAATATTTTTTTTGTGTTTGGAATGACTTTGAAATTCTAAAAAATTTCCATGAAAGCAACCATTATAGATAACCTAACCCTTTTTTGCATAGCAATTTCCCTAGAAGAATACTTGAAATTAAAAACACTATGGGCGTAATTAGGCTTGGAGCAATCCAAACAAAATTAATGGTCTTCTAGATCAAAGCTTTTAGTCAAGATCACAAGTTATAGCTTGAGTAAGCCATAGTAAAAATCCATGAAAGCTAGTTACAAAGATTCAAACTCTGAAAAGGGAAGATCATGAAAAAAGGAGACCTATATTTCTCAAGTGAGTATACATGCATATTAATCGCAATACATTACACTTTGTTCTTTATTGAGAATCTAAGTAAAAAATCCTTGATATTCTTGTAGTTTACTAGAAAGTCTTTTCTTTCTAAGTGTGCTTTTGAGCCCTTGTCTCTTAGATAATTATTGCAATACTTTAATTGCACAAATTAATTACCCTAACTTAAAACACACAAGATAGTATAAAGCAAGTAAGGGGTCAATCCCACGAGAAAGGTTTAGTTCAAAATTCTCATGCTATATGGTATACAGTTTGGGGGGTTTGGTTGGTGATTATCTATATCTGGATCAGGATAGAATTAAACAGTCAAGCAAAATCAAATAAAACTAAAATTTATCAAGAAAACAAATCTTGATCATAAGTAAACATCCACCTATGGAAATCAGAACCGGTCTTTGAAATGAAACTTCAATTTATATTTGAAATTCTTTATCATTTCTTAATGTTGGTTAGTTAGCAAACCCGTCATGTAACTAACCCTAACAAATAAATAATCACATTGTCTGCATTAATAATTTATTTCATTGACAACCTTAAGAACTAGAAAAATTAATGTTTTTGTTATGTTTTTAGTTTTTTTGTTTGATTCTGTTTTCAATTTGAACCAAGATTTTTTTAAGGTGTTTGAATGAAGCTCACAGTAGAAATGCATTACGAGAAGTCCATGAAGGGATTTGCTAAGCTCATGTTAGTGGGCATATGATAACAAGGAAAATACAAGGAGCAAGTTATTTTTGGATGATATTAAAGTGATACTATATTGATTATGTTACAATCATAAGTGGTAGGTGTATAGTGATAACATCAATATGCCTTCGACTCCTTTTTTTAATCTAGCATCTCCATAATTGTATGCAATGTGGGGAATTGATGGTACCTCTTTTAAGTTATGTATTTTTCTTATGACAATGATGTCATATTTAATCCGATGAAGCCTCAAAAGTGGGTTACTCGATCAGCTTTGATAGTGGAACCGCTAGGTAAAAACCAATATGTTCTTCATTTGTTTATACTCCAAGACACTTCAATTGATTTCTATCAAGGATCTAAAAAATGTACTTCAACACCAAATGGTCAAAAATGGATTTAAAACCTTGGGGATATCCCTGTAAATACCCATACTCAATCATGCAAAATGAGGGGGATCAATTATAGAAAATAAAGAAAGAAAGAAATATTGGTTTTCGATACTTTTCTAATTCAAAGGCAGGCTTTTTGGCTTGCCATTTAGCTGTTTTCTTTTATGTGGTAATTTTCTCATACATCTTATATTGTTAAGCATAGAAAAGAAGCTTGGAATCCTTAAAAATTGATATTGCATTCACCTCATTCTATATTTTTCATTGTTTTATGATGCTATATCTTATATTTTTTTCATTTTTTTTTGTTATATATAGATTTAGTTTAGTGCTGTAACCTAATTCATGCATATTGATGAAGGAATTTTCATCCTCAACATATTTGATTTTTTTCATACACAAAATGGATTCAGAAAACCAAATTTGAATCTATGTTACATGAACACTTGGGTAAGCTATGTGGTTTTTTGTTTTAGTATTATTTTCACTAACTTAATTTTATGTTTTAATGTTTTTTCTTTAAACGTTTTTTTATCCGAATGTGTTGTTATGTGTCAATATGACCTTTTAGGATAAAAAAAATGCATGTTTTGGAAGCCAAAAATACAAATTCTAAAGGTTGATAGTTGTTGTTTTCTAGGCATGTTCTGGGTTTGGCTGGGTAGTGTTCTTCATATTTTTGTGAAGAACATTGCTTTAGCTCAATAATTTGGCCCACTTTTGATCTTCTTTATACTTCTTTGTCTTTTAGACCTTATTAATCAAGATTCTATGTTTTTTTGCATCAATAATATGTTTTGATAGGTTCAAATTGCGATTTCTTCCTTTTGTTTCTAGGTGTGTTCTTCTGGTTTTTGATTTTCTTTTGAAGAACATTATCCTATCTATGTGTTTTGGATCACTTTTTGTTCCTACCATTATCCAAAACTCTCAACTATAGATGAATAACAAATAATCTAGTTTTTATTTGCATCAATGACATGTTCACGAAGAGTTTTAATCATTGAGTTTTAATTTCAAACTAAACCTTATTTTTTTATAATAATTTTGGCCGATATTTTTTTTAATTGCTTAAAGAGCCAATCTATGAATTTCTTGTTTGGTACAAGTAGAATCTATAACATGATAAACTTAAAGAAGTTTTTCCCAAGTCTGTAGATCAGTTGGATCCCATACACATTAGAAAGTACTAAAAAACCTAGTTTCATCCAATTTCACTTAACAAGTTATTCATATAAAAAGTCTTTTCTACTGAAATGTTACTCCTTTATTAGCTACATTTTTAAAGAATACGAGACTTGATTATAATATTCTTCATATTTATAGACATTGTTACTAACCTAGAAACTCTTACCCACAACACGTATGCCTTTCAAGGCACCATATCAATTAGCTTATCAATTTTTTCATGTTGTATTGGAACAAAGTGTTATCTTAAAGCAAGGTTTAATACTAAAGGCTAGTCATTAACTCTTTCTTTCTAGTATTTGAATTGTATTTTTTAGTTATTCGATATAGTTGTTGACATTTTGCACTTCTCCCTTTCCTATATCGAGTTATGCTATCTTGGTATTTAGTTACACATTAAAGTTATTGATGTAATCCTCCCATTTTTCAAATTGCTCTTACCTTTTTTATTTTCTCATTTTGAGACTCAAACTTAATTTGTATTGTTGAGACCTAATCCCTTAGGGATTTTCCTTGTCTATATATTCCCTTATATCTGACTTAGTAGCCTTTCTTGCTTCCATTTCATTATTAGTTTGGACCTAATATCAAACAATCAAGTTTTTTTCTTCCTTGATGGTGAGATTAACTAATTTGTATTCTCGTTTTCTACTTCCTATTTTAACTTGTAATGATTCCTCTTTTTTTAAAAAGAAGTTATTGACTCCTTGTCAGCATGTTCTCTACTTTCAGAGGCTTTTCATAGAGTGACCAATTCATGTACCATTATAACATGCTTATTTATTGAGTCTTTCTTTCTTCTAATTGATTATCTACCTCTTGTAAATTCATCCCTTGCTTTAGTCTAGCAATTTGCTCATCTTTTTATTTCAATTGTTAGTTTAAGAAAGCCTTTATCTTCTCTTCTTTTAGTAATGGGTTCTCTATAAAATTTCTAATGACTTTTTTATTGTTGAGCTTAATCCTCAACCTCTCCAACTTTTCTTTATAGTCCTCATTGCTGACCCTTTTTCTTTTAGGTGTCATAGTGATTAATGACCTATCTCTTGCATCTGGTTTTGCTCTTTAATTTTTTTAAGCATCCTAAATAAACATACATTCCTCCGTACTAAATAGTTGGGTCTAAGTAAGGAATCTTTTTATTGTTCTTCTTGCAGACAAAAACATATTCCCCCTAGTCATCTTTGATGGTTTCTAGATTATTTGACTAAGTAGTCCATCTGGACAAATTATCATACTTTGTTAACCCTTAGGTCTTTGGTATGTTTTGCATCCCTCCAAACTACCTAGTTACCAAAAAGGGTGAGTAGGTGACATAACCAGTTTAGCCAATTAGTATGACTCATGCTTTGTCACCATAACTTATAAAATAAGTCAAATTATTTACCTAAAGAGCTTTCCATATGAAATTACCATGAGGGAGTGTTTAGAACTTATTTACCCACACCTTCTCGTCTAAGTCATTCCACTCTTCACTAAAACTAACCCAAGAGGCCTCATGTTGAGTAGTCTATAATAGTTTAGATATAGGAAAGTTTTAGTCTAAATATCATGACTTTTAGTGAGAGTTTAGATTCATGAATCATCAAACCAAGAGCTAAGCGTTTACATGGTAATGGCGGTCACACTATTCCATAATCACTCCTTGTAAACCCCTATATTGCCTTCACATAAGGCACTCCTTAGGCAGTTCATAGACCTTTTGAGACCAAGTACAAAGTTGACCCTTCATGTAATGGCCTAAAACCTGTCTTTAGGTTATGAACTTCTTAATAATTCACTTTACAAACTTTATTAATGTCCTAAACTCTATAAGATTTTTTAGTCAAGACCATGACTTCAATTACCTTTCCAGAACATGGAGAAAGATCTGAGATGATATAATTGGTTGAAGGGGATTGCTCAAATACCAAGGTGGAGGAATTATCGTCTAAAACTAAAGCACTTTGCTCCATTCATAACATAAAAAACTTTGTGCCATTCTCGAGATATGTCCATGAGACTTTGTTTGAGAGAAAATATGGGAGAAACACTTATTTGTTACAAATTTGTGTACTTTGAGGATGTTATCATGGTCCCAAACTTATTTTATAAAGTCAATTTTAGACAAAGGATCAAGAGTACTGTTGCGATAACATTTTTTTTGTGCTTCATTTGTTGCCACCCTGGAAGGGAGACAACGCGTGGAAAAAGGAGATTTTATAATTGTAAAGTTATGACTATAAATCTTAGGAGTCGCCACCTAGTATTCAGGTCACTAGGAAATTTAATGGTTTGCAAGACTCGGGGTAAGGGGATTTTTTGTGCGAGGGGAAGACACGTCACCCCTGATGCACCCTACTTAATGTAAGTTGTATTATTGTTTGATTGATTTTCTAAGTCAGATTTTTTATTTGTTGGTCTTTCCTAAGGCTCAAATTAGATCTCTCTTTGTGAGAGAGTCTACCATATGTGGTCAAAAACCTAATCATTCTAAAGTTTGAAAATTTTTACAGTGCATTTAGTAACTTTTTTTTACTATCTGTAGGTGTACTTCACAATGTAATTTTATACCGAATAATTATTAATTTTTTTGATGTTTTGGCCAAATTCCAATGAATAATCATAAACCGGTTACAATATCCAATTTTCTTCAATACATGAGAAATATACTATATTTCTTTTTTTGAAAAATATTCTTGGGAAAACCTTGAAATTCGGTCATATGTACGAAAACAACACATTTTTTGTTAGTTTTTTTTAAATGCATTTTTTTATATTATTTGTTTAAAAAAGTATTCCGATTGGGCCTAACCCAACTAAACGGGTCAACCCATCCAAATTAGGCCAAAAGGGCCCAACTCTACTGGACTTGGGTAGGACCTGGCCCAACCACTTGGGTTGGGCTAAGAAAATGTCCAGCTCGATAAAAAAAAACTTGTGTAGAGAGAGATGACCTACATATCTGTTACTACCGCCAGGTAGAGGAGGCCGAGCTTGTTCCACTAGTGGTGGTGGCCGGGAGAGATGCCAAAACCTAGTGCTATTGCGCCATCGGAGACCAGTTGTTGCTGCTACATTTTATGAAGAGGTTATTGGTGCTGAGGAAGAAGATGAGTGTAACTGTCAACGGTAAAAACTTGCACCCTACCAAGGGGTGAGGGCTAGCTGATGGTTGTGGCATGCTATTGTTGGCTTTGGTTTTGGTGAAGGGAGAGATCGTCGGTGCTGAGGAAGATGATGCAAAGCTGGTGTCGTTTCTCAGTAGGATTATGAAGTTGTCACTAGTTATTTCTTTTTCTACTTTGTTGGTTTTTCTGTTCAGTTGGTTTCTCTCTTGTTTGGGTTTTCTTTGTCTTTGTTCTTGTCTCCTCCTTTTGCTTTATTCATTTCATGTCATTTATAGATAAAAGATATAACCCTTCGATTGCTGATTGTGTGCATAAATGGGTTATGACAAGTAAAACCATCAAGGCATTAGAGCAACTCCAATGGTAAACGTTCCCCCTTTGCCATAACCTCTCCCTCTCAGCCAACAGCTTCCAACAATCCCTCTCTCGACCAGATTTCTTCCCGTAAGCCACCATCAACTTTGCCTTACCATTATCCCCAGAAGCAGTGACCACCAATTGTATAGGAGCTCAGCACCACCGTCTCCACCTGGTAGTTGACAAGTAAGTCCCCATGCATTTTCTCTTCATTTTGTATTTTAATTGCATAGGTAATGTGCATACCTTTTGTTTTACTGTTCAATTAAATTATAATTTACTTGAACAGTAACCAAGGATAATTTACTTGAACAGTAACCAAGGAGGCAGCTCATGCATGCCTCTCCTTTGCCCAGTCGGGTCACTTGTTTGGGCAAGTGACCCGACTCTCTCTCTCTCTTTCTTTTTATTTTTTTCTTTATTTTTTCTTTTAGAAATATATATATATATATATATATATATATATATAAAGAAAATGAAGAGATTTATGATTTTTCTGCATAGTTGTTTTGAAGTTCACAATTTTTTTAATTATTAAAAGAAAATACCAATATTGTATTTAGAATACCCGGTTCTCATCACAATGCGAAAAATACACGAAAAAAATTGTTTTCATGCATACGAACAATATCTTAACATGTCTTGAACATTCCTTTCTTTTTAAAAATAAAATTAAATAATTAATACAAATATTCAAAGTTTAAAATAAAATGTGTTTTAGTATGAATTTTGTAAACTCAAAAATTATTTTGTTTCATCTTTGTATTTTATAACATGTTTGTAAATTCCAAAAGGTGTTGACCAATATTTCAAAAATACAAAAAATCTTATTTTTAGGGGATTCATAAATTATTCACGGATAATATTTAGATAAAGAAATCTCAATGGTGTTAATACCCAAAATATTATTAGGGATAATTCATTATTATTCACTATCAATATTTGGGGAACCTTTAAATGGTAAATATCCAAAATATTTTTCTAGGAATACTAAGTTGTTAACATTTGAATATTTGACTTCATGTTTACAAGCCCTTGAAAGTATGAAACACTAAGGCAAAAATAGGCTTTTAAAGTGTTTTTGATTTTCGTTAGATTTCTAAATTTTTGTTCCTCTCTCTAGCGATTTAAGACTCATAAACACTTGAAATACTAAAGGAAAAAATGAGCACGTTGAATCTCTTTAGATTTTTATTCTAGCTGTCTCTTAATTCATAGGTTGTAAATTTATCAAACATAGATTTCATGAGATATGCATCGATTCTTCTTGGCATTGTATAGACATATCTAAAGGTATGATCCATTTGACCTAGAGTACTTTCTCTTAGACTTTGAACCTAGGTCTATTCATCATAGCAAACATATCTTAGAAAAAAATGATTAGATAACATCAATATCATAGCAATCAGAAGGCTAACCAAAACCCCAAGTAGCTTACCTTAGGGAGGGTGTACTAGGGGTGATAAAACCTTTCATTTACGCAACTAGTCATATGCCTTGGAATCTTTAAAAGACCAATTAGATTTTCTAGTAATTATAATACTAGGTGGTGACTTCTTTTTTCAAAACAAAAAAAAACCTTGCAATGAATCTCTGCTCCCGGGTAGGGTGCATCACCTATACACGCAATCCCATTGGATACATGGTCCTTTGCTTCTAAAGTACTCATGAGCATTTATAGAGAAAGCATATTGATTGCATCCGGAATGCCCCCGCATTGTTCTACCAGTTAACGTTTGAGGCTAATAATGGATTTTTATAGTGGAGATGATGTCCTTTTCAAGTCTCAAAGTCATATAGAGTTTTAAGACAAATAGTAGTGATCAATCTAAAATAGAGTTAGTTTTAAGATGGATGTTCCATACTTGTTTAGCTAGGACACCCAAACCACCATCATTCTTAGGCATGCAAACATTTTTCCAAGCAACAAGAGCTGACTTGTTGCTCAACAAATTACCATTCCATAAGAAATTCTGAAAGAGGCTAATATTTTCACTAATAAACAAAGTTGGCATTAGGAAAATAGGAACCTAAAATTGAACCATACCATGTAATACAAATCTTTTAATTTATATTGGTGAATATTTACTTAAGACCAAAGCTATTTCTTAATAAGTTTTGGTTTAGTTAATATAATTTGATTACTTTATTTAGTTAACCATATCATAGCTTAAATAATCTTGAATTGAATTACGATCAAACAGGAATAGATCTGAATTAAAAAGCAGACTCAAAAACAATTTAAATTTCATGATCCGAACTGATCCAGGTTTAATGCAGATTCACGTTAATTAGTTGTAATGCACACGAATGTTTACAAAAGAAATATGATTAAAGTATAATGGGATAGAGAGAAAACGAGAGATCTTAATTTACTCTGTCCACTTTATTTGGGATCCCTCTCCATTTCATGCACGTATGGATGTGATGGATATGATTGCTGTACGTGGAAAAATACTTTGATTTTTGGCGGTGCTGTTGAGGACCACATGATCTTGTGGGGTGGCTTCGATCCCCATAAAGATTTTCAGTATCTTGCCACAGTCCCTCCATGGTCCCTCTCCACAGCACCCACTCATACAATTAAGGTTAGGTTGCATATCAGCTCTTGGCCTTGCGGAGAATGAATTTGTTCATTACTTTGCATCTGGTTTTAAGTTTTATTGTGCACAACTTTCATCATGCGATGTTTTATTTGTTTATTATACTTGTAGAATATTTAATAAATTTGAAAATTAGTTGTGATATGTGTAAGTTAATTTAAACGTTTTGATTATAAAAAAAAAATTATGTTTGGGATTAATAAGCTTCCTTCCATGTGATATCAGATTCGAGCTCTTTATATTATAATTATTAAAAATTTATATAATTGTTAACTTTATAATCTGTAAAATTAGTGCAAGTTGGTTCAAAACACCTAAATTAATAAAAAAAAGTTATGTTTGTGATATATTTTTTATTTAAATTATTTATCATAAAGAAAAATAATCATAAACTAGTTTGTTGATGATAGCAAAGTAGGTGGAGTTTCTAATCTGTATACCCGCTCCATCATAGAGTTACTCAAAATTTTAGTCATGGCCAACTTTTATTAATTTAAATACACGAGTCCTCGTGAACAAAACATAAAATATTTCACATTTATAGTGACCTTGATAAGCGCAATAAGAAGAGCTGGTGCAATTGTAATCCCTAGTTTTATCATAGATAATATATATAAAATTAAAAACTATAACATAAAATCAAAATTATTTTTTATGTATATAAATACGATGTTATATTATCAAACATATTTCAAAATTATTGATGAATGGGAGGGTAACTTTGTCAAGTAGAAATGGACACATTGTTATTAAAGGTTAATGTGAGACACAAAACAGTATCAAAGGGTGTATGATGTGAACATCAATTTAAAATCTCTCTTGTTAGGCTAGAGGCCTAATCGTCACTATTTCGGCATGTGGGAAGACATGTTTCTGTGGAATTCACCGAGTTTCATTTTTTATGTTGTGACGGGCAGCAAGAAATAATAGAGGAATGCTTGTGTTTATGATTATTTTCGTTTGGATATCAATTAAATCATCTTAAACTATTTTAATTTAAAAGCTTGCTATTATATTTTTTAAAACTATGACACTATTTAAAAAATTAAATTACAAAACCTTAAATAATAACGTGAGATCAAAAATAGTTTTGTATTAATTTCATTTATGAACAAGATTTTCCAGCAGACTAGCTATGCATGATGCGCATGTATATTAAAAGATTCCATTCTCAATTAGGCGTATATGGATGTGTTATCTACGCATGGTGAAGGGCTGCGTCAATCTGATAGGTCTTCATACAATCGTAAGATCTTTAGGTCAAAGATTGTCCTTTGAATTTTCTTAACATGAATTTCCAAAGCAGCCAACTTAGCTTGGAGCTTGAAAGATAATTTATTGCTACCTATTATAGCATTCTAGCTAGACGAAATGGAAAAGAAAATTATACATTTCATTCCTTAAAAAATAAAAATATTTAGCTGTACTGTAAAGCATTATTAATTTTAAAAAAGTGTACAATAATCATATAGTGTCACGCACATATATAATTATGTACAGGCAGACAAGGCCAAACTTCCATGATCGAATACCTCTCGTGTGGGAGGCATGATGCTGTTTCGTTTAGCTCTTTGCTAAGCTTTTAAATGCAACCAAGATGCTTCGAATCTTGTAATTCATGCACGGATGATCTGAAAGTTTGGAGCGTTCTGCAATCGATGGAGCGAGGGAGATGAGCTTGCCCTAGCTAGTTATTTGAGACTAAAATTTAAGCAACGTCCCGAAGAGGTTAAAAAGCAAAAACATCGGCAGCATCGTAATTATTGCTCCATTGAAATGTATTGAAAGTTAGATGAGACAACACAGGCCAGGTAATTATGTTCTAATTTGACTTGGTCTCATTACATGTAGCCTAAGATACGGACAAACACAATCTCAGGATGAAGAAAGTTCGCGCTAATGTCTCTTTCCTATTTGAATTTCACTTTGTTATCATACGTACCCAAGACAATGCCTTGATCCTTGAAAATTCTTCTGAGCCTAGAAGAAAAATCTTATGGATTCTCTTGATGATTACCTAATTTTGGCCCCCACGTTAATAGGAAACCACCACAAATTACTACTAATAAAAAGGAAAAATGGGGCACGCAACAAATTAATTGACCATAACTTGAGTGATCTTGGTGATGAGCACACCTTGGCCAAATCCATGAGGTTTGGCGATTTTCTATTGAGCCACGAGAAGGAAGAAAACCTGTGGGTGGGATGGAATCATCAAGATGATGGTTTATCATTTAAACACAAGAAACACGTAATAAGTGACTTTCTTTTGTTTTTTTCAATTTGTAATGGTCATGAATGCATCCCAGATCCTGTCCTTGAATATCTTTGACAAAACTTGCATGCTGCAAATACTAGTCTCTTTTGCAAACCAAACACCGAGATTTCTTCTTTAGCCAGCCAAGATTTCCACCTCATTTTAATGTATGTTCCCGTCCCTCCCTCCCTCCCTCCCTCCCTCTCTATATATATGCTCATACCCTCCTTTTCATATATAAACTCATATCTCTTCACCACAGACCTCTGCCCATAACAACTCTGGCCAGATTGGATCCCCTTGTTTACTTTTCTTGATTTCCTTGCTCTCAGCTCGAGAAAGATAACAGAAAATAGATCAATGGCTGAGAATTCTACCATCACAATTTGTCTTATGGCAATTCTTTTTATAACTCGTTTAGCATCCACCCTTGGAAAATCCAGGCCATGGACTGGTTTTTTATCTCCTCGGCTCCAAACCCTTCATTTCTCACGTAATCTTCATCTGGAGCCCGATGCCATCAAATCAGTCTCTTCTGATTACGGCAACCTCGTCCATGAAAATCCAGCCGCAGTTCTTTATCCATCTTCAATAGAAGATATAACGAGCTTAATAAAATTCTCATACAATAACTACACTCCCTTCACTGTAGCTGCCAGGGGCCACGGCCATTCTGTTGGGGGGCAGGCTATGGCGTCTAATGGAGTTGTAGTGGATATGATGAGTCTAAGGCATCATAAAAATGGGACTGGAATCACAGTCTCGAAAAGCCCTTCTTTGGGTTTCTATGCTGATGTTGGAGGTGAGCAACTATGGATTGATGTTTTGCGTTCCACCATAGAACATGGATTTGCTCCGGTGTCATGGACAGACTACCTGTACCTAACCGTCGGTGGGACTCTCTCAAATGCTGGAATTAGCGGAACAACATTTCGGTACGGCCCTCAGATCAGCAATGTCTATGAAATGGATGTTGTTACCGGTATGTGTGATGCTCGATCTTAATTCCTTTTCACTTTTTTTGCACTAGGAACTTGTTTTGCTCTTAAAAAATATCATTAAAATGGTCATTTGTTCTGGGTGGGAAAATTATATAGAGTTAATTATTTCAGCGTTTAGCTCGCGTGTTATATATTATTAATTAATCTGTTCTTGTTTGGGTCATACAGGAAAAGGAGAAGTGGTTACCTGCTCTTCACGATCGAATTCTGAGCTATTTTATGCTGTTCTAGGAGGTCTAGGACAGTTTGGAATTATAACTAGAGCACGAATAGCTTTGGAGCCAGCACCAAAGAGGGTACAGAAAATTCTATTCTGCTTTAGAATTATAGCTAGATTTTGTTTTTGATCACCATTAGGCGCCTCGATCGGCTATATATATATATAGTGTACGTCTTTTTCCCCCTCTAATTTTGTGCTGCTTATTGATTGTATATATATGCATAGGTGAAGTGGGTGCGAATGCTTTACAGCGATTTTTCTGCTTTTACAAAAGACCAAGAGCTTTTAATCTCAATCAATGGAAGGAAGCAGAAGAATGCACTCGACTATTTGGAAGGTTCACTTCTTATGGTTCAAGGACCTCCAAATAATTGGAGATCCTCCTTCTTCCCGTCATCCGATATCCCTAAAATAATGTCCCTGGTTACCCAACATGCCATCATCTACTGTCTAGAAGCTGCCAAATATTATGATGACGAGACCAGACACACCGTGGACAAGGTGCCTCGTCAACATCATAATATATCACAAGTATATAGGATAGATCAATTTCTTGATTTTCATAAGATTCTAGTGTAATAATATGGACTAGGGACAAGATTGTTTGTTAATATTAAGTTTTTTTTTCTTATATAGGATCTGCAACAACTGTTCAAGGGCTTAAGCTTCGTTGACGGGTTTATGTTTGAGAAAGATGTTTCCTACGTTGATTTTCTAAATAGAGTTCGAAGTGGAGAGGAAAAGCTTCATTCGCAAGGGTTATGGGATGTTCCTCATCCATGGTTAAATCTCTTCCTGCCGAAATCTCGTATCTCGGACTTCAACAAGGGTGTTTTCCATGACATTGTCCTTAAGCGTAATATTACAACTGGAGTCGTTCTTTTCTACCCTATGAATAGACAAAAGTAAGTCCTTTACTCGATGTCCTTAATTTTTGTTGGTTGAGAAAATAGGGAATATTAATTATTTAATTAATTAACAATCTGGGAAGTGACCAACATCATATTAATTGCAGATGGGATGATAAAATGTCCGCGGTTATACCAGATGAGGATGTTTTCTACACCGTGGGATTCTTGCACTCAAGTGGGTTTGATGACTGGCAAGCCTATGATCAGCAGAACAAGGACATATTGAAGTTTTGTCACCAAGCTGGTATTGAGATTAAGCAGTACTTACCCCTTCATAATAGTTATAAGGAATGGATCAATCATTTCGGATCGAAATGGAGAAGGTTTCGAGAGAGAAAAGCTCAGTTTGATCCAAAAATGATGCTGTCACCAGGGCAAAGAATTTTCAATGACATATAAGGCTTAGGTTTTCCTTTGCTCGCGTTATTTCAGCTGGTAGTATGGTTAGATCATAAGGATAAAATTAAGGAAATAAATAAAAAATAGAACTGGTACTATGAGGGAGCTCTCTGATTGGTACATCGAGAGCCTTAATATCTTTCAGTAAGTTCTTTTACTCGGTCATTAAGGGAAGGGTTAGGGAGGTGAAGGTAGCCAATTTCTGGGCTAGTCAATTGGTGTGCCGACAAATTGCTTTCATCTTCTGACCTGTAAATATTATTTGCATGGAGGCTCAATAATTTAGTAGATTATTGCATGTATGTATCTCTTCAATGATTTTTTATCTTCATGACAGACCTCTTGTAGCATTTTCTCCGTAGTGTTCATACGAAAATGAAAAACAACGCTTGTGATCGAAAAACATTTTGCAAAAACGCGCATGGGAACACCTTATCAAACCCGCTATAAAAAAATGCGGCATAGCGGCCTCGAGATGGGCCATAGACAATTCATAATGCATGCAGAATGTTTGCAACTTTATTTGCAGCTTGCAGGCATCCAGGAGACATCAAAAGTAGCCGCCCAACCCAACCCTATTATTTTTGACCTTTTTACTTTCCAAACATAGGTTCCACTTTTGCTCCATTGATTAGTTCCTATCTAGCTAGATTACTAGGATTTTTGACATAAGAACAGCACGTTATCAATTAAAAATAGAGGTGGGATTACAAAACTTCGCTTTATTTGTGCTGTTTTACCAAACTTTCTCAATCAACCAGAGTTGTTCTTAAAGATACCCTCAGTGAAAACCCTCCATAATTTCTTTAGAAATGTTTCTTTCTATCTCTCAACTTGCAAGAAGCTAGTTTCATAACAATCCCAGTGTTTTTTCCTTGTTTTTATTGCGGTCCAATATTTATAATGGTTAAATCAACATATGTTACCCTTAATTACTCCTCTTATACAAGACTACAATTCAATTACTAATTGTTAAATATGGATATGGCCGTTAATTACCTGTTATGGGTACTGTGTTAAGTAACAATTAAAGTAACCTTTATTTTAGCTATTTTAGTCTAGGAATTTGTCTATAAATTGTTTCTCAATTGTAAGAGGAAAATACTCTGAAATATACAAAACAATATTGTATTTCGAATTCTAACATAGTATCAGAGCAACTCTGAACTTTTTACGATTTTTTTTTTCGAATCGAATTTTTTTTTCGAATCCTAGAAATCCCAAAACCCAGAAACACCTAATTTCCAATCAACCTAGCAGTTCAACCGAAACCCAAAAATTACGAACCCTAAACCAAACCCAGAAACACAAACGAAACCTAGAAATCTGTGAAGTTCAACCAACCAAAATATAAACATTCAAACCATTCTCCAGAATTTTCAAACATTCAAACCATTCTCCACAGATTTCAGAGATCACAGGTCACAGTTCAGCCAATGTTCAACCAACCGAAACACAAACATTTAAACCATTCTCCACATATTTCACAGTTTACAATTCAACCATTCACAAATTTCAACCATTCACATTTAACCCAGATATTAAGAAACAAAGAACTCATACATTCAAACAAATCTAGAAATTCGCAGCAAACAAAAACCCATAAAAATGGAAATGAACCCCACCAATCCATTGACCTCAAACTCGTCATCGCCAATCGTTGTTCATCAAGACAACTCGGCATTCACAGTGAACATCATCCTGAATGAAACCAATTTTGCATTATGGTCACAACTTATGGAAATGCGAAGAGCTCGGAATAAGATAGGGTACCTTACCGAAGACACCACGAAGCCTGAACCAGGCGACCCACAACTGGAATCTTGAATTACCAAGAATCATCGGGTCAAAAGTTGGCTAATTGACTCCATGACCCCATCCCTAATGCAGAGGTTTATTCGCCTCCTGATGACAAAGGATATATGGGACGCCGTCGGCAGAACCTTCTACGATGGTGTCGATGCAACTTACTTCTTTTAATTGAATCAAAGATCATTCAACACCTATCAAAATGGACGTTCACTATCCATTATTACAGTAAACTGGTGGCTATCTTCTAAGAAATCAATGGTTGGATTGCACCTCAGGCCAGGACTGTCGACAGAGTCCTTCACTACCACTCATTCATGGCACAACTCAGGGTCTACATCTTCCTCAACGGACTTGACCCTGGGTTCGAGCAAATCCGTGGCGAGATCCTACGAAAGGACCTGCAACTCAACCTTGATGGAACGTATGCATATGTTCGGAGAGAATACTCCCAGAACAAATCATGGACGAAAATGGAGGTCCCTCGAGGTCCCCCGAGCACTCGGTTATGGTGACAAGGCACCATCGACCGGCGGGGCAGCAGGGGAGGGAGAGGCACTTTGGGGCAACGCGATCTGCCTTTGAGGGAAGTGAAAGAAGAGAAAAATTAGAGCGTGAGGAAATTAGGGCACGATTTGCTTTTGGGACACCAGCTGAACGGGTGTGGGGTGTGGGCTAACTGGGCTGCCCGAGTTGACTAGGCTAACCGAGTTGACCAAAAATACAAAATACTGGTGGACTGATGTGTTCTCATTGCGGTGAAATGGGACATTCGAAACAACAGTGTTATGAAATTGTTGACTATTTAGACTGGTGGGACTGTACCAAAAAACCTCGGAAATATATCTGAAAACGTATGGTCATCTGACAAAAGCAGATCAGGTACAACCTATAGCGAATGTGGTCCATCCAGGTATCATCAAAAACAATTTTGCACACTCTATTATTACAAAAAATAGTACTTGTATTATTGATACAGGTGCATCTAATCACATGACAATAGATTCTGATAATTTAATCTATCATAAACCCTCCTCGCAGTCAGCTATATGCACTGCTAATGGTAGTGCCTCTCCTATTATGGGGGAAGGATCTATCATTTTAATTGATATTGTTACTCTAGATATTGTCCTTATTGTTCCATCTCTTACGTATAATCTCTTGTCGGGTAGTCAAATCACTACTATCCTTGAGTGCACAATAACGTTTTGGCCTCTGTTTTGTGTTTTTCAGGATATTTTAACCCGAAAAATTCTTGGTTATGCTGTTACACGAGGCAACATGTATTATTTGAAATTAACGAAACAAGGGGGGTTAAAGCTGGGTCATGTGCATCAGACAAGAAGTATGGATCAAGCTCATGTTCTCGCATGGTTATGGCATCGACGACTCAGACATCTTTCATTTGGGTACTTTAAGAAGTTACAACCACATTTATTTTCAAGTTTAAGTATCTTGGATTTTCAGTGTGAAATTTGTGAACTAGCGATATGCCACTGTATTTCCTATTTGCCAAGTTTGAATAAAAGTGTAGAACCATTTGCAGTTATTCATTATGATGTTTGGGGTCCTACAAAGATCTTATCTTTTTCTAATACGCGGTATTTTGATATATTTATTGATGAATGTACTCAGATGACTTGGATATCTCTCCTTTGAAATAAAAGTAAAGTAGGTACAACTTTTCAGGAATTTCAGAAAATGGTGCTGACCCAATATCAATGGCACATTCGTACACTTCAATCAGATAATGGTATGAAATTTATGGATCAAGTGCTAGGTAATTTTTTAAGGTATCATGAAATTCAACATCAGACACCTTGCACATATACTCCACATCAAAATGAATTAGCCAAAAGAAAAAACAGAGAAATTATGGAAATAGTTCGTGCTTCGCTATTTGGAATGAATCTGCCAAAATACTATTAGGGTGAGACAGTTAAATCTGTTGCGTACTTAATGAATTGAACATCATCCAGTGCACTTGAATTTCAGTCTCCTCAACAGAAAATAGAATCTGTTCTCTCGGTTCCTCATTTACCAAATTTGGAGCCTTGAGTATTTGGTTGTACGGTGTATGTCCACATCCCTAAAGTTCTGAGCAACAAACTAGATCCGTGTGAAAAACAGTGTGTGTTTATAGGTTACTCGGAGTTCCAGAAAGGATATCGGTATTATGATCCTCACCATCGAAAGCTACATATAACCTTGGATGTATCATTTCGAGAATCTGAACCCAACTATTCAGGGGGAGTTCTCGGGTCTTCTCTTCAGGGGAAGAGTAACAATAAAGAGAATGAAGATATATTTGAATTAGAGGAGATGAGACCAAATTGTGATGATACCTTAGAATTTTGCCCAGATCGAAATGACCTCAGTAACAACCCCCCTATGTCTCTAGAATTACCAACGCCAACCAAGAATGTCTCTCTTCAGTCCTCTTAAGTAACTCTAAATCCTATCCCTAATGAGATAAATGAAATTCTTGTTTTATAAAATAATGTGACTAATAGATACCCACAAAGACTAAACTGGGGAGTCCCAAAGAAACAATATGAACCTGATCCAAAGAATAAAACCAAATATCCCATCAGTAACTATATCTCTACCCATAGATTATCAGAATCATATGAATTTACTGTTAATCAGTTATCTAATGTGTCTATTCCTAGTAATGTACAGGATGCATTATGAGACCCAAAGTGGACCAAGGCGATGAATGAGGAAATTGAGGCACTGTAGAAGAATAACACTTAGGAGCTATGTCAATTACCAAAAGGAAAGAAGAATGTTGGGTGTAAATGGGTGTTCACAGTGAAGTTGGAAGTAGATGGAAGTATTGATTGATACAAAGCAAGGTTAGTAGCGAAGGGATATCCATAGAAGTATAGAGTGGATTACCAAGAAACTCTTACCCCAATTGCAAAAATGAACACCATCCTGATTCTCATATCTATAGCAGTGAATCGAGATTGGGCCTTACAACAATTTGATGTCAAGAATGCCTTCCTGAATGGAGACCTTGAAGAAGAAGTTTATATAGAATTGCCACCCGGAGTGAAAACCAGGTGCTCACATGAAACAAAAGGATGCAAATGAAAAAAGGCATTGTATGGTCTAAAGTAGTCACCCCCAGCATGGTTCGGAAGATTCTCATCCACGATGAAGGAATTTGACTATAAACAAACTAATTCAGATCATATCTTGTTTATAAAGCACACAAAAGAGGGAAGGTAACGACACTAATAGTATATGTGGATGATATGGTCTTAATAGGAGATGATCTAGAAGAAAGAAAAGTTTTATAACAGTTTCTGGCATCAAATTTTGAAATGAAAGATCTTGGATAACTGGAGTATTTCTTAGGGATTGAGGTCTCAAGGTCCAAAACGGGGATATGTTTATCACAACAAAAATATGTGTTAGATTTATTGACAGAAACCAGAATGCTTGCGTGCAAACTAGTAGATACACCTATGGAAATGAATCACAAACTAGGACAAACAGAAGATCAGATGGCAATGGACAAAAGATGTTATCAACGACTAGTTGGAAAACTAATATACTTATCACATATTCAGCCAGATATCGCCTATGCAGTAAGTGTGGTAAGTCAGTTCATGCATTCACAAAGAGAAGAACATATGGAAGCAGTGTATCGATCTTAAGGTATCTAAAAAGTGGACCAGGAAAAGGACTTCTATTTTCTAAGAAGGAGGTCCAAGATATTAAAGGGTATACAGACTCGGACTTGGCAGAAAATTAGACTAATAGGAGATCGACATCAGGATATTTTAAATTTGTAGAGGCAACCTTATCACTTGGAGAAGTAAGAAGCAGAAAGTGGTAACAAGGTCAAGTGCAGAAGCAGAATACCGAAGTATGGCTCATGGTGTGTGAATTAGTATGGATTAAACAGGTATTACAAGACCTGATAATTGAGTATGGGACATCTATGGGTCTACACTGACAATAAGACAACTATCAAAATTGCTCATAATCCTGTTCAACATGATTGTACCAAACACGTTGAAATAGATCGACACTTTATTAAGGAAAATCTTGATCGGAAAATCATACAATTTCTGTTTATTCGGTCCGAAGACTAGCTAACTTATATTCTCACAAATGCATTCTCCGGAAGAGTGTTCTACGAAGCAATTAACAAGTTGGACATGATAAATATCTATGCTCCAACTTGAGAGGGAGTGTTAAATAATGATATGGTCGTTAATTACCTGTTATGGGTACTGTGTAAAGTAACAGTTAAAATAACCTTTATTTTAGCTGATTTAGTCTAGGAATTTGTCTATAAATTGATTCTCAATTGCAAGAGGAAAATACACTGAAATACACAGAAATTTATTGTATTTTGAATTCTAACACTAACTCATTGGTTAAAAAAGTTGTTTATGGTGCAACGTTGGAAAAAATTTACTAGTTAAAAATATAAAAGTAGCAAAAAAAAAAATAGTAAATCCTCGTATGAATTGGTCACTTGATAAAAATTAGTGCCATTGGCGAGCTTTTTCATTTATACTCAACGTGTTTCCTTAATTATTTACATTGTCGATGTTTTTTTGTAAGAGGTGATGAGGGTTCAGTTTGAGATTGATGAAATCTTTTAAGGTAATACATCTTAAGACTGAATGTGAATAAAAATGTGATTAAGGAGGAGGGACAGTCAATTCTTAACTATGAAAGCGCATCAGATAATACTCAAGATAAGCATTAGATCTCTGTAAAAAAAAGTGCATTTGTCCAAAGTTTTGGTGGAGGATCCTACCCGCATAAACATATTTACCAACCGAAATATTTTTTTTATTTAAGTGGAGGAAGGTCAAGAGAGGATTTTGAATGGTTTTAGATATATTGAGAATAATATAAATTATATTTTGGAGTCTTAATATAAATTATAAATTAAGGTTTTGGATGAAATGATTTCTTGACATGATATTAAGGCCTTGTTGACCTTGTAGTTATGAGTTCAAATCTCATCACTTTTATTCTATATAATGAAAAACCAAGAACAAGATAGTGTGAGTCTGTGTGTAAGTTTCAAGTCCAAAGTGTATTTATTTGAGAAGATGTGTTAAAGAATAATATAAATTATATCTTAGAACCTCATCTAATAGTTTGAGCGTTTAGATGAGATGATTCATTAATAAAATATGTAATGGTAAGAGAAAATTTCTTATACTTGTTAGCTTTTTATTTGGTTGAACTTGTTTGTTCTATTCAACTTGTTTTATGTTTTTTGAATCAAAATTAAACTAGATTAATTTTTTTTCTTCTTATCTTTACTTGGAAGTTCTTTATTGAAAAAAACAAAGGGGTATTTATGGATGATTATTATTCATAATTATATAATATGGGTCTCGTGTTTAGAACGTTGCTGTTGTCTTTAAAAAAAATGTTTGCCCCGTTGTACTCGTTAGGAAATGTCAAAGTGGACTAGACCTTGACGAACCCTGTCTCTAACCTTCCTTTCATTTACAACCCATTTCTATCCAGTGACTGGTCAAGTTTTGACCACACTTGTGAGTCTCTTCATCATCTCCTTCAGATTCCGATCAGAATAGGGTTATATGATCATCACGTGACAAAAAAAAAAGATTTTGCCAGCGGTATATTATTTGTAGGTTTCCACCATCTGATGTTTTAATGAGAGAATATCACAAGAGACAAATAGGAAGATTCCCTTGTTAAAAAACAATTGTTAAAAAACAAGGGAGTCACGCTGCAACTTGGTGCATATTTCAAAGCCATATTTATTAAAATAATAATTAGACGAGATTGCTTCTGGCTCTAAAAATATTTAGCCTCAACATTGGAGGCAACGTAATGTTTTACCGAGATATTATTGTTTTAATCATTGTTATAGAGTTAGGTTAATAATTTTATTTTCCTATGCACAATGAAATTATTTATTTATCCTTACAATAAAAAAAAATTATGCTTTTCAATTTGGGTATTATGGTATTTTCAATTTTGTTTTGAAATTGTAGAGTTGTTTTGTTGCTCTCAAACAAAATCAATATAACTCTTTCACAATAATTTTTTTTTTTTATGTATTGGCTTTATTGTTCATATAAAGGTTACTCATAAATATTATATTATATCATGTGATGACACTTGCACTTTTCACAGCATGTGCGAGGTCATCCAACCATCAAACATTATCTTTCTTGATAGCATTTGAAAGATTTTGGCATTTCTTTTGTGATGGGAAGACATGTGCACCACCAAACACACCTTCTGTTTAGCACCAATAGTCATTTTTTCCCTCCATCTTTCTCGAATACAATGTCAACCCCTATAAAAACTCAAACCAGCCCCCGTAATTTATTTTCATTCTTATATGGTCCTTGTCCTTTTGATTACTGTTTTTTTTTTTTTTTTTAATTTGAAGAATCTATAAAATTACAAATGTTTTTTAATCCCATCCCTACCATTTTTAGTCTTTTGAATCTAGTACTCATTCTTTTTATTGTTATTTGTTGTTTGAGATAATTTTTTATTTTCTTAAGATAATTTCATCCTCTTTGAGTATTTTTTTCTTCTATTAGACTCTATCCCTATTCTTTTTATTTCTATCTATTTTGCTTTGGAATTTTTTCGATTTATATCTTTTGATTTATCCTTGATTAAACCTAGATTCCAAGATTTCACTAGTGTGAGGTTTAGACAGTAGACCAAGTTTTGAAGGGTTGTATGTTTTAATTAGTTTTTTTCCCTTTTCTTTATATAATATTTTCTTTTAGAGTTTTGATTAATTATTTTTTATAGTTTTTCTTCTATAAATTTGCTCTATATTGATGACCATTAGTTTTAATGGTTAATGTAGGTTGAGTTTTTTTTTGTTTTCTTATTTATTTCAACTTCATCCTTCAACACTTGATTTATTGGAAGATGGTATTTTTACTTTTTTTTATATATGGTTATCTCAATCTTATTCCTATAGTCATGATGTTATTGGGTTAACCCGAGTTTACTTATGTGTTTTTATTCCTTTTTTTTTCTTAGTTTTTTAGGTTATCATCTACTTTGTTAGAAGTTGGTTAACCACGTGATCAAAATATTTGCATCATTATGTGATTCGAAACATATATATATTTGTAAGATTCTTATATACATTTGTTTTATTGACATACTTTTTTTTTATAATTTGTTTCACATAAAATTAGTTAAAGATAAATGTTCATATTGTTAGTTTACTCTATAGTCAATCGGTTGGTTACACATGATATTATTATATTTATGTAAATAAATATTATGAGTAATAAAGGATTAATTTATATTTAATATTCATATAATATTAGATTAATGAATGTAAAATTAGATTTATGAATCTATAATAAAGATAAAATCCATAAGATAAAAATAATTTGTATAGGAAATTATAAAGTTATAATTATGAGATTGATATTGTATCAATATATTGTTTCTAAAATACTTCTAGTATATGCTCTAATAAATATTGAATATTTATTAGAGTTGTAGAGACTGATACATATATATATATATATTTTTTTATGAAATGAATCGATTGTTCTCATTAGTTGAGGTATAGGAGATACCTAAAACTAATATGTAGATGCTTGATATAAAACATGTACACTAAACTGGCCTACATGAGAATTTCATACGGAGAGATCACCTAGATCTATGAAAAGACTAATATGACAACTGTTTAAGTGATCCTTAAACTTAAAATCACAAAGTTATCATATATAGAGAATGCTATGCTTTGATCCTCTTATATGCTATCTTAATGGAGGTAACGAAAGGTATTACATTGAGTATAACATGAACTATATAAAGATACTTGATTGACCAATAGAGAATTCATCACCTAGGTGAATTAGGGAAAATGTCTCACATGTTTTCATATAGTATCCACTAATGAATCCTTAACCAAGATTGAACGAAATTGGAAAAGAGTATCAAATCTTATTAAAAAGATCAATGACTATCATGTAGAGAACAAACATGTTCTCTAATGGTTTATCAATAAATTATTGATCAAAGAATATTAATTACACTAAAAAAAACCTATTACTAAAATATTTTTTCTAATATTTGGGGGATCAGGACATGTTACTAGACAATGCATCTAATCATCAAATATAAATTAATCAATTATTGAATTGATAATAAAATAAATTGTTGAATTTAATTAATTATGTTTAATTAGAATGATAATTTATATTTGGGCTAACATATTAGTCACCTAATGGGTCACACACATTAAACTATTACTTTTAAATTAAACTTGAATGATTTATTAACAATGAATTAATTAAAATATATTCTAGAAATTAAGAACTACAATATAATTAATAAAATTATTATATTTCTAGACATAGAAAAATCAAGTAAGGACATGATTGAGTTAATTTTTAAAATTATTCTATATTAATATATGAATATTATTCAAGGAGAAAAATAATGATTTGTCAATATATAAGGATTTTTTAGATTTTCCCTATTAATAATAAGTTATGTCTTTTACTAGTTAGGAGTTGTTGGCTGTTAGATAAAAAAATTATGTATCTCCGTAACTACAGAGCTAGCACTATAGTCATGCCAATCCTTTTATTTTAAATAAGTATTTAAGAGATTTCTCATTGGTAATTCATGTAGATTATCATTTGAGACCAAGCAATTGAACAATTTATGATTTACAATAACTTAACCTTCAAAGAATTATTCAAAACCAAATGAGATTATATCTTCTACTAATAAATCCTTGAACTCTAGATCTGTATAATTGGATTGTATAAGAAGATTTGTAAAGTGGTTAAAAGAAAGTAGAAGAAAAATAAAAAGGCCCTGCAAAAGGATTTCACGTTGCCTGTAGTGTCTAGTTGAAAGTCAAAATCATTCTACAAAGCATGAAAAATGCTGAAAAACAAAATCAATGCCTCTGGTTTTAAAGAAAGGCATCACGTGTCTTTAATAATCTTTTTCAGACTTAGAATTCAATGTAAGCTCCATATACAGGGTGATAGTTATTTCGTTTTACAAACCATTTGGTATAAAAAACCAGCAAAGGGTTTTTTGATTCTCTGAAATAGAGCTGTCGTTTCTAGAATTCTAATAATCATGAGCTTTGTTCGGATTGTAGCAGCATGCAGTGTGGTTGAACCATCTTGTAGTCAAACTCTGTTTTCGGCGTCTCTCTGGTGCAGTAGCATCCCCCTGTAAAGGTAGCGATCTTCACATGGAGTTTATCAATAAGGATATAGTAACGTCTTCCATCGCTAATTTGCTTTCCCGTTTTCAAGAGGTAGAGAATTTATTCGTATGAAATTCACGAGGGCATTCAAATTAATTGAAATTACGATGCTCTTCATTCATATCAATCAGTGAAAAGAATAGAGGGCAGAAAACTACAGTGAAACAAATACAAGCAGAGCATTACATTCTACATAAAAGGTATGAATTTGTTGTCGCTCACAAGCATGAATTATTTATCTCCGAGAATAGGGTCCTCGCGGATTGATCTATCTTTTCCTAATCCACTTAAATTAAACAAAAGCAGAAATTGACCTTGGAATACGACTAAGGATGCAACATAACCAAGAAGATCTGTAGGAACATAGAGAGGGAGTACATAACATAGTAACGATCAGGCTTGAGCAATGACAGTAGCAATCTATTGATCATTATGGCTTTAATCAGAATCACACGGAGCTGACCTCTTTCTTCCCCAGAACTCCATCAGCACAATTCTTATTATCCAACAACTGGGTTGCTGGCCCTTCCTCTTTCTTTCCTCCGGAGATGTTCTCTTCAGTGACATCTTTATCACTCATAAAGCTTGGCTGATTTGTTGACGATAAGAGCCTAGCCCACATCCTATCTGTTATAACCACGTTGTTCTGTTTTTCAATGATTCGCTGCAGGCCAACATCCAACAACAGGCTCAGCGTTATGGAACATTCACCATTTCACTTCAATAAAGAAAGTAGCACCAAATTTTAATGCTCCAGATATCTACACGTGATGGGAGGATTGTGAAACGAGTCATAAGTTATTCAGGCCCGCAGCCTTCCATAATTCAACCCAAATAAAAATGGTACTTAGCACAGTTATCTTTAAAAGTTAGGGCATTGCATCATTTAATTAATGAGAAATCACATGGACCAAATTTGGTAAGTTTAAAAATGCTTGTTTTCGTTGGGGGGGAAAAAGGAAGGAAGAAGCAACTAAGTTAAGATGTCCAGCTTGTAAATGTTGCTTCAATATGTTTCTTTCATTAAATGCAAATCAACAATCAAATATAGAAGATAAATGAAGAGGAAACAACACTAAACACACACACACACACACACACATAAACAGCAGAAGCAACAGATAAAAGACAAGGAAACTAAAGACTTTAGGCAGAGAGGAGCAGCAGAAAAAAGAAAAGGAAGCCAAAGACATAGGCAGGAAGGATCCAAGTTTAAACGAGAGGAAAAAGACAAGGTATAAGAGCTGTAAAGAAGAGTGGATGTAAAATGTGGACACAAAAAGGACATCAATGCCATATGAGAAATATCTTCACAAACTCTCATAATTCTAATGAATCGATTCTCTCTAGACAAACAAAAAAGATCCCATCAATAAAAAGAATTCTATTATATGCAAGTGAAAAACTCACATAGAAGGGTATGTATGTTTGCCTTCCATTAACGAGACCACTAGTAAAGCCTGTATAGCCAGCCATTGCTCCATGCACAGCACTTTGAGCCAGAAGTGTGCAGTACACATTGTCAGATGCATTGCTAGGTACGGCACGGATCATATACGTAGGATCTGCCGGATAAAACAAATTACAGGATCTCATCACAACTGGTCCAGTTTCGAAATCAAATACATCAGTTAAAATGTGTAATTCTAACCTATATATTTAAGGTTTATAGCCATCGTCTTCTGCCTTGAGAAATAGTCCTGCAGCAATAGGAAAGAAACAAATTTAGTTTGCAAAAGAATATGAATTGATGGAAAAAGCAATTGTTCCTGGATAATATATATAAGATGTTTGAGGTAGAGTTTGAGCTGGATTCAAAACCTTGATTCTATGTGAAATCCACAAGCCAACATCTTGAAGAAGCTTGTTTCCTGAAGCATCTTGCTGGTTCCTTGATTGCTTGCTTTCAGAAAGCAGCTCCTGTCCAGCTCCCTCGGCTATCACAATAACCATGTGCCCATTTTCTTTCAGCTGCTTTTCTATGTATTCAAAAAGCCCACCTTCCCCGTCTAAATAAAAAGGTGACTCTGGAATCAGGCAGCAATCCACATCTCGGCTAGCAAGGGTGGCATACATTGCAATAAACCCTGCACGTCAAATTCAATATAAGGATTCCTCACAGAAAAAGGAAAGCCATGACAGCCAGTGTATGAACTTCATTAATTCTTTGGTGAACTGTATTATTTCTTTTTAGATTCCTAGCTTAAAGTCTTCCAATGTTACCCCCATAATGATTACACGTGTCATTTTTTCCCTTTACCACTACATCGCTAACAAAGAGCTCGTTGTTTCACATTTTATTTCATTTTTTCCTGACGCTTATCTCTCGTATTGTTTTCTCTTAAATCACTATATATGCTGTAGCATTTCACAAAAACACTTAAATACATGAAACGACTCGAGCAAAATTCAAAACAATAGGCTTTTTAGTGGGCGGCAATGGGACTTTTTGAAAAAATAGGAGGGTAACACCAGGAAGTTTTAAATTGTAGGGGCAGAAGAGGAATATTGATGAAAATACAGGGGGGGAAATGAAGGTTACCTTAATTCTATAATTTTTTTCTATCAATGCTCTTACTATTTTTTTCAACTCTCAGAAGCATTTCAATTACTCTCAATTCTCTTAGCAATATGATGACTCGGCTGTGAGTTGATGACACGGAACTTCTCAAAACAACGTAAGCAGTGTAATATTCACAAGGTTTCACGTATATTAGTTATGTGACAGAACAGAAGTTTATTAGAGAGCTTAGGTGCTTGCTTGATGTTAGAAATTTTACATCGTCAAAACAGAAAGTGGTGCTGAGTTAAAAAATCAATGGCTAACGAGATCATATAGAAATTACATAGGGGAGCTACATTTAATTCCCAGCCATGTAGCTTTGAAGACACAGCTACATGCACGTATTCTGGTAATTCCCACCTAGGACACATATAACTCTGTAGAAGGGACATGTCGAGGTGAGAAAATGGACAAAGGTAGGAAGAAAAACTTCTCGGAGTAATGTTTAATCATACAGTTTTATATGATTGTTCAAGAGTTAGGATTTAATTATTTTATCATTAGCAGTTAAACCAATATTCACCTTTTTTTTTCTCTCCAGTAGTTAAACCACTAGCTATATCAACTACGGTTTCCAGGATGTATTGTCTAGGGATTTTCAGGTTTCCAGGAGAAAGGGTGTTTCAATGGTGTTTTCTTGAGTTTCTGTCATATTGACAACTTGAAAATAGTATTTTGGGTTATATTTCCTGTTCCTATTGGATTGAAGTTTATTATTTTGTGGTCTGGGTTCCTATTTTTTATATCCCCCCTGTAGAAATTTCCAAGTCAGTAATACATATATATATATATATATGCATGTATGTATGCATTGATTTACAAAAAAAAACCTAGTTGTTCTTAGACCAATAGGATGTATAAGATCAGCTTAAATGTTGAAATGAATCTCAAATTTTTCAATCATAAGAGTCTAGAGTTCCTTTTCTTCTTCCTGCCACGACTTGAGTCAGTATATATCACGTTGGAAACCTCTTTGTAATTGACTATAAGGCTCACTATTGTTAATTAGCAAACGGAGAGTGCATGAAGACTTGTAAAATTACAGATGATGTCAGGATAAGAATTGAAGCATACCACTGTAGCGACCCATCAGCTTCACGAGACCGATACCATTCTCTACACTTTCAGCCTCAACATGGGCTGCATTAATAGCCCGTTGGGCCTCCTCGACAGCAGTGTCAAAGCCGAAAGACTTGTCAATAACCTACCATACCACGTGTAAAACAAATTTGACAATGTCTTCCTCTCGTTGTAATGGCTGATGCATTTTGAAATAGGATAAGAGAGTACCGGAATGTCGTTGTCAATGGTTTTGGGAATTCCGGCAACAACGACTTTGAGACCTCGCCTTCTAATTTCCTGCAAGATTGAAGAATCGACTTCAGTTTCAGCCGTGTGATTTCAAACTTGGTCGAAAATACTCCCCTAGCTAAATTTCATGCATCCATCGATGTCGAGGTGCAACTAGAGCATATTACCTCAAATATCACCGATGCCCCTTTCTGAGTTCCATCTCCTCCAATAATATAAACCTGGTTGGTGAGGAAACTGTGGATAAATTTCTGTTCTCGGGAAAGGTGGATAAATCCCCACTAGGTTCCACTCACCTGGTTAATGCCGCGATCCTGAATGCTGTCAACAATCTTTGAAGTATCATGGCCACCTCGTGATGTCCCAAGAATGGTTCCGCCTCGTTTATGAATGTCATTCACGACCTTAGGCGTGAGAGCAATTGTGTTTCGAGCGTAGAAGCCCCTGTATCCACCCTGTAGATTCCATTATACTGTAAGTTTATGATCCATGGCTTTTGGAGGGAGAAAAGAGCATGCACTCAACCTACTCATGACTCCATGGAACTGCAATCCTGTTATTCACAAACAAATATAGTATCGAAACTTTAAAAAGAAAAGAAAACACCATCGTTGAGCTAGTCTTCTAAATCCGGGAAAGGCATCAATTTCAGCATGCAGGTTTAGGTCAGGCAGAATCTCTTTTTCTGTTTCCAATTACGAAATGTTCACCAGTTTTTCTTTTTATCAGGGTACATAATTATGTTCATACGAAATCACAAAAAGAAAAGTTGTGTCTTCATTTGAGTAAAGAACCTCAATCATTGAAACCCAAAGAGATATAAGAAAAAGTAGAAAAGGGATAAATCGGAGTCCAGATCTTAACAATAACTCACTTCTATCCCCAGCACTCTGCTCACACCATACATATGGTACAAGCTGTACACTATTTCTCTGATTACAGTGTTGAGTCCCGGGCACAGACCCCCACACGTGACTATGCAAGCATGAACTTCATCGGAATCAAAATAGACCTGAGAAATACCCAGACACGTGTAATTAAACGGAGAGTCCATATTGTTTCAACATTCAACAGCATGGTAGCCCATAGAAAACAAAACCTTTTGACGGGGTCCGGCGCGACGGAAATGTATCCCTCTGGGACTATCCTTGTGAGCCACAATCTAAAAAAAATGGGAAGACAAAATTCACTATACAAGTAGAAAAATCTCTGTAAGCAATCTGACTCATCACCCGCACAGACCATTCATCTCCCTTCATTTCACTGCGGAAACCCTCGGCATTCAAGAGGGAAGTTGCATTCTGGATTAATGGATACGGCTCTAGTATGTCTATTTATGTAGAATGCTACTAGTAAATTGTTCATGAAATAGGTTACCTTCTGCGGAACAGAATCATCCACATGGACAAAATATTGCCTGCAACAAAAATTAATAGCAATAGTTATTGCCATGCTAAATCCAGTAATCTCCCTACAAATTAAATGGGATGCTATTTCATAGTCTGCAAAAGAGATATAAAATTACACAAAGATGAATCAAATTACTTGACAACAGAGTAAGCAGGATTGTCCTGTAGAGGATTGGAACAAGTCTGCACCCAAATAAATTAGTTTTAAATAATAATAAAGAGTATATATAGGAGGGTTGGCGATTCCAGTTGGATTGATGAACAGCAAAAACGTACAGCAAGACCAGGAATGTAATCGGTGAAATGAGGAACGTCTTCAAGAACATAACCAAAATCACCGGATATGATCTTGGGCTTGGAGACGTCATTGGATACCATGGAGAATGTTGTTGAGTATGATGAGTATCGAAAGGGACGGGAACCAACGAAAGTAAGCGAAGAGAATTTCCTAGAACTCGAAGCTTCGAGAAACCGTGAAATGAAAGCTGGTGATGATAATGTGGAAGTAGACGATGATTTAGGAGCGAAAATCGAATCCATGCAATGACTGAGAAATCCAACCGGAAAGTAAATACAAAGGATTAGGAATTAGACTGACACCGACCATGCTTATTATAGCCCAGACAACGTTGACCTTCGTTTATTTGAGGTTCTTCTTTTTTTAGGCGATGATGTTGCTGGTTTCTTAACCAAACAGGTGGCAAGCAATCAGCTACCAAGCTATCTTTCCTTTTCTTTCATGATTCTGTGGGGTGTTTTTTTTCTTTTTTTTTAGTCACAAGGGATTCTGTGCTTCCTTGAACAGCCACTGATTATATATATTGAATTGAAATCACAAGCAGAAGGTTTTTTTGGGTGAGCAGATCACGGGAAGAAGAAAGCAGAAGAAAGCTGAAAGGAGCAAGGAAGGAAGGAAGAAGAGAAATATTATAGGTTCTCAGAAAGATTCCTGTAATACATAGAATATTCATCAAATTGATTGAAGGGAGATGCTTTCTTTCCTCATTTGGCAACACTGTCCGTACTCATTTGCCAAATACCCCGGGTTTGAAACGAACTATACATATCTTTCTCTTTCTATATTCATTTTATACAAACAAATAAATCATATAAGCTTTTTATAATTTCCCTTTTTAAATTCTAATTTTCTTCATTTTATTTACCGATCATTTTCAATTACGTCATCTTATTTGCTAACACTAGTTGAGGAGTCCAAATTAAGGTAGCTGATAGAGATGCAAGGCGTCCCATGTTGCGACAAAGTGATATCATGCCACTCCTTTATGCCATGGAGGTTTGATTACTCTAAAAGGCCATGCGAGACAACTTTCTTTTTTCTTTTCTTTTTCATAAAGATACAATCTTTCAGTTTTAATTTGGGTGATTGGTTGTCTATGGTTTGACTCGACAGCCAGAGTAGCTCCATTCATGATCAAGCCAATCTTCCATTAATTTTGACTTTTTAAGGGACGTAGTGACGTGTGTTAGATTTTTATTTATTCCAATTACAGATAATAAAATAAAAATTCTAACAATAACCATCTTTCTTTTGCCCTTCTCCTAGAGTCCTCGCCGACCACTAGACATCCTCATTTCCCCTCACGACATCGAACATATCTATGTGGCTTATGTTTGATGGCGTTTCATTTGATTTGTCGTTCGGAATGAACATATCGTGATAACAAAGAATTTATGATCTGTAAAAGAGATATTGAATTCGAGTTAGGGCTTATATCCTTATAAGAATCTAGAATAATAAAAAATTTATTTGCTCACATGAACCCACAATATGCACTTTCAGAAATGGAGTTTCCTCGCATTAAAAAAAAAGATTTGCTTTATCTTATTCTACTTCTTTCCCAATCCAACTATCCATTTCTTTCTTCGACTCTATTTCCATTTTTATTAAGGCGGTGATGACCTCTTCTAGATGGATACTACTACGCTGCGGGCATTCATAAGAAACATTAACAAATGGGGGTGTAAGAACATAGATTCTAAAATAAGGTTTACCATTTGTATTGGCTGATGCTAGGTTTGACATAATTAGAAGACAAATTACAAAGATCAGCAATGCGTGTTGCTAGAATAAATCGAAAGACCCAACTATAAGAACTTTGAAACAAAAGCTTCATGGATGAACAGATGAAAATGAGTAAAGGTCTTTTTGATTCAAAAAATAAGGAAAAAGATGTAGCCCTAGCCCTTCCAGCAGCTATATATATCGACATGCGTGTTTCCATGAGCTTAGCAACCCTGCACAATAGAAAACACTATGTGATGATTATGATCCAGTTAAGCAAAAAAGAACCTTAGCACGTCACCCAATAACTGGAAACTCAAAGCTCCATTAACCTTGGAAATACAATTGTAATATTGTAGTGAAGTCAGAGCCAATGAAAATTAACCATAACATGATCAATTTGAAGAGTCAAGCACTAACGGCTCCCAACAAACTCAACAACTTCATATTGTTTTTGGTTATTTCTGTTATTCTGTTATCACAGGAGTTTGTTGCAGTAGAAAATAACAACTTGTCAAAGTTAGTTACACTGAAGGCTATATAAGCCGAGAACTATCATTCAACAGAGTTGAACTCAAATAATACAATTCTTGCGTTTGAAGTCTTCCATTTTACCTCTTCTAGACTACAATAATCATCTGTTTCTTTTTACAAACTAATATCAGAGCCTGAGAATCACAGTTTTAGCACACAAAAGGAGAAGAAAGATCGATTCAAGCAATTTCGCACAACCCAGTATTCCCAAGTTTGATGGTGACTATGAACATTGGATATATTGATGGATAATCTCCTACATTCAAAGGAGTACTAGAGTGTTATTGAGATAGGTTATGTAGAACCAACACCAGGGGAAGTCCTTACGGCTGGACAAAAGAAGAACTTGGAGGAGATGAAATTGAAGGATTTTAAAACCAAGAATTATTTGTTCCAGTCAATTGACAAATCTATTTTGAAAACAATTGCTCAGAAGGACAAGACAAAACAACTATGGGACTCAATGAAGATCAAGTATCAAGGAAATGCTAAAGTGAAACGTGCTCAACTTCAAATTCTGCGAAGGAATTTTGAACTGTTGGGAATGAAGCTTGGGGAGTTTGTGACAGGGTATTTCACTAGAGTATTGTTAATAGCAAACAACATGAGGAATTTTGGAGAATATGTGTCTGAGGTAAAGATTGTGGAAAAAATATTGCATACACTGACTAAGAAGTTCAATTACATTGTTTGTTCAATAGAGGAATCAAAAGACATAAGTCAATTGACAGTAGATGATCTACAAAGTTCATTACTGGTTCATGAACAAAAATTTCAAAAAACCAGAGAAGATGATCAAGCACTGAGGGTTTATGATGAAAGGATAAGGAGCAGAGGTCGAGGGATGATCAACTTCAGAGGAAGAGGCCCTGGAAGAGGAGCACAGATATACAACAGAGCCACAGTTGAATGTTTCAAATGCCATAGACTTGGACACTTCCAATATGAATGTCCTAACTGGAACAAGGAGGTGCATTATGTAGAGCTGAACCAAGAAGATGAGATGTTGCTGATGTCTTATGTTGAATCACATAAGAGAAGACGAGATGATGCATGGTTTTTGGATTCAGGATGCTCAAATCACATGTGTGGAGAACAAGGTATGTTCACAAATCTTGATGAAACCTTTCAACACTCGGTTAAGTTGGGAAATAACAACAGGATGAGTGTGACTGGAAAGGGGAGTGTGAAACTGAGTTTTAATGGAAAAAATCATATTGTCAGTGAAGTGTATTTTGTTCCTGAACTTAACAACAATCTCTTGAGTGTTGGACAATTTCAAGAAAATGGCTTGCCTATATTGTTTAAAGATTGAACTTGCAAGATTTATCATCCGGAGAGGGGATTGATTGTTGAAAGTAAAATGAGTATAAATAGAATGTTTATTCTATTGACTGAAACTCCGATAGCCTCTAGTGATCAAAGATGTTTTCATACAAACTCTCAAGATCTATGTCATCTTTGTCATAGACATTATGGACATTTGAGCTACACTAGTTTGCAGGCATTGCTACATAAGAAGATGGTTCGTGGACTGCCTTAGTTCAAGGTCACGGATGAAGTTTGTGCAGATTGCAGCATAGGTAAGTAACGAAGAGATGCTATTCCAAAAAAAAAGTATATGGAGGGCAACTCAACCATTGGAACTAATTCACGCAGACATTTGTGGACCTATCACACCTATGTCTAATGGTGGAAAGAGGTATATTCTATGCTTTATTGATGATTATAGTCGAAAATCATGGGCATATCTGCTAGCAGAAAAGAGTTAAGCATTCCAACACTTTAAAGTCTTTCAAAAGACTGTCGAAAAGGAGAAGGGATTATATGTCAAATGTTTAAGAACAAATAGGGGAGGCGAATTTAATTCAAAGGATTTCAATGATTTCTGCAAGCAAAGTGGAATTAAGAGGCCATTGACTGCTGCATATACGCCACAACAGAATGGTATGGCCAAGAGGAAGAACCAAACTGTGATGAATATGGTGAGTGCATGATGACAGAGAAGAAGTTTCTAAAGAGCTTCTGGCCTGAGGCAGTGGTGTGGACTTTTTATGTCTTGAATAGATGTCCAACAGTAGCATTGAAAGACATGACACCACAAGAAGCATGGAGTGGGATGAAACCAACTGTTGAACATTTTCGTGTTTGCCTTGCTCATGTTCATGTTCCACATGAAAGCAGAAGGAAATTAGATGACAGAAGCATTTGTTAACAAAAAGAGTGGTGGTGAGTAGAGATGTGGTGTTTGAGGAAGAAAAGGAATGGAATTGGGGTGAAAGTCATCAGAAGCAAATTTTAATACACTTGGAGTGGGGAGACCAACATGCAGACAGTAGTGAATATAATGAGATGGGAAGAGATGAAGAAGCAAATGGTGTGAATGGCGAAATGAATGAAGAATTCGAAAGAACAGCAGAGAGTGAAGAGAATGCAGCCACTGCTGCAGCAGAACATGCAGATGCAGAGGAGAATGCAGAAAATGCAATTAAAGATGCAAAAAGGATTTTTGATGTAGAAAATCAGGTTGAAGGGAGAGTGTGTTATGCAGCAGTATGGATGAAAGATTATGTTTTTGGTGAAGGCTTGAGTGAAGATGAAGCATATATGGCCGTAACAGTTGTTGAAGAAGATCCATTTTTGTTTGAAGAAGTAGTGAAAGAAAAAAAATAGAGACATGCATTGGATAGTGAAATAATGTCCATTGAAAAAAACAAAACGTAGACTTTAGTAGAACTGCCAACAGATGTTAAGAGAATTGATGTTAAATGGGTGTACAAAACTAAGTACAATGAGAATGGGGAGATTGATAGATATAAGGCACGACTGGTGGCAAAAGGATACTCGCAAGAACATGGAATAGATTACACAGAAGTGTTTGCGTCAGTAGCTAGAATGGATAGAGTAAGGATGGTCATAGCCATGGCTGCTCAAAAGGGTTTGAAAATTGAACAGTTAGATGTAAAATCAGCTTTCCTCCATGGAGAATTGAGCGAGAATGTTTACGTTGAACAACCAAAAAGATATGTGAAGAAAGGTAAAGAACATATGGTTTACTAACTACACAAGGCTTTGTATGGATTAAAACAAGCTCCACGAGCTTGGTTTAATCGAATCGAAGCATACTTTCTGAAGGAAGGGTTTCAGAGGTGTGAGTGTGAATAAACATTGTTCACAAAAAGAAGCAATACTGGAAAGATTATAATCGTAAGTATTTACGTTGATGATCTAATCTTCACTAGTGATGATGATGGTATGCTGACAGAATTTAAGAATTCTATGCTGATAGAGTTTGACATGTCTGACTTGGGAAGCATGTGTTTCTTTCTTGGAATTGAAGTTTTACAAAGATAAGATGGTATCTACATTTGTCAACGAAAGTATGCTTTAGAAATTTTGAGAATATTTGGGATGTTGGAAAGCAATGAGGTGAACATTCCAATTATTCCAGGTTTCAAAATCAGCAAGGATGAAGGAGGAATTTTCATAGATGAGACACATTTTAAGCAATTGGTGGGAAACTTGATGTACCTCATGACTACAAGACCAGACATGATGTTTGTTACAAGTCTTATAAGTAGGTATATGGGGAGACCTACAAATCTTCACCTACAGGCTGCAAAAAGGGCTCTCCGATATTTGAAAGGAACTGTGAATTATGGTATTCACTATAACAAAGGAGGAAATGGAAAATTGCTTGCTTTTACAGACAGTGATTACGCAGGAGATATAAAAGACATAAAGAGTACAAGTGGTTATGCTTTCTTGTTGAATTCGGGTGCAGTATCATGGTGTTCTAAAAAGCAACCAATTGTCAACAACGGAAGTTGAATTTGTGGCAGCAGCTGTGTGTGCATGTTAGTCCATATGGATGAAAAGAGTGTTAAAGGAGTTAAACTACAGTGACGAAGATTGCACTAATATCTGGTGTGATAACAGTTCTACCATTAAACTCTCAAAGAATCATGTATTGCATGGACGCAGCAAACACATCGATATGAGGTATCAATTTCTAAGAAATCTTACAAAGACAGGTTTGATTGATTTGGTTCACTATGGAAGTAAAGATCAATTAGCTAACCAAGCCACTAAAGGTTGATGTTTTTCAAAGGCTTTGAGGATTACTGGGGGTATGCGATATTGCTGAATTAAGCTAAGTGCTTTACAACAACTTGCTTAAGGGAGAGATTGAAGAGTCAAGCACTAACGACTCCCAACAAACTCAACAACTTCAGATTGTTTTTGTTATATCTGTTATTCTGTTATCACACGAGTTTGTTGGAGTAGAAAATAACAACTTGTCAAAGTTAGTTACACTGAAGGCTATATAAGCCGAGAACTATCATTCACCAGAGTTGAACTCAAATAATACAATTCTTGACGTTTGAAGTCTTCCATTTTACCTCTTCTAGACTCCAAAAATCATCTGTTTCTTTTAACACAATTTGCTACAGCACATTAGGAAGTATATGCATATTTATTTTGTTAATGGATCAATGGTCCTTTGTTTTTGCCAAGTCCTGAACCACTGTCAGCCTGAGGTTATTTTTTGTTAAAAAACCATCACCAACCTTAACTTTTAGCATGGCATATAAGTGATATGAGAGCTACGTGCGAGAGAACGTGCGACGTGAAGCGAGACAGCCTTGAATGGAAGAAGTGGGTCATTAGCAAAGTGGGAGTAGTGATCTCCTTATTCAGTTATTTTAATTAGTGAATCCTTTCAGTTATTTGAATTCTTAGCATAACACATGTTATTTTCCACGTGTATTTTTTAGTTATTGTAAGTAGTGGGTACTGGTGTATAAAAGCCAGTAAACAGATGAATGAAGTATGCATGATTACGCCTAAAAAGCTTTCCTCTTTCTTTATCTTTTGAAGTATCTATCTTTTGTCAAAAATTCTACACAGCAATAAGGTACGTAGGGACTATACCTTTGTACTTGCTGAACCAGTGGTTCTTGGGAGGCTCATCAGCCAGCTGAGTTGCTTGTGGTTGAGCCTCTTTGCCTGATAGATTGCTTGTTTGTGAACTGCATGCTTCAGAGGTCATTTATGTGGGAACTAGAATTCTAATAACTAACAATGTAAGAATTTACGAGGGACTAATTATTTTAAATGATGTTTTAATTTAAATTGGAATAGAAATAAAAATTTCTCGAACATCATCACAAGTGAGGAGAAGTCTTGTCTTTGCTCCAACAATAAAATTGACATTGTGCGCTTGATGCATTCTAAATAGAATGACAGTCAACAGTGTAGGCGAGAGATAATATTTGCTGGAGTAGAGGGTTGGATGGAGTGGTTGAGGCAATGCTTGACAAACAAATGTATTGGAAACCACATTAAGATATGATGTTTGAGATTGTTCTTACTGCATGCCAAGGTGCGTATCCGACACATCATCAAATATATTTTTCACAACAATTTAGCAATGATTTGTAGTTAATCTAAATGCTTTGAATTGAGAAATATATGTTCTGTTTAGCTAGCTTGTAATAATTGATGGGTCACTAAAGTTCCTAGCATAATTAAATATAATGATAATCCAATTTTTTTTTCCACTCTACGTACCAACCATAAGAAAGTTTGTGATATCTTTTCCATTAGTGGCGCATAATCAAGGCAAAACCTACATAAATTGTAAAATAATTATAGTGCATATTTTATATGAAACATGAATGAATTTGTAGACATGATAAATGGTGCATGAAGTTTAGGAAAAAAGTAGGTAAAGAGGAAAGAATATGAAGAAAGATATTGAACTTTTTGGTATATAGGTTCATACAAAAAAAATTTTAAATTTTTTTCTATTCTCATGAATTTGGTCTTAAAGCGCAAAAACAACATTAGAGGATTACAGAAGCTAGTACACCTTCACAAGTAGCTGGCCGAAGCTAGTAAGATACAATCCACAAGCAATTGTACTAGGAAAGAGAAATTGTATTTTTTAACAACTACATATAAATCATAAAGGAGGAAGAAATATATTGATGATAGAGAGGTAGCAACTCTAGTATGCCAGGGTTAATGTACAGAAGAGAAGAGGTTGTCGCATTTGAAAATATGTTTTGAAAAAAGCATCAAATGAAGAAGAATTGGGAATCTAATGGTAACATAATGCCATTACAATTAACGGCTGGAGTGTTTGAATAGTAGAGTCATCAAAATACCTTGCATTATCACCCTATAGAGTTATGCACATTTAATCACCCTTTTAACAAAGAATAGGGAAACATAATAAAAAAAACATTGGGAAAAAATAGTTTATTAAGTTTCGAAGTGAACCTTATAAATTCAAGTATAAACTCTTTTTTTTCCTTCTATTGTTTGATGTTTGATAGTGAACCAATATTTTTTCAAGTGGTTGAATAACTTTAAGTCTTCTGAGAACATCTTAATAGAATAATAAGTGCATATGTTAGTTTTAGATGGATAAGCATTCATATTGAACAATAAAGAATAATTGTGTATAGGTTCGATAAAAGATGGAAGGATCTTGTAATACACCATCCTCGTATGGACCTTGATTGGTTCACTAGAAGATATAAAACCCATTAGATGTAAGTGAATTTTTAAGCAAATTGATAGACATGGATGAAAAAATATAAATATATAAAGTTAGACTAGTTTCTTAAAGGTTATAAACGAAGACAGGATGATCAATTTGATGAAAACTTATTTCTAATAGTTGTTTTAAATTTTTGTGGATTTTACTTATTATAGTTGCATACCATTAGTATGTGATTTAATAAATGGATATAAAGACTAAATTCCTGAGTGAAAATATTTATATTCATATGACACAACCAAAAAGTTTTGAATCTAAAGATTTTTTCAACAAAGCATGCAAACTACTTAAATCAATTTATGGACAATAGCTAGATTTAAGAAGTTGGAATATGTATTTTGATGAGATATTCAAATAATTTGATTTCATAAAAAATATGGATAAGCCTTGTTTGTAAAAAGGTTAATGATAGTGAAGTTGTATTTTTAATATTATATATAGATAACATTATCAATATAAATCAATATTCCTTTACTCTAGTTAGTTAACATTTTGTTATCCAAAAAATTATTTATTTATACATAAAGAGGAGAATGAACCTATATACTAGTAATAAAGATCTATAAAGATAAATTTAGAAGATTGATTGGATTATTCCAATTTATTATAAAGACAAGAAGCTAAAACAATTTAACATTGGAAAATCCAATGAAGGAGACTCGCCAATTTTACATGGAATATGTCTATTTAAAAACATGTGCTATAAAACTTAAATTGAAAGAGATATAATTAAGAAAAACACATTATTTTTCAGATATAGGATTCATCATGTATGTGATGTTGTGTAAGAGACCAAATTAACATATGCTTTGAGCATAACAAGATGATACTAATATTATCAAGCCATTTCCCTAACAAGATTCTTATCAATATGTATAGATATATGGTATGAGATACATGAGTTATATACTTTAGTGCAAGTGGGAGATTGTTAGTGTATTCGTAATGTAGTTAATCATTTGGTTAAACATGGCTTTGACTTTATTCATACAACATATATTTAGTGAATCTAAAAGAAAGACAAAGTTATTGGTAAAAAAAATGGTTTGCAGAAACAATTATAAAAATATTATTGAATTGTAAAACGGTATACTTGATCTTCAAATATAGATCAATCTATTTTTGAATTGATAATAAATTATATTATTTAATTTAGAATTATGATTTATATTTGGACTAACTTATTAAGAAGTTAATGGGATACACATATTAAAAACTATTAGTTAGAAACTAAAGTAGGATAATTTATCAATTGTTACTTTGATTGTAAATAAGTTTTAAAAATAGAGTAATACAATATAATTTATATAAGGAATTAGAATTCTAGACTTAGACAAATCAAGTAGGGACTTGATTGGATAAAAGTCTAAATTTATCCTAAAAATATATATAAGTTATATTATTCAAAGGGAAAGTGATATTTTGCCATTTATACAGTGATTCGATTTTTCTTATAAATAGAATATTATGCCTTATATTTTTAAGAGAGAATTTTATGAATGTTAAAAAACATCATTACAGAGAAACACTTGAAACTCAAAATGAAAATCAAAGATATAGCAATTCTCTCTTCTAAAAATAGTTTTAAGAGATTTGTCATTAATGGTTCATATGTATTATTATTAAAGACCAAATAATTAGATGATTTATAGTTTGCGACAACCCAACTATAAAAGAGTTTACCACACCTAAAAAAAAAAATATAATATTTTCTAAAACCCTAAACAAATTATTTATCAAAAAAATTTAAAACTTCAAAATAAAATAAAAATTATCATCCCCATTGTGTTAAAAAAAAAAAAACCTGGGTTACAAAAATATTTTTTTAATCACTCAAGCCTAAAATTTAACACAAGCCGAACAGAATCCATTGTAATAATCTTCATATGCTGCAATACAGGTACCAGTCAAGTTTCTCGACATCTGGTCTTCCTCATAAAACGACTGCATTCAGTGGCTTCCACTGATCAATCAATCCCGAAATAATGCCAGCTCAATAGATAAAATAAAAAAATGAAAATTGAATCATCAATGAAAACCACAGATAATTAAATTTAATGTAACTTTGATAATAAACTACCAACCATAACAGCTTGGATTTCTTTCTCGTCGATTGTGATTTCATAAGATAATGGTAAACAAAAAAGAAAGGGCAACTAGATGAACCTATTAATACCAAATTGTAAGCAAATGATTGAAATTTGAAAATAAATATATTCAACTGATCGAATTAAGAACACAAAGGTTTTTCCAAGAACTGATTAAAACATCCAGTACGAAAAACGGGTTCAGTTAAAAAAGCAGGAGGTTTCCTGGTATCTTCCCGTGTCTTTTTCACCTCAAATTAAGTGGAAACAGGGACTTGGCGAATCATGTGTGTAGTATACAATTCCATGAAACACCTGAAAGCAACCGTCTTAAGGAAAATGGTGTGTCAACCTGGTGAGACAGGGGAACTAGATGGCGACCATTAATATTATCAAGAAAAAAGCTCTCCCTGTGATGTAAGATGACAAGAAAGACAAAGAAGTGTGTTTTACTTGCACAGGTTTCTTCTTTCACTTCTCTTATTGCTCCACACAATATATCTTCCGACAGCAATAATACATGCATGTTATTATTGGCATTCAAGTATGCAGCGGGAAAAAAGAAGAAGAACATTCAAGTGAAGTGACTGATGAGAACTATCACCTTGGTGATATATCCAGTAGGCATCTTTCCATACTTTGTTGCAACTACATGGGCATTTTTTTCTTTCACAGCTAAGACCTACTTATGACGATTTTACTTAACTTCCATGTGAAGCCCAGCAAGAAAATACAACTTGATTAAAAAACTGAAATTGTAAATACGAATAGAGAAATCAGATACTTGAATTATACTTGTATATAATTCCTTCTTCTTTTTTCACCAACTCCGCTTGCAATGATAATCAAGATTCACTACAAGAAAATTGCCCTGTTTGCAACGGAGGCAACCGTTGCAAACAATAAAGGAAGCCGTTGCTAATATTAATTAGTAACGGCATATCCAACGGAAACAATCCGTTAGGAAGACGCCGTTTCAAATTTCACTTGCAACGGATTATCCGTTGCAAGTGAATTTTCAACGGTTGGGCAACGAAAAATCTGTTGCCAATAGCAACGGATTTTCCGTTACAAATTCATGGTTTGCAACAGCTAGTCCGTTGCAATTGCAATGGCTGGTCCAAAAAGTCAGCATAACATTTCCTGGTTTGGCATGGTGGTATCTAAAGGCAGCTATTAATATCAAGTTGATAACATATATATGGAGTGGTAGTTCTTAAAATTAAATTTAATCATTACCTGAATGGCAATTTGAACATGATCAACTTGTTCCAATACTATTTTGACTTCTCTCCCCAGCTAGGCTGCAATTTGTTCCAACATCAACAGAACTTTATTTCATACTAAAATGTGCGTGACTTTATTTAAGAGCGCGCTCTATATATGTAACGTGTAAATGTTTGTTGTCGAACCTTCAACTTCTGATTGGACAAAGAAGCTCTGAGGGCCGAGGCAAAAACATTAGCACTGGAAGGTGTTAGAGTATAAATATGGGGTATGCTGTTGTAACACACAAGGTGAGTGATAGAGTAACATTCGATACACAAAAATTCAAATTTTCCTCCTCTTCTCTCTCTCTCCCCTCTGTTCTCAATTGTCTTCTCTTCTTCTCTATGTGAACTCTTCATTCTTCTGATCTCAACATGGTATCAAAGCTATTATGCTTGCGCATGAATTGATCCATGCTTCCGCAACTGATCATTCTATGCACTATTAAAAAAATATTTGGATCTATTTTTCCTATTCTAAATACAGTTCACATCCAGATACAGTTCACATCACCGGCAACTGGGTCATCGACCGGCGACTCAATAGATACTTATGCGGCGGCCACAGAAGTCGTCGCCCAGTTTAGTCACGGCGACCTAGTGGGTCGTTGTTTTCATTGAGTATCCAGAGATCTTCACAGATCGCTAGTACTCCGGTCACAAAATGGGAGAGGCTAGTGGCCTCTCCTTCTGTCAACTGAGGAGAGGCCACTGACCCCTCCGTTTGTGGCAAACGGCCCTTCGAGGGTCGTCACTGCAATCAACGGCGACTCGTAAGGGTCGCTGTTCACTGGACGAGGAGAGGCTAGCGGCCTCTCCTGTCGTAAGTTTATTTTTTTAATTTACTTTAGTTACACATGTTATCATTAACAACAGGTCATAAAGAATAATTTGGTTACACACGTTGTCATTTACAACAGTTTACGTAAAATAACAACACTACTTCATAAATTGAAAATCAAAATAAATTATTCAATACACGAGAATCACTAATGAATATACTGAGCAAAATAGCATAAAGGCTGGCTCTGATACCACATATTATACATACTTTATATAATCGAATGCTAAATATATATAGCAACGGAAATTTAGATTATAAATACCTCCGGCCATTATTTCTCAAGTACCAAAATTAAATGAATTCCTAATTGCAACAGCAGCAAAGCTTTTCCCAAAGCAGCAACAACAATACAAATTAATAAATGTTTTACAAGAGGAGCCTTCTGATCTATGCCTACCAGTAGTCGTAGATGGAGTACACAAGGTATTATTTATAGGTAGATCAAGGACACTCACTAATTTATTTTCCAATTTTCTCCTTCTATCAAGGAGATAATTAGCCATGATCAATCAATTGATCCCCATTATCAATCAATTGATCCCTGTGATCAAACCCTATGACCTATCTCCATGGTCATGGATTTACATGATCAAGAACATGGGTGTGTCATAAGGGGCACAAAAGGTAATTTCTAACAAAAAGTGCCTAACTATCTAAGGACGAGGTGCTTAGATTGCTTCTTCGCTTAAAACAGATGATAGATGCTAAAACAATTGAAGAAGAGATAACATTCTGTGGTGGTGGCTGCCGAGTCCGTCGTGGTATGGAAGGAGAGCTAGCCATGCTTAGGCAATTTATTGGTCAGCTTCAAGACCTTTTAAATCTCTATGGCTCTCCTTTTCCTCCTTTTGATTCTTTTCAATTCTTTCACTCTCATAACCAACAACAAAAAAATCATAACAATGATAACAACAACAACATCCTCGAGACAACAGCCTAAGATTGATGAGCTGGAGAAGGTGAGGAACAACCAAAGCTAGTTTTCAAATGGAAAAGTTCAAGTTGAATCACGTCCCATTGATTCACATGCTCGATCACCACCACCATTGATACTCGGTCAAAACTCATCTCAATCAAAGCCTCCACATCATCTTCTCATCAAGAAAAAAAATCATTCAGTCCTTGTTCTTCAGCCTCTAGATGCATTGATTCAACTGCTCGATCTTCACAACAAGATGAGTCACTGAGTAAAGTAGCCAGTAGAAAACGAGTGCAACACCTATCAACAAGCAATCCCTCTGGCTCTACATGATTGATTTCTGATGTAAGAGGTGCTCGGTTGGGGTACAGGACTTGCTCTCGTAGCTCGGCATCATCTCGTACTTCTAGTATATGTTTATCAATAAAAACAAGCAAAACAAAACCACCAACTTGAACGACTTCAATAGATTACGTGTCACTGCGATCAGTCTCGTGTGTAGTCCATCAAGACTAGGGATTGTCAAGAGAAGGACAATGATTGCCTCAGCACATGCGGCGTAGCCTAGCACTACTCATTCAAGTGCCATTGCTGCTTCAGTGATTTCTAAGCCTCCGGTGGATAGCAATGGTTCTCTCTCTGCTTCTTTTTGTTAGATGAAGAGGTTAGAAATAGAGGGTAGGGGCACCAAAAACCCTAGACTTTGTGATTTGTATTGTGGTGTCATTTTGTGTGTAACAAATATGTGTTTTTTGATTGGTTGAAAAAAAAAACATTGAGAATTAGCAAATGAATTCTTACATAGATCAAGAAATTCATCAACAACTAGAATATGAAATACAAATTATATCCCCTCTCTTCCCTCTCTTCTCAATTTCTTACACAAACAAATGAAATTCAAACAAATTCTATCTCTTCTCTTCCCTCTCGTCCCTTTCTTCTCAATTTCTTTCACAGACAAATGAAATTCAAATAAAAAAATAGACAAATGAAATTTCTTCCCTCTATGCTCTATTTTCTTTGCCATCTAAGCATTCTTCTTCTTCTCCTTCTCAGTCTCTCAATTTCTAAAATCTCTCAATCAAATTTAAATTCATCTTTCTTTTCTTTGGATTTTCTTTTTCTCTTTTACATATTGATTTATGTTAAAAAGGTGTAAGTACTCATGTATTTCGTTTTCATTGCTGTAATCTCATGCTTGGTTTATTAAAGCAAGAGATTGAGAGGGGATGTTAGAGTATAATTATGGGGTATGTTGTTGTAACACACAATATGAGTGAGAGAATAACAATCAATATACAAAAATTCAAATTCTCCTCCTCTCTCTCTCTCTCTCTCTCTCTCTCTCTCCTTTGTTTGCAATTCTCTTCTCTTGTTCTCTGTGTGAACTCTTCACTATTCTGATCTCAACAGAAGGTAGTCAGCTAGGATCAATAATGACTCCATCATCAAATTCATCAAGAAGTTCCGCAACCAAGCCTAACGAAGGTGAAGGCGGAGATATATTCAGCGAAACAATTATAAATCTAGTCATATTCTTGCTTGTTATGGAACCATCTCACCTAAAAGCTTAAGCTAATAAGTGAGGGTCCCAAGATATGATTTTATATTATTCTCTAACATACACCCTCAAGTGAAAGCTCTTTGGGCTTGAAACTTGCACATGCCCACATTACCTTGTGCTTTATTTTTTTTATCAAATAGAATGAGGGTGGAGAGATTCGAACTTGTGACCGCTGGGTCAATAAGGCTCTGATACCATGTTAAGAAACCATCTCACCTAAGAGCTTAAGCTAATAAGTGAGGTCCTAGAATATGATTTTATATTATTCTCTAACAATGCTCATATAACAATCCTAGGAGATTGTAGAACTGAAGAGCTGAGCCCTGTAAATGACGTTCCTTCAAGAAACCTACACAAAACAAGAAAATCAATTCGGTCACAAATATTTGATCACAGTTCTCAGCTTCAAAATCACTCACCTCTTGATATTCCGGTGTACATAACAACTTCTTGTCCATGAAGTATCAGGCACCACCTTCCAACAATATCGTGTGACGACCATTGCCACCTATTGAACATTTCTTTCGTTATCATCATCCTTGTTGCAACAAGATATCTTTTAGTTATTACCATTAGCACACGCGCACATATGACAAAGTGAATAAACTTCAAATTAAATGTGGTTCATTCTCATTTGGAGGAATTGTTTTTCAAAGGTGGGCTTGCCTTGTGGCTCATGAACTCCTAAAAGAAATAGTTTTATGTCACGATAAGAGATTAGCTATATCTTGGTTAGTGAATGGAAGAAAATGAATGTATACCAAAGAGATTGCGTATTTTGGTTTCAAATTTAGCCAAAATATTAATTTTGGGGTTAATTGGACATCGTTTGTTGAGGTTTCAAGTTTCAGGTCTAATGAAGTTTGATTAATAATGTTTTTGCTTCAACATATCAACCCTTATCGTAAATTACTCAAATTGAATATTTTTTTCTATTTTGATTGAAATCGCACTTTATCACAAATTATAACTCAATTGGACATCTTTTACCTTAGGTTCTAGATTCGGGCTTAACTTTTTATAAAAGGGTCTATTTTTTATGTTTATTCATCACCTTTAAAATTCATTTTTTTTCTATTTTTTTTTCATTTCTTGCTGCGTATTTACACCATATCTAACATATTTGGGTTTCGGTTCATCGTTTTGCATTCTTCATTTTTTTTTGAGTATTTAATTTTGTCCATATTTCAGATAGATTTGCTTGCTACTCGCGAGACTATTATTGTAGTTTTGTTTTGCTAGTTTACTGTGTTTTTATTGCTTCTTAATTCATATACACCTATTTGGATTGTGCTGCAAAGTTGGTTGTATTTGGTGTTGATTTCAGTTCTGTAAGAACCGCAAGAAGGTTGAGACGAGAGGTGTGATGACATTAATAGTGGTTCAACAAAACACGAGTGATGTGGGGATTTTTGAACTGCTAAACAATTTTTACAAGTACTATTATGTCAGATTAGGACAACACATAACCCCCTCTTGAGGGTGAACTTAAGTTCCATATGAAAGTCATGACAAAGATGGTACATTTTGTGATAGACTTGATAGGGTGGATAAACATGGTAACAAAATTGGTACAAGTACACATGATGCAAGCAAGGTTTGGGTTGAACCAAAATCAAGCAATGATAGTAGGGTTAAAAGGCCAAGATGGACTAATTATGAGGCTTATGAGGAGGATATTAATGATATTGGTGATGATGGTTTTGAGAATGAGACCATATGCCATAGGGAAGGTTTTAGACAACCTAGAAACGAAAGGGATTTTGATAATAGAACTAGGGACCAATTCGAACAAATAGGAAACTTTCATAATTTATGGAACGTGATGATGTAGATGGTGATTTTGATGTTATCAAACTAAAAATACCTACTTTTCTAGGTAAAAACGATTCTAAAATGTATTTGGAGTTGGAGAAAAAGGTGATTAGATTTTTGATTGCCATAACTATTCGGAGGTGAAGAAGGTGAAATTGGTTGTCATTGAATTCATGGATTACATACTAATTTGGTAGGATGAGAATGTGATTAGTAGGAGAAGGAGTGGAGATAAGCTGATACTGTCATGGGAAGAGATAAAAATGTTGATAAGAAAGTGATTTGTGCCTAACCATTATTATAAAGATTTTTATATGAAATTAAATGTCTGCTCTTATTTCTCGCCAAATAACAAAAAGGCATTGCACTATTTAGTGCGATGTTCATCTCAAGAATAATTTTTTTTTGTATTTCTTTTATCGACAAGGGGATTCATTTGATTTTCTTTTTAATTTATTTTTTACTCTTGGCCTTGCCCTCTCCCCTTATGCCCTATCACGAGTGATTACTCCCCGACGCAACCTTTTTTTTCCCAATCTATTACATCCATATATAATTCTAATTGGGCGGCCGTATTTTGACCGAAATTTGTTCTTCTATTGTCATTGGACAATTCTTCCATAATCGACAATAGTTTTTGAAGCTTCTCGGGCGTGGCCCGATTGAGGTTAAGGTCCCGCACGACAGGTTTAAATTAGGGTTCTGAGTCCATGGATGAGTATATTAAAGAGATAGAGATCACAATGATTCAAGCCAATGTGATTGAGGATAGGGAAGTTATTATAGCTAGATTTCTTAATGGGCTGAAGAGAGACATTGTAAATGTTATAGAGTTATAACATTATGTGAAATTGGAGTACGTGGTTCATATGGAAACAAAGGTGGAGAGGCAAATAAAAATAAGGGGTAACGTACGTTTTCATAACACTTCGACTTCATCTTCTTTAGCATGGAGGCCTAATCTGAAGAGAAGGGGGGTTTTCAACCAAAGTCTTATATTCATGCAAAGGCCAAACAACCTAAGGCTAATAAGGATGCTTATACAGATGGGAAAGGTAAATTTGAATCTTAACGTACTCGTGAATGAGATATTAAATGTTGTTAAGTGTTTAGGGAAGGGGCACATTGCATCTCAATGTCCAAACCAAAGAATTATGCTTACAAGAGACAATGGGGAGATTGAGTTGAAAGTGACAAATCTGAAAGTGAAGATATACCATATCTTATGGAAAGGGAGACCTTGGTTATAAGACGTGTGTTGAACATGTAGAACAACAACAAGGTGTGTGGCAAGATAATCGATGGTGGTTGTTGTGCTAATATAGCCAGTGATACACTTGTGAAGAAATAGAATTTGATCTGCATTAAGCATCATTGACTTTATAGATTACAATGGTTGAATCAATATGGTAGTATTGTACTTTCTATTTGGAAGTATTATGATGAAGTTATGTGTAATGTAGTCCCAATGCATGCTAGTCATTTACTATTAGTCGTCTATGGAAGTTCGATCAGAAGACAATTCATGATGAGTTTAGAGATGGGTTCATTATTGTAAAGAATGGTAAAACCCACTGTTGTACCTCTATCTCCAAAACAAGTGTATGATGATCAAATGAAATCAAAAAGGGAATGTAAGTATAGGAAGAGTGAAAATTCATGTAAGGATAATGGTGAGAGAAGACCATTAGATTCAAGTACTCTAAATCATTAATTAAATAGGCTGATAATGGAGGTTAAATTGGATAATTAAATCATTAATCACTCTTGTACCTTTTGCATGGAGAAAATTGTGTTTCTCGGATATGTAGTAACTGCATAGGGTATTGAGATGGATGAAGAAAAGGCTAAGGCCTTTAGGGATTGGCCTACACCCAGTCTGTAACTAAGGTAAAGAGTTTACATGGACTTGCTAGCTTTTGTAGGAAGTTTGTGAAAGACTTTAATACTATTGCAACACCTTTACTAAATTTGTGAAAAAATATGTTGGATTTAAATGGAATGATGAACAAGATAAAGCTTTTAATTTGATGAAAGATTAATTGTATTCGACACTTGTTTTAACTTTTCCAGACTTTACAAAAGCTTTTGAAGTTTAATGTGATGCCTTATGTATAGGTATAAGAGTTGTGTTAGTGGAGGATAAAACACCTATTGTGTATTTCAATGAGAAACTTAATGAGACAACCTTGAATTACCCTACATATGAGAAGGAGTTATACGCTTTGATAAGAACTTTAGAGAAGTGGCAACATTACCTATGGATCAAGGAGTTCGTGATACATTCATATCATAAATATTTGAAGCATTTGAAAGAGAAAAGTAAGTTGAGTACGAGACATGCCAAATAAGTTGAATCTATTAAAACCTTTCTGTATGTGATCAAGTATAAGCAAGGGAAAGAAAACATTGTCGCTGATGCACTTTTGCACAAGTATGTTCTTTTATCAACTTTAGATGCTAGAATGCTAGGATTTGAGCACATAAAAGAATTGTACAAGTACGATAATGATTTTGCTATTGTTTTTGATGCATGTAAGGTTTCAACCTCTATAAGGTATTATAAGCTTGATGGATACTTGTTTAAAGAAAATCACTTGTGTTCCATTGACCTACATGCTTGAATTGCTTGTACGAAAACGCATGATGATAGGTTGATGGGGCATTTAAGAAAATCAAGGTGAAAATTTTGGACGGATTTGAGAGCTCGATCGTACCTCTGTTGTTCCTAAAAATGAAGGAAAATGAAGATTCAAGGCTAAAATAAACTATTATTGGATAAATCTGTATAAAAATTATGTCAAAAGGCATAATTATATTTTTATAGGCTAATTGGATTTAATTGGGGGCCAATTTAAAGTATAATTATGTTTCAAAATAATTTAGGGTCCAATTGAAGAATTTAATTAAGTACAAGGACTTAATTAACTATAAATTGATCAAATTAATTTTATTAAGGGCTTAATTGATGAAAAATCAACTTTGGGAGCCTAATTCGGGTTCAATTAAGAAGATTGGAATTTTTGGAGACCAAATTTAATTTTTACCAAGCCAATTGGATGAAATCATGAGCAAAATCGAAGACAATTGAAAGTTTAATGAACAATCGAGGGTCAAATTGCATAAATTCGAGACCAAGGACTAAGGGTATTTCATGATTTTCACCCCTGATTTTGTCATAGATATCACTGGGACAAGAGTACATGGGTAATTGACCAAACAAAATTATCTTTTATTTTTTTGGAAACACTGCAGGCGCGTCATACGGACGCGCCAGCATTGTTTTGCCCGCACGTGACTTTCTGGAGGCGCATGTAGCATCTTCAGGCGGTGGAAACTAGGCTTTCGCCATATCACCTAGTGCACCTCCATGCCCTCTGACTCCCGACGAGGTGCGTGTCAGGTTAATTGGGACGTGTGATCATTAGTGGACGGTTTTCATTCCCCCCCGTCTGTTTCTCTCTCCTACTACCAGAAGTATGGTTCGGTCATTCATATTTATGGGTGTTTCATTTCAGTCCCTGATCTTTTGATTTTGTTTTTCTTACTGATTTCTTCAATGTCAATTTCAATTAATTTCAATTATGCCCTTCAATTCAAATTGATTATATGGTATGTTTCATTTCAGTACTTACTCTTTTGATTTTTGGTTTGTTTTTTGTTCCTTTGATAATTTTGGTATGCAAGTTTTAATCTTTTCTAATTTTGTCTTCCAATTGAAATTGGTCATATATACTACTTTTCATTTCGGTCCTTATTCTTTTAATTTTTTCAACAATCGCATTGTATTGTTTTTTTAAATCCCTTTATTATTTTCAGTCCTAAAATTTTGTCCTTCAATTGGAATTAATTTTATATTTTGTTTTTCATTTTGGCACTTATTCTTTTAATTTTTTATTTGGTATTAATTCCTTTGATTTTTTGGACCTTCTTGGATAATGTTTATTTTTTATCCTTATTTATGTATTTATTTTTTTAGTTTTGTTTTAAATTTTTTTCATTTTATTTTGTATTGGTTTTTATTTTTATTCGGTTCCGTTATGAAATTTTAATTTATGTTGGTTATACTACATTTTATTTTTTTAAATCTCTTTATTGTTTTTCGATCTCAAGATTTTGATTTGTTGTAGGTTTGTCATTCAAATGGAATTAAGTTTTTTTTTGGCACGTATTCTTTTAATTTTTTTATTTAGTATTGATTCCTTTGATTTGTTCGGTCTTTCTTGGACAAATTTATTTTTTGTACATATTTATTCATTTATACTTTTAGTTTTTTTTTTAAAATTTTTATCATTTCATTTTTATTAAAGTTTTATTTTTATTCGGTTCAGCTCTGAAATATTAATTTATGTTGGTGATCATTTTAAAATTAATATTGCTCCTTTTTTCCCTTTGTTTTTTTTTGTGTGTTTTTCTGTTATTTTTATATGTTTTTCAGATGAAATGATTTTATGATTTTATTATTTGTGCAATGATAATGATAATTTTAGTGATTGTTTTTTTGTAAGAGTATTTTGCTTTATTTTTAATTCTTCAAGCCAATTTAATGATTTAACTGTTTGGGCAATAATATTGATAATAATTTTAATTGTTATTGTAAAGATAATGAGAGTAACATAGAGATGGATTTTCAATTTATGTTTTCTTCACTTTGGAGATAGAAAATTAACTACTTATTTTTTCTTATTTGATTATTGGAGGTGTTTTCAAAATTTATATTTTGTTTGTTATGTTTAATTTAAATTGAATTATAAAATGAACTTATCTTAATACAGGAAATTCAATAATTTAGATATCCTAATCTTTTTTTTAATGATAATAATAATTTTATACTGTTATTTTGTTAAAACCTACTAAATAGATAAATTTATATCCATTTAAAATTCAGACATTTTATAGAAAACTTATACTACACAGGATTTTTGCACAGATTTATTATTTTTCCCCAATTTATATTATAGTAAAAAAATCTTATACAATTAATATATTTTTACACTGAAAAAATACGGTCTCTCGCGACGAGGCGCTTGGGCATTGGTTAATATATAGATGTGTGTGTGTTGTTGATTTTAAACTACAGTTGTTGTAATAAGGAGGGGTGGTGGTGGTCCATCAAGCACCCTGCTTATAGGCCTTGCAAATCAAGCAACCTCGTAATTCCTCTCTCTCTCCCTGTGGGCAACATTCATGGGAAAGAATCATGATCATAATAAGCACTCTACCCATGTGACCACACCTTCCTTTTTCCTTGTTTCTCTCTTTCTCCATAATAACTACTCTCCACACAAAATTCGCTTTACTGTTTCTCCGTGGAAGCACACAAAAGAGTTTAATCCTTCATGCCCAATATATTTGAACAAAAATCAAGCGTATATGACCATGCAAATTAACATCTTGTTCACTCGGTGTCATGATGCATACATTCCTTTCTCTCTTTCTTCACTTGTGGATAAATATTTACACCCTTTCGAGCCAGAAAATACAAAGTAGTTGAATTAAATAATAGCAGAGAACAATTATAAAGAGCAATAGTAGTAAAAGAGATGCTTATATCCATAGTTTCTATTAAATTCATGCTTAAATATCCATAGTTTCTATTAAATTCATGCTTAAATATCCATAGTTTTTATTATACAAATTAATGTATGTACGTATGTTTTTTTTATTGCCTGTCTTAAATAACAGCTATGAAATCCGTTTCTTGCCTTTTGCTTTAGTAGTCAAGCCCTCAAAACAAAAGGTGTAGGAGAGAGAAGGCTCTTAAGCTTTAGAAAACCCAACTGTTTTTTTTTATATATATATAAATATCTCATATAAACCGCTTACAGCGGGTTGCTTAAATTAAGAAAGGCTCTTAAAGGAGAGTACCGAGCTGCTTTTCCTTTATCTCACTTGCTTCGATCAGTTAAAGCAAGCAGCTAGAGAGAGCGATCCCTGGTGATTTCCATGGTTAAAGCACAGGTTTATAGCTCAATCCCCCGGCCCCTCTTTTAATTCTCTCTCTCTCTTCTATCCTCTCTTACTGCAACTAGTTTTCTTTTCCTTTATTTAACCAATATATTTATATTTATAAATCTCTTTTGCGAATATTAATTTCTCATCTGGGTACGAGTTCTTCTTCTTCTTCTTCTTCTTCTTGGCTTTATTTTCTTTGTCTAGAAAATATTATAGCTAGGTTCATATATGTTTATAGCGCCCGCCTGTTTCCGTTCCAAATACATAGTTGCTGAGTTAATTTCGTTGTTCTTTCGTTCAATCAATATCTACCATTACTATACTTTTCCTTTTAATCTTATTATAATTCATCCATATATTTTGGTTTTCAAGAGATATTAATGATGATCATATGCCTAGCTAGGAGTGTGTATGTATATATATATACATGATTAGTACAAGTGCTGTTTTTCTTCTCTTTCCTCTTGCTAGTTTACATTTAAACAGATCTCAAATTGATGGTTTGTGCTGTACAGATACATAGCTAGCCGCGCGCAGGGATATGAGTAGCGAGCTGCTGTTCCGAGTTGATAAATTCAAGAAAGATTTCAAGAGTTACGTCAGGGAGGAAGAAGATATAGCAGTATAGCTAGCATCAGCTGTGCGGTCGAAAACGAGCCATGACTAGTAAGAGTAATATGGCGGCTTCCATCAGCAGCTCTAATCTCATCGATGCAAAGCTTGAAGAGCATCAGCTGTGTGGATCCAAGCAGTGCCCCGGCTGTGGACACAAGCTCGAAGGAAAGCCGGTAAGATGGAGAATTCATCTCCTCATATTCATTCCTTTCAAATAGATTTTTGATCATGAAACAAATATTGCAAAACAAAAATTACAATATTAATGTTTTTTTCTGTTTTATTCTGACCTAGCTACCTTTTATTTTATCTGGCCGGCCCCTTTTCTTAATTTCTTTGGAGCAAAACAAATTGTTCCTTTTAGATTTTTAAAGTGAGCGTTTGTTTTAACTTGGATTTGAGCTGCGTTAATTTGCAGGACTGGTTAGGTTTACCAGCAGGAGTGAAATTTGATCCAACCGACCAAGAGCTTATAGAACACCTTGAAGCGAAGGTGGAGGCCAAAGACATGAGGTCTCACCCTTTGATAGATGAGTTCATCCCTACAATTGAAGGGGAAGATGGGATTTGTTATACCCATCCTGAGAAACTTCCAGGTCAAATTTTTCAAAACAAATATCACCTATATATCTTTCTCTCTCTCCATTGTTCAAAGTTGTTAGGTTTGACATTTTATTATATTCTGAAATTAAAAATAAATTAAAGCCTAGTAACATATATATATATATATATATATATATATATATATATATATATATAGGGAGGCTAATTAATTTGTTACAAGTGTTAGATATCCTTCCCTTGTTGATTTGTTAAGACTTTGGATGAATTGTATTGCGTCACCGTTTGTTGCACCTAAGCGAACCTAACTTTGATTTCCTTGTAATCTTTAATTCCATGCAGGAGTCACGAGAGATGGGCTAAGCAGGCATTTCTTCCACAGACCTTCGAAAGCTTACACAACTGGAACAAGAAAAAGAAGGAAAATTCAAACCGAATGTGACTTGCAAGGCGGAGAAACAAGGTGGCACAAAACGGGCAAGACAAGGCCCGTCATGGTCAATGGGAAACAAAAAGGGTGCAAGAAAATCCTAGTCCTCTACACCAATTTTGGCAAAAATCGAAGACCCGAGAAGACTAATTGGGTCATGCATCAGTACCACCTTGGTCAGCTTGAAGAAGAGAAGGAAGGAGAGCTTGTGGTGTCTAAGATATTCTATCAGACCCAGCCAAGGCAATGCAATTTCACTGATAGAAATGCACCCATTGGTGAAGGAAGCAACGACCCTATCAGCCGAAGAGACAGTGGTAGTGGGAGTTGTTCCTCTAAAGAAATAATTCCTCAAAGAGACGAAATATCGGGAACCGGGCCACTTGCCGTGTCAATATCAAGTTGCACTGCGTTGGATATTCATCAATTGAAATCTGATCATTTCGGCTTTACTCCGTTCAGGAAGAGCTTCGATGAGGTTAGTATATGTTTTTTCATTCACACACACACACACAAACTACATATATATATATATATATATATATATATATATATATATATATATATATATATATATATCTTCTACACATTTTTTTTTCATCATTTGCAAACAATATTGCATGTATATATATATATATATATATATATATATATATAAGACAGTACTGTATTGATTAGAAATTTTATGAACTTCGAAAAATTGAGATGAATGCAATGCCCTTCTTGTTCCTAGCATATTTCTATTATTCATGTATCACGCAACATATATAAACGAAAGAAAGAAAGAGAAATGAACCCAAAAAAAAAAAGCAAAAAGTAAAAATAAAATTCTAGCTAGCGTTACTTTAATTTCTCATTGATCATTGCTTGCAAACTCAGCATGAAAATCTCTTTAAACCTCACTTGATTATCTTCGTCAGCTAACTTAACCACCGAGGAAGATCGAGACCGAGTACGTAGTGAGTTGCACTAATGAAAACGAAACCGCTATTCAAATTAAAACTGAGAGAGTGAGCAAAGGCATGAAAATAAAAAAGTAAAGTAGGAAGTAGAGCTTCAAGAAAAATAAATCTTCACTTGAAGAGGTCTGAAAATAGACCAATTATCAAACTTTTTAATGGGTTGCGTCCATTTCAGGTGGGGATAAGAGAGGCTTCAGTAGCAAGGGAAGCCTCGGCGTCAGGTACATGCGATGAGATTCAGGAGCACCATCAGAGGCCACATCACGTGGCCCATGATCCCCATCAGCAGCAGCAGCAGCAGCAGCAGCAGCAACTGCACCACCATCACACCGCGCATCACCAGATTGCGACTGCGGCCTTCCACATCAGCAGGCCTTCCCATCCGATCTCCACCATCATCTCTCCACCTCCACTCCATCACACCTCCATCATTCTTGATGAGGACCCATATCATGTGTCTAGACTAATGCTTCAAAACGAAATCCAGGTATTTAAACTGATCAACCTAATAATTAACTATATATGTGTCCTCAAATTTCTTTCAAATCTAACGACAACTAAATTGAACTTCGTTCTAATTTATATGGCTTCCAATTTTATTTTATTTTTTTCCAAGAGTACCAAAACTTCTCCGCACTGGAACATGAAATTTTAAATATTGTGCGTCAGTTCACGTAAGTTGACACCACAAGGTTCAGGACACTGTTCGTCAAATTAAAATACCTAACTCTAGGAGAGAAATAAAAACATGTATACATGGAATTTGACATAGAACGGGAAGGTCAGAGAAGGAAGTTGATAGCCATGGTGATACATATTGGAACCAGCTACGACACCTTGATCGACTCTCCTTCTACCTCCTCTCTCTCTCTCTCTCTCTCTCTCCACCCAAGAATTAATCATAGTTGCATTTTAAGTTTTTCTTTTGTTCCCTTGCAATAGTAGGAGAGATTTGGGGATCGAAAATAAAAGTTCCCTAAATAAAATGTCACCCTCAACTGAAGAAAGTGGTGTTGCTCATTTTGTTGTACAAGGAGAAATTACTTAGTAACTTTTAGCGCCTAGTCAGTTGGGTGCCATAAAATGTCTTGTTGCTTTGCAAAATACTCTCTCACTCTGAGGACATGATGGTTAGTGTTGATTTTCTTCTTCTTCTTTTGATATATTGTGGATAAATGAATGCAGCAGCAGCAGCATAAACTGGGAGGAAGGTCTGCATCTGGTTTGGAGGAATTCATAATGGGTTGCACTTCAACTGATGTAAAAGAAGTGAGTATGAACTTTTTGACCCTGAAATCCATTTGCCATGAATTCCAGCAAGGAAAAGAATAAAGAAAAGGTGAAAAAGGTTATATATTTAAAATAAAAAAGAAAAGAAATTTGATTTTAAACCATTTTCGTTATTACTGGCTGAGAATCTGAGATTACAGTTATTTTTAAACTAAAGATATGGAATCAGAAACCTTTTCCTTTTCTCTTTTCTTCTTTTCCTTTCAAGTTCTGAGTTTTTAATATGATGCATACAGTAATAGCCTAGGAAGAACTTTATGTTAATTACTTCACTGGGAAGTTTTCGTTATATTCATTGAAGATTTAAAAACATAAGCTTAGTTACAAAATTACTTAGTTCCTTGCAACATGCAAGGGCTTCACCTTTCCTTCTCCTCTCAAATGAGGATGAATGGTAAACAATTTTTCCTAGTTTGGGTGTCATATATCGGTCTGCTAAAGAAAATAAAACAGAAAACAAAATGCAGCCCAAAATGAAAGCAGAACACAATTCCAATCTAAATCCCTCAAACCATTTTAAGGTGTCTACAAACTGAGAATTTACACTACAGTCGCGCCTTATTTTGTCAATTTACAATTTCTTGTAACAGAAAGCATATAATTAGTGCTGGCTACAAAATAACTTTGTTGATGTTTAGCCCAATAACATGAGATTTCGAGTTAAAATAGTTTATTTAACACTATTATATATCTATCTAATTTGGTTCAATAAAATAATATGCCAGATAAAGAAAAAAGAATTGAAGAGCAGTAGGAAAGATTCGATGTTTCAACTAAATACTTTTATATAAGAAAGGTTGATGATAGCGACTTTTATCATGCGTGTCCTCTCGATATAATACAGTATCAGACAATCTTATCGTGGAGGATGGAGATTAAAAGGACAAACGAGGCAGCTTCATTTGTTTGTTTTTATGTGAAATTTTCTGTTCAAACCAGAAACCCTAGATATTACTCACAAGTTTGCGTTTTTTATTGCAGGAGTCATCTATTACAAACCCACAAGAGGCAGATTGGCTGAAGTACTCTTCCTTCTGGCCAGACCCTGACAACCAGGATCCTCATGGGTAGGACCAGAGAATAAACAAAACCCTTACAGACACTATCATTATTCATGGTTGCTTGAAGCTACCCTTATGTTCTTTTCGTTAAGAGGACCAAGTGATCATCATCTGCTGTGCTTCCTCTTTTACTTTATTATTACATGCCTATCGGTTGGTCTAGTGGCTCTCAACTGAAACTAACTGTTCCACGGTCCATGTTGGAGAGAAAGAAAAGAAGAAGAAAACAAAGAAAGAAAGAAAAAGGAAACCAAGAAAGGCTGCTCTCTACTGACAGTATAGAAGGACAAACAAAGACCCAAAGCAAAATCTTCGTACATGAAAATCATCACCATCATGATTACGCTATCATCCTTTCCGTGCCCGTACTTATTATTTTATTTTTTAAAACCTCCTGCATTATAAGTTCTTTTATTGCTATTAATTAGACCAGAACTATATATATAGCGAGTAGGTTGTGCAAATTGCAGGAAAAACTTTGTTAATTTATTATGCTTATTTCATCTTAAAGTACAGATACATAGCTCTCGTAAATCTGTTTATGATTTGCTTATATTCACTACTAGAAAATTAAAAAAACATTCCATCCTATTGCCATCATCATTAGTGACTGAAACATTTTATCAGCATGTTTCTCACCAAGGATTTACCTTCCATCAACAATTCAAATACCAACAAAAGCTTTGACGGAATATCTGCGTGAAAAAATAAGATTTTACTGCTCATTTTGTTGTTGCCACCTAAACTAACGACAAATTATCCCCTGTATTTTTCATAAAAAAATACTTAAACTTTATTAGAGAATAATATAAATCATATTATGGGTCTCATCAAATAACTTAACTTTTTAGGTGAGATAGTTCCTTGACATGGTATCAGAGTCTTGTTGATCAAGCGATCACGAGTTCGAATTTCACTACTCTCATTCTATTTAATAAAATTAAGCACAAGGTAGTGTAAACTTGTGTGAAAGTATCAAGGCCAAAGGATTTTCACTTGAGGAGATGTGTTAGAGAATAATATAAATAATATCGCGAGACCTCACCTAACAGTTTAAATTTTTAGGTGAAATGATTCATTGACAATTACTTTCGAATAGAATTTGTGCCAACATTCCCATCAAAATGGTCGATAAGATTCTATGCTCATCGGTGATTTCGTTAGTGTTTCACTAATGTTTTTTTTAATGTTTAGTTGTTATAAACCTAATTGTATTTTAAAAAAGAAACTAAATTCACAACAACAACAAAAATCACAATCATAGCGGAAATGCATCTCCCTAACAATTATTTTATAATACAATTTTCACAATTAATCTAAATATTATATAAACTTTTTTTTTTCATACCAAACATACAAATTTATAAAAAATGGAGGTCAAGGGGAAGAAAAAAATAGTACACCAGAAGGTCTTAAAGGGGAAGGCAAATGTAAAGTCATATATGCACGTATGTGCTCCCAATACATCTTTTTTTCATGTTTGAACCATGCTCTTATGTTTTTTCCTCCAAATTAGGAAACTAAATAGATAGTTGCTATTCAATCTTTTTTTGATTCAACTCATCAACATCTAGTAATGTTTGGCTTGGGTAAAAATTTGATGTGCCCACAATTGACACAATATGACTTCCCTTATTTTTTAAGTTGATGTCATAAGTATATCATAAACTTGATCAATATCGAGTCCATTAGCGCACCAACCCTTAACCATAATTGAGGATCATGAGGAGGATGAGTGGAAGTGACGTCATTAAATTTCACAATCATATGGTTGTTATATATATCCTATGAGATTGAAGGGAAGACAGTTCAAATCTTGAATTCTTATTAATGATTAGGCATGAAATTTGGTTCAATGATTAATGTAACTATTGTTTTTGTTTTTTCATATGTTACATCTTACAAAGAGATTCCTAGATTTTTTAAGCAACTCTTGTTAATTTAGTGGTGAGAATAGGGAGGTTTTAAAGAAAGAAAATGGAAAAGCTAACTCTAGTAGCAATCAAATGTGATTTAAAATCACTCTACTTTAAGAAATAAGTTTATTTTCTTAAATATACTTATTAAAAGTAAATGGCTTTATTGTTACTTTGTAATCCTTAAATATTCAGTTCTCAAAAAAATCAAAATCCACAATAGATGAACTATTCATTTCCAATGATCAGTATACTCAAGATTATGAATAAAAGAAACCCAATTGATTTTTTTTCATACTTGAGAAATTAAATGTATAACATATAAAGAAACATTGAAAAAATCTCTAAAAAAACATAATAAATACCCATGGAGCTCTTGCTTCCAAAAACATTGCTCGGCAAGTTTCATATTCACCATCACCTGAATAAAGTTTTTTAATTTCCGTAGATACTTTATCTTGGTGCTGCATCATAATGACTGATTAGTCTGGTTGCGTGACACGATCTATTTACATTTATTAATAAATAGGTAATCATTTGGATAATGCAAATGATTTCGCAGCTCCGATAGAGAGTTGTATCTGATTCTTTAAGATATTGATGTTTTGCCAAATATTAGATTGTTAAAGATATTTTTCTCCTCCACATGTCATATCAAGTTCACTCGTCAATGGTAAGTGCAGAGATACAGATTCTCTCTCCATGATTTCCTCTCATACGTTACTAGTCTCCATAATTTCTTTGTACAATATAGGTTACTAGCACAACTGAATATGCAGTGATTATATAGTTCATTATAGAGCACAATAGACAGCCACAATGTTAGTTGTGTTAACAGTTACCTATTCTTGTAAATTACTATTGAATACCATAACAGAAAAAGACAAGTTAGCTTTCTTGCACTTTGTGCATTGTTTTACAAGAATATGAAATGTGCTATAATTTTTTATTCTAGATTTCCATTGAGTTACATGTAAACAAATATATGATAAACCATAATTTGGGTTCCTATCTTGGGTTGAATAGTTATTTAATCAAACATCAATCATCAAATAATTAGAAAAATAAATACAATTCTAAGTGTCCTATATCATTGAGCATATGACTTGTTAATTTCAATTAGTAATATTTTGCCATATATTAAAAGATTAACCCGTAAAATGGATTTTTCTTAACACATACGCAGATATAAAAGAGAAAGTTAAAACACTAATACCAAGTTCAAATAAGAAAGAGTATGAGAAAAACTATTAATGAAAAATTTTGGATTACAATTTCGTAGTATAGATTTATTCATTTCTACTTAAATGAATTGAAATTTTAAATCATGAAAAAAAAGTTAAGTATCGGATACCAAGTTGGGAAAAAATAGAATTCTAATACAATTAATTATATAAAATCTGGGTTGTGGTTTTTTAATGAGTATGGGATCATAACTATTTCCTATTTAAACACAATAGAAACAATGCAAATAAATATAATTATAATAATTGCAATAACACCTAAACAAAATTATGATAATATATATAAATAATTAAATTTATATATATATGATAATATAATTAATTTTTAAAAAAATGATGTCCTACAATGAGGAAGCATCCACCTAGTATGTGTATTATTAGAGCGTATTTCATTAAACGATCACAAGTATTATCCCTAGACATATGTAAACTTCAATTTTTCTTATTATTATATAGAATGGTTCAAGCTCAAAATATTTTAAGGGAGGAGAAATACTAATGTTATTTGAGCTATAGCTTATTAACATGACATGAAAATTATTGTTATGTGAGGTGAGCAGCAAATAAATAAATGTGCATGTGTGAAAAAACGAGCTTAAAGAGTGACGACGACTATATATTGGGTAGAATCTCGTTGTGTTCTAATTTCAAAAACATATTATATATGTAAAGGTATCCTATTAGAATACGTCGAAAGCATGTATAGTATTAAAGACATTAATAGAATATGATGGTTCACAGATTAGAACCTATATAACACCTTTTCTAGTGATACTGGAATAAGATTTACTTTCGTGGAGTTTTCATGTCTCCAAGCTTCAAATTATGCTCTTGATATCATTAAATGGGGTTGCCATATATGCTCTTGAAAGCCAGTTTCTTCTGTGCAGTTATGCTTGCTGGGAATACTTAAAATAAGGAATCTTCGTGACTTAATTTAGATTTGAAGTCAGTCCCTTTGTTTTTTGCTACTTGGGAAACTTCTTTATTCTTTATTCTATTCCAGATTCGACCTTTTTTTTATGCTATACAACATACATATAGAGAGTCGAAACATGTTTATCCGCAGAGAGAGAGAGAGAGAGAGAGAGAGAGTAACGTGCTCTTTTCTTCTATAGGATGTGCATGAAATAAAGTTAAATCTGCAAGAGCTACGCAGCTTCATCGTAGTTTCTAAAGGGAATAAAGATACAACATGGAATGAGCAGACAAGAATAAGCTTTAACTTTGAAATGGACCCTTCTTCCGACAGACTGAAATTATATATTAATCTGAAATTACTTTAGGGTTTTGCTATGCGCGCAATAGAGATCATTTAATTTATTCCATAATATTAACGGCTAAATATGTTATAATTACGAAACTCGATCGATCTGTTTTTTTTTTTCTTTTGAAAAATTGACACGGTTGTTTCACTTGACTGATCTGATCTATTGAAGAGCAATACACTCTCGGAGTTGCATCCGTCAATACACACACACACACACACACACACACACTGAAGAATTGAGGTATATTGAAGTACAAGCTCTAATGTACGTTTGTTTTGTGCAAATGTAACTTGTAGTGGCTATGCTTCCTGCTAGTATTTTGCTAACAAGAAGAAGAAGAAGAAGAAAAAGATCTTACTAATTAAAGAAGAGAGTGGGCCGGGGGAGAGAGGTGATGAAAAGAATGAAATTTTATCTTGCTCAACGTAAAAGGGTTACATTTAATTCTTCCGCTTTATGGAAGATTTTTAAAGGGGCTGTGGTATTTGCAAATGCTAGGGAGGGCCTCTGGGTGTGCAGAGATTTGGTCCCAAAAAGAAGTTGCAGGAATAATTGTGTAGTGCAAGCCGGAATATCACAACATGCATGGCCATATCAACTTTTTCAGGATTCTTCAGAACATGGCTATGCCAACTTTCTGGGCTTTCCAAACGGTAGCCCAGTACTGCTGCTTCAGTTTAAAGCCTGTACATGTACAAGGACCTTCCTTCTGTTGGAGATTTGACTTGCGAGAGCGAGCGTACGTGCTTGGTTGTTGATAGCATGATTATGAGACCTCGTCTGGCATGGCTTGCTGGATTCTTACAGGGTGGGTCATTGTCAACATGTTTCTTATTTGATGAGACACCCATACTATCAACGGCCACCTTCATACGACTATCAAAATATGTTTTTGTTTGCTATCCATCCATACAATCTTGTAGTGAAACATTTCCTTATTCTCAGCATTCAATTTCTTTTATTTTATCATATTGTTAAAATCAATTACTGATTTATTTTACAGAAACCCGTGAATTTAGTTGTGACACTATAAATAGATAGAGAACAGGAAAAACTCCAACTAAATAGAAAGGGCAAATCTTCAATTAAAAAACTTAAAGCGCATGCAGAATTAATTAATGTCATCTATACATAAATTATTATTCCCCATAAAATGTAATTACTATTTTTTTTCTTTTTAAAAAAATCAATAGCTTTGGTATTGAGGGTGTAATGGTCTTTTTCTATGAATGTATTGGATATAATGACATTGATTAAAAGGTTTCAGGGGAATAATTTGGTTTTTTATGTTTTAAATGAATAATGTAAGACTACATTTCTCTTACAGGAAAAAAATGTTAAACTAGCATCCAAGAACTTTTTCATCTTTTACATTTGTGGTTTTTGTAATAAATAAGTTGATAAGAAGGCAATTAGTTATTTTCAATAATGTATAAATATTATTAATAAAAAGTTATTGGCGTATGTTGGGCACGCCCTCCAAGTGAGTGACTACACCCTTCATTGCACTTGATGTGTTGTCTCGCCTCTAAATGTTGTTTATTAGGATTATGTTGGAAGCACCTTATTGTCTTTTTTTTTACAATGATGTCACATATATGCACGATGAAGCGGTAGTTCAGCTTGGGTAAACACTTTTATTCTCCATTTTTTTTTAAAAAAAAAAATATAAAAATATAATTTAATTTATTTTTAGTTTTTATTTAGTCTTAAGTATTTTGATTGCTATTTTTTTATTATCTTTGTTTGATTATTTTTTTCCTAAATTAACCCCTCATCATTTAGTTTCATTTAATTTTTATATTAAATTTAATCTTTATTTTTTGATTATTTTTTTCAATTTCTCCCTCAACATAGAGTTGTTAGATAATTACAATTCATAATTATGTTCAATTTATTTTCTACAAGGTTGCTTTCATGTCACGACTAGGTCAAGAATTTACTTTTACATTGTCAGTTTTTTTTTAAAAAAAAATATTTATTGTTGTTGCATTTTTTGCTAGTATTATTTGAATTAGTTGATTTTATTAAACACAACAAAATCAATGACATGCTATTTTAGAAAACCTTGTGTTGCCTTAGCATTTATTTTTTAAGTTGAAAAAAAAGTGTTGTGCCATATCATATCGCAAATCCCTTATCTAGGAAACTCTAAAACTATTAGAGCATTATTGATTTCACACACAAATCAATTTGTTTGTAAATCATTTTAATTTCTATGGAATTTTGTTTCAATAAAATATTAAATTCCTTACAAGACGATGTTTTTTTATTAAGAAAATACAATTTATATGAAAAGTTTTTAAAAAATTATTAAAGCTCTTTTAATTGAATTTTTTGTAATGTGAAAATCAAAATAATTTTAAAAGAACTGGGTAACAAGAAAATGGCTAACTCAGTTTATAGCTACACAACAACAAAGCTAACAAAAATAAAATTACTGCCAAGCCAAAAGTTCCTCGTGCCTGTCTAAACTTACTTGGCCAGCTAATAAGCAACCTCTTCTCCTTTTATAGAATAACTTTTGTTTTATGTTCTATTATAATAATATTAAAAAAAATTATGTTCTATTCGATGCCCTTATTGAAGCATCTTGAACTCAGGTTAACACTCGAGAACGTTTTGTTTTAGAGTTTGGGCAAGAATAAAAATTCTTGTTATCATGCAAGAGTTGTGACCACATTCCATCCCTTGAAAGGTGAATTCATAAAACAATCCTCATACATTTAAACTTGCATGCCCATATTTTAAAATAAAGATCCTCAAATTTGTCTTACTCTAATGAGTCAAGATGTAAAATCCCAAATTTTGAGGACAACACACCATCAAATGTAATGGAAAACAAGGTGTTTTTACATTTTTTTTAACAAATGCATATAAAACTCTACCAAATCTCAAACTAAATTTTAGTAGATTGTCCCTCATATTAAAGGGTCTTGAGTAATTGATAAATCAACCTAGTGCACTTCTAATAATTAATATCTCATCATTCAAACGTGATCCAATCGTCCTAGATCTTTATCTCAAAACTAGCATTAACAAAACCATAACTTTTTTTAATATCCATGAAACAAAAAATCTAGCATTTAATAGAATAATCATGTAAACATACATACATAAATTGTAAGTACATGAAATACAAGATTAAATTCATACAATTAATTTCAAAAGAAATTTATAACTTAAGTCATATATAATTTTAAAAACTAAAAAATTTATAAATATTCATGTAAATCTATATAACAAAAGATAGATAAGGTTCAAAGGTCAATTCTATTGTAAGAGTGACAAACCTGAAACAATATAATATTGGAGTATAAACATCATAGGAAAAAAAAATAGTAACATTAATACATAAACAATATAATATTGGAGTATAAACATCACAGGAAAAAAACAACATTAACTTTAATAAGTTTAAGGCAATACATAATTGTTTCTACCATAAGTTTCCAATTAATTTTCATCGCATTTGTTCTCATTCAATTCTAGATTTTTTTTGCATTTTCTTTTTGTTTTCCATTTCATATCCTATATTAATAACAAGAAAATATTATCATTGCAAATAATGTGAAGACCAAATTATCTAGTATCATTTATATCCACTCAATGGATGTAAACCAATTTCATTTGAATCTTTATCAATTTTACATGCATTGACACTATGAAAATCATGTTAGTATCTTTGCATGCTAAAACCAATAATTTGGCATCTATAACATTCATTGAATAAATGCTAGTCAAATAGGCAACCCCTGTTAGCAATAACCCGGTATCTCTAACACTCACTATATGAATATGAGTCATATCTTGCATGCCCTGACACTATGAAATTTCCTCATAGTATATTTAATATTGATACCAATAATCCAATATTTCTAAAATTATTAAATGAATATTAATGATAGTTTGTAATCTTGAATATCTACACTCATATATAATTCATTGTATTTTTTGTAACATCAATCATTTCAGTACTTTACAATACATATCAAAAACAAAATTACATTTAACATTAATGCATAATGCACTTTTTAAAAGTAACACATATTTAAGGTTCACCTACTTAGTGTCGAAACTCTCCTTGCAGTTCCTTGTTGTTGTTGTGCAACTCTTGTGGACCATCTTATATTCCTAAGCATACCAAATCAATTTCTCATTTTGGTTATATTTTCTCAACAACAATAACAACAAATATAGGTTTTCCTGTCAATCATTTCTCCCTTTACATTTGTATTTCTCATTTCATCTTTTAAAACAATATTCCATCCTTTAACCATATCTAACATTAAAAAATTTCAGTTTTGAAGACAACTTATATCCTTTAAGAGTTAAGACATAACACTATGTATTTCTTCAAGGTAAAAAAACCAATTTGTTTCCTTAACATGTTTAATTGCTCGTTTTAGCAATTTGTCAAATCTGTCAACATAGGTTATACCTTAACCTCCCCTCAATTTTTTTTTAATATTCAGAGTTCTAAAACATAAAATTAAATTAGATCACTCTTATTGCAAAGATAAAATCCTTGATTATAATTTACATGAAGAACCATTTCCTAAATTATAAAAAGCTAACATCCTCTAGAAGTCAGGGAGGTAACCCCATTACTTATGACTTCCTAAAATCCAAATTAGTTTAATCAACTTTTATGTAAAATGATTAAAAACCATTTCAAGAAAACATTTACATTGTTGGATTCTACATTATCACACGAAATCCTTTTTAAATCAAGTCATTAGCTCGTATTATAGCTAAGGTACTTACTTCCAATTTATGTAACACATGTGCTCTATTTATCTTTATAAGTTATTCTGTGATTTCTCATTTTAGACCATTGTTTTGTATTTTTATACTTTGAATTGAAAAGTTATTTGTTTCATCAATTCATACCATTCATCCACTCTTTTCTAGTGGCAATTTTTGTCGATATTTCTCTAAGAATATCATAGTTTTTCCCTTTAACATTAATTTATTATACTCTAAATATTAAATTCTTTTTCAACATATACATCTATCTCTTTTTATTACACATTGCATCAAAAACATCTTTTTCCCTTTTCAACATTGTTTAGTTGAAACTTGGTCCAAAGGAACCAAGGGTTCACTCTTTTTTTCATACCAAAATCATCTTAATTCATACCATTCACATTACTAAAACATAACAAGAATTCATAAAGAAAATCACATTTCTTCCTTCTAAATTTCCCCTCCAATGGCCGACCACCAATGCCTCTCTACCCTTGGATTTTTTTTTATATGTTTACATGGTTTCAAATACAAAACAACATACAAGATGCCAATTGGTTCATTTTTTTCATATTCATGTATTGCCCTTAAATTTAACCTATGAACCCTAATTTACATTTATGGCTATAACATCAAATTGTTGATTGACCTCTTACCCAAAGATAAAATGAGTATTATTTCCCAATAAATTGAAAATATTTAGCTCCTTCTCCTTCTTCACTTGGCTAGTTGTGCTACCTCCACTATAAGAAAAGGTGCCTATTCGCAACGGCAAAAATCCATTGCACAAATTGCAACAGGATTTTGTTTCCCAACGGATTTTCCATTGCTAAATAAATTCCAGAAGAGAAAAAACACATGGGTTACAACGGATATTCCATTGCACATTTAATTTGCAATGGATTATCCGTTGAAAATGAAAATTGTTGTGCAACGGATTTTTCGTTGCTATTTATAGTTGCAATGGAAAATCTGTTGCAATTTAAAACTATTTGCAACGGATTGTCCGTTGCAAATGAAAATTGCTTTGCAACTAATGTTCCATTGCACATTTAAATTGCAATGGAAAATCTGTTGCAAAGTAAATATGTAGCGCACCATTTTAATTAAATAGCTTTGACATTAATTATCCATTCTTCTCTTCCTCTCTCTTGTTCTGTCTCATTTATCATCAGAAGCAATAAAACACAAATGCACAAATACTCCCCAGCACTCTACTGCCGTGAACAGTGATTCTTCAATTCCGTTCGAGCTCTTGTTCCCAAACTCCACCTTACCGGTGTTGAGCTTCAGTTACCCAGTATAACCATCACCACCACAACGAAGATCTGTTTCAGGTACGGTCAACATTTCCATTTTTTAAATGTCTTAGTTTCGAAATTTGTTTAGGGTTTAGGGAGATTGGGGGTGGCGACGATGATAAGGGAGAGTTTCTGGAGAGTCATTGGTTTGACTAGGAGTCTATGGTCATGGGTTGCATGTGTGGCTAATTAAGTAGTTAAGTTGTGGAAAATTGGCGGGGGTCGGGAACCACAACCGGAAAATTGTCGAAATTTGTTATGAAGTATCAGAACATGAATTTTTGTCATCTTGCAAATATAAATTTTGTTATTATTTACACAAATGTGAAATTGTTATGTAGGACACGTTTATGGATTCATTGTGAAGCATGAAAATATTAAATTTGATAAGAAAATACACCATAAATGAAAGAAAACAATGTGAAACTTAAATTAACAATAATGACAGTTATTTTGAGAAATTTAAATCAATCATGACTGTTGAACTTATATTTTGACATTTGATTTGGTTGCAATGGTGGATTTATTTTTAAAAATTATAAACCAATCCAATGTCAAGGGTTAATATGTTTGAAATTTGGGTTACTATTATTTTAAAAGAATTGGTGATTATGGATGATGTAGAATACAAACTATAAATTATCAAAATAAATTGATATGTATAGGGTTGATGAATAGTATAAAGTATAAATATAAATTAGTAAATGATTGGTTGATGCAACGAAAGGCCCCAAATATTGAAATGGGTAAATATGGTTGATATAAAATATGAGTTATGAATATTAATTTAGAATAAATAGATTCAATCAACTAGATGGATGAAATGAGAACTTGAAATTGTTGGAATGAATAATGAATGTCTACTTGAAATAAAACACAAGATGCCATTATAGAGTTGAGTAATGAACATAGTATACAAAAATTATGAGGATTGAAAAAGATCAACATGTGTATAATTGGTATAAAGTATGTTATATGAATACTAGAGTAAATTGATGTAAAGTAAGAGTTTAAAGTATATAAATGGATTGAATGAACCCAAAAAGTTGATTAAAGAATTAACTAATTGAATATACAAGATTTATAAATCTAGAAATGTGATGAATGTATGAGTTAAGTAAGTTAATGGAATAGAATAAATAAATCCATGAAGTTGAGTTAATTATCAAGCTAAATGTTTGGATCATATGACAAGGTTTCCGGTTGTGGATATTAGTTGCGGAACCCTGAGAGCTTTTAATATGTAATAACATGGAGCATATTACTTGTGGATATGGGTTGTGAATGTTGAGAATGAATGTACATTTTGGTGGATATTAGTTGTTTTACACTGATTTTGTTGTGCTTGTCTTCAGAGCACATGGTGGGCAAAGTGGATTTTTGTTTATTAAAAAAATTGTATTTGAAGAAATTATTGTAATATTTCAGAAAATCTAAGATGATTGATGATGCATGAGTGTATGAAAAGTCCAAGTCTCTTTGAATGATTACCATGCAATAGATACACGGGCAAACTTAAGATATTAGCCCCTGATTAAAAAATACTTCCAAATAGACTTTAAACAACTCTTTTCAAACTGACTTTGAATCTGGGCCTAAAGGATGCAATCAAATATATATAAAGTTTAATATTGTTGCTGGTTGATATTCAATTTATATTGAATGTACTAACAATGTCTCTCTACTCAGGGTTTTAGAAAGGAGCATCAATCATTGATCAATATCCGTTGATTGCAAAGTCTATTAAATTCGCATCAAAGGTTAGTGTAATATGTTTATTGTTTGTTTTTAGTATTAGTATCGATTAAATGCATATTGTTGTGTATGGGAAAAAACAGTGTTTATTGCTATTGTGCGTTCAATGTTTTTTTTAAGTATTTGTGTTGTTGGCTTTTGTTTTCTTTGTCTTGACCATTAATAATTTGTAAACTAGAGATAGTGATTGAATTGAAGGGAGACATAGTTGTCCCCTTTGCACCGTAATGAATGTAGTTTCAAATTGCTGGTGATATTTAAAAAAAAAAAAAAAAGAAAGGGGCCTTGGGGTAAATCCAATTGAACGTGCCAAGTCTAAATAATTATGAAATGAAAAGGATCTTACGCATGAATCTATAGTTGTGAAATAAAAGAAACTTAAATTATGTTTCAATTATTGAAATCATATTATTTTTTATTTGCCTCCTGCATAATACAAAATGAATCAACATTCTAAAATGTTTCTATGTTATAATGTTTACTAGGTTAATATGGATGATCGAGAGTGGATGTGTCGTCGTATGAGAAGTGGTCGTTTGAATCCTGAATATATTGCGGGTGTTAAAAGATTTATCAATTTTGCATATTCAATTGATAAAAATATATCGGAGGGGAAAATTAGACGTCCTTGTGTGAGATGCAAAAATCAAAAGTTTCAAAAAGAAGATGATGTTTGTAAGCACTTATTGACAAGAGGGTTTTTGCCTTTTGTCACAGATATATTGGTCGGACCTTCATCGGGAGGGATTAGTCGTGTTATGAATGATATGGGAGATGCAAATCCATATAAAAATATGGTTCTAGATGCAATGGGGAATGATGATGCATACTATAATGATAGGGTTTGCAGTACTGTTGTCATAGAGGAACCTCTGAATCTAGAGGCATCTAATTTTTTTAAGTTGTTGAAAGCTGCAGAGGAATCTTTGTGGGAAGGGTGTACCAAGCAATCAAAACTATCTACTTGTGTACAATTGCTTAATATGAAGTCAAATTTAAATTTAACTCAGAATGCCTTCAACAAATTTACTGAATTTGCTAAGAGTTGTATGCCTAATTATGCTAATTTGGTTTCAAATTTTTATGATGCCAAGAAATTTATGCGGCCACTTGGACTTGGTTATGAGAAATATGATGTGTGTCGTAATTACTGTATGTTGTATTATGAGGTGGATGCAATGAAAATAAATTGTGACTTCTGTGGAAGTTCACGATATAAACTTAGAAACCCTACTAGTAAAGGCTCTTATAAGGCGGAGAAGCAACTCTGATACTTTCCATTGACACCAAGACTTCAGAGGCTATTTATATCTCCACATCATGCTAAAGATATGACATGGCATCATTTTCATAAGTCAGATGATGGAGTAATGGTGCATCCATCAGATGGATATGCATGGAAAGAGTTTAATCGTATCCATCCTAACTTCGCGGCAGATCCAAGAAATGTGAGATTAGGGTTATGCACGGATGGGTTTTGTCCATTTAATATGGTCTAAAATGTATATTCTTGTTGGTCAGTAATTGTGACTGTGTATAATTTGCCTCCTTGGAAGTGCATGACAAGACCATTTATGTTTTTAGCAATGATCATTCCCGGGCCAAAGAATCCGGGAAAGAAGCTTGATGTTTTTCTAAGACCCTTGATTGATGAATTGAGTAAGTTGTGGTCTGTGGGTGTTGAAATTTATGATGTATACAATAAACAAAATTTTCAATTGAAAGCAGCTTTGATGTGGACCATTAGTGATTTTCCGGCATATGGTATGTTATCAGGCTGGAGTACTCATGGAAAATTATCTTGTCCTTATTGCATGGAACATAGCAAGGCTTTTAGATTAAAACATGGTGGGAAAACTTCATTTTTTGATTGTGATCGACGATTCCTACCCATGAATCACCCTTATAGATATCAAGCAGATAAGTTTATGAAAGGAGTAATTGAAGAGCTCCCTCCTTTTCCACGTCGATCTGGTTTACAGATGTTAGATGAAGTGACAAAGTTTATTGAGGGACATGTTCATAGCTCTTCAAAATGTGATAAAATTCCCGGTTTTGGTGTCTATCATAATTGGGTGAAGAAAAGTATTTTTTGGGAGCTTCCATATTGGAATACAAATGTAATTTGTCACAATCTAGATGTCATGCACATAGAGGAAAAAAATTGAAAATATCTTCTATATAGTAATAGATTGTCCTGATAGAAGCAAGGATAATGTAAAGGCTAGGTTGGATATTTAGTTGTATTGTAGGATGCCAAGCTTACATTTGCAACAAGATACCAGTGGTTGAGTTTACAAACCAAAAGGCACTTATTATCTCTTCAAGAAACAACAACAAGAAGTGTTGTCATGGATGAAAGAGTTGTCCTTTCCTGATGGTTATGCTTCAAATATATCACGGTGTGTAAAAGAGGCTCAATGTAAGGTTTCGGGCATGAAAAGTCATGATTGTCATGTTTTTATGCAAAGAATTATTCCTATTGTGTTCCGACCTTACTTGCCTAGACCACTATGGGAGGCATTAACTGAATTGTCAGTCTTTTTTCGGGACATCTGTGCTACAAATTTAAATGTCCACCACATGGAGCTGATGCAGAGAAATATCATTGAAATAATATGTAAACTTGAAAGGATTTTTCCTCCATATTTCTTTGACTCCATGGAACACTTAATGATACATCTACTTTATGAGGCACAAGTTGGTGGACCCGTTCAATATCGATGGATGTATCCATTTGAACGATATGTTTTCATACAATGTAATTTTTATTCACTTTCATTTCATATTTTTTTATCTTTCAAACTAATTAACATAAATGATGTAGGTATATGTTTTATTTGAAGAAGAAAGTAAACAATAAAGCTCAAGTAGAGGGTTCTATATGTGAAGCATACTTGGTTGACGAAATTACAAATTTTGCATCTTATTATTTCGGTGATGACGTTCAAACAATATGGAATAGAGTTCCAAGAAATGACGATGGTGGATCTAAAAGTCAATGTGGACAACTTTCTATTTTTTCCTATCCAGAGAGAAAATTGTCCAAGAAATTTTATAGAAGGCAATTATCGCAGGAAGAAATGAAAATTGCACACAACTATGTCATTTTCAATTGTCAAGAATTGAAACCCTCTATGGAGTAAGTGTGAAATATTTTATTTTCTATCTTCATTTATAATAATTTAATTTCAACTAACAATTAAAAATTTAGGCAATGTCGTTAAGAGCTCGAGTCACAACAACCACAATTTAGCGATGTTGAAATTGAAAAACTATGCGAGGAGATATTTCCAAGTTGGTTGAAAAATCATGTAAGTATTTTCAGGAAACATTTTGTTACCTTAACTATTTTGTATGAAATAATAATTCATCCATTGTTATTATTATTCTTATGCTAGGTTCAATACAAATCAATTGGAATTGAGAATCAAATCTTTGCACTATCTATGGGGTCGTCAAATTCAGTGAAATGTTATAGTGGGTATTATGTCAATGGGTTTAAATTACATACTCAATGTTATGGGCGATATAAAAAAAACAATGAAAAGCGGGGTTTGTGTGAAATCAAACATACTTCTAGACTACATGGCAATGAAGATTTTGTCTTGGCGCAACAATGTCAACAAGTCTACTATACATGTCCACCCAATAATAAATCATCAGAATGGTGGGCAGTTATAAAGACATTAGCTAGAAGTCGTTATAACATTGATATGGGAGAATTTATTGAAAACATTGACAATGTTAACTCATTTGATGTTGATCAATTAGATGAAATTTCTCAACCATGTTCTGTGCTTCCTGATCCAACACTTGATAAACCAAATATACTTGCTGACTCATCTTATTATGAAGAAATCAACCAACATGAGTTGCCTCGGGTAGAGGCAAATTGGGGAGAAGAGAATGAAATAGCTTCGGATGAAGAAATTGACTATGATAATGATGTCATTGGTGATGGTGATGGTGATGGTGATGATGATGATGATGATGGTGTGATTAGGAGTGATGATAATGATGATTAACATTATGGTTGTATTTTTTATTTTGATTGAAATATGTTTATTGATGATAATGATGATTAGCATTATGGTTGTATTTTTTATTTTGATTGAAATAATTGTATTGATGATAATGATGATTAGCATTATGCTTGGATTTCTTATTTTGATTGAAATATTTATATTGATGATAATGATGATTAGCATTATGCTTCTATTTTTTATTTTGATTAACATATTTTTATAGATGATAATGATGATTAGTATTATGCTTTTATTTTTTTATTGCCATATTTATTAGTTTTTAGAAATGCTTATTGATGACAATACAACTGTTTTAGAATGTCTCGACGTAGATCTATATTAGATTCCAGTAGTGGTAGGTTTGCATGTAGATCAAATCAAACTCCATACAAGTTGAATATGAATGCTACCACTTCTCGCCAACTTGACCCTAATGACTTACATGATCATTACATACCCGGAGTCGCGAGTACATTTCCTCAGGAAGAAGATTATGGGTTTCAACATTTGCTGGCAACTCAACGCTATGCGAGAGTAGCTGGTGATAACTATGATGAGAGCACAACATTAACGATCAAGTTGACCAAGATGGTAGTAACGTGAGATCTTCAGAGAATCAAGATTGTCTCCGATCAAACAATGGTTCAACCTCTTCTCCCAACAATGTTTGCATTAAACAGAAGAGTTTTGACACCGAAATCGATCCACTAACAAGAAAAAGACAATTGAGTTTGTGTGGAACAACAGAGTAAGTTTAATATTTTTGGTAGACAATTATTATTTTCTTGTCTTTATTTGTTTCATGAAAGTTTGTTATTATAATATTTCAGGTTTAGTAACTCATCATGTGGACGTGAAATCAGAAACATTTTGAGATCTAATTTCAAGGGGCCATGGCACTCATGTATAAGGATGAACTGTTTAAAGAGTTCAAGGTATGAAAAAAAATAATGCTTACTTTATTGCCTTTTTTTATATTAATTCACGCAACTATTTCCATATTTATGATCATGAATAAATTATGATATATATTTTTCTGGACAAACATTTTCCTATAATTTTTTTTTATGTTGTTTGCAAATTATTTTACTTATCATATCTATTTGATAGAAAAAATATGCCTTCCCTGAGGAAGATGAAGAAATTGGTCATAATATTTGAGAAGATAAAGCTCGGATTTCATTGAACCAACAATTGGCACGAGCTCGCAATAAAGCTTTGTCAAAAATGAACACCACAAATATTATCGATTGCATGAATAATGGTCCTATTTGGATACAAAAGGAAGATTGGAATACTATGATCAAGGATGTTTGGTCCACCGATGGATTCCAAAGACGATCCGAATCTTTGAAACGCAATCGGTTGAAACAAACAGATGGTAAAATAAGCTCTCATTCTGGTAGTTCAGTTTCATTTGCATCATATCGAGCTAGTATGGTAAGCATTAATATTGTTGAACACTCATAATTGTATTTGTTTAATATTTATGTTGCTAATTTTTTTAAAATGTTGATATCAACAAGCAGCTAGGGGAAAGAACTTCCATGGGATGATGTCTTTTCAATTTTGCATCAGAATGTGAATGAGACCGGCACATTCGTAGATATCAAGTCCAAAATAGTGGTGGTAAGTACTTTTATTTTAAAAAAATATATTTAAATATATAATTTCATATTCAAATAAATTTATTTTTACATCTGCTTGTCTGTTTGCAAGAAAATTATAGAAATGAGATGATTGTAAAATATGGACCTGATCGAGACCTTCATCCTTCTTTTGATGGAGAAGCTTGGTGTGAGGCTTCAGGGGGGGTAAGCAAGGGTAGAGTTTATGGTGCACCTCGTATGCCAAAATCTAAAGTTAATGCGAGTTCATCATCACATACCTACTCAGTACAGTCCAAATATCCGAGCACAACTATTCACGAGTTAAAAGAGGAATTGAAAGAAAAAGATGTTCTTCTTAGTAATATCCAACATCAGATTGACTCGATTAAAAATTATCATAGCAGACATCATGGAAGTTATGTTAGGTCAGAGTATATGAGTCAAGGTATGCCAATACCTGTTAACACGATGTCATCACATACAATGGCACCTATGGGTCCCATGTCTTCACTAGTGTATCGACCTCGACCCCATCTCCCAAATAGTGGTCCATCTTCCTCTCATCCACAACATCGTAGATCATTTCCACCTTAAACAATGGTTAAAAATATTTATTTTTTTGTTTCATGTTGATTTACTTTAACATGTAAATGTAAATGAATCTTTGTTATATTATAAAATTTCATTTATGTTATTTGAACTATATTTATTTGCTTCTAAATATTAATAATATTTATGAAAATATTTATTCATAATTATTTAAAAAATTAAATACATGTTAAATTAATTTAAAAATTAAATTGCTATTTGCAACGGACAATCCATTGTGAATGTCCGTTGCAAATGCAAAGTAAGTTGCAACAGCAATTCCGTTGCAAAGTTGCTACGGAAATGCCGTTGCAAATTAGGTTTCAACGGAATGTCTGTTGCACCTTTGCAATGGATATGCCGTTGCAACCTAATTTGCAACGGACATTCCATTGCACACGATTTTGCTATCGTAGAATTGCAATGGAACACGTCCGTTGCAAAGTCCGTTGCTAATAGATATTAGCAATGGATTCCTTTGTTGTTTGCAACAGACAGATCCGTTGCAAACAACCCTCTTTTCTTGTAGTGCTCCTTTCCCACTTAATTTATTTTGCTAGCTTTCTACTAAATTCCAACGTCAGTGGTGTTTTTCTTACCCATCACTCTCAATCTTGCATAAAACTAAGGAACTCTAGTGTTTTTATCTCAAATCTTGGTGAAAAGAAAAATTGAAATCCCCCCCCCTCCTTCTCTTATGTTTGTTGTCGATTGCAAGAGAGAAGAATTTAGGATATTTATACTTAAATATTTCTTTATTTATATATTGGCATGTGTCCTATTTTTACCCCATTTATTTTCACTTTTACAATTGGAGCTAAACTACATTTTATCCTTTATAATTTCCTCCCTTAATATGGAATTTATTTATCTCTCTTAGTTTGACCCAGCCTTTTATTTATTACAAGGTTAATTTTTAATATTTGGAAACATCTTTACAAGGAAATTTTTTATTCCTAATTTATCAAATATACATTAATTATTTGATTTCCATTTATTATATCTATTTTTTTCCTCAGTTTGTGTGTGTAAATGAAGGAGTCTCACTCTACCACACACACAATATACTATGTTATTATATGTGTAACCCTACTATCAAACAATAATAAAAGATCCTGAGTGCAAAGACAAAATATGATATTGGTCATAATTTATTTCTTGGTTATTCCCCAAAATATATCTGAAATCAAATAAAAATAACAAAAATAGTATATTTGTTATTTTAAAAATTTTATTAAAAAAAAATTGTCTAGGCCTTGCCAGCAGCCATGCTTGTGACATGCCAGCAACCATGCCCTGCAACCCACTCTTACACTGGCATCACTCAACACACCATTCCTGGACACCACTCTTATACCTACAACCTTCACATTGAATCTATAAAAGGAGAGAAAATTTATGATAGAAAGGGTGAGGAGCATGAAATAATACTGGAAATACGGGGAGAGACAAAACAAACACAGAGAGACCCGAATAGAAAACCTTGAAGAAAACACTAGAGGAGAAGTAGACAAAGAGGGACAGACTGGTTGCAAGCTTCCCACTACCGGAGGACAACAACTTTGTCTTCCTCAACACTAGCAGGTCCAACTCTTCTTTCCCATCTCAAGCAGTAGCAACATCTCTTCACCGGTAACCCGCATCAACGACAGCACCAACTCCCTCCCTCTCTCCTTTCTCCCGCACCATCTCTCTCCTCCAGTAGTTCCCGAAAAGCACCAACAGCTTCTGCTTCGACACCGTCAGCCTCTCTCTTTCATCGATTGCACCTGCAAAAGTCGAGGCCTTCTTCTCCAGCATCGGCAACATGCAGCGAAAGCAAGCTCCAACACAGATCAGTTGTTTCCAGCTCTCCTCCCAGCCACCATTTTTTATGCCACCACCATAGGAAGAACCACCCCAGCCTCCTTAACCCTGTGACAGTGGCAAGTGAGCCTCTCGCCACCCTCGGGCAACCAACCTGTTACTGTTCACACACGTGAACATTGCAGGAGTGAATTAATTCAAAGTGCGGTGTTCACGTATTACATGAACAATGAAGCTTCTTTTTTTTTCTAATTATGTCTTGGGCTGGACTGTTCTCGGCCTAGCCTAGGTGGCTTAACCAAGTCCAGCCCAAGCCCAAAAGTTGGGTCGACCCATTTACTTGGGCCAGACCTAGTCAGAATTTTTTTATTTTTTATTAAAACTAATATAAACAATTGCATTTAAAAAAGACAAAAAAATGTGTTGTTTTAATGCATACGACCGAATTCCAAAGTTTTTCCAAAGATATTTTTTGTAAAAAATATATCTCGCATCTTTCACATATTTTGAACGAAAACTAGATATAGTAACCAGTTTATGATTATCCATTGGAATTTGTCCAAAATATAAAAAAAAAATTATCTATTAAAGTGTAAAATTACATTGTAAAGTATATTCGTGGATAGTTAAAAAAAAAGTTTTTTGATGTCGTGTCAAAATTTTCAAACTTTAGAATAGTTAGGTTTTCAACTTACCAATGAAGTAGAGACTCCCTCACGAAAAGAGAGATCTACTTCGAACCTTAGGAAAGACCAATGGATAAAAAACAATTAAACAATAATGCAACTTACCTTAGGTAGGGTGTACTAGGGGTGATGCATTTTTTCCTTGCACAACAAGTCTCCTTACCAAGACTCTCGCAGACCATTAGGGTTCTTAGTGACCTTAATATTAGGTGGTGACTTCTGAGATTTATAGTTGTAATTTTACGACTATAAAACACCGTCCTTTCACCATGCGCCGTCTCCCTCTCCGGGGATGGTGGGGGGCGAAGCATGAAAAACAAATATAGTCACGACATTATTGTTGAATCTGGCTCGATTGTTGAAAGATCAAAGTCTTAAAATTACAAGATCATGATATTCTCAAGGCTCAAGTTCCACTCACCTAACAAATACACACACACACACATACACAAACTGTATGTGTGTGTATCATTGCATTAAACCACATTATTTGAAAATAGTGTGTGTGTATCATCGCATTAATACACACACACAAACATTTTATGTGTGTGTATCATTGCATTAAACCGTGTTATTTGAATCAATAACTTAAAAATGGAAGCTATCAGATGAAGTGAAGTTGCCTTAAGAAAAGTCTATTCATCATATGACAAAAACATTCACAAATGATGAACTTCAATGACTTATGTGGAAGAGAAGCATATTTTCATTTGATGTGAAAATATTTCTAGTATTTTAGGGAAGGGGTTACAAACTTAATTATGTATTTTAGGGGATTAAACTATGTAGTTTAATATTTTGTAAGGTATGCAAAGCATGCAAAAACTCAAACATTATGTGTGGGAAATTGTATTTGCAATCTAATGTATATTGTTTTCATTGTATATTAATGACTAATTATATGTTAAGAATATTTTTTTTAGTAACCAGAATGTTTAATCAATTATTGATATTAATTCTCATTTCTATTGAACATGTTATATAAATATTTGAAAAGATGTTTATATGATGAACATATATTTTATGATTGATATGAGAAGATGAAATTGGAAAGGATGGGTCAAAAAATAGGATGATTGGTTTGAGATGAGACATAAAAGAGAAAGTCACATGTGTGACGTTCTTGTCTTTGACCAAAATGAATTTGGATTTGTCTCCTATCATGTCTTGAACATTCATTGTCTAAATACCAATTCTTTTTTAATTTTAAGGAAAAAAATCTCATCATGTTTGTTTGTTCTCATAATCTCATGTGTTCACTTTGGTTTGTAAATGTGCTTTTTAGCATCCAAACATATTTTGTTCATGCAATATATTTTGTGAAAACTAATTTCTTATTACATATTCTTAAAGATGTTGATACTTAAGCAAAGAAGTTCAAGTAAGGTTTTCCATTTTTCATTGGTTTATATCTCAAAACACTTTTCTTGAACATGCATTTTAATTACCTTAAAGTTTATCTAGGTTCTTATTTTCTTTTATAAAATCTATTTTAATTAAAATTAAAATTAATAAATTGAGTTTTAAAATATCATTTTTGTAACTAAATTTTGCATTATAATTAAATTAACTTATATGTTTTTTTCAAAGAATTCAATTGTTTTTTAAGGTCAATATTCATACTTAACAAGGAATCATTTTATTTTTAAATTTTTTAAGGAATGATTTTCTTATTCACCTTTTTTAACATTCATAAAGCAAATCATCAAATGCATCTTTTAATTCATTGAAGTGGTTTGTGGTTCAGGTTCACTAACATCATCAATGTTGATGTTGTTATTTTCCATCAAGCATATCTCTTATTTAGTGATGTTGACAGTCACCATCAAACATAAGTTGCATAATTCCTCTAACTCTGCATCATAATCATTTACTGAGGACGTTACACTATCATCTTTGTTGATGCCATTAATACTTTTTTACTTTTCCTAATAATTTATATACTTTTTACATTTAGGATATCATACTTCCCATGATCTGACTTCTTGCATTCATAGCATATGATAGCATCGTGGTTGTTTGTTTCATTGTTGTCACCATTTTCTCTTCTAAAATTTATTTAAAATGCACCATACTTATTAAATTTCACATATTTTGGGAACATTTATTGTCTCTAAGATTGTTTTTATCAATATTCTATACATTATTTCCCTCATTGTCATGTACATCTTTTAGAGCTAAAGATTATTTATATATATAAATATATATATATCCATCTCAAGCTCTTTAATTTTTTCTTCATAAGCAATTAATGAACCAATAAACTCATCGTAGTTAAGAGTTTTAGATTTTTAGCCTCCCTAGTAGCCAAAATTGTTTTTTTCCCTAAGCTTTATGTAAGTTTCTCATTTTTTTGCAAACCATTTCTCATTTGAGAATTCAGAACTAAATCAATTAGGTCACTAACAAAAGGGATGAACCTAGTATGCATATCATGAATAGTTTCATTAGGCACAATTCATATTCTTTAGTAAGGCTAATCAGTCCAGAGTCCTTAACTTGAATTGTTCTCTCATGGGTGACTTCCAAAAGTTTCCATATCTTAAACTCCATTTTATATTTCTTAACCCTAGTAAAATCCACATGTAAGAGCCCAAAAGATTGCATTCACGGCTTGAACATTATAACTATGCCTTTTGTTGTTTATCATCATATTCACTTATAGGTATTGGAATAACCTTTTCATTCAAATTCATCTTAGTATGAGTATGTTATACAATAATATACTCTCCATTCAAGTATATCCACTCTCAAGATTATCCTATAACTCAATGTATATAGATTCAAGAAAGGTTTGGATCCTAATTTTTTAAAAGGCTTAGTTTTTATCTTCAATGAAGAGAGTTCTAATTAAACACAAATTGTAACACCCTATAAATTTTTAATGTAACTTAATCATTGTTAATATTCATATACATGTAAATGGGTTAAGAAAAATCTTATTATTATTTTTAGCTGAGACTCTCCTAAATGGAAGCCTTTAAATAAACACATAAACACACAAGATGTAGACCACATGTATATCAAACATGCGACAGATCTTCAATTTAAAAATAATGATTTCATTAAATTTAATAAATTTTGGTAAAGTTTCCCCTATATGGGGTCCTACCAAAAATGTATCCTACATTAATACATGTACACACAACAACAACCGAACCTACATTCAACATTTCATCAAATTTAATAAATTTTGGTAAAGTTTCCCCTATATGGGGTCCTACCAAAAATGTATCCTACATTAATACATGTACACACAACAACAATCGAACTTACATTCAACCTATACAACCAATACTCACATGAAACCGGCCTCGAGCTCACCATCCATCAATCATACTAAAAACATATTTAAATACAATACAAACACATATTGAAAATCAAAATAATTAAGAGTCAAACATTATACTTTCTTACAAACCTTAAAATATTTAAAATTAAAATTATACATTAGGTTCATTTACATTACATAAAATAGTATTTATAAAATTCTTTCGAACATAAAAGTTATATTGTCCCACAAGCAATATCACTTTTATGATGATGAACAACATGGACCTAAAATACATAGTAATATGGCCATGATACTGGCATGACAACATAATAAGGGTGTTTTATATTTTGATTGAGAAATGAGGATGATAATAACTCAATTATAGGAAAAAGACCATCTATGCTTGGGGGCTTCATTTTTCTCCAACCATGACACTTATATTTTGTTTTGACAAGAACAAAAATCTCAAAAATGCTTGTATAGGTTCTCCTTTAGGGTTTACCTTTTCTTTTTAAGAATGATATTGACTTAGTTATGGTCACGAGTATGGTAGGGAGACCTTTGGCTTATGATGAACAAACTCTTACTAGAACCCCACTTAACTATGCTAGAGTTTATATTGAATTGGATGTTTCACTACCCATGGATCATGTTTTTCAACTTCTATGTAGGTTATATACGAAGCATAGCATAGTTATAGTTGATTGGTTATAAATGAAAGTCACCAACTTGTAAGATGTTTATAGTTTTTGGCCACTCATGTAAGGCACCGTTTGAGGGCCTAACCTTGTTGGTGGAAGACATGTTCTAGATAAAAAAAATAGAGGAGATTCATTTCATGCATGTAGCTTACCAATTATTATTTTGCATATCATTAAATTGTTGTTACAATAAAATCAATAACATAGACAAATTAGGTAGATTGGTCGACCATTTCAACTACTGAAGGAACCAGATGATGAGTTAAACACTACAAAGATCTCAAGAGTTATTATCATTGAAAATGGTTGAGTAATTCTAACTTTAGAAAAAATAGTTGACCGATTAATTACAGAAACAACTGACCTTTCTAATGTTGAGAGTCATGATTAATGATGATGTGGGGTTAAAGGTTGACTTCGATTATAATGTCTTCTCTTGAGAGGGACCTAATGCGACCACATTATTTGATAGTTTCATCCATATTTACCTAGTGTTTTGCATATGTTTTGTGTATTAAATGCCTTGATATTCTTTGTTTTATGTTTTGAAGGCATTTTTGGATGAAAGATGCAAAAAGGAGGTAATTGGAGCTAATTGACAGATTTAACCTTCAGTCGATGTTTTGTGCAGAGAGAAAGCTATAGAGATCGAAATGAAATGATTATGGTGGCATTCGAAAACTAACATCCATATTTTTTTGGAAAGCTAAGGAAAAAGAAATAAAATAAGGAAGAGTATGGAAATTGCAGCCTTCAAAGTCAAATCTTGCAATCTGACAATGTCAACCTTTGTCCATTCCAACTTCAATATCTGGAGCTACAGAAGTCCGATTGATGCAAACCCAATTTTGTTGGATTCCAGAATCAAAGACCTATAAACGCTCCAAAGTGAAGAGAAAAAAGATGTGTTATGAATGAGATATGAATTTTACAAGGGACACCTAAATTCTACCAACTTAAGGAATCACTATTTTGTAAAATAGATACTAGGGTTTCTTAGCATATATAAAGGAGGAGAGGAGCAAGGAAGTTTCAGCCAATAGCAAAGAAAACACAAATCTTCCTCCTCCAAACCCTAAATCATTTTTTCTTTCATATTTTTATTTAGTTGTTCAAAAAACATGCAAGGCTAGACTCTTTTGCTTGGTTGCAAGGACACGAAAACCTTCAGATTTCAAGAACTGTGAGATCTATTTTTTCCTCAATTTTTCAATTTATTTGATGAATATGTTTGTTCTTCTATGCTTATTTTCCTATGATTTTTGTTTATTTAATTGCTAAGAGCGGACTCAAAGTTATTATTGTAGACAATCGATTGCTAAGTTTGATATCAAAACCGGAGTTATGGTATATGAACTTATGAAGCAACTAAGTTAATAATTGTAGCGGATCTATGTTATTAATCTTAGGGAGAACATTTAATCGAACTAAACATATATTGCAAACAATTATGTTTCTTAATTGATCAATTTATCTAGATTTTAATGTTGCCATTGAATCAAATTACTAGTGTGGACATTGTGGTTATTTGATGGTTAGGGTAAGTTATACGGCGGATCCGTTAACAAACCAATTTTAAGAAGAGATAAATATTCAGAATATAAATTGATGTGTCGTTTCCATGATCAGTTCTGATTTCTGTAGGTCGATGTTGATTTGCGACCAAGGTTTTCTTTATTGATAAATTTCAGTTTTATATAATTACGCTTAGTTTACTTTAGTATAGCCTAGACAACTTCTAACCCCCCAATTGCATAACATATAGCACGAAAATATGAACTAAATCGTCTTTGTGGGATCGACCCCTTGCTTGCTCTATACTATCTTGTTTGATTTATTTTAAGCTAGGGTAATTAATTTGTACAACCGCGACATTACAACAGGACCAATACCATTGACACCTTCTCACCAAAGTGAAACAAGTAAGTTTTATCCTTTTAGTTGTGAAACTAACAAAGTAGGGAAAATATGAAAGAAAAGGCCTTAAGACCCTTTAATTTGTGATGCAACTATATTTTTCGATAGTTTTACCCATATTTACCTAGTTTTTGCCTATTTTTTTATATATATAATGCCTTCATATTCTTTGTTTTATGTTTGGAAGGAGTAAATTGGAGGTAATTGACAGATTTGATCTTCAGTTGATGTTTGTACAAAACTTGAGCTCTAAAGGTAGAAATGAAATGCTTCAAGTGGTATAAATATAACATCCATACTTTTTTTGGACATGTATTGCAAGAAAAATAAATAAAAGCACGGCAATTTCACCCTTCAAAGTCAAATATTGTATTTTACCAACATTGACCTTCGACCATTCGGACTTCAATATCTTGAGATACTTAATTCATGTTGTAAACACCTATAAGCCTACTAAATTCCATCATACAACAAGTTCAAATGAGAGAGATATGATTTTTCTGCGATGACATATGAATTCTCTCAACTCTAGTAATTTGATTCAATGGCAACATTAAAATCTAGATAAATTGATCAATTAAGAAACATAATTGTCCACAATATATGTTTAGTTCGATTGAATGTTCTCCCTAAGATTAATAATGTAGATCCGCTACAATTATTTACTTAGTTGTTTCACAAGTTCATATAACACAACTCTGATTTTGATATCAAACTTAGCAATAGATTGTCTACAATAATAACTTCGAGACATGTGGAATTACCTAAAGAAAGTGTATCATCAATTTACCAATCTACAGGCTCATTGCATTGCCCAAGAAATGTGGAATTACCTAAAGAAAATGTATCATCAAGTTAATGATGCTCGTCATTTTCAGTTAGAACATGCGATTGTTATGTTTCAACATGGGAGTTTTTCTATTCAAAACTCTTACTCGGCATTCTTGACCCTTTGGCATGAATATACTGTCTTGGTTACAACAGATGTTCCTAGTGTCGCTCTTTCCACTATTCAGAATCTTCATGAAAATAGCAAGCGTGATTAGTTTCTTATGAAACTACGCCCAGAGTTTGAATCAGTCTGGTCTTTTTTACTGAACATATCTCTTATTCCTTCTCTTGATATTTGTTTTGGTGAGCTACTTTGCAAAGAACAAAGACTTAGTACTCAAGCTATTCTGGAGCATTCTCATGGCTGTTCCGGGACAGTCACTATGGCTTATGCTGCTCACAGCCAAGGACCCTTTATGTACTCTAAAAATCTACAGTGTTTCTACTGCAAGGAGTATGGGCACATTGCTACCAATTGTCCTAAGAAATTTTGTTCTTATTGCAAGAAGAAGGGGCACATTATCAAATAATGTTGTATCCTCCCTCAGAATCGTCAGGCCTAAGCACTTCAGACTTCTATTACCATTCCTCCATCTCAAAGTCTGACGCACATGCCTTCTTTTCAGGTGCTTCCTCTACCTTTCCACCTCTTACGAGAAATTATTGTACACCAGAAAGGGTACAACAAATGTTAATTTGAACATTATCTACAATAGTGATTCAAGGTAAAAATTTCACTAAACTTTGGTATGTAGACTCTGGGGCTGAAAATCACATGATGAATACTTCTACTGCCCTATGTCATGTTCTGCCCTGTGATGGTCAATCGGCCATTCAGACAACCAATGGTAGCTCCTTGTCCATCACTAGTGTTGGTGATGCCTCTTTTACATTTACTGATGTGTTCCTTGCTCCTAAACTTGTTGCGAATCTTATTTATGTTGGACAATTAGTTGATGATAATTGTGTTGTTTATTTTTTTGGTATTGTTTATGTTATGCAGGACCAGGTAACGGGGAAGCTGATTGCGAGGGAACCTAAAGTGGGGCGCTTGTTTCCACTATTTTTACCTGTTCCAACCTTTTCTTTTATCAAGTCTTTTGCGTGTAATGAAATTTCTATTCTTGGAATGGTGTGGCATCGTCATTTAGGTCATCCCAATACTCAAATTTTATCTCATGTATTGAACTCTAGTTTTCTTGGTAATAAAGAAAGTTCTTTATCTCTCGAGTGTGATTCTTGCAAAATTGGTAAAAGCAAAACTCTTCCATTTCCTTTGCATGCTAGTAGAACTTCTCACTACTTTGATCTTATTCATAGTGATGTTAGGGGACCTTCTCCCGTTGATTCACATGAAAAATTTAAATACTATGTGACATTCATTGATGATTATAGCAGATTTACTTGGGTCTATTGTCTTCGCTCTAAATCTGAAGTCTTTCATACCTTTACTAAGTTTTTAGCATATGTTAGTAATCAATTTTATGCCACTATTAAGACATTACACACAGATTCTAGTGGTGAATATATGTCTACTGAGTTTCAAACTTCTTAGCTTCTAATGGTATTATCCACCAATGTTCTTGTCCCACTACTCAACAAAATGGAGTAGCTGAATGTAAAAATCATCATCTTCTTGATGTGGTATGCACCCTCTTGATAAAATCATTTTTTCCTACCATGTTCTAGGTTAAAGCTCTAAAAACTGCTACTCATTTGATTAATCGTTTACCCTCTCAAGTCTTACACATGGAGTCTCTCTATTTCCGTTTATTTGCCAAACAACCTAGGTATGATAATCTTCATGTTTTCAGTTGTGTCAGTTTTGTTCATTTACCACCTCATAAGCGTCATAAATTATCTGTTTAATTTGTTAAAGGTGCATTATTGGGATATAATGTGTCAAAAAGGCTTTGTTTGCTATGATCCTACTTTATGACATCCACATATTTCTAGGAATGTTATTTTCTTTGAAAATCAACATTTCTTTCTAGTGTCTTTTGTGTCCTCTCCTTCTACTATGATCCTTCCCTCCTTTAAGTCATAATTATTTGATCTTCATCCAGTCAGCTCTCATTTTAAACCAGGTACTGTGTATACAAGACACTTCTGCTCGCAGTCTCCTCTAGTGGTCCACTCAATATCTGATCCTCCTACAATCCAGATTCAGTAAGTTGATGCACAGTTAGAGCCTCTGATACGTCACTCATCTCAAGTGTCTGTACCCCCGAATAGGTATGGGTTTCGCACTTCCAGATCTAGTAAATCTATTTCATCTCTTACTATTGCATTGTCTACTTTTGATATTCCCACAGAATATTCACATGTTGTCAAGCATGATTGTTGGCAACAAGCTATGCAAGAAGAAATTGTTGCTCTAGAGGCTAATCACACTTGGGGCATTGAGCCTTGTCCGCTTACTATTGTTCCTCTGGGTTGCAAATGGGTATACTCAGTCAAAGTCTGATCTGATGGTAGTTTGGATCGTTACAAGGCCCGACTTGTTGCAATTGGGAATAATCAGGAATATGGGGTTAATTATGAGGAGACCTTTGCTCCGATGGCTAAAATGACTATTGTCCGTATGATTTTGGCTCTTGTCACTTCTAGTTATTAGTTGCTACATCATATGGATGTCAAGAATGCCTTTCTTCATGGGGATCTGAAAGAATGTATTAATATGAAGCCCCCTCCGGGATTATTTTCTTCCCCGACCTCCCATGTTTATAAGCTTCGTCGTTCCCTTTATGGTCTCAGACAGGCTCCGGGGGCATGGTTTGATAAATTCTACACCACATTATTACAATTCTCATTCAAACAGAGCAAGCATGACACTTCTTTATTTCTTCAAAAATCATTCATGGGTATTATTGTTCTTCTGGTTTATGTTGACGATATTGTCATTATAGGTTCTGATACAGATCTCTTTGGTCAGCTCAAGACTCATCTCTCAAAGGCTTTTCATATGAAAAATCTTGGGTCTCTCACTTATTTTCTTGGTCTTGAAGTACATTGTAGCCCCTCAGGCATTTCCTTAACTCAATATAACTATGCTAGAGACGTCGTGTCTACAACAAGTCTACAAGAGGCTATTTCAGTTGATACTCCCATATAGGTGAATATCAAGCTTCGCAAAGAAGAAGGTGACTTACTTATTGACCCCTAGTCTATACCGAAAATTGGTAGGCAGTCTTGTTTATCTCACCATCACTAGAGCGGACATTTTATTTGTCGTACAACAAGTCATCCAATTTCTTCAAACTCCCCAACATCTTCATCTAGGTGTTGTTCATCGGATCATATGCTATGTTCATTGCATCGTGGCTCGTGGCTTATTTTTTCCTGCGAACAATCTTCCTCGTCTTACTACTTACAGTGATGTGGATTAGGCAGGTTACGCCAATACCCGTCTATCAGTCATAGGGTGGTGTATGTTCTTACGAGAAGCCTTGATCTCTTGGAAAAATAAGCAGCAACATAGAGTTTCTAAGTCCTCTACGGAATCTGAGTATAGGGCAATGTCTCTGGCTTGTTCTGAAATCATTTGGCTTCGAGGTTTGCTTGCTGAGCTTGATTTTTCTATAACTGATTTTACACCTCTCCATGCTGATAATACAAGTGTTATTCAGATCACAACTAATTCTATGTTTCATGAGCATACAAAGCATATTAAGGTGGACTATCACTCTATTCGAAAGCCTATGACGCTCGTGTTATCACTCTTCATCATATTTCCACTAATTTACAGATTGTTGATATCTTCACCAAGGTGCTCACTCATCATCGACATTTTTTTCTAAGTAGCAAATTGATGCTAGTTGATCATCCTGCATCAATTTGAGGGGGGTTGTCAACAGAAAGCTTGCTTCACAAGTTCATATATCACAACTTCGGTTTTCATATCAAACTTAGCAATAGATTGTCTACAATAATAACTTTAAGTCCGCTCTTAGCAATTAAATAAACAATCATAGGAAAATAAGCATAGGAGAACAAACATATTCATCATATAAACTAAAAAATTGAGGTAAAAATAGATCTCACTGTTCTTGAAATCTGAAGGTTTCCGTTCTCTTGCAACCAAGCAAAAGAGTCTAGCCTTGCATGTTCATTGAACAACTAAATAAAAAGATGGAAGAAAACATGACTTAGGGTTTGGAGGAGGAAGATTTGTGTTTTCTTTGTTGCTAGCCGAAACTTCCTTGCTCCTCTCCTCCTTCATATATGCTTAGAAACCCTAATATCTATTTTACAAAATAGTCATTCCTTAAGTTGGCAGAATTTAGTTGTCCCTTGTAAAATTCATATCCCATTCCTAACACATCGTTTTGAGCTTAAATTTGGAACGTTTATATTTATTTTAGTCTTGAATCCAAAGAAATTGGGTTTAAATCAATTTAAATTTTGTAGCTCCAGATATTGAAGTTGGAATGGACAAAGGTCGACATCGGCAAATTGCAACATTTGATTTTGAAGGCTGGGATTTCCATGATCTTCATTATTTTATTTCTTTTGACTTAGTTTTCCATAAATTTATGGATATTATCTTTTTAATTCCACTGGAATCACTTCATTTCGATCTCTAGATCTTTTGCTCTGCACAAAATAGTGGTTGAAGGTCAAATTTGTCAATTAGCTCCAATTTCTTCCTTTTTGCATCTTTCATCCAAAAATGCTTTCAAAATATAAAATAAAGAATATCAAGGCATTTTATATACAAAACATATGCAAAACACTAGGTAAATATGAATAAAACTATCAAATAATATGGTCGCATCAACGACTACTCCCCACGCCCAATTTTTTTTTTTATAACCGTGGTGTCCAAGTCAGCATACGCGCACCACGATTTATCCCCAGGCCCACTTTTTTTTATAACAAGGGTGTCCGGGCCAGCTTTCATCTCCTCACAAAACACCGTGGATTGCTACAGTGCTTTCCCACTTATACTTTTTCTCTATTTTTATTTCTTTCCCCCACTTATACATTTTTTTATAACTTGGGTGTCCGGGTCATCTTAAGTGCACCACGACTAGTCCCGGGACCTATTTTTTTATAATCAGGGTATCCAAGCTAGCTTACGCGCACCACGACTAATTCTCGAACCCACTTTTTTTTGCTTAAATGCTTTTTTTAAAGGTTTTTTTCCTGAAACATTTTTTTCCTCGGTTAATTTTTTTTTCTTTTTCCACTTGTACATTTTTTTTTGTTTTTTTGTTTTGTTTTTATAGCCAGGGTGTCTAAACCAGCTTAAGCGCATCATGACTAATCCTCAGACCCAATTTTTTTATAATAACCAGGGTGTTCAGACGAGCTTACGTGCACCACGACTAATCCCCGTATCCACCTTTTTTTTATAACCGGAATGTCTAAGTCATCTTTCATCTCCTCACAAAACATTGTGGATTGCTACAGTGTTTTCCCACTTATACATTTTTTTATAATCGAGGTGTCCAGGCTAGGTTACGCGCACCACAACTAATCCCTGAGCCTATTTTTTTGTTGCTACAGTGCTTTCCTGCTGGTACTTTTTTTCCCTGTTTTTTTCTTATATTTTTTTTATAATTGAGGTCTCCAGACCAGCTTAAGTATGCCACAACTAATTCCCAGGTCGAATTTGTTTTTTAAAACTATATGGATTGCTATAGTGTTTTCCTGCCTATACTTTTTTTTCACTTATATATTTTTTTTATAACTGGGGTCTCCAAGCCAGCTTAAGTTTTTTTTGTTCTATTTTTCACTTATACATTGTTTTTTATAACCAGGGTCTTCAGGCCAGCTTAATCGCACCACGACTAATCCCTGAACTGATTTTTTTTTTATAATCGGATTGTCCAGGCCAGCTTGCGCTCACCACGACTAATCCCTGGATCTTTTTTTATAACTCGGGTGTCCGGGTTAGATGATGCGCACCACGAGTTGTATAAGTACGTATATACCCCTATAAGACAAAATCCAAGAGTTGGCTATAGGAGTGTATTGGTATTTTTTTTCCACTTATATATTTTTCTTATAATTGAGGTCTCTGAACCAGGTTAAGCGCACCATGACTAATCCCCGGACCAAATATTTTGTATTATAACCAGGATGTCCAGGTCAACTTGCGCGCACCAAGACTAATCCCCAAATCTTTTTTTTATAATCAGAGTGTCTGGGTCAACTGACGTGTTGTATAAGTACATATATACCCCCTTATAAGATAAAATCCAAGAGTTGGCTAAAGAGGTGTATTGGTAATTTACCAATTTTTAATTATATTTTTTGTCGTATTATTGTGGGTGTGTCTTCGAGCGCGTCGACAATTTCTGAACTCACGCAAACATCTAAAAATGTATATTAGTTTTTTATATATTCATTTTATTATGTAAAATGCATTTAAAATAATATCATGGTATCAAGGGTATTTTCATTTTTTTTTCATTTCTGTGCATAGTACAATAGTCATAATACCCTCAAATAAGACAAAAACCAAGAATTGTCAGTGGGGGTATCCTGGTGATTTCACATTTTTAGTGCACAGTAAAATAACTTTTGTAGCCTCAAATAAGACAAAACAGAGGAGTTACCTGCGGGGTGTTTCAAACATTTCACGTTTAACTATACATGTATAAGAGAGAGTTTCACTCTCATTTTACACCACCAAAACTAAACTTACTATGGTTTTTTAACTCAAGCTGCATTTAATACAAATAAAAATAACAATAAAAATTAAAAATCTAAACTAAGAGCAAAGGTGTATAAATACAAACAAAAAATTAAAAATTATCTCGGAATGACCGAAAAAATCAAGGGATTGGAACTAAACCAAAAAATAGAAGAATAAAAATCGAAATACAAAATAAGAAATTATATATAATAAAACTAGACAAAAAAATGTAATCCCCGCGGCAGAGCGCGGGTTTATGGCTCATTATACATCTAAATAGTGTGGGAAAAGCATTGTAGCTTTCCTCACAGAACATTGTGGATTGCTACAGTGCTCTCCCCATACACATGTTTTTTTCTTTTTTTCGCTTATACTTTTTTTTTTGATAACCGAGGTGTCCGGGCCAACTTACACGCACCACGATTAATCATCGAACCCACTATTTTTTCATTTTTCCCTTTTTTTCTTAGTTATACATTTTTTTTATAACTAGGGTGCCAGGCTAGGACATTGTGGATTGCTACAGTGTTTTCTCATTTGAACATTTTTTTCCTATTTTTTTCTTTTTCTCTTATACATTTTTTTCTATTTTTTTCCCACTTATATATTTTTTTTATAACTGAAGTGTCCGGACCAACTTACTTACATGCACCACGACTAATCCCTAGACCCACTTTTTTTTTAATGTTTCTATGGAAATGGTAAAATAACCATAATACCCTCTAATAAGATAAAAATCAATAGTAAAATCCGAGACTATTAAGGATATTGCACATGTTTTTTATAATATACAAATACGGGGAAAGCATTGTAGCTATCCTCATAAAACACTGTGGATTGCTATAGTGCTCTCCTCATACACATGTTTTTTTTTTCCACTTAAACATTTTTTTGTTTTTTTTATAACTAAGGTGTCCGGGTCAGCTTACGCAGACTACGATTAATCTCCGAAACCACATTTTTTCCAAATTGTTTTCCCCCATTCATTTTTTTTATATAACTGGGGTGTTCAGGTTAGCTTACGCGCACCACGACTAATCCTCGGATCCACTTTTTTTTAATTTTTTTGGGTAAATTAAAACAACCATAATACCCTCTAATAAAACAAAAATCAGCAGTTAAATTTGGGGCTATTAAGGATATTGCACATGTTTTTTATAATATACAAATACAAAATAACCTTTGTATACATGCATAAGAGAGAATTTCACTCTCATTTTACACCATCAAAGTCAAACTTACTATGTTTTTTAATGCAAGTTGCATTTAATAGAAATGGCTAGCTTACACGCACCACAACTAATCCCCGGATCTACTTTTTTAACATTTTTTTCTGTTTTTTCCCACTTGTACATTTGTTTTGTTTTTTTTATAATCGGGTGTTCGGGCTAGCTTACGCGCTCGACGATCAATCCCAGGATCTATTTTTTTATATTTATGAATACAGTAAAATAATCATAATACCCTCTAATAAGGAAAAAAAATCAGCAGTTAAATTCGGGACTATTAAGTATATTGCACATGTTTTTTATAATATACAAATACAAAATAACCTTTATATACATGCATAAGAGAGAGTTTCACTCTCATTTTACACCACCAAAGCTAAACTTATTATGTTTTTTAATGCAAGTTGCATTTAATACAAATTAAAATTAAAATTAAAATTAAAATTAAAATTAAAATTAAAAATCTAAACTAAGAGAAGAGGTGTATAGATACAAACAAAAAAATAAAAATTATCTTAGAAGGACCAAAAAATTAAAAAATTGAAACTAAACCAAAAAATAAAAAAATAAAATCTGAAACAAAAATAAAAAATTATATATATGTTAAAACTAGAAGAAGAAAAAATCTCAGCAACGAAGCGCGAGCTTATCGCTCTTATAGGACAATTCATTTTAGTTTTTGAAAGTGTCATTTTTAAAAGCACAATGGTGTGTGAAAATATATTGAAACCACGAGAGATTTTTGTAATTTTATATATATATATATATATATATATATAATGGGAAAAAATGATAATTTCGGTGATTATCTACTGGTTGCGGTCACAGTCTAAAATTAATATTGACGGTAATATGCGAAGGTGCCGTACGGATAAGAAAGCAGGAGCAATCCAATCGTTAAAAGCAGTCGCCGCTTTTGATCAAAAACTTTTTTGGTTCCGGTAAATATTTAAACTCTCAACTTACCTAACACTTCTTCCATCATGAATATGCAGAAGAGATAAAAGTCTAATAAAATCCAAGCGTAGAAAGGATAAGCAAAAGCAACCGAACCCCACTACCATCCTCACTCCCAAGTGCCTGGGACCTTATTTAGACAACCTTACCAGCTAAGCCATCAAATAAAACATCATGATGGAGAAGAGCTGGCTTCTGGCTTTCACCCTCTTCCTCCATGTAATCCCAAGGGAAGCAGCTTTTGGTGTTAGTGGCGGTGTGGGTCTTGGGATAGGCAATGCAGGTAGTGGTGTGTGGATTGGTGGTGGGATCAGCAACACTCCCACCCCATCACCTGGGTCTTCTGCTTCGAACCTGAACAGCGCTCACGCAGCTCTTCAATCATGGAAATCAGCCATCACAGATGACCCATTGAAGGTTTTGGACACCTGGGTTGGCTCCGATGTGTGTGCATACAAGGGTGTCTTCTGTGCAGATCCACAAGATGATGAACCGGGTCCAGTTGTTGTAGGCATAGATCTCAACCATGCGAATCTCCAGGGCACTCTTGTCAAAGAAATCTCTGTCCTCACAGACATGTCTCTCCTTCATCTCAACAGTAACAGGTTTTCAGGCACCCTGCCCGATACTTTCAGAGACCTCATTTCTCTTCAAGAGTTGGACCTGAGTAACAACCACTTTTCAGGTCCCTTCCCAACGGTCACTTTATACATTCCAAATCTCATGTATTTAGACCTCAGATTCAACAGCTTTTCAGGGCCTATACCTGAAGATGTTTTCAACAAGAAACTTGATGCAATTTTCCTCAACAACAACCAATTTGATAGCCAGATTCCCCAAAATTTGGGCAACTCTCCTGCTTCAGTGATAAATTTGGCTAATAACAAGCTCAGTGGAAACATTCCAAGTAGTTTTGGGTTGATGAGCTCCAAAGTGAAGGAGATTCTGTTTCTCAATAATCAGCTGACAGGCTGCATTCCTCAGGGAGTTGGGCTGTTCACAGAGATGCAAGTCTTGGATGTGAGCTACAATTCACTGATGGGTCATTTACCGGACACAATTTCTTGCTTGAATCAGATCGAAGTCCTGAATTTGGCACACAACAAGCTATCTGGACAGGTACCAGAACTGGTTTGTTCTCTGAAAAGCCTTGCGAATCTGACAGTTGCCTACAATTTCTTTTCTGGGCTTAGCCAAGATTGTGCCAAGTTGTTCTTCAGAAATGTAGGTTTTGATTTCTCGTTGAATTGCATTCCTGGAAGAGACATGCAAAGGCCTCAACCAGAGTGTAGTGTGATACCAGGAGGAGGATTGAGCTGTCTGAGAATCCCTTCTCCTCAACCTCTTATTTGTGGATCATTGGCGGAGACATTGGAAGCAAACCTAAGCCCATCTTCTCCCTGAACCTCCCACTAGTCTTGCCAGTATTTTGTACAACAGGACCTGTTGCTAGCTGAATGCTGGTGTCTCATTAATTTAATTAAATAATACTAGCAGTTATGATTCGCAACTCCCCGATTTATTTCTTCATGAATTGCATATGCAGATTTTTGTTGAATTTTGATATCTTATATTCATAAAAGAACGTGGTCGAGAGAGTTGCAGATCCTATTTATTAGTTTTAAATATAAAATTTTGAGTTAAGTGGGCAAAATAAAATGATAAGGAGTTAAACAAATTTTATTTTGATCACATTAGATCCAGTAAACATTAATGAATGAGAGATCTCAATCTGCATCCCCGAGCTACTACACCGCACTAGGGCTGTGTCTTGTCCTGGATTGGAAGGCATAAGTAGCTGTGTAATGATCAGGTTTGATAACCATCATATACGAACAACCAAGAATGTAGTCAGGCTGGCATGCTTATTTTCTCAACCATAACTGGCCACCTTAACGAGACTTATAATGCAATGCGAGCTAGAACGTGTAATTTCATGCATATGATGTTCTCTGTTCCATAATATCCAATTTCAGTAATCCTAGCATTGCCAAAAATTCATGGTATGTCATTATAATTTCAAGCAATTTTGCTTTTTATTTTAATCCCAATCTTGTTTGAATCGTACAGCTGGGCTCTTCTGATATGAAAGATTATTAGCATTCAGCAATGATTTTTTATCAATAAACGAAAGTTTGTTCAAAATGAAATACAACCATGTCATCATATCACAAAACAATTGCCCAGTGCTCATCTTTTGTTATGGAATGTAATATAGTGGATTTGGGAGTTTAAAGGACCTCTCTGAAACAGCAAAGCCCGACAAGTCACTCCACTGATCACCGGAGTTCCCTTGAATCCTGTATCCTTCATTTATTAACTCCAATCTCCTCTGAGATTTGTAAAGAGTCGCTGGCTTTCCCTGATCTGAGCTTTCCCTGCATTGTAAAACATGGACTGATCTTGAACCAATGATTCAATGGCTATGTAACATCAAGAAGATGAGATGCATGAGAGCAGCCCCAGGACTACAACTGAGGGCAAATTACTTTTGTCTTGTTTTTATTTATTTGCAACATTCATAAATGGAGTAAATTATGACCTCAAGTCAGTCTCCATCACTTACCTCAAAATCAGCCTTTCCCAGTCACTGTATCCTTCTAATTGAAGATTTTTCACAGTGGCATTCCTTTGATATTCACTCCTCCCGGTTAACATAAATACAGTGAATCCCAGTTGCTTTAGCTCCTTGTACAAATTCAGACTTGCTTGTAAAGCAGGTGCCTCAGCTAAATCCACCCACTCATCAAAAGATAAGTCATCAAAGGGTTCAGATCTGTGTGCAAAACATGATAAGCGTGTTGACATTTGATCAACCAGTATATATGCAATTACAGCATCAACTAAAACAGCTTGCAGCACGTTATGAAATCAAGCAGTCCCTGGAACACTTTAGTCCCTCTGTTTGAGAGAATCTTGGTAAGATTAACTGAGCCTATGTCTAAAGTATACTTCTCCAAAAACAGATGCCTTAAGTAGTAATAGAATCCCATTATTCTGAACTTTTTATCAACTACGTCAAATATTACTCTTCAAGCATATGCATGAAGTCATGCTTTTCTGGGATTTCATCAAGGAAATAAAACATAGGAAAAAAAAATTCAAGCTTGATCAGAATATGGTGAGGGTGGAACATTCCTACTCCAAATGATTTCTGTTGGAATTAAAAAAAAAAAAAGAAACTCAGAAGAGTTGCTGGGATCAAATACACTATTGGGAAAGGTGATAGCATCTACTTGTGGGATCAGTGGCATGCTCATGAGCCACTTGCCACATCTTATAGCACTAGTCTTTGTACAGAAATGACAAGCTTTCAGAAGTAATTACTAATGATGATTGACAATGGCCTTTTGCTGGGTCAGATAATATGGAAATTATTCAGGTTGCTATATGTGACCTTCTTCGTCCCTGTCATTACTCAAGGACACTTCATCATGTAGTCCAAATGGGCAATTCATAATAAAAAAAAAAAGTGCATGAAGAGTATGAAGCTGAAAGGGATTGAAGTAAATTTAGCATATGCTAATTTGGGGACCTCTACATATCCCTAGACTTGGCTTTATCTGTTGGCTATATGTTCTGGATAGGTTCCCAGCATAGAGCAGACAGTTTAAGAGGGGAAGAGCAATCAATCCTATCTGTGAACTCTGCAATAGTGCCAAAGAAAATCGTGATCACAACTTCTTCTCTGGAGCTGTTAGCTCTAACCAAGATTAACAGGAAGATGAGAGATTGAAAGTCTGAGTTATGATGGTCCATTCAGTTTCTGCAGAAAAAAGGGACTTCTTGCTATGTTGCTATTACCTGATGTTCATACATTTACTTTGTTAGGAAGGCCAGAAATAACAGAGCATACGATATAATGCTGTGAATTTTCAAGAGACTCCCTTCTCAAGAACATTATCCAGGCTGTTTATTACTGATTACAGAAAACTAGGATTCTGAATGAACATTTTGTGATTCTAATTGCCTGTGGATTAATCTGGCTTGTTTTCTGTAGCATCTGTTGATGCTCTTAAAGTATACAAAACTCCGTATACAGGAAGACATCCTACTGTATAAGTTGATTTTGATCTATTAATATTTTCCATTTATAAAAAATAAAAACTATTATTCTAAAACAAACAACTTCCAAGGAAATGTAATAATAGATGCTTAAGTTTTCTTATGTATTAGAATCACCGAATGTCACTTTACCATATCAATTTAGTTATTGATAAGAATCAACAAATATCACCAAAGAATCCATTAGAGGTAACAATTGGGCATTTTACAAGGTCTAAAACTAAAAAGATCCAAAAGCAATTGATTGTGCAGATTCTGTTTGGATTAAAAAGTTTTAAATATATCAAGACTAGACTTCTGTGCACTGTTTAGGCCATATTTGGAGCTAAAGGTGGAATTTTGTACTGATTCAAGTACGGTTGCAGACTAAAAATCTCAAGTTTTCCGTGAATTACAATATACTCAGTAACTCACTCATTTAGACAAGAGGGAATAATGTGTTTGAAGTCAGACTTGAGATCTGCCAACAAACAGAGAGTTGAAAAATGATTGTTTTCCATGTGATTTGTGGCTTCTTACAGGGAAAGGATTTAATTGCTTGTGGAATCCTTATTATTTAAGTATTAAGTTTTTTTTTAACTTACTATTTTCTAATACATAGTTTTACGTTAGCAAACATAATTTTGTGTGACCATTAGATTGGATTAAAATTTTACCATAAAATTTCAAGTCTTGTTTCATATAGGGTTAAAATTTCAAAGCATTCAAACATCTGAAAAGCTTTGCAATAAAACCTAAGAGATTTACATTAGTTTTATAGTTGGTTTAGGATTCTTTTGTCAGTTTCATTTAGAACTCTTTTGTTGTTTTTCCATTATTGTTTACGATGTTTTACTAGGACAAATAGAGTTATTTAGCTTGTTTTTAAGATTTTATTTAAACTTGGTTTATTCCATAATAATATTATGTGCATTAAAGTTGTTCAAACTTTAGGTTCTTCATTGAATTTTTCCTGGACTTATCAAAGACCAATAGTATGTGGTGTTTTTCCTATACTTCCAGTTTGTGATTCATTATAATGTTATACGATAATTGCGTAGCACTCTCTATGTTGGACTCGTTCCCCTCTACTTTCTTTCCATCTCTATGGATCAACTTGCATAGAGAATCGACTTTTTTCATCTAATAATTTTGGTGTCTTGGATTGTTTTCTATTTTATTTGTGAGTTCAGGTTCTTACCTTCCAGGATCCAGTTCTGATAATATTAGAGTTTTTTAGCTTTTTCATATACAGGAGTTAACTAAATCGACATGGTACAGGAACTTCTGGTGATGTTAATCCATTTTCTTACTTGGAAGAGCATCCAATGACATGCCAAACCAGCATCTCCTGTACAGTTACAAATAATCCCCCGTTGGCTTAGCCATAAGTCTCAACAGCCGAATGAAGGAAACCACAGATACAAATATAGTAATTTGTTTTCATGTTTCATCACTATTACTAATAATAGGGGTAATATACACCTTATGTAAGCAATTCGGGTTTAGGGCCAGCAAGATTAGCAAAAAGCCAGAATCCCATCAGAAAAAAGGAGATTTAATCGCAAATTGCATACCCGAATCCATGTAGAGCATAGTAGGGCAGATTGGACAGCAGAGTCTCGTCGACATCAAAGACCCAGGCATCCTTCCCATCGCCCGCAATCTCAACCGTCTTAGCAAAGCCAAGCGCGTAGGAAGCAACAACCTCACTGTCGGAGCGATACCCATCTCCTGTCATGTAGTCTTGCACGTAGGACACGCATCTGGAAGGTACATGGTCCCAGTATCCAACGTCGTTTGTTTCTTCAGAGAATCTCCAGCTGCTGCAGTACACATCGTTGTGGTCTCTGGAGAGTTGAATGATTGATTGAGAAATGGTTTCCGAGATGGAGATGAAGAGGAAAAGGGAAAGCAGCAGCTGGGATTTAGCCATTCTTCGAGGAAAAACTAGATTGGGTCAACTGGTTGTTTATTAAATATGCTAATGTTTAATTGACGTCGATATGCGTGGCTATGGTGCCGCGCGATGCTATATGCCGCGATTAATATCTCTAATTGATTTTTAAAGCAACACCAAAAATTGCGGTTGTTATGAACACGTGTTTTATAATCACAAAATTTATTAAGTGTTATTTATTTGTATATTTGTTTTTTAAATTATTTTTTATTGAAAAATATATTAAAATAATATTTTTTTATTTAAAATAATATTTTTGATATTAGTATATTAAAATAATTTAAGAACATCAAAAATATTAATTTAAAATAAAAAAATTCAAAGACATTTTTTTTCTCAAACAACCCTTAATTGTGAAATGAAAAGAAGATATATCCGTAGATATAAAATTTGAATTGATCTGATTATGACGATTCATGATCCAGTTAATGGAAGAAAAATAAGAGAGAAAGCAACTCAGCCTAACCTGTTTTGAAAAACAAGTCAACCCATAACCCAATCAATACAAAATAATCACTAATTATCCTCAAACTATTTGAATCCCACCACTCTACATCGTTTATTAAATTGTCCTTAAGCTAAACTTTACATTCAAAATCCTTTATACCTTCTCTAAACATTATGATGTTAGAGCATGATCAACTTGATCCTTTTTTTACTTCATAACTCCAATTGAAATCAATTCTTTGTTGCGTCTCCTTTTTCTCTATTCTACTTCCTTCCCCGTAACAATCACTCTAAGAAAGAGTTAAGGGTGATAATCAATCATAGGACTTGGAAGTTTCATAAATGATTCAATGTTTGCTAAATTTACATGACAAACAATATGGGGTGACTAAACAAATTTTAAACTCACAAAAAAATTGAACCAGACATCATAGAGTTAAGCTTTAACAATATGCATAATGACATTTAATGGATTTGGTAGTTATGGACTCATAAATCATGGTTCGTTATAAGTCCAAATTATTATAATGAAAGAGGTCAAAATGTATCGATTCTAACTAACCTTGCTTGAAATAAGAAAATACCATTTGAGTGAAGGGCTGGCATACGATAAACTTAAATGAATCGATGAATTAGAGAACTACGAAAGCTTTGGAGAGCAAACAAAAACACCATATAATGATGGAGCATCAAATAGGGGAGCTATATTTTAAATCAGGTAAGTATGCATGCATGTCATCTAACCTTAAAACATTGCTTGAATGTTTTTTGTATTTTTTCGTAAAATAACCAACAAGATTTTGATGAATTTGTTGGAATAAAAATCCTTAAGCTATGATAGCAAGGAATCTTATTTTTTGCTATGGGACAAAAGAAGATGAGATAAACCTTACCATTAAAACATTCTCAAGAAAATGAGAAGATAAACCTTTTCATCAAAAAGAGTCTTCAAGTTAGTCCTATAATAAGGAAGCATAAAGCCTTCAACCCTATCATCAGGAAATCCAATTAAATTTAGTTATGAAAAAGGATAAATATCAATCCTGTAACTATGAATCACCAAGAAAATTCATAAGAAACTTGATCAAACCCCATTATCAAGAAAATAGAAAAGAAAAACTCTTCCATCAAGAATCCTAGTTTTTTAAAACATGCAATCATGAAGAGAAGTGGGAACCTACTATTAAGAGATTCTAAAGAACAAGAGGAGAATAACATTATTATCAGGAAAAGTCAACCCTCCAATCAGGAAGTACAACAAGATTGAACTCTACAACAAAAAAGTAAAAAAAAAAAAAACCTTATTATTATGAAATTTTCAAAAAAATAAGAAAGCTTAAATGTTATCATCAAGAAAAACAAGAAACATTTACCATTAAGGATTTGAGTCTTGGGAAGCCTGCTATAAAGAATCTTAGTTTTCAATTCTATAAGAAAAATTGTTTTTTGATTCAATCAAAATAATTAAAGACACCCCTCAAAAGTTCTAGTTGAAGGGATCGTTTACATTCAAGATTGCATGTCAATTGAGCTGAAAAGAAAAAATATTGTGTAGGAGAATAGTTGTGACAATATATTTCTCCTAGTAGCTACTAGATTTTAGTTATGGTTAAAAGGAGTCACTAGGTTAGGACTTTAGATTAATCGAGTTATAAACAGAGATTTATATTCTAGTTAAAAGGAATTGTTGGATTGGAATTTTAGATTAACCGAGTAGTAGATAAATAGTTTAGTTCTGGTTAAAAGGAATTATCATATTGGGAATTTAGGTTCATTGAGTTGTATACAAAGATTTGAGTTTTGGTTAAAATGAATTGTAATATTATGATTTTAGGTTAACCGAGTTGTAGATAGTGAATTTCATTTTGGTTTTTAAGGAATCAACAGATTGGGATTTTAAGTTAATCGGGTTGTAAAAAGAGATTTTGTTTCTAGTTAAAGAAAAATGCTAGATTGAAATTTCAAGTTTACGAGCTATAGGTAGAGAATTTGGTTATAATTAAAAATCAATTATCAAATTGGGATTTCAGTTTAACTAAGTTGCAAACATGAATTTTAGTTATAGTTAAAATGAATTGCGTGATTGGGATTTTAGGTTAAACGAGCTATAGACAAAGATTTTGGTTCTTGTTAAAAGAAATGGCCTAATTGGGACTTCAGGTTACTCGAGCAATAGTTAGAGATTTTGGTTTTGGTTAAAGAAATCACCAAATTGGAATTTAGGGTTAACCAAGTTTTAGATAAAGATTTTAGTTTTAGTTAAATAGAATCATCATATTGGTGTTCCAAGTTAAATAAACAGTAGACAAAGACTTTAGATCTAGTTATAGGGAGTCGCTAAAATGGGACTTCAGGTTAACTAAGTTGTATATAGATATTCTAGTTCTAGTTAAAAGGAATTGTAGCATTGGGATTTCAAGTTGACAAGTTGCAGATAAAGATTATTTTTTTTTCATTAAAGGGAGTCATCAGATTGAGACTTTAGGTTAATTAAGTTGTATACAGATTTTTTGGTTTTAGTTAAAGAGAATTGTCATATTAGGATTTCAGGTTAATCAAGTTGCAGACAAAAAATTTGATTTTGGTTAAAAATGAATCATTGGATTAGGGTTTCAAGTTAACCAAGATGTAGACATAGATTTTAGTTCCAGTTAAAAAAATTGTATGATTAGGATTTCAAGTTAATTGAGTTATAGACAAAGATTTTGGTTCTGGTTATAAAGAATTGTATGATTTAGATTTTAGGCTAATTGAGTTATAATTAGATATTTTGGTTTTAGTTAAAGAGAATCATCAGATTGAGATTTCAGGTTAGCTAAGCTACAATTATAAATTTTGGTTTTTGTTGAAAGGGAATCACTATGTTAGATTTTCAGGTTAATCGAATTATAGACAAAAAATTTGATTTTGGATTGAAAGGAATAATTGAGATATAGGTTTTTAGGACAACTAAGCTTAAAACAAAAGTGGTCATGATGATAGAATCCATTTCTCGACATAAATAGTTGGATCTTAGTTATGGTTGGAAAGGATTGTTGCAAAGATACAATTTTAGATCAACCAAACAAAAACTTTGAGAAAATTAGTTTTGAAGACAAGTTGTTTATCTTTACAAACATAATACGGAAAGTACTTAACAAGTCTTTGCTCTATAAATGTTATAGCATGACGAGATATGTTGTTATCCATTTTACAATCCCATATTAAAAAAGAAGCTTTACGAAAAAACAAAAACTATATATATATATATATATATATATATATATATATATATATATATATATAGAGAGAGAGAGAGAGAGAGAGAGAGAGAGAGAGAGAGAAGTATACCAAAATGCCCAAGAAATTGTCGAAAATTGGTTTAAGAAGATCAAAATAAACAAGATTGGAAAAAAATTGGCAGTGTATTTTCACTAATGAGGGATCTATTTGTAGGTAGAAATCAATTTAACAAGGTAAATTCAAAATTGGATGTTTGAGGATTCAATTAGAGTTGTTTCAAGGTCTTTTTGAATTTATTGAAGGGTTAATCGCAAGAAAAAAAGATTTTTGAAGTCAATCTTGGGCTTTAATTGAAAGAAATCAAAGTTTGGATAAAAACCGACATGTTCTTCATTTGTTAACACTTAAAGACTCCTCAAGGGTTCCTATTTAGGTTCTACAACACATCCCTAAAGATTAGTGTGGTCATAAATGGATTGAAAACCTTTTAAGACCCTAGAAAACCCCCATATATACTCTCTTTCAAGTTCAAAGGAAAAAATGTAGCAAACAAAAACAAAAACAAAAGGGAAAAGAAAATAGTAACATACAACAACAATGTGAAAGGTTCAAGAACTTAAGAATTTTTTTCTAAGTTTGGAAAGAGCTTGAGTAGGCTTATGAGTTGTGACACCTTATAAAGAAAAGTACAGAGATAATAGTTGTTCTATGTATACTTGTTGATCCAAAAGAGGGTCTTTATGACCTTTTATTTATTTATTTATTTTTATATAATTTTGTTTTATATTTATGTGTATAAACATACAAAAGAGATTTGAAAGCTCAATACATGTTGTATTTACCTCTTTGTTTCTAAGATATTTATTTAATGATGTTATTTAATGTTTTTGATACATTAAAGTTGTTGTTTAAGTTAGTCTGTAATGTGTACTTTTTGTTTTAGTTTTTGTTTAGTTTAAAATATGCATGTTGAAAGAAAGATGTTTATTCTTATCTTGTTAAAACACAAAGTAGGTTCAGAAAATCATTTTTTTATCCATGTTGCATGAGCATGTAGGTTGTTTTAGGTTGTTAGGATTTTTGGAATTGGTACATCATGCTTGATCTTGATGTTTTTTTTTTTTTGTTATCTTTTATTCAAACATATTTGAGTATGATATTGCAAATTGTTGGGATAAAAAAAAGAAGCAAGCTTTGGAGCCTAAAAATGCTTATTTGTGGTAGCGATTGCTATTTTTAGGCACAAATGGGTTTTTTTTCTAGGTTTAGGCAATGTTCTTTGTGTTATTGGGAAGAATATTGTCTTAGTCTTTTGATTTGGACTATTTGCATTCTATTTATTTGCATAGAAACATTCTTAAGCATGATTATTAAATAATATAACGAGTATTTACTTTAATAACATGTTTTTGATGGTTTTTAATCATAAGGCCTCGGTTTTGAACTAATTAGGGTTCCTAGTGTATATACACAATCAATCTCTTTATCCAAACATTGAGACCAATTAGAGTTTCTAGTAACCAAAATAGTAGGTGACGATTCTCATTCCTTTTTCGTTACTAATAAGAGATAAAAATTCATTGTCATTGCCTCTCATACCATTCTTGACCATCCTAATCCAATAGGATAATCATCACAACGCCACACATGTTTAACAACTATTAAATTTCATGAAACACAAATGCAGTGGAAACTATAAATTTAATTTTTTTAGGGAGTCCCAAAGATTTTGTCAGATAAATCTAGTGTTGTTTAAGGTTTATATGAAGATTACATAAATATTAGATGTTCTTTTTGGCTTTGATTATTTTCTTTAAGGGTTGGTTATTGCAAATTACAAGTCATTCAAGTGTTTGACCTTGAAATGTAATCAACATGAACCACTAGTGAGAAATCTCTTAAACCCTTTTAGGTTAGAGAGATTGTAATACCTATGAGTGTTACCCTTTTCTCTTTGTATTTTAGGTGTTTACATACAATACTTTTATCACCGTTTTATTCCTATAAAATAAGAAGCATACAATTCTATTTATTAGTGAACTTTAAAAATAACTCTATAATGGTCAAATATCAGTGTGCCCTTTAAACAATATCACATATATATTAGGTTAAATTTATAAATTTATTCATTTAAGTCCTTACTCGATTGTTTCTTGGTATAAAGTTGTAATCCTTTGTATTAATTACATTCTAGTATTTAATTTATAAAATATATTTATAATCAAGTCACGCTTGATTAATCAATCCATTTTTATCTATGACCAATGGTTATTATGTGTGTGACCTATTAGATTTCTTAAGAAGTTGACCCAAATACAAATCCCAATTCTAAATTAAATAATTTAATTTATTATCTACTCTATAATTGATTGATTTATATTTGGAGATAAAGTACAATATCTAGCAACTTCTCATTCTCTCAAATACTTGAAAAGTCATAAGTTGCTTGACTTAATTTTTTGATGATTAGTTTCTCGGTGAATTATTATCCTTTCATTATGAATATTCTAATTTAAACATTATAGAAAGTGACATGTTTGTTTTGTTAAATCATTTCAGTTCTCAACATTTTAATCATTGATTCTTTGAATAAGATTTTGAAACTCTCTTCACATTTTAATTAAGAATTTCATAATCAATACTATTTAAGAATAAAAAGAATATTTGTTTTAATTCACCTAATCGATGAACCCTCTTGATTATTTAAATATTTTTATATAGTTTATATTATATACAATATCTTCTTGTTTGTTATCTTTGATTAGGACAATGTGTGGTCATGATCAAAACATTTTTTTTTATATAAGATAATTTAATGATCTCAAGTCTAAAAATCATTTACACAAGTATAATAAGTCTTTTCATAGACATAGATGATTTTTCTTATGAAATTCTCTTATGGGTTAGTTCAATATACATGTCATTTGACAAGCACCAATATATTAGTTCTAGTTATCTCTCATACCTCAATTTATGAGAGAAGATACTTCTTTTCACAAAAAAAAAAAAAAAAAAACATAATATGCATCGATCTTAACAACTTTATTTAATGTCCAATTATAATATAACATTGACCAGGAATATTTAGAAATAATGCTTTAATGTAATATAAATCTCATAACTATAACAACTTAATAATTTCATTTGCAAAAATTTTTTTTTATGAACTTTATCTATACTCTAGATTCATTAATTAAACATTAGATTCACTAATAAAATGTAAATGAATATTTAAGATAAAAAAAACCTTTATTAACAATAAATTTATTTTACATAAATAAAATCAATACTACATATAACCAGTTAATTGGCTACTGGATAATTAATCAAGATTCTCTATATTATTTGCTTCTTTGTTTTTCTTCCTTGGTTTTGGGGGACTTTTGCCCATCTTGTAACAAAAGAACTTGATGTTTAATTTAAGTTGTAAGAGCAACTGCAGCGGGGATGCTATCCCCGCATGCAAAAATAAAAAAATAATTCTTTGGTTGTTTTTGTTGTTTATTTTCACTGCAACGGGGATGCCATTTGCACATGTAAAAATGGCATCCCCTTCCCGAGCTGCTATTTGTAGCAGCTCAGGACATAGAGCTAAAAAAGGTGGCCCCACCTTGGGGCCACCTTTTATATATATTATAATATATATATAATGTAATATATATATTAGAAAATAATATAATTATATTAAAATTATTTATTTTTATTTACAAATACCTTAACAAGAGAGTAAAAATTTATATATAAAATTAATAATTATAGTGTTGGAGGGTTTTTTAAAAACAATTATTTTATTATATAACTTACTTTTATTAATCATATAATCAATGTAATATATATATTAGAGAATAATATAATTATATCAAAAATATTTATTTTTATTTACAAATACCTTAACAAGAAATATATAAAATTAATAATTATATTGTTGGAGGGTTTTTTAAAAGCAATTATTTAATTATATAATTTACTCTTATTAATTGTATAATTAATTGCATGATTAAATTACATATAAAATAATTATACTATATTTAAAATAATATAAAAATAAATAACTCTTCAAAATGACTTTTACCACTGGAGCACACATTAACAAAAATTATTTCTAACCAAATATCCTTTTTGTAAAAGGATTTAAATTGAGCAAGGATTTAAAACACAAAAACAAAATATATGGATTGATTGACACAAGTTCATAGCATCTCATTCTAAGATGCGAGTATCCAACCACATCTAAAATGGAAGAAAATGACATTAACTGCTCCTTTGACAAATAAGCTCTTAAAATGGTTGGGTCGCCTATGACACAAACAAAATGGTTTAACAGTCAGGACCCTTTCACAAAATCCCTCCTGATAGGCTTGCATCAAACATTTCTCTCCCACTGTTCGTGGTGTCTTCTGAACAACAGGGAATGTAATGCACCAGGAACAGGTGACAGAACCACAACTAATCATTTAGACGATAAGATCTCCCTCTGAAAGCAGCACTTGTAGTGCCGTCAGCCACTCGAGTAGTTCTGTCAGGTTGAGCACTATTGTGCATCGGGGTTGGGGCTCCTATTCTCCACCTTGCAACCAGCTTATTTCTGTTAACAGTTCAGGAAATTGCAGTGGCAGGAAACTATCATAAAAGCATTCTACTCAGTTCACAATCAATTGCAGATTAATCAACGGAGCTAAACAGTTGGTCAACAACATTTGGACAGATTCTGTGGTCCCACCTTATGCAATAATGTGATACAAGAGAAGATTGCAAAATGCTGATGTTAGAAGTCCATGCAAAAGAAAAGGCTACGAAATGAATCAGAATTCCAACATGTAACTGGATGCCAGTGATCTCCTAACAAAACACTAAAAAAAATAATTAGGTAAGTGTAACATTTGTGCAAAGAGGGTGGGAAATGTATAAGTGATATAGTTTCACGTTGAGCACATGCTGATTAATAATGAAAGCAACTAAATATACTTCTCTCTTCGAGGAACTAAGCAATATAAGGATACACCCATCTGGGGGTTCTCAATATGATGTTTCCAGTTGCAAGAGGATGCAACACGGTCAAGAAGTAAAATAAATGCCCAGCTATAATTCCCAAGAGATCTGGCACAAGAGGCGCACCAAAAATAACATCCAAAGCAAGCATTGCCCATGGCAGATAAAAGGCCTGAGGAAAAATTAAACATTCACGTCGCATATGAAACCTTTAACCACAAATTCTCCACACACCAGATGCGAGAACCGTTTCACCATGAAAATCTGCAACTGAATACCACTTGACATACCTTAAGAGTTACAAGCCCGTATATGTTGATTTGAGCATTTGGAAACTCTCTACTCCAAACGTAGAGAAGCATGAACACAAGTGATATCCCCAAGAAAGGGGTCCAAAAAATGGGGATTGCAGAAAGTACCTAGAATCCAAGAGAAAGGTAATGTCAAAGTTAGCAGAAGGATTGATCGCATTCTACACATTCAATCAACAGAAGGATGTTTGCAAGAACAAATTCATATAAACCCAAGCTATAGCACATGTTCTCAAAGATGGGCCAGCAACAGAAAACTGGAAGTCAAATAAAAACAGGGGAGTGCACAGTAAATTTAGATCAAAGTCACTTTTCAAATTTCTCTAGCCCAGATGAGCTTGGTCATGCCATGAATAATCTGCCTAGTAATCTCAAGCGGGAAATCAGAGACCTAATCCAGAGAAAATTAATTAATAGGGAAGATAACCACAAACCAATAACGATAACGCTCCAAAGATCATCATCCACAAGAAATCCGCTGTACGCCTTTCAAATGGCCCTTTCTCCAACTGGACTCCATATCTTGCTCTGTAAGATTGCAAAAGTTAACAGGGAAGCATTAGTGCTGCGAAGAAGAGCATCTAAATGCAGTTATCAATCCACTCCTTGCTTCTCAAACTGAAATAAAAACGTTTAGCATGCAATAAATTGAAAAGTAAATCCACAAGTACAAAACCTATATCTTACATCATTAAGAGGCGAATTCCAAAATTGATAGAAAACTTTCCAAGGAAAAAGAAGGTTGTGATCAGTCTCCATACCTACGAACAAATGATAAACTTATAATTGAAAATTGAAATCAATAACTGGGAATAAAACAAAGGACACCCACGAAACAGAGCCGGTTTAAGTTAATACCTGAAACCTTGAGAACACAGGTTTGTATATCAACGCAATATCCGGCAAATCAACTAGTCCAAGTTGACAAGCTGTAGTGAAAACCAGGCACAAGGTCCCATAAGCCTTGCTTATAGGTGGGAGAGACTTGTAGTATCTGAGATTTAATTAAAATTAAACAAAAAAAGAGACAAGAAGGTTGGATTAATAAACCCCAACTTCTCTATCTTTGCTAATTAAAAACGAATCTGAAAACAAAAAGGAAACGATACTTAACTCGGCAGGAGAAGACATTGGCAGCAGTCTAAAACCTAGCAGATGCAATTTCAGTTTAGAATATATAAATTAAATAATAATGTTTTTGTTTTCTACACGAAATAATAATGAGAACATAAACACCCAGAAGGTTCTGTACTTCAATCTTTCATTTCGTGCTAGGTTTTGTATTCGCTGTCCCTCCCACGTGCGAAATGAATGACTTGTGTCAATCAGGACAAGTGTTCAGGACTTGGCTCATTGATGATAAGATCTGGACCGGACACATTTTGAGACCCGGGCTGACCCGGTGCTGGGTCAATTATATGGCCATTACACAAAAAATTGAAATAATTCATTTCCCACACCCTCGGCCGGCGTTAGAACATAGATTTTATAGCAAGCTCTTTAAACAAGTATGATTGAATAAGAATAACAATTAATCTTTTCACATTATTCTTAACTTCTCTATTCTCGCTGCTGAGATTGAATTATTATTTTTTTCTAGTTTTAACATATATATCTTTTTGTTTTGTATTTCGGTTTTTATTTTTTATTTAGTTTCAATCCCTTGCTTTTTTCGGTTCTTCTAAAATAGTTCTTAATTTTTTTATTTGTATTTATACACCTCTTCTATTAGTTTAGATTTTTAATTTTATTTGTATTAAATATAACTTGTGTTAAAAAACATAGTCAATTTAGCTTTGGTGGTATAAAATGAGAGTCAAACTAAAGTTATTTTGTATTTGTATATTATAAAAAAACATGTGCAATATCTTTAATAGTTAGAAATTTAACTGTTGATTTTTATCTTATTAGAGGATATTATGATTATTTTATTGTATCCAGAAACATTAAAAATCTAAAATACTCTTAGACCCATGGCTAAAATCATTGTTCACCGAGGGATAAAATAGTAATTTTACCATTAAAATCCACAGTTAAGTCTGGGGATCAGTCGTGGTGCGCGTAAGCTGGCCCGAACACCACGATTATAAAAAATATATATAAATGGGAAAAAACAAAAAAAATATTAAAAAAAAAAACATCCGGGGATTAGTCATGGTGCAAGTAAGCTGGCCCGGACATCCCAGTTATAAAAAAACAAAAAACAATGTATAAGCGGTAAAAAAAATATAAAAAAAGTGGGTCCGAGGATTAGTAATGGTCCGTGTAAACTGACCCGGATAGCCCGAATATCTAAAAAAAAATAAAAAAAATGTATAAGTGGGGAAAAATGTAAAAAAAAAAAACAAAATAGGTCTAGGATTTAGTCGTGGTGCGCGTAAACTGATCTGGATACCCCCACTTATAAAAAAAAAATATGTATAAGTAAAAAAAATACAGAAAAAATTGGCATCAACGAAAGAGCACTATAGCAATCCACAGTGTTACGTGAGGAGAGCTACAGTGTTGTCCCCACACCATTTAAAAAAAAATGGGTTCAAAGATTAGTCGTGGTGTGCGTAAGTTGGCTCAGACACCCCGGTTATCAAAATAAAATAAAAAAATGTATAAGTGGGAAAAAATGTAAAAAAAAAAATGGGTACGGAAATTAGTCGTGGTGCGTGTAAACTGGCCCGGACACCCTAGTTATAAAAAAAACAAAAAAATGTATAAGTGAGAAAAAAAATATTTTTAAAAAAAGTGGGTTCCGGGATTAGTCATTGGTCCGCGTAAGTTGGATCGGACAACCCGTTTATAAAAAAAAAATGTATAAGTGGGGAAAAATAGAAAAGAAAATGTAAAAAAAAATGGGTTCGAGGATTAGTTGTGGTGCGGATAAACTGGTCAGAACACTCAGGTTATAAAAAGCAAAAAAATATATAAGTAGGGAAAAATAGGAAAGAAAATGTAAAAAAAAAGGTTCGATAATTAGTCGTGATGCGCATAAACTGGTCTGGACACCCCGGTTATAAAAAACAAAAAAAAAATGTATGTGAGAAAAACGAGAAAAACAAATATGTAATAAAAGGCGCTAGGGGTCGAACCCCTTACTTAAAAACAAAAAAAAAATGTATGTGAGAAAAACGGAAAAAAAAATGTAGGTGAAAAAAACAAATGTGTAATAGAAAGCGCCAGGGTCGAACCCTTTGCTTTCCACTTAGAATTAAACAACTTTGTCCACTGAGTTACAGACACTATTTGTATAATAATGATTAACCCTTATCCTAGTATTATATTAACTATTCATTTACTGTTCAACTAGGTGATCTCTTTTAGCTATATACTAATTATCGTGATGTTATACACATGTGATAGGATTCATTCAATTTTCTAGCCTGATATTTTTCATGTTCTTTATTTTTATGCATTTGATATGTTTTGTTTAAAAAAAATGAGTTTTATTTAGTGTTTATTCTATTTTTGGCTTTGTTTTTATTTTTTTAATGTATAGGTCAAACCAAGTTTTTTGTTTGATTTTTGTTCGGACCAAATATTTTGGTTCAATCTAGTTGAGTCACCCCAATATACTAAACTAGGATGGGTCGGGTCATAATTCTTAGGTCACAAAACTTATATCTTATCTGTTTTTTTTTTCATTTTGTTTTTTTATTAATAGTATTTTGTTTGAAGTGTAGGTTTAGTGAACATCTTTTTTAGTAATTTTTTTTTAGTTTTATTGCAAAAAAAAATAAAAGGTTTTTAAATAAAACCTATAATAATAATAATATAAAATTTTCTTTTTTTTTCTTGCATATGGAAAAAATTCTAAAATTTATTTGAGAATGTTTTTTCTAAAATAAAATAAATATTTTTTTAAATATATTGCAAGAATATCACATGTTTGTTAAAATCCAAGAATTTTGGCCTACATTTTGAAGAAAAAAATTAAAAATTATTTTTTGGAAAATAAATATTATTTACTTTTAATATAATGATGAAAAGTCTAAAAATGGCTAATATCCAAAAAAAATTTTGGGATATTAGTTTTATTATTCACTTAAATATAAGGATAAAAAACTTACATAAGATTAATATGAAAAGTATTGTTGTGAATAATACAACTCATTTACTTTTGATATAATGATAAAAAGGCATTTTTTTCCTGAAATATTATTTAGAATGATACAATAGCAAAAAATTCAGTTTTATCTCAGAAAAAAATCAACAATAATTAAGGATATTTCCCTTTTTTAGATCGAGTTTTTTTTTGGAAAATCAAGATTTGTTCATCGTTAAAAAACCCTGCCATGATAGATCAAATAAAAAAGAATACATATATCATTAGAAAATCAGGATTTGCACAAATATTATTCAGTTTTAATATAATGATAAAAGGCCTAAAATAACCTAATATCCAGACATCATTACACCACAACAAACACATAAAAACAAAACAATGCAACTTACCTCAAATAAAGCATATCATGAGTGATAATGCATTTTATTTATGCAATCAGTTCCCTATCCCTTTAATCTCTGATAAAACCAATGCACAAGGATCTTTCCAACAATCTTGACCTAAACAACTAGGTTGTAACTTCATTGACGTTGCGCATTCAGGCATGAGAAGTCTAATTCAAACAAAATTTTGTGATGGTTAATACTTCCACCTAAAATGACATGTTCTCTTTCTCAACATTTCTCCATAGAAGATTAAATTTTCTTTCACAAGTCTTGTTTTATTCAAACACTATTTTTTTTAATTAGCATTATGATTATTATACCTATCCATTTTTGTTAAACCTTATCTTCCTTAATTTCATCTTAGCCGAACACATGTTTAAGATAAACACATTGAGATTTTCTTCATTTTTTATCATCTATTCACTATTACCCAATTCTACTTTTAAGCCAATACACATGTCCATATGTGTACATTTATACCCCCTCATATTGACCTTATCCCATGTTTAGTTGTATACTTATTCATTCAATATATGAAGAAAAAAAATCATTTTTAATCCATATAATGAAGTCTCTTTCTATTATATTTTTTTATTATCTTATACATACATACTAGAGTGTTGCACATATTGTTTTTGTTATATCTTTGATATGGGTTTATATCAAGTTTCACATTGTTATTGTGAACTTCATTGTTTATTCTTTTACATAAACATTAAGGTTTACTAATCAATTTAAACTTCTTTGATAGTATTGGTTAGGACCTCATAGTTTTCACAACCAACATAAAATTTATAATTCATATCTTTTGGTCCCATCCTTATAATTGATAGTAGCATTATAGTGTTTTTTTTTCTATAATTATTTGTTTGTCCTTGGATTCTTAAGTAATCTTTGCTTGTTTAATCTAGTTTGTTTTAATCTTTTATAGAATCCACTATATTTCTTGATTATAAGGTGGCTATTGTTTATTTATGGATTAAGTTCTAATTATAATCTTCCATTTACATAAAGGAAGATATTTATATCGGTAAAAGATAATTTGACACACCTAAAATAACATAATTAGATGTAAACAAAAAGAAATGAAGTAGTTTATCAATGCTATAAACATAAGACTAAGATAACATCATAGAAGTAAACATGTTTTTAATCCATCATTTCAACTTATCATCTAACTCATTGTAGCTGCATTTATATTTTTTTACCATCAATTTCTAAAATCAAACATGATCATACCCTTATACAAAGGGAAATTCAATATATGAATATTATATATGAAGAACCATGAACCTTTCATTAAAAGCTCAATCTTTTCCATACCAATATGAATGTCAAAAGAATAAACATAAAGAGTATAACTATTAAAAATCTCTTTTCAAACACTACCATATTTAATAAAATGATGTAATATATGCTTTATCATTTGGCTAAGATTGAGTAAGCTTATACTACTTCACAGAAGCCAATTGCTAGAGTGTAAATTCTTGTTCAAATAATTAAACTTGGCTCCCCTCCCTTCTATTTTACAATAGCTTTTGGCTATCCCAACCATAACCGTTAGCTAAAAAGAAATTACCCTTGCTCCAACACTTGTTTATTACCTTTATCAACAATATATACATCTTTATTACCATGTCTTTAACACTCCACGATGCATACAAAATCCACACACACAAGGTGCATTGTTTTGGGTTCAAATTATTTTAGGCTTAAGGCTACACACTTGATAAAACAGGCTCGAGAAAACCTTTACTGTAATAAAGCAAAATATTAGATTTGATCGGGTTTATGTTAGCGTATAAAATTAAAAGTTAATTTTTGTTTTGAAAAAGAAAGATGTTGATTTTGATTATTTATATTATTAATTAACATTTGTACAATTATATATTAGTCACGAACTTATATAACTATGTTTTGCTTTATTCATTGAGGGTTTTCTAAACTTAGCGTTACAGATTTTGGGGTGACCTAACCAAAACTTTTTAGTGGGTGTTTGGCATCGCGGTTCAACCTGCGTTGAACCACGGCTCCAAACACACTTGTAACCAAACGGGACCCCAACTTTTGACTATGGGCCCCACTAAAAATAATACATTTCTGCCACGACTACAAAAGTAGTAGAGAGTTGCTTTTGCAGCAGCGACGTTAACGTGACAATACACGCAAGCGAGCACGTGTTTTCCACAAAAAAATTCAAATGGTCAAGTCCTCTGGTCTGCATCTCCTCCCTCATCCTCATCTCTCTGTAAATCCAACTCCTCTATATGCAAATCCAAATCCAACTCCTCCCTCTTCAAATCCAACTCCTCCTTCCTCTCTCTGCAAATCCCACCGCCATCCACCATCCCTTCTCCTTCAGCCCAAATCCCACCGTCCCTTCTCCCTCAACCCAAATCCCAGTGAAGTTAGTCCTAGCCTTCAACCTTTTCCCTCTCTCCCTCATAAATCTCTCCCTCAGCCTACAAACCACCCATATCCACTGTCTCTTCCCCCTCAGCCACACCAACCTCCAACACGCCTTCAGCCACGCCTGCACGACCTTCTCCCTCAGATCAACATTGATGACGAAGGGGAGGCACCAATTACTGCACATTGAAGGTATGCTTATTTTTTGAGATTATGATTATGAAATGTGTATGGATAACTTCCTAGAAAATAGCAAGAAACCAGAACCCATTGGAAATTATGCCTTGAGATTATGTTGTGCGGACATGACTAGGAAATCTTAGAGCCTGATTGGGTGAATTTGGTAGTTTTTTTCATTAATTTTGTGTTGAGAAGAAGACATGATTAGTATGATAGAAAATTAACAGTAGAATTTCATATTCCCCTACTGGTGAAGAGAGATCGGGATGGGAGAAATCGTTGTGTTGGGGAGATAGTGAAATGTTAGCCTTTGTTGGTGACTAGCAAAAAACTGTTAGCATTCTTAACTATTAAAAGAATTCTTTTTTCTTTGAAAATGATATGAAGATTTGGAGAATTTTGCACAAGCAAACATGCCCTTTGTGTTTTAGTTCTTATCCATTTCCAAAGTGGAACAGCATTGGAAGCCGATGACATGCTGTTTTATTATTTCTTACTTGATGTCTATGCCGTTGTGCTTGCACATAGCTTAAGGTCTTTGCAGTTTATGACAAGTTTGCCTATGCTTCATTCGCTGCATCATTGTTTTGCGAAATTGTTGTTCATTTACTATTTCTGTTAAATTTCTGAGATAAATGTCAAAAATTGATGCGAACACATTTTTGATGAATATATGTGTGTTATAATATTGTTAATTAATTTCTGTTGTGAAATTTTGTTAATTAAGGTTTTCTTAGGTTAGTTTGTTTAATTAGCAAGTATAATTCCTGCATTTTTTGTTGTTATACAAATTGTTAATTGTTGCGAACTAATTTAAACTATAGAATGGAAGGTAGTGACAATATGGATAAGGTTGTCTAGACAAATGAAATGTTACATGTTTTTTGCGACATATGTATTATGGCAATTGAGTTGAGAATGCGAACTACAACGCATTTTGATAAAACAGGATGGAAATTTCTGATCGCATCATTTAAGGAACGAATTGGTCAATCATTGACCAAAGCACAGTTAAAAAACAAGTGGGATGGCTGCAAAAAAGACTGGAAAATATGGGCGAAGCTCATTTCTGAAATTGGGGTGGGTTGGAGTAGTGAATTAGGGACAATCTCAGCAATGAATGAGTGGTGGAAAGTAAAAATTTAAGTTGAGTTTCATTATGTAATATGTTTCAATTTATTTTCCATGTTTCTGAATATCTTCTAATATAATATTTGTATGAATTTTGTGTTTATATAGGAAGTTAAAGGAGCCAAAAAATTTAGGAATGCTGGAATTGAGCCTGGATTGAAGTTCAAATATGACAGAATGTATTCCAACATTGTGGCTACCAGAGAGTATGTGTGGGCACCATCATCAGGAGTGCAAGATGGTGGTAATTGTTTTCAGCCTGACACAAATGACTTGGAGGAAGAAAGTGGTGATTCAGAATAGGATAGAAACCCTGCGTCTGACTCAGACATTGCTTAGTTAGTTGGAGGGGTGAACATCTCAAGTAGCAGCAACACATAAAGCAGTGGAAAAAGAAAAGAGATGGAAGCTAATGAGGGTCGGGCGAAGAAGAAGACGGCTAACATTGGCATTCAGCTACTGTCAAAGTGGGACCATCTAGTTGATAGTATGTCGACAAGAAGTGATTCAGCTTTTTTGCATATGGATAAACAAGGGTGTAACATTCATGAATAGAATGGATGAGATCCATTCTATTCCTGGAATCCACGCTGATCATGATCTCTATGACTTCGCAGCATAAATTATGCTCCAACGTAGAAGGAGAGAAATGTAGGCTACTATGGGAAGTCTGGAAGAAAAATATGATTGACTGAAGAAATGTACGTACGTACTAAACAAAATTAACCAAAGGATTTGTATTGAATTGTTATCAAAGTTTGTATTTGAATTTGAATTGAATTGTTATCAAAGTTTGAATTTTAATTCCTTTGTTAGTGTTTCAAGATACATAAATTGATTATATTGTTGTATTAATGCATGAGTGAGATTATTTTTTTATCGGTAATTTTTTTTATCCTGTTAATAATTTTTATTGGTAATTTTAGAAAAATATGTCTAATTTACTTGAATTATTTCGAATATTTTGTTATTATAATTATTAATAAATCTACGAAATTATTCCAACAAAATATTTATATATATGAACGTATGTATATATGTGTTTATGTGTATTTTAAAATAATTTCATAAGTTGACAGCAATATAAAAAACATGGTAACCAAACACATAAAATTGTTTTTCATTAAACTCAACCTCAACCACAATTTTAACCAAACACTTAAATTTCAGTTACAAACAATAGCTAAAAATATTTTTCATAAAACTATTTTTTTTTCAACTTTAACCATAACAACAACAATTGTGTCAAACAGACTCGTAGAGTTCAGGTTGTATTGGGTTTTGAGTTGAACATGACCCTATTTTTACATTTTCCATTTCTACAGAATCAGAATGACTAAATTAGAAAAAACCAGGGACCAAATTGTAATTGGCTAGAAGACAGCTGAAAAATTGCCCGGACCCGACAGATCGTATTTCTCTCTCGCTCGCTTTCCTGCCCTCTTCCGGGTTCCGGATAATCATAAAAGGAAAAAGGGGAAGGAAAAGCAATTTCGGAAGAAGCCTAATGGTGAAATTAAATTAGAATAGATTTAAAAATAAATAAAGAAGAAGAAAAAGGGAAGCATGGGAAACAAAATCGCGCGGACGACGCAGGTATCGGCATCGGAGTACTACCTGCACGACTTGCCGTCGTCGTATAATTTGGTACTGAAGGAGGTGCTAGGTCGAGGCAGGTTCTTCAAGTCTATACTGTGCAAGCACGATGAGGGTTTGGTTCTGGTCAAGGTGTATTTCAAGCGTGGTGATTACATTGATCTCTCCGACTATCACCGCCGTCTCATCAACATCAAGGATACCTTCCGTGCTCTTGACCACCATCACGTCTGGCCCTTCCAGGTCTGCAGATTGAGTACTAAATTCATATGGTGATTTGGGTTTAGATGCTGATGTTGTTGATGTTGCAGTTTTTTCAAGAAACAGATAAAGCAGCCTATCTGTTGAGGCAATACTTCTTTAATAATCTTCATGATCGATTGAGTACTCGTCCTTTCCTCAGTCTCGTTGAGAAGAAGTGGTTGGCATTTCAGGTCTTTCTTTCTTTCACGCCCTTAACAATAAAATAGTTAATTAAAATAAAATTGTTCTGAACTTTTATATTTTATATCCCATTGCAGTTACTTCTTGCGGTGAAGCAGTGTCATGACAAGGGCATTTGCCATGGTGAGTGCTGTTAGCTTTTATTTTCTACCGAGTTTTGCATCTTCTGATATTCCTTGTTGATGTCAGGTGATATCAAATGCGAGAATGTGCTGGTTACTTCCTGGAATTGGCTTTATCTTGCTGACTTCGCTTCATTTAAACCGACCTACATCCCTTATGATGATCCTTCGGATTTCTCTTTCTTCTTTGACACGGGAGGAAGAAGGCTCTGTTATCTTGCACCTGAGGTTTTGTTTTCTCCTAACATATCATCTTTGATCCCTAATGCTCGCTCTCACTTTTTCTTCCCCTCTATTCTGTATACTAACTGCTTAATTATTGCATAGAATCATTAAGGTATTCAAGAGTCATATGGTTCTAAACAGTTTCCAAGTTTTCCTTCTTTGTTCAGTATCACGCAATATATTATCCTTACTCATCCTAAAATCTCAGAGATTTTATGAGCATGGAGGCGAGGTGCAAGTTGCTCAAGATGCACCCCTGATGCCGTCCATGGACATCTTTGCTGTAGGGTGAGCTTGCTAAGTATATTAGTATCTCTATCTTCCATTATGCTTTCACTTCACAACTCTTGCCAAAGTTCATTTCATATCCCCACCGTGTGCAAACTTTTTTCTGTAATAGTTAATGCACAATGAAATTTTAGTCATGCAGGGTAATCCACATGAAAATAAAAATAGACCCAGGTTGATTTTGTGCTGCGGTTTCTTTTCATTGTTTAGCATAATCCAAATATAAAATCTCCCCCTTCTTTTTATAGACAGTACCAACTGTGTAGCTAGTAACCCTCCCTTCGTAAGAATGTTGCGAGATTTTGAGGTTGGGGGAAGAGGGCTGCGACTTCCCTATCGCTAACAGCCTCTGGACATTAAGAGAAAAAAAAAGAAGAAACAAGGTCTCCTTTCTTTTATTTTGTTTTGGAATTGCTATACAGGTCAAATTTCATGTAACCTTGTATTTATAACAATGCAGAATCAAGTAAACTGACTTCTGGTTGGGGTATCACTTCTGGGTTGCATGGGTCTAATATAAAACCGATCAAATTTTGTATTTGAAGCACTTGTTTTATGTTTTAGTTTGTGTTGTGACAATTATATGATTCATAATGTTTCTGTTCAGGTGTGTAATTGCGGAACTTTTTCTTGAGGGTCAGCAACTGTTTGAACTCTCCCAGCTTCTTGCTTATCGCAGAGGACAATATGATCCTAGCCAATATCTTGAAAAGGTCCTTCCCTCTCTGTTTCCCTGTATCTCCCCCTCACTTTTTTCTAGTTCATAATAGTAGTCTCAATATATTTGTGGGTAAATCAGTTTCTACCCACCAAGAGAAGAATAAGAGAGGTGGGTTTATCATTTGCGAAGCATTTTATTTGGGTTTTTTATGCTATTTTGAATAATTAGTCAACCCATGATATTTCACTCTTTGTCTCTTATCCTTAAAACTTAATTTTTAACCTCCCATTTCATTCTGCTTTTCTTAAGCCAATGCCTGTAGTGTTTTAGAACTTTATTGAATGACTAAGGTGAAACTCTCCCCACTTTATTTTTCTCCTCCCTTTCTCTCGCTCTTATATCAGATGAATCTTGTTCATCCTTAACTATCTTTTGTCAATTTGTTATGCTCTGGGTGCGCAGATCCCAGATTCTGGAATCCGCAAGATGATACTTCATATGATCCAGTTGGACCCTGAGGCACGTCTTTCTGCTGAAAGCTACCTACAAGATTATGCAGCTGTTGTGTTTCCAAACTACTTCTCACCCTTTCTGCATAATTTTTACTGCTGCTGGAATCCACTTCATTCTGACATGAGGGTAGGTTTTTTTGATATAAAATATTAAATTTGTTCTTGTTGCAACTCATATATATACACATTGCGGCTCTTTTATCTGTACTGTAGGTTGCAATATGCCAGAGTGTTTTCCATGAGATACTAAAGCAAATGATGGGAAACAGGACAAGTGAGGTGGCTGGCACCAGACGAGACATGTCTGCAAATGGTGGGAATGAAAAACTATCAGATGAGATGGTTGAAAAACAAAACTTGGACTCGACAAGTCATTGGAGAAACAAAGAGAGAATAGAAAATGGTTTAACATGTCAACATTACAATCTTCTTGGAGATATCAATAGCCTTCTTGGGGATGTAAATCAAAGCAGTGAGTATTATAGTGCAAAATTGATGCCTGTGAGTGCACCTGGTTCTGAATTTTGCCAAGATCTCAAGCAATGCAACACCAAATCTCCTGATGAGCTTCTTCAAACTATCTCAAATGCATTTAGGAGAAATGATCATCCATTTCTGAAAAAAATCACGATGGATGATTTGAGTTCATTGATGTCTGAGTATGACAGTCAATCAGATACCTTTGGTATGCCTTTTTTACCACTACCTGAAGATAACATGAAATGTGAAGGTATGGTTCTGATTGCCTCTCTGCTATGCTCCTGCATACGTAATGTCAAGTTGCCACATTTGAGGAGAGGAGCTATACTTTTATTGAAGTCTTGTTCATTATATATTGATGATGAAGATCGCTTACAGCGGGTGCTGCCGTATATTATTGCATTGCTTTCGGATCCAGCAGCAATAGTTCGTTCTGCTGCCTTGGAAACTTTGTGTGACATTCTGCCTTTGGTTCGTGATTTTCCTCCTAGTGATGCAAAGATTTTCCCTGAGTATATTCTTCCAATGCTTTCCATGCTTCCTGACGATCCAGAGGAAAGTGTGAGAATATGTTATGCCAGCAATATAGCGAAGCTGGCTTTAACTGCTTATGGGTTCTTGATTCATTCAATAAGCTTGAGCAAGGCAGGTGTTCTTGATGAAATGAGTTCACCACAGAATTCGATGGCATCATTTATTGAAAGACCTGGGCAGCTGCAGAGAGTAAATAATGACGCGCAGTTGTCACAGCTGAGGAAATCAATTGCTGAGGTTGTTCAGGAACTTGTCATGGGTTCAAAACAAACTCCAAATATCAGGAGAGCACTCCTTCAGGACATTGGCAATCTTTGCTGCTTCTTTGGCCACAGACAAAGCAATGACTTTCTGTTACCGATCCTTCCTGCATTTCTCAATGATCGAGATGAGCAACTAAGGGCATTATTCTATAGCAAGATTGTATATGTCTGCTTCTTTGTGGGCCAAAGAAGTGTGGAAGAATATCTTTTACCTTACATTGATCAGGCTTTAAGTGATCAAACTGAGGTTGTCATTGTAAATGCATTAGACTGCTTAGCAATTTTGTGTAAACGCGGCTTCTTACGGAAGCGGGTACTGCTTGAAATGATAGAACATGCCTTTCCATTGTTATGCTATCCTAGTCAATGGGTTAGAAGGTCAGCTGTCTCATTCATTGCCGCCAGCAGTGAGAGTTTAGGAGCAGTAGATTCATATGTTTTCCTAGCACCAGTTATACGCCCGCTCCTTTGCAGACATCCAGCTTCTCTAGCTTCAGAAAAGTCTCTACTTTTATGTTTGATTCCTCCAGTTTCAAGACAGGAGTTTTACCACGTCTTAGAAAATGCCCGGAGTTCAGACATGTTAGAGAGACAGAGAAAAATATGGTACAATTCGTCAGCCCAGTCCAAACAATGGCAACCTGAGGATTTGCTCAAGAGAGAGGACAAGGAGCTGAATTCAATGAAGAGTTGGCCTGAAAAGGAACCAAACTCTGAGGATCTAAATCATGATGCTGATAGGTTGGAACAGCAAGAGGATGGTGATGCAAAGGTAATAGCTATGGGATTTGTAGCCAATGCTTCCAGCAAAGTCGACACTCATGATGCCCTATGCTCAGAGAAGTTGCAATTCTCAGGCTGTATGTCCCCGCAGTTTAGTGGGGTGAATAGTTTTTTACATGATAAATCCTCAGAAGGCATACCTTTATACTCCTTTAGCATGGACAGGCGAGCAGGTAAAATTCCTCCTGCAACGTCTGATTCTTCATTGCAAATGAACTCCCTTGCAATCAGTTCATCATACATGCCCTGGGTGGATCCAGGAATTAAATCATTTAGCTTGGCTAGTTCTGTTCCTGCACCTAAGCTGGTTTCAGGTTCATTCAGTATTACTAATGGTTCTAAACCATTTTATAGAGTGGTACATGAACCAGAAAGCAGAGAAAATGATCAAACAGCATTCTTTAATGCTAAATATCAAGATATGGGATTATATGGAACTTCAAAAGGAAGTTCTTTTACGGTGGAAGATGCCCCTCCAACAGATCTAACTGGATTGCCGTTATTTGCACGGGCAGCTTCAATTCCTGATTCAGGTTGGAAACCTCGTGGGGTGTTGGTTGCACACCTGCAGGAGCACCGGTCTGCCATCAATGACATTGCAGTCTCAAGTGATCATAGTGTTTTTGTGAGTGCTTCTGATGATTCAACTATCAAGGTATGGGATTCAAGAAAATTGGAGAAGGACATCTCATTTAGATCAAGGTTAACTTATCACCTGGAGGGGAGTCGAGCACTATGCACTGTTATGCTCCACAACATAGCTCAAGTTGTTGTTGGATCATGTGATGGCACAATTCATATGTTTTCTGTTGAACACATATCCAGAGGCCTTGGCAATGTTGTTGAGAAGTATTCCGAGATTGCTGATATAAAAAAGAAGGATATCAAGGAAGGTGCCATTCTTAGTCTTTTGAACTACACCACTGATAACAGTGATGGTCAGAGTGTTATGTACAGCACCCAAAATTGTGGGATCCATCTATGGGATATCAGGGCCAATTCAAATGCCTGGACATTAAAAGCAGTTCCTGAGGAAGGCTACATATCGTCTCTAGTAACAGGTCCTTGTGGAAACTGGTTCGTCTCAGGCTCTTCCAGGGGTGTGCTTACACTTTGGGATCTGAGGTTCCTTATCCCTGTAAACTCATGGCAGTATTCTCATGTATGCCCTGTAGAGAAGATGTGTCTCTTTGTTCCTCCTCCAAATGTCACTGTAACCAGCACTGCAAGACCACTCATATATGTTGCTGCAGGGTGCAATGAAGTTTCTCTTTGGAATGCTGAGACTGGGAGCTGCCACCAGGTATGTATCAAATGTCTTTATTTGTTGTCTTTGATAATCAGATTGGGTGACATAGAATAGGATAATGCACAATAGCCTTGGCTATTGTCTAGTTGTCACATTATGATCTTTAGTTACACATTGCATGAGCAAAAACGGGCTATATGAAAAGTCACATTCATATGTTAACATGTGTTTTGATAGATGAAAAATTTGGTATGAAGGCCTGTATGCTAGTACAAAACTGAGTTTTGAAGGGTTCGCATATTACTGATATCATGCATATACTAATTTGTTAAGGATTTTCCATGGTCTCACACTTCAATATTTAAATGTCCATAATTTCAGTTCTAATTTGAACATTAAATGTACTTAAAAATATTATATTATGAAAGAGATGCAATTGATTATGAAATTCCAGGATGAATATTGTGCTAATCTCCAAATGCTATGTGCTACATATTGCTCTAAATGATATTCTCCAAGTGTTAGATGATATAAGAATGTCGTGTACTGCTTATAGCTGCATAAAAATACCTTTTCAATCTAGTCTCTTTTAATTTTTACGGTTACTCTATCCTTCTCTACATTTTTAATCTTACATGGCACTCTTCCAGGTCATGAGGGTTGCAAATTATGACAATGAAGAAATGTCTGATATACCATGGGCCTTGGCCAGGCCATCCAGTAAGACAAATCTTAAACTAGATGTGAGGCGGAATGTCAACCCAAAGTACAGAGTTGAGGAGCTTAATGCACCACCTCCTCATTTCCCTGGTATTCGTGCGATGCTTCCCTTACCAGGTGGTGATTTGTTGACCGGGGGAACTGATTTGAAGATACGTAGATGGGACCATTTCAGGTTTTAGTCTCTATTTTTTCATTGCAGTCTGTCTTGTCATTTAAAATCATTTCACATCTCATGGAAAGAATGGATTTAACTGTGATTTTTTTTGTTATTGTAGCCCTGACCGAAGCTATTGTATTTCTGGACCAAATTTGAATGGAGTTGGGAATGATAATCTGTATGAAACAAGGTCAAGTTATGGAGTGCAAATTGTACAGGTATGCATCTTACCTGATTCCTTGAGTTCATAAATGTTAATTTTATTTTTACTTGAAAGGTATATTCTATGGACTTTAAGGGTATTTTCCCAATTCATAATAATTCTATCATGTGCTGCGCGCGTGGTTGTTAATTTTAACAGAAATAATCGCCAGAGAGGTATATCTGATTGATATTGGGAACAAACTAATTTTTTATAGAAAAGTACGATTGATAATGGTGCACTATATAAGAGTATCTTGATAGGTTTCCTTGTTTTTAATCCTTCTCTGATACTCAGCTGCATTGCTTTCTTTGCTCCTCTCCTTATGTTGATTTAGTATGATTTTACCTTTGGACTTGCTGAAATTGGTGGTTTTAAAATATTTCTTTCTGGTATAGTTGAAGAAGGCTGTCTATAATGAATAGCTGGGAAAATCATACCAGAGCTCTGTTGCTATGTGCTTACATGAAGTCCATTATTTTGGTTGATACCATTGTGCTGAATTGGAAAGTGTTGGTGCTTGCTTTATTTGTAATCTTTTGTTGCTCAATGCTAGTTAAATTTTTATGTGGTCTTCTATACCTTTCTAGTTTCATAGTTTTCATATTCTGTTGAACTTGTATAACTTGCATTGATGGCTTCCTGATTAGGTAAAAGCTATAACAGAACCATGATTACTGCAGTCTGTATTGCATGCACATACAAGCTGCACCATGAAACTCATGAAAAATTGTGAAATCACTGACCATACTAAATAAAAATTCAGACTTCCTTTCATGTTTTACTCTTTTCTTCTCTCTATATTCCCCCCCTTCAGTTTGTTGCATTTTGAAAGTGGTTTTGTCCAATCCTGAACTTAGCATGCTGTACATTCTATATGAAGTAGCAATTCATAATGTCCTATCTCTTTAATGCATAACTGTCAACTTAGTATTTTGGATTGAATCATCTGTTCTTTTTGATCCATAGATTACAGTGCACATTATTACTATCTGGATATGCTAATCTCAAATTCATTCTCTTAATCATGTACAGTTTAAATATAGGTGGTTAAAAACGCTATTCTTCTCCATCAATAGATTCTAGTGGACACTATTATTACTATCAAGATATGATAAACCCAAAATCATTTTCTCAATCACAAAGAACATTAATAGAGGTGGTTAAACACCATTTGTCATGGGAAGGGTGGAGGGTCCAAAAACTTGAATGATAAGATCATCTTGTAAGTCAAGATCCAGCGAGCTTTCATAATCAGTACAATGAACATAACAAAACCAACCCGCATGAAAAATGATTGATTATTGAAAATGAGTACAAGATTCTTTGAGTCCCAATTGGAATACTAATTGATCCAAAGAGATTATATTAGCTACAAGAGTGAAGAGCAAAAAGATAAAGGCCATATAATTTCTTCAATTCACTTGTTCTGATCATATTATCTAAAAGACTTTGGTTTTACTGTAAATCATTAATCAACCAGATAACATTTCTTAATGAGTATTAAAGATTCTGAGTATCCTAAATGTCTTTTTTATTTTTTCGTAAGTCATGGTGTAATTTACTATGAAAATCAAAGATTGCAAAATGAGCTATGATGGAAATGGCATCCATATAGAGGATGTAAGACTTTTCTGTATTGATTTGATTTCATCTTTGAGACAAGATAAATTGTCTAAGTTTTCTGGTAAAGAGATTATGCAATTTGTCATATTTTTTTATGATAAATTCTCTTGGGTATAAAATGGACAGAGCAAGAGAGATTCAAGCAAAATTAAAAATAAAAGCTTCAAGGAGATGAATCTTGGTTTGATAGAAAGATAACATGGTGATAAGAGAGACAGACTTAGGATGCCCTAACATTTAATTCATTAAGACTTGCTGAAGACAACATAGTCTTAAGAGAGCCCAAACATTTATTCATTTTCAGTCTTGCTTTAAACAAGGAGACTTAGGATGTCCTGACAATTATTGCTCAACCAAATTCATATTTGGACTTGCTTAAAACAACATAGTTTTGAAGGTTTAATGGGCCTTCTTGTCAATAACACACACTATTTGTTGTTTAAATAACCCAGAAGTGATAGTGTGCATATATTGGCTGACACATGCTTAATCAGTCTATGTGTTGACACATCAATATTGGCCCCTGCTAACTTGTTTAGTGAGTTTTGAGATGCAATGAATGCATTTTTAAGTTTACCTGTGATTTTAACAGCATGGCCATCAACCAATTGAATTTCTATTTAAATTACTAGTAAAGGCTGTCCCCTTTGTTCTTAAAACACCATATAGGATTTTATTTGAAAATTCTGTACACAGCAATTTTGGAAGCACTTAAAACAATGATCAAACAAATTGTACCATGAACATGAATCTGTAAGAATAGCTAAACATTTTTCCTCTGACCACTGCCTTATGTTTTGCAATTTAATATTTAAGTTTCAGATATTTTGCTCCCGTGCTGGCTTTTATTGCATTTTCAATGAATGTAGCAATGCATTCCCTTCCCTTCCTCCACTTGTTTATCCTTTGCAATTTAATATGCAAGATCTGATGATTTTGGATTTTGTTTCAGTGCTGTGTGTGTGTGTGTGTGTGTGTGTGTGTGTGTGTGTGTGTGTGTGTGAGAGAGAGAGAGAGAGAGAGAGAGGGAGGGAGGGAGACTAGCCATGTATCATTGTAAGCTTCGGATATTTTGTTCCTGTGCTGGATTTTATTGCATTTTCAATGAATGTAGTATTGCATTCCCTTCTTCCACTTGTCATCCTTTGCAATTTAATATGCGAGTTCTGATGATTTTTTTTCAGTGCTGTAGGTGTGTGTGTGTGTGTGAGTGTCGTGTGTGAGAGAGAGAGAGTAGCTATGTATCATTGTTGTGAGTTATGTATCATTGTAAGTTTCAGATATTTTGTCCCCGTGCTGGCTTTTATTGCATTTCAATGAATGTAGTAATGAGAGAGAGAGAGAGGTAGCTATGTATCGTTGTTATGTGTGCCAAAGTCTCTGTTTATATAAATATGGAGTATTGGATTTTGCATCAATAGAAACTTATTTAACTTGAAGAAAACAGAATGTAATTTTGTATTTCATTATTAACCAGAAAATTAGGGTGTCACCCAGTTAATTTGATTGGATCACAGATGATATTCCAAATAATGTTTCCTTCTGGATATTGTCTTGGTTAAAATGACAGCAATTTGAGCTAAATGAAAGTTTTTGCCACTCACTTTCTTCCTTTCGACCTTTTCATTAGGCAATCACATAATTTTCAATTTTTCTTAGTACAGAATATTGGATTCGTAATGCTAAAATTGCTTGACTTTCCCTGCAAACAGGAGACAAAAAGACGACATTTAACAGCCAAGTTGACAGCAAAGCAAGTTCTTGCAGCTGCAGCTACTGATTCTGCTGGTTGCCACCGAGATTCCATCCTCTCATTGGCTTCTGTCAAGTTGAACCAGAGACTTCTGATTTCAAGTAGCAGAGATGGGGCTATCAAGGTTTGGAAGTAAATAAAGTACGCATACTAGTTTATTTTCATACATATAACTCTAGTTCAGATTGTACATAGAATATTAAGATAGGTAAAAGAGGTTAAATTCTAATCTGTTGTTGAATTTAATGTCCAACCACAGGCATATATTCTCTCTTCTCTCGTGCGCTTTCGCCTTTCAAATTGTGCTCCTCTAAGCTTGTAGGAAATTGAAATGATATGTATTGTTAACCTGCTCACTACTCTCGGTTAGGTTAACTCTACCCATATTTAATGGACATATAACACCCCTATCTATTATCATCCACTTCAAATCAAATTTAATAAGTTAGTCTATCAAATGAAAATCTCACTCTTCCAAAGTCCTCTACCTCTCTCATCATACTCTCTGAAACTGATCCTCATCACCATGTTTCTCGTCATTTCTATTCTATCTCTTGTTTTATATAATGCTATTGAAAATTAAGAATTTATAGAACTCATATTTTCTATTTGCACCAGTCTCTTTCATTCTCTCTCTCTATTTAGTATTCATAAATTTATCTCTGTCAAAATTCAATCTAAAGATGTTCCTTATCCAAATTTCCTTGCATATTCTCCTTTTTGCTTATGTAAATCTTCTAACATACAGTCGATATCTAACCTTTCACATCTCTGTAACTTGGGCCAAGAATCGAAGTACATTATAACTCCCAATTACATGGGTAGTGAGAATAAAACTTATTTCCATGGACAACATGCATAGAAATATCAAAGCAAGACGTAAATCAAGGACTTTCCATCTTAATCACAAGAGCAGTGAAAATGGTGGGATGGGGGCAAACAAGTTATGGTCGCATCAGTTTTCTTGTTCTTATATTGCAAAAAACATGCACTAAAAAGTTGCGAAGTAGGTGAGAATTTATTTCAACCTTGAAAGGCCAAAGGTGTTTGTTGAGAAAGGTGGTTGCATCTTATGATCGAGGAAGAAAAATGAAAGAACTCTTGAAATTAATGATTTGCTTCTTTTAAAGGACACTGGAACTAATAGACAAAGGTACTTTTATGTCCATTAAAAATGGGCAGAATGTTAACCTGATGTACTGGGCATGATGGGTAGATATCTACAGTGTTTTTGCATAATGTCCTGTTCTCTGTAGACCTATGTATGCCTCAGGGGGTCTATTGGATATTCCAACCATCAAAATATTCTTCTGCCCCCTCCCTGTCAACATGTTGCTATTTGAAGTTGTGTTCTGAAGGCGTGCTAATAATGACATTACTATAAATTGAAAAGGCATGCTTCAATCTCATCATTCACCGGAAGTGTCACTAAACTTATTATAGAATTTTATAATTGTACATTCTGTACTGGCGTTTGATTTTACAAGAAATATTTGAGAAGGTAATTTGGTTCCTTTCCGTATATCCATTTGTGGGGATACCTGGCATCTTATAAACCACTGATTTTTGAATATCGCGTGATATTTGTTATATAATGTGCTTTAGTATGTAAATCTTAAAGCTGGCATTACGAGCTGTATTACCTCTATGTGCTAAAGAGTTTTCCATACTTGGAAGAGTGCTTGGATGGAGAAAGTACTTGAATGAATCTTGACAATTGTGCAATGAGGCTGGTATTTGCTTTGAGCTCTTATGTCAGTGGTTCTGGGATGCAAACTCGATACATCTGAATTCTCTGCAGTCCTGCACCCCATTTTTTAAACTATTTGCATCTAGATGTTTCTTAGTAGTGGTTTTTTAGTATATGTCATTTTGTGAGGTGGCACTGAATGTTGACTTACCACTCTTTTAGAGTTTTGCATGCATCGGAATGCTGTATCGATGAATCTTGTCAATTTCATTGCACTGCTGTTGGGAAGGTCAATGAAAGAAGCCCGTTCATTTAAATAAAACTCACATATAATTAACTTAAATGCAAAACTGAATAAGAAAAAAATAACTATAGTTAGCTATTTGGCTTCTATTCAATAGATTATAAAAGCTCGTGAGGTTCAATTTGCATATACGGTACATGTTGAACTGTTCTATTTTTTGCTCCGGTTACATTGATCATCTTTCTTTTCTGTGAACTTAACTTCATGCTTGACGTGGAAGCTTACCCGGTCCAAATATCTTGATTCACCAACCCATTCAATAACTTGTTGATTCTATTAGCTCCCGTCCTTGTAATAGGTCCTATTTGTAGATTTCATCAAGGCTTGTCATGTCTGAAAGCCTTGTTGGATGAGTGGCAATTCTACCGATTTTTGCTGCCTATAAAACAAAAGACTATTGTTCTATCTAGCTGCCTATAAAACAAGAGTATAGGCAGCAATAATATTCTTCATTTTGATTGATAGAAGCTCTGCTCAGAGTGGATGAAGGTAGTGGTTAAAATAGAACAAAGCACGAAGGTGAGATAGAATGATGGAGACAAAAGACTTGATGATGCATCGCTTAATGGAACATAAAAAGTAACACCATTTAGAGACAGCTCGTTGTGCTGTGAAATGTGGCCCAACTGTTTTCTGAAGCTGAATCCACTGCATGAGCCATATTTATTACACATCTTCCGAGCATGTTTCAAGTCAATTCACCGTCGAGGACTTGCGAGACATGTCTGACAGCTCTTGACACCCTCCAAACTTGGTGTTGCACCAGGTGCCATGACTCTGGTGTGCTGAGACTCTTGGCCTTTTCAATTGCGTCGTCTATTCCTGGAAAGTAATTGGACCCGTAATCATCATGCTTTGACGGTGCGTATATCTGCACAAATATAGACAGAAAATGACTTCCATCTATCCTATCTGCCCTATATATCTTCGATCTGCTGCTGAAATTGAATATTTAAGAGTTCAATTTAGCGACATGATGATAAAGGGCTGAAAACACAGGTGGCGCCAGTAATGGATCTCACCTTCAATTTAGTTGAAATCTGTTTTCTTTCTTCTTTCGCATGCTATTAAGAAAGAAGCAAGAACCGAAAATAGATGGGTAGAAACTAGCTGGGAAAGTCAGGATCAAGAAGAAACATACCAAATGCTTGTACCATGGCCTCCCAGAAAGCCCTTCTGCGTCTGTGAATGCTCGTTCCGCCATCATCAGTCTGTCGTTTATCTCCCTCACTTTTACTTTATCCCTCTTCAACATCCATGGCCACACTCTTTTTTCTTCCATTGCCTGAATATTCACAATTCTTTGGATTGAATCTTTGGCTGACATGTCAGTCAAACCTTGACCTGATAGAAAATCTTGCCATACCTTTCTCTCCTGGTTTATTTTTGTTGCTGCATCTTTTAGTTTCTTAATAGACTCGAACAAGGGAGCAAGTCTTGTGCCCCTGTCCGATATCTCATCCTCCAACTCCTTTGCTTTTTCCTATAATACACGGATTCGATCGTTAGCATTGCCAGCAATGTTTGGCTCTGAATTAAAAAGTAGTCTTTCTAATTCTATAAAATAAATTATTTAGTTTTCAAAATTAATTAATTAATTTTAACCTTCTTTATTTTCTAAGAAAATGTTTCGTCAAAAGGCAAATACTATTCACTTTTTTCTATTTCTTAAAAAACAAAAGAAACTGAAAAGAAAACCTGAAATGGATAAGATAAAAAACTAATTTGCTTTGTAAAACTAGAAGGACTAATTTTTAATTCATTCTTCTGTGCTATGTACAGTAGACTGCAGTTGAACATTACCTGGAGCTCGTATGCATAGGATAAATAGTCAAAAGGCAAAAATTCTTCATCTGCTAACTGAAGAGTTAGCAAACCCCAAACGCTAGCCACTGTATTACAAATAGTGCAGTGCAGTAGTTGACTTAGGCACGAAGAACAAAGTGAGGTAGTTGTGATGAAAAAGTAATTGATTAGTAAGAACTACATGTATGTTTTGTAAGGAAAAGCGAGGTAATAACATGGAATATTTTCTGCGCACCAACAAAAATCTCTCTTTCTTTCGCATCTTCTAACTCTCAATCTTATTTTCTCAATTACAATTCATCTTTCAAAACTCCCTTCATTACAAGAATAAATACGACACTCAGATTATAAACATAGAGAGAAATTTTATACCCAATCATCACTGTAACAACAAGAACTTGAATATGATGAATGGTGTAAAAAAGGAGAGAAGATGAACCACAATATACAAAGATTTTCTTGACAGGTCCTAAAATAAGTCATCCACGTAATATTGGTGCATGCACATATAAATTATTTTATCTTTTTCCTGGTCGGTCTATGTTAATTTGTGTTTGATGACATACCAGCAATATGTCTTCGAAACATAGGGTCCCCAAACTTTTCCATCCAAACAAAGTCGTCGTACATTGAATGGTATACCGGATATCCTGCATGCAGTTGACCACAACCGTTATCAGTTGTCCCTTTGAGAGTTGACTCAGTATAATCTAGCAACCTGGTAGGTGTATTTATAATTCGGTCAAAACCGATTTTTATTTTTATAAAAATAATCAAAATGATTCTGATTTTCTTATATATAAAAATATGTAAACAATGATATTCTTTATTGACTCAGGTGAACTCGAGTTAATTTGTATAATGTAAAATTTAGATCATGGTCCGACGAGGTTTGATAACTTTGTCTTTTAGGATCCTTTTCTTTTTATCTACAAGACAATAAAAATAGATATTCAAATGAAATACAACTTATAAAATAATGAATGAGAAGTGTATTTTCAATCAAAATTATCTTTTCAAATTTATATAATTTTGAACAACAAAACAACTTTTGTATTCACAACATATTTCATTAAACAAAAAAGAAGAAAAAAAGACAATCATAAAAGAAAATGCACTTATATGAAAAAACAAAATGAGAGAAGTATATAAGAAATGAAAATAAAATAAGAAATTTCAACAAGAAAAGGCTTGTCAGGAATTTAATTACCGCTCCCAAAAGAGATGTCAGCCGATGCAATGCCAATGTGCTGCACAAAAGCCGCATAATCTGATCCTCCACCACCAAGCCTCTCAATCTTCGTTCACGTAGTTTATAATTTTACCATAGAATTTCTCCGACAGCAAGTAATAACTCAAGTGATGAGAGTTGCATTTGTAGTTCATGCATGCTTACCGTAGGAGAGTTGCTGGGAGCGGCAACCCATGATTCATAGATGCTCTGCGATGAGTTCTCCGGGTCGTCAACCTTCACACAGAATCATCTTCCTCAGATGATGAGTTCAAAACAATTATTCATTTCTCCTCATGTTTATTAATATGAACATAATTCATTAAGAATTATGAATTTTATGTTTATTAATTTCTCCAGATATTATTAATATCTGGAGAATGCCATTCTTTTCTCTTCATTTTCTTAATTATCTCCTTTTGCTTTAAAAAAAAAAAAAGAAAAAAAAAAGAGAGGTACCTGCCGGGTAGTCTTCAGGAGTAATCTGTCGAGCTGAGGTGTTGCAGAGGCATGAAACCCGGGTCCAGACACTGCACAGTCAACATTCAAGTAGGCAACAGCCCTTGAAGCTAGGAGTTGTCTATTGTCTTCCACCCACTCCGTCGATCCTATCTGGAAATTACGTCATTCAGTTTTTGTTACACGTCATTCATCAAATGAGAGTGAAAGTGCGAGAGAGACCAGGCCGTACTCCTCTGCATCCCAGTTGCACAGCACAATTGTTCTCCGAGGTTTCCATCCTCGTTTTTCTAGCTTCATCAATCTTCGGGCAACCTACATCGTGGGTCGGAATCATTTTATATTATCTATTCCACTATTTTATATTATCTATTCCCATGACATTAAATTATTTACGTGATTATTGTAAGAAAAAACATTATTGTAAATGAATTGTGAGCAAGTTATGCAGTTCATTACAGGGATGAATGGATAGATAGGAAATAATAAATATAATATTATTGACGAGGTGTACCTCTAACAATGCCGCGGTTCCACTATTGGGATCGACTGCTCCGAATGTCCATGCATCCCGATGATTACCCACAACCACGAATCTTTAAATCATCGCACCAAAACTACTGTTAGATTTAGACTTTCTTTCTGTGGGGTGGAGTAAATTACGAGCCTTATACCCTGTCTTACGCTACAGGTAAAATTTTAAATTCATTTCTAACATAATAAAAAGAATTATTCGTGTTACAGCAGGATATCACCTCTTTTTTTTAATAAGAAACAATCACAATTTTATTTATGCTCGCTAAAATAATCAAATATAAAAATGAAAATGTTTTACGTTGGCTTTTATTTTACACTTTTTTATTTATTTTATGTTAGAGCTTATTTTTTTTGCTAATGAAAAATATTTTTTATATAATTTTTTATAAAAATACCTTAAAAAAAAACATAAATACCTCGATAAACTTATTTTCAACCCAAAAACACTATCTAGTTACTCAAAAAACACAAAAGCTAACCTAATGATTTAAAATTCCCGTTTATTTATAGGAAAACACAATTTACATTGAAACCCTCTCTAGAAGACAAACCTATTGATTTAAAATTAGCGTTTAAGTGGCCTAAATATGATCATATGAGCATCTTCTTTCTTAAAATTATCTTATGATTTTTTTCTCTCAACATATAGAAAGTGAACATGAAAAAAAAAAAAAAGTTTTATATCAAAATCTAAATTGTTAAAATAACAAAACAAATGATAGAAAAACCCATAACTTCGAGGGTTGAATTGAAGTTTTCTATGACAAAAATAACAATGGGGTCTTATTTCTTTTTTCTTCTTCTTTTTCAAATTTGGTCCTTCTTAGTTGCAATTTTTAACCATAATTAAAAGTTTGATTTTGTTAAATTGATGTTCATTTATTCTTCAAACATTGTTTAAATCTCTATCCACATGAGATAATATAAGATAAGATAAATGTGTTTATTAAAAACATGAAAGTATAAAATTGAAAAGGATAAAAAAATGATTTTTTTTTAAAACCACAATGGTCAGAACACTTAGTGCAACATATAGTGCTAGCGATGGTATTTATTAAGATGAGTTAAAGTGAAATGCCCGTTCTCTTTTAGTTTCTTATATAGTAATATTTGTTTATTAGTTTCAGCATATATAAATTAAGATTGTCAATTCACCTAGTTGCTATTTTGTTTTTTCAATTGGAGTAACATGTTTTAGTTTTAGAACATTTCAGTGTGCTGTTTTAGAATTGTACTATTCATATAATGTGTATGTAATTTAATAAATATAATTGCAATTCAAATAAAAAAATAAACTAACTTGAAACTTCACGATTCAAATTTCAAACAAAAGTAAAAAATTGAAAGTTTAATCGATATGATCTGATCGACTCGCAAGTACAAAGATAACATAGACGACTAATAAAAATATTGTTTGATTTAAAATAAATTCAAGATAATATTTTAAAAAAAAACATATTGAGATGATAATATATATTGGATTGACTGAAGTCAACCTGAGTTATATTTCTAAATTTAAGACCTGAATCATAAGACTATAATAATCATAAATAAAATAAATCAAAAGAAATTATAAAATTCAATTCCTAATAAATCCATTGTTGCATAATGAAATTAAGAAAAAAAAACACAATAAACTGACTTTTCTGAACAAAATTATGACTTTAAATAAAATAAAGGAATGACATCAACAGCCTCAAAATGTCTTTCAATCTATGATTGCTCTAAACTTTTAATATAAGATATACCAATGTATCAATAGACTCCTTGTAACACATTATTTCGGTTCAATATTATTTGATTGGAAAGAAATGAGAGGAATAAAACAAGAATATTATGATTGAAATTTTTGGAATGGATCAAGATTTTGAATGAGATAGAATTTATGAAAATTATTTTGTTTTTTAAAGTAAAACAAAATATGAAATGAAATCGAACAAAATTGACCATCTACACACACATATGAATCAAGTATTTGTGTTCTGTGATTTTTCTTACCTGTCCGGCTCTTCAACTCCTTCGATTATACCAATAACATTCTGAATTGTTTCTATAGCCTTCTTTCCCTGAAATCCGATCCAAAACCATGTCACACACACACACCTGGCATTATTATTGTTCTATAAATGTAAAAAAAAAGTACAATTTAATGATCTTACAGTATAGGTAAGATTTAGAATCCCAGGCCCGGGTCCGAGCCTATAAGTTGGGCCATCTTTGCTTCCTTGCCAGCCCGCATCTGCCACTTGTCCACCGACAGACCGCATGATTGTTTCACCGTCAGCCGCCGATACAGGCAATGAAGGTATTAATGGAACATTGCCTTGTTTCTCCACTTCATCATCCGATAGCCTTTCACATCCTTGAATACTCGGCCATCCTGGCGTGCTCGGGTCACCGGCGCCGTCGTATACAGATCCCACCTGAACTCCACTCGGTGGCATCCACTTTGCCTCAGGAAACCATCCCTCATCACCTCCGCCCCCATAGTCTTTCTTATCTGTATACACAATCGCTCCTATTGCGCCTGCCTCAAATGCATTATTGACGATGTCTCCCCTGTAAATCTTTCCATACCTTGCCAGGACGATGCTCTCTGTCACATTCACTCCCATCTCTTTTAATCTCTTGAAATCTTCCACCCGCCCGTAGTTCGCATAAACCACAGCTCCACGAACTGTACCGGACTTTGCATAGGCATGGAAACTAGGCAAAACCTCACGGGCCGCGTCCGCGTATGGATCGCCGTCATAAATCTCTTGACGGAGATCAAACACGACTGGTAATTGCTCCGATGCTTGTTCTGGCTGTGTTAAGACTAAGGATCGTGAAATAGGATAGGTCAATGAAACGTCATAGGAGACGATGTGGGAATTGATGCTGTATGACGCCAGAGTAGATAGAACATAGGCCGCAGCTTGGGCGTTGGCCTCTGTTCCCGCAACATGGGGTCGGCGGGTGAGCATGTAGAGGTCGTGTGATATCGATGCATTGTCAGATATGGAGTTGGATTTGTAGAGGGAATGGTAATACGATTTGGGCGGAGAAGAAGAGAGTACGAGGGAGAGAGAAGTTGCTATGCCTATTGCTAGGAAGCTAACGATGGATATCTTGACCATGGAGTTCTTCGATTTTGTGTAGGTATGGCTATGGGATTCACTCCGCTGCTTCTTCATTGCTGTCGAGGGGCTGCACTGTATATTTCATACACTTTGGATGATTTATAGATTAATCAAAAGTCTTTTGACGCAACATCGATGAAGACGAGAGGGACAGAGACGTAAAAAACACATTATTTATTTATTTATTTATTTATTATTTCAATGTATTATTACTCGATTGATTAGCGGAGATTGTGGGGATGCACAGAAAAAAAAACTATTTTGGGAGTTATCCAATCCATATCAACTTTTTCCAAATACCAAATGTACCACTAAATTATTTAGATATCATTAATTTTACACCCCACTATTATTTATATCAATTTCACTTCTAAGTTATATATTTTATTTTCTCAATTATGTATAGTTAGATGATTAATAATAATATTGATAAAAAAAATGTTTGATAGTAACATTGAGACTATTTATATAGTTAGATGATATTATTGAGGTTCTCTCTTTAATTTTTAAAATTGCCATCACCACTAGAATTTTTAGATTTATTGACTGAATTTTATGTCAGTATATATACTATCAATCCATCAACACTAATTTTATTAATGAGCTCATAGAAAAAAAATGCTCTAGTGGGAAAAATTTTGTCGGTGATTTGGGGTATGTTGGTGAGTTCATAACTAATAAAATTACCGATAACAAAACCAAATCAATTCTCTTTTTACATGTTTCATTCTATCAGTATTTTCTTGGGGAATTTGATATATAACAAACAAAAAGTCCGTTTACAATTCCATAAGTGATTAAATTGTGATAATGATATTTGTAGTAATTCTTTTCCAAATCTCTAAAATATATCGACAAATTTAACATGTCAGTAAAATCTTATGCAATTCCATTGATGATTAAATAGTAACAATGATATTTACAATAATATTTTTTCAACTCTCTAAAATACATCTATGAACTTAATCCATCGGTAAAATTGTTACTAGTTATTTTAAAATATATATATATATATATATATATATATATATATATATATATATATATATATATTAAACAATCAACTAGACAAAATTAGAAATAGTTAAAATAATATAAATCAACACTCAATAACAATGCTCAAGAATTGTATTGCTTAGAAAAAAAGAAGAAAAAACAACTCAAACAAATTTCCAACATATAAATAACATAAAAAACCAACAATAAATAAATAACTAAAAAAAATTCCGGCTAACCTAGAAAAGCTATTATAGAACCAATCCATAATCTAGCAACAAGTCACCACCACCATTTTCATCCATCAAAATACCAACCAAGTCCTTTTAGCTTTAAGTAATAGGAGAGGTTCTTATAGTAATGACTCCTATTGAGTTATAATTTCATTGTAATCTTCAGATGGAACATTTTCTGTGTTGTTTTTTTTTACATAATTATGCTTTGTTAATCTTGGCCGGGATATTCTCTGCAAATTTGGTTTATTGAAACTTCCTAGAAGACATGGGTTTTTACTCTGGCTTGTTAATTGGTTTAGCCTTCAAGGCCTTTTGGGTTTGGGCTATCTACTTGAAGCCCAACCACATGACTTGGTTGGCACTTTTAACCATGGTAGTCAAACTCGCGAGTCAACTCGCAAACTCGTACGAGTTTGCAAGTTGGCTCAGCAAACCTGGTTGGACCAGAAGAAAAACCGAAACCGGTCAAACTCGGGTTGACTCGTAAAATCGGACCGGATCGGTCCGATTTTACGAGTTCATGATATTCTATTGTGCGCAACACGGGGCGAAGGGCTTTCTTCAATTTCAATTTTGCATTTGAGAAATCTCAATTTTCACAAAACCGTAAACTGGAATCCTCGCAGTCGTCAAAGAATTTGTAGAGCAAGCATAGCAAAGAAACAAGAACAGAAGAAAGAACTTAGGCAAGAGAAGGAGAGGATAGACTTGCTGCTTCTATTTTGTCTTGGGAATGCGAGGAGAACTGAAGCAGTTTAGGCTTAGAAATGGATGAGGCCTGAGGGAGATGATGGATGAGGTGGGCGGCGGCGTGAAGAAGAAGAGATTTAGCCATTTAGGGTTAGTAAAAGTTTTACTTTTATACTAACTTTACGGGGGGAGGGGGAGGGGTCACTTGTTATAAAATAATAATAATAATAATAATAATAATATATACGGGGGAGGGGTTATAATATTAATAATAATAATTAGCAAAAAAAATAGTTAGCATAAAAAATAATTTTAAAAAAAATCTATTAATTTAAGATAATAAATAACATTAATTAATTTCAAATACAACAATCATAGAAAAATATACAATTACTTGTACGCCAGCTGAAGATTTGTTTTAAATTTGTTAGTTTTTAACTTATGAACTTTTAGGGACATAATTATTTTGTAATGTGTTTTGAAGTTATTTTACATCATGTATGAACCTAAACTAATTAAGTTTTATGTCCATAATTATGTTATTTTGTATTCAGAAATATTTTACATACGATTTTACGATTTTTCTTCTCACACGATTTTAGCTGTGATTTTATGATTTTTATACGGATAAATTCGGGTACGATTTTACGATCCGATCTTACGATCCGATTTTTAAGAGCCCTTTCCGATTCGTGTCAAAATCTCGATTTTGACTACCTTGCTTTTAACATGACTTGGTTTTTATTGGAAACAAAACTTTTTTATGCTCTTGACGACACAACCTAGAGATATGTTTTCTTCCTCTGATATTCGGAACACAACCTACTAATTTGTTTTAACACTAGTTTATCAATAATTTAATTGTTTTGCCATACATACATACCGTGAATAATTTAAAATAGTTCTAAAAAGATTCAGCTCCCATCTTAAAAAACATGTGTGCAAAATCTCACTACCTTCTTTTCCAAAGACCACTCAAAATCTCACCACTTAATTCTCCAAACCCCTTTGTCCCCCCTGCCCCGCAACAGCACCCCACCAGACTCAATTTTGATTTATGGGTTTGTGCAAGGAAGGAAAGGTCAAGGAAGCAGCAGAGTCCATGGTTGGGTGATCAAATGTATCTGCTGATTTTGGGCGTTTCGTTGCTCTTTTGGACTCCACAGCGAATTTGATGTCGCTTGAACTGGGAAATGAGGCGCATGAGTTGTTGAAACGGTCGCCTTTCGCTTTTGATGTTCAATTGAATAATCAGCTGGTTGAAATGCATGCGAATGCGGAGTTGGACGCCTTATGTTTGATAGAATGCGTAAAAGAAACAGGAGGTCTTGGTATTCCTTAATAAATGCATTTGCCGCAAATGGGCAGGGAGTTGATGGGCTAATGTTTGTTGAGGAAATGAGAAGGTTAGGGCTGCAGCCCAATGCGGAGACTTTTTTGGCTGTCCTCATGACATGTGCTAGCGCTGGAGCTGTGAGAGAAGGCTTGCTACACTTTTGGTCAATGAGGATTGAATACGGTATTGCTCCCGGGATCGAACACCATCTTGGGGTTATTGATATTCTTCGGAAAGCCGGTTTTTTGTACGAATCTTAGGAGTTTGTTGAGAGGATGCCATTTGAGGCCACCGTTGAAATGTGAAAGGGTAATAGGAACTTTGCACGAATTCACAGGGATCATGAACTCGATAATCGAGTAGAGGCGTTGTTAGTTGCTCCTGGTCCTTCTGCAGGCAACATAATAAAGTCCCATAGGCCCCAAGAATGAAGTGCAACAACGGTAGTAATATGGTGGCGGTGAAGATTAGGGTCGCTGAAGGGAGAGAGTATTATGAGAAGCTGAAATGTTTAAATGGGCTTGAGGAAGCTATTTATGTCCCTGAAACTTGGATATATGATTGATGAAGTGTTTATTTAGCATTGAATTTCAAAAGTATATTGCAAATATGATTTAGCTGCTCATTATATGCTTGTAAGATTCAAAAGCATGCTCACTGGAAAAGGAGGTTACGATATCAGCCGAGCATATGATATGTTTGCCCTGAATGCTACCGGATTTACGTGGACAAGGCATCCAATCAGCTATAAACAAAACATAGCCTGGTCACTACATATTAATTTCTCCATCATGCTCAAATCAATGTTACACATTCTGTACATACATCATGCTCAAATCTCTATTTTTATTCTGCAACCTCTATTTAAGGCGTGTGGATGAAACCTACGGGTGGCATGGAATAATTGAAAGTAGAATATTTGATTACTTGTGCAAGGAGTAGGATATAGTTCTCTCATATCAAGAATGAAGAGACGGTTGACTATTTCTTTTGTCAGTCACCGCTTCTATGACATCTCGTGATGGGACTCTAAGGCTCGCTTTCACTAAATCATAGACTGTAAAACCAATCGCCACGGACGGGACAACCTGAAAGGCTAGCAGTTAGAAAGAAAAAAGAAGCAATCGCAGAGGAATTACAGCAACAAGAACAACTAGGGTTTCCCCACCTTCAAGTAGTTGATGCTGAGCCCTGAAAATAATTGCTTCCACCCTTGGTTTTGCGCTATCATGACAAGTGTTTCCATTGTTCCTTTTAACTCTGCGTTATTTGACACCGATAGCCTTTGAACCTATTAAGATGATTTTCACTCATTACTATTTTCGCAACCAAGACTCATCTGACGCTACAAGCTAAATTACCTGCATTTGCCTTCTAACAACATCAAGCGGGTATGTGAAGGTCTGCCCCAGTAAACCAGCAACAGAGCCGCATACCATTTTCACCACAATATCTTTCTTGCGCTCCTCAGGCACATGTCGTTTCATCTCCTCGTAGAAGTAAAACTTCAAACCAGCATAGGGGAAGATTCCATAAAGAGATGGAGCTGACAATGATGTGCACTTGTTAATTGGAAAAGCCTCCCGAGAATTGCGAGCAGCAATGGGAGCACAAAAATAGAAGAGAGGTTAACACAAGCCATGTGCTACATACCCACACCACGATAGAGACCTCTCAGCCCAGATTCCTTGAGAGTCTTTGAGAAACAATCACGGATTCCCTTGTAAACTTGTTCCATGCCAACTACCCGCATGAATGTTCACTTTTGACGAACTGACAATCTGCACTATCAATATCAAATTGGGAATGTGAAAATCAACTAAATCCTCAACTTTATATAAATTTTGAGCTTCATAGGAAGGGAGGATGAACACATTCTAACTAGCTGCTCAGGATCACCAGGAGCAGCCAAACCCAGTGGACAGTAAATGCTGTCCTGCCTCAGCATTGCTGCACCAGGAGTTTGGCACATCTCCAGGGCCCCCTAGTCAGCTAGGTGAGCTAAATAAACGCGCGTGTAAGAAAGAGTTACATTTCTGTAAAACGAAAAAAGTTAAATATTTACCTGGTAAGCCAATTTTGTTCTAACCAGATCAAGAGGATATGTAAGAAGCACAGCTGTTCCTCCAGCAAATGATCCTGCCACGAGATCAAGCACAGGACCCCTCCCAATATCAGGAACCCTGAGGATTATCCATCTACGATATTGCTCATAAGTCATGTAATGCAGGGCAGCATAAGGAACAATTCGCGCAACACTAGCACCATTTCCTCTGCCGATAACCCAAGATAAATGGTTAAAAAAACAAGCGAAATGGAAACCTTCACATGACAGAAAATGACTGGCTGGGGGGTCCACCTGTAGAAGCCCATGACCCCCTCTGTATGTGAAATTTTTTGAAAGGATCCAAACAGCCCAACAGCCTTGAATTCATCTCTTCTGGTCTGGAAAGTGCAACACAAATCGACTCCTTTTCAGCCAAAACAAGGCTAAAATTTACAGATTAAACTACACGTCATAATTAATTACTTGTATTTAGTGCCAACATGAAGCCTAGAAGGTATACATCTATAATCACAGAAAGGGTATGCACTGTAAGAGCATGACCTAATAAGATGGAAGAAAAAGTTTAGATTTGCAACCCTAGCCCTATGTTACCCCAGACAGGCGTGAGCTTCAAGAACGCACAGAAAACAGTCGGACTTTCTGATAAACCATTATAAGTTTAGTGACGTCTGGGGAAATTTCACTAGCAAATATACTAACCTGACTAGTCTTCTAAAACCACATTCTTATTCATGCAAGTGTTCTACCAGAAAGAATTATAATGAAATTCTGCTCAGGTCAAGTTATACCAAGAACGAAGTGGAAAAACAAGAAAGAAATAAGAGCATCTGAAACAGTATTACATTTTAAATCCATTACCATTCTCATTTAATTAATACAAGCACATGAATCACATCACACCACTGTGTATCACGGGGAAGAGAATATCGACTGATGACTCTGCATAGGGACACCACCAATCCAAATCAAGGAAAACCTCTGGCCTGGGATATAAATCAGATATATTTTTTTTTCAAAATATAAAAACAATTTAAGGTTATGAGGTTTAATGATGTCTAACTTTAGCACCCAACAATAAAGAGGGAGTATTGGATTGATTCAGACTGAAAACACCTGCCCACTTGATTTCATTAACTTTTCCCCCTACGTAGTTCGCTAATAAATGCCTCTACATGTAAAATGAAGCAACTACTGAAGAAAGGAAGACTGGTAGAAGAAGATGAATCCCTCTCATGAACCACCGTCTGGAGTGGGTTTTTTTTTAAAGTAAAAAAAGAGAGAGAGTGGAAGATACTTGAATCAAGAAAGACCCATACTCACTAAATTACTACAAATTCCGAGCAAGAAGCCATCTACTGTGTATATTGATTTATGAGCTCATAAATCAAAATCTAAGTTCAGCAGTAGTCAAAACAAGTCCAGGAATTCCAATATCTCAATGAAAGAAAAAAGGCAAAAAACCCATCAGGAAGGAAGGAAACTGAATCTCGATCAATCATGTATAAACCAAGAAAGCAGAAGAATATCTTTTACCCAAACAAAATCTTGAAACTACACAATAGAAGAAAGAAACCAATAATAATACCTGAAACAAAATCTTGACACGTTCAAGGGGAGCTACAACAGTCTTTGCAAAGCCACCAGCGACTCCCCCAGCAACTAACTCCTTAGCAAACAGAGGCATGCCCTCTATTATCTCATCTAACAGCATACCCGTCTCTCTATCCTCTCTCTTCTTTGCCATTTTCTAAATGTATATATATATATATATATATATATTCAGAGATTTTCAAGTTTAAGTAGTACTAATAGCAAACAAACATTATCTTTCTCTGTGTTGAAGGAAGAGAGAATGAAGGTTAGGAAGAAGAATCAAAACGTTTCCGTTAACTGGAGGGCGTGTCACCTACTTCTGTTTTTTTTTAATATATCGTGGACAACTGAGCTGACTGGTCAGAAAAGGCCAACGCATTATTTTATAGAATCCTAAAATTAACGATTAAGTAAGTATCTAATATTCTAATTACTTGAATTGATAATTATATAAACATGAACAATTGAGCTAGTAAAAAGAAATATACGATTTATTATATTCCTTCTCAATTTCTAGATTTCTTTTCCTTTTGGAAAAGGCAAATTATTGACGACAGCTTCACCAGGTGACTACATGTGTATAGTAATACAAAATTATGTTTTTTAATAAAAAAATATAATAGTTATGGGATGTATCAGGTTTTTATATTTCTATAAACTTCATTTTTAAACTTTATTGGTGTTAGAAACTTTTTTGCTTTTTACTTTTATTCCTTAAAATCATTTTCTTATTGAAAGTCTAAGGAGAATTTTTCTTCAAAAAATTAATAAAAGTTCGAGAACAAGAAAAAACTATACTTGATAGCAAATTCACATGGAATATATATATCAAGTCATGTATTATTAGCGAGATATATAAGCACATCAAGCTCACAAAGATATGGTACTTCAAGACCATGTAATTTATTGTTATCCTCACGAGATTTAAAAGGGTCTTGATTCATAAATGAATGAAAATTTCTATTTGTGAAATGTTTAATTTGCAAGTAAAGATAAAAAAAAATCTCAAGTCTTTCATCTCAAGTTCTTGCTTGAAATAATTTATTATCTTTAGTATCTCTTTAATGAGTTCTAATAATATTTAAATCACCAACATATATAACAATGATAGAATAATCAAATTCTAACTTCCTTATAAAAAAAAAGGCATATAGGGTCATTATTATATCATTATTTCAATAAATACTCATTAAGGCAATTATATCACATGCATCTTTATTGCTTTAACCCACATAGAGATCTTTGTAACTTGATTGAGTAAATCTCATAAGGATTTGAATTATATATTGCATGCATTTTAAACCCTTCAGGAATTTTCATATAAATATCATTATTAATTGATCCATATAAATAGGATGTAACAACATCGATCATGCATATATCTAGTTTTTCATAAGTTGTTAGGCTAATAAAATAAAGAAATGTAAATGCATCTACTACATGAGAATATGTTTCATATTAATCAATATCGTATCTTATGAAAACTTTTGTGCTACTAGTTGAGCCTTATATCTTATGATTTCATTTTTATTGTTTAATTTTCTCATAAATACTTATTTGTATCCAACTAGTTTTACACCTTGAGGTGTTTGGACTATGGGTCCCAAAACTTCATATTTTGCAAGTAAAATTAACTTTCAGTCTAGATTGTTTCTTTCCATTTTGACCAATTATTTTTTCATCGATATTCTTTAATGGATTTAGGATCAAGATCCTCGTTTTTATTAATGATTTCAGGTGATATGTTATATGCAAAAAGTATTGTTGACAAATATCTTATTTTGGTTCTATTATTTCTTCACAGAGAAATAATTATTAAGATCTCCTTATTTTTTTTATTATGTTTAGATACTTGAACTTCTTTTGAGGTTTTATGATTAATTATATCTATATCCTTATAAATATTTTCTTCCTCAATAATGCCACTTTGATCATTTACTCTTTTTTTTTAGGATTTTTATCTCTTGGACCAATTGGGATGTCACACTTTTAGCGTGTTTTACACTCAGTTGCTATAATTTTAGCAAGTTGTCCTATTGAGATTTCAATCTTGGTTCGAGTATTATATATGAGATTTGGTTACTCTTAATGACATTTTAGTTAATGCATTTAGTAGTTGATTTGCAATGTATTGCAAACGAAGTATATGTTAAACCTCTTGTTCATATTGTTTTATATGATGATCAAAATTCAATAATGACAATGTATTCCATGTAGCATATATCTAATTATTTAATCTCTTCCTCTAGTGTTGGGTATATAAATCTCATCAAAATCTTAGTTGACAAAATGTATTGTAATTGAATCGCCTATTAAGGGTGCAAGGTATTTAATTATTAATGGTGACTCAAATCCAATATATATTATTAGCCTCATTAAAGGATCCATCTTTGCACATTGGTGGATAAATTGGAACATATACCGCACTACCAAATATTCTTAAATGTGAAATGATTGACTCATTATCAAAAACCAATTATAATAGGGAGAATTTATGATATGATATTGGTCTAATGCGTATGAGTGTTGTTACATATAAAATATCATGCCCTCAAATAGAGACAGGAAGTTTAGTTCTCATGAGTAATGATCTTATAATTAATTGAAGATGTTTAATAAATGATTCAACAAGATCATTTTGAGTATGAACATGAGCAACAAGATATTCGATGTTTTATCCCAAGTGACATGCAATAATCATTAAATGTTTGAGATCTAAATTCATCATTATTTTTAAGACGAATTGTCTTGATTGTGTGGTCAAAAAATTGTGCTAGAAATTTAATAATTTGAGCAAGTAATCTTGAAAATGTCATATTGTAAGTTAATAATAAACACATATGTGAACATCTTGTTAATGCATATACTAAAACTCTTATATATCGAAATAGTTCACATAGTGGGTGAATGAGCCCACAAATATCACCTTGAATATGCTCCAAAATTTTTGGGGATTCAATCTCAACTTTAGTTGGTGATGGTCTAATAACCAGTTTTCTTGGGAACAAACAACACATGAAAATTTCTTAAATTGAAGAATCTTTTGGTTCTTTAATAGATAGGCATGTGAATTCTCATTACTTCTTCACATAACTAGTCATCCTAAATAAAATTATTTGTTCTATTGAACTTTTGGTTCTTTAATGCATTGACATATTTTATAATTATTATAACATAATCATTTACACTAAATAAGCTAATCATGAAAGGAAAAAAAAACAAAATACATCAAAATATACTAGCATAAACAAAGACACTTATAAGACTAGATGCTTGACCGGATGACAAGTATGAGACCAATGCCTTTTTATTTCATACCGATAACAAATATTTCCTACTTTCTTAGTATCCCCATTATGTATGTTCTTTCTTATTTCTCCTCATTTCACAAAGGTTTGTTAACTTCTACCATGATCACGACCACAACCATAATTTTTATTATATCTCGTAACATTTACTCCAACGAATAGAGCTGAATTAGTCGGTCTTGATTTTTCATTAAAAAATCATTATCTTATTCAGCCACAAGTAGTCATGAAGTCAGTTTAAAATATTTCTTAAATCCTCTTTCTCTATATTGCTATTGAAGGAGAACATTTGAGGCATGAAAAATATTTGTTTCTCTATAATATATCTTTGTTAGTGACATTGTCTCCATATAATTTCAATTTGGAATTGATATTAAACATTGTAGTATTATATTCACTTACTCATTTAAAAATCCTGCAATCATAAATGTACTCAATCATAACAAACTCTTAGGAGAATAATTGTCTTTTTTGATGTCATATATTTCTTTAAATGTTTTACAAAATATAAAGAGATCTTTGATTGTGAGATACTTTATTCAACTCCTCATGGAAATAATGGCATAAAAAATCATGGTCATTGTTTTATTTTGATTAGATGCTTCATTATCATTTATAATGATATATTCAAGACTCATGACATCCATATGAATTTTGACATCAAGAATCTATGATAATAAATTCTTTCCTGTAATATCAAGTGTCATGAACTCAAGTTTGACATGCAACTTTTACTTTTATAAACAAACCAAATATGATTATATACATCAAGATGAAAGTGAAAAGCAATTCTTGTTGATAATAGTTTATGAAACTATATATTTAGAAACATATAATATACTCAATAAATAGTTAATAAAATAAATAAGAACATTAAGATAATGGAGAGAGAACACTTTTATTTTGTATAACTTTATAACCTATAGACGCATATACACAAATACATATAAGTTCAAATATATAGATTTAAATGAACCTAAGAAGGATGAATGTATGTAATAAAATAAAAATGTAGAAAATATTTAAATATCTACCTATACAATGTTTTAATCACAAAATTCAATTTAAGTTTTTGTTTTTTTTATAACTTTGAATATAAATCATAATAATAATAATTTAATTTGAGGGGGGGTTTACTTTTGTTATTTTCTCTCTTATAATGTGTACATTAAGGAAGAGAGTTTGTTTCTCTCTCTCTCCGCGTTTTTTTCTCTCATAAAATCCCAAACTTGAAACCCTAATTTATCGATTTCAGATCCGCTTGCAAGCTGGGTTTTCGTCTTTTGATTTCTATTAGGTGATTTGTTATTCTTACTAAGAACCGTCAGAAAATGGATGGAAACAAAGACGATGCGTTGAAATGCTTGAAAATCGGCAAAGAAGCCCTCGAATCCGGCGATCGAAGCCGTGCTTTAAAATTCTTCACCAAAGCTCGTCGCCTGGATCCTGCAATCGCCATCGACGATCTCGTATCTGCGGCGGAAAAGGATGAGCCTAATAAAACGGCGGCTGAAAACATTAATAATGGGTCCACAACAGCCACGGCCTCCAACGAATCCAAAGTTCGCCACAGGGGTTCATCATCATCATCATCATCATCATCATCATATACAGAGGAGCAAATTTCGATTGTGAGAGAAATCAGGAAGAAGAAGAATTACTATGAGATTTTGGGATTGGAAAAGTCTTGCACTGTAGAAGATGTTCGAAAAGCATATCGAAAACTATCACTGAAAGTCCATCCTGATAAGAACAAGTCTCCTGGAGCTGAGGATGCATTTAAAGCTGTTTCGAAAGCGTTTCAGTGCCTTAGCAATGAAGAGAGCAGGAGCAAGTATGATGTTAGCGGAACTGAAGAGCCTCTCTACGAGAGACGCACTTCCAGTCATCGTCGTCATTATAATTATAACGATGATTTAGATCCTGACGAGATATTCAGGCAATTCTTCTTTGGAGGTGGAATGAGGCCTGCCACCACCCAGTTTCGGAGCTTTAATTTTGGAGCTGGAATGGGTGGCCCTAGAATGGATCATAATGGATCTGGCTTTAATTTCCGTGCATTGATTCAACTGCTCCCGGTTCTTCTTATTTTCCTTTTCAACTTCCTACCGTCATCTGAGCCTATTTATGCCCTTTCCAGGTCCTATCCTTATGAATACAGGTTTACTACGCAGAGAGGGGTTAATTTTTATGTGAAGAGTACCAAATTTGAGCAGGACTATCGACCGGATACCCATGAGAGGGCTGCGCTGGAAGCCAAGGTGGATAAGGACTACGTCTCTGCCCTTGTGCAGAATTGTAGGTTTGAATTGCAGAGGAAGCAGTGGGGTTTTGTAAGGGAGACTCCTCACTGTGAAATGCTGCAGCAGTTTCAAGATGGGGAATTGGTGGCTTGATGGAAACTTTTAAGGTTTAATTTCATCTACTTGTGGTTTTGGTCTTAAATACTTAGTAGTTACTCAAGGATTGCTTCTGACGATGTAATATTTGGTAGATTATGGCCTCATATGTTCTGCTTTCACTTTCTTCTGTCAAATACACATAAGCATGCAAATTCGCAAGCAACACTTTTATATTTACTTTCGACATGTTTCCATCGTCGGGACATAGCAGTTGATAATAGGTATTTTAATCCTAATTGAATAGGCGTTGTTTCTGTATTGATGCTTGACTTCATGACTTAAAGCAGCCTTATCAGGCCTGGCTGATTTGACATATTCAATTGAGGCAACTAACTTTTTTTACCATTACATTTGCATTTTTCCTTGTTTTCTTGAGTTCAATCCGCCATATTACTTTAGGATTGATTTGTTGTGATTGTTCATTATCTTCTCCTTGCTGCCAATGAAGACACCCTAAAATTCTCTACTACAAAATTCGTTGATTTGTTGCTGCTACCTGGCTTTACATTTGCAGAAAATAGAGCAATTTTTTATTCATTGTTTCTGTCCTTTTTCATAAAATATTGTTTCTTTTGGTCATTTACAATTGATTAGAATGCAGTGATGTGTGGGAACTCTTGGTTTAGAGGTTTTATTCCTTTTCTTTGCAGAATTCTTCTTTGTTTTCAGTACCTGGTCAACCTAAATTTGAAGAATATGCGGAGAGTTTGGACTTTGCAGAAGAAATGAAGAATAATACTTGTGTGTTGTCAGATTAAATTTTCTCAATCTGGATCTTGTCTATAACCTTTCAAGCCTTTAGGTCACGTATTGATTTTCAAATTTTCCTGCCTTGTGTATGTGCTATTAATTTTCCTTAGAAAAAAGTGTTTAACTCAATCTTTGAATGCTTGCTGCAATGTACATGCATTGAACCATATTTATTCCATCTATACCTGAGATAACATGTATATGATTTGTCTGATGTGATCTATTATATTCTTGGATGTTTCCCATGATTTGAGATATTTTCTCATGCACTTGATTAAAATGAATGTATTGATGTTTTTACGTTGATATGGATGTGAGCTTCTCTAATTGCGAGTTGTCAGTAGCTTTGCTGCATATCATTGCTTTGAGCAAAGGTGTTCTCTTTGACTTGAGATGCATGGTCTATTCACAATAACTTTGGATTTTTTGCTTTAATTGTGGAATATGTTTCATAATGTTTTTTACATGAATTGTTAGATTTTTTTGTACATCTATCTCACATGTTTTTAAAGAACTAGGAAATTTGTGTTTTGCTACTTACTTATATTGTAATTGAATTTCATTTGATGTCCAAAAGCGGTTTGAGTTCAACTGCTAGTTTTTGCTAGCTTTGGAAGTCCTGCATGTTCAGTGGAAGGTTAATTTGTGGTACAAAGCGGCCTTTTCTATTTTATTTTCTGGTTCAATCAATAGCATTATACCATTTGAGTGTCTGCATCTGTCTCTGCACTTTGAAGAGTGCAACTCGGCCACCTGATTTTGTAGGGTTTTGAATATTTTATCATGGTACAAGCATAGCAATTAGCATGATTACAAACCAGGTATCAAAGGTAGTCATTTTACATCTTGCCCTATTGAGGTATCTGAACTGTGTTCTTTCTTCTTGTTTCTGAACTATGTCAACGGTGCTCTGTCAAACTTTCAAACATTTTGAGACCACTGCTTGAAATGGCCAGCAGAATCTTTTACCTGTGCGACTTGTGAATTAAACCTTCTTGCTTGGAGATCCTTGCTGCTTCGTCACTGGCATTCGTATTTGGGCTGATCTGACTACTACACATTTAAAGCCAAGGTGATATACCGCGTGGAGTTCTACTTATAATTTGTTGTTTAACTAATTGGGTTGATATGACTACTTCACATTTAAAACAAAATTTGCCATCAAGCCCCGGATGCTCTTGCATGGCCAAAATGGATGATCCTCCATGAAATCAGGTGAGCATGACGTTTTTCCAGAAGTGTTTGCTCTACTGTTAATGCTGCTCGTATTTCGTTAGTTTCAAGTTTTGTGTAGGAGAGGTTGGCCTTTTCGCAGATAGCATTCTCTTAGTGCTTGTTTTGGATTAGTGCAAACATTGTTGTTTCACGATAACAACATTACTAAGTATACTAAAAAAAGGGCTAGTTAAATCATTTTAGTTTTAAAGCTTGAATTAATAGCTAATTTTTTAAAAAATGCTAAGAAAATAAACAATTCAACAAAGAAGTATAGAAGTGTCAAACTAGAAGAAACTCCATCATTTATATTTGTCTTCCTCTACAGTCCTTATAGTTTTGTAATTTTATATTTGGTCTCAGGTTTTTTTTTTTGTTTTTTGGTCCTTGGTTTTGAATTCACAAATTAATGCATATTTATCCACTCAAGAGTTCCTAAAATCCTAATCAAATTAAGAAACACATTTCTAAGAAAATCTCCAAAAAAGTTGACAAGGTTTCACTCGGATAGTAAATATAAAAAAAAAGAACCAACCATATGCTAAAGAAAAAATGAATATAAGGCCAAAAATGTATTAGAAATTAACTAACTGCACTGATAAGATAAAAGTTTTCCAACTTTGTAAGCTTGCATCTCATAAGCAAGGTCAAATAATGATTTAGACGTATAACTTTCTATGATCTAGTCTCACATTGACCATAACTCTACCAAACCATTGGATTGAGTTTAAACTTTACCAGAAGATTTGAAAGGTAGTTTTCTATGTTGGGGTAAAATTGTAGGTCAATCAAAGCTTGGGAAAACCATGCGATATAGGTCAGAATAAACTATATAAATTTTGTTGTTTACTTCCTTTCGATTTGTGGACTTTCAATTTAGCAAGAATCTATTTTCGACAAAGATATGGAAGCTTGTTTTGGTGATTTTCTACTATTCAAGTTCTGTCTTGGATTCCTTATGATGAATATTCAATTATATGTTTGGGATTGATTGTTGATACAATTCATTACATGATTTAACCTTGGGATTTTCATGATGTATTTTTACCTATGGATATATCAATAAATTGAGGTTCTTATGGATGATGGGTTCAACCCTATTCTTTTGGTGGGTAATTCAACCAAATTAGGTCAAACTATACATGAAATATTTTCTAGCAGCAGAAAAAGTTTATTTAGAGTGTATTTTGGATCTCATTTGGTTTATATTAATGAATACGAGTTTAAGTCACACAAGGTCCAAAGTTGGTTTGAGTAAATTAAGATGTTGGGATCAGATTAGATTTCCAAGTCTATTTGGAACTTCTTAAGAGTGACAAATCTGATTCTAGAATATATATTATATTAATTTCATATTTTTATTATTCGCTTCTTAGTTTTTGGTTTATTATTTATTTAGATCAAGATTGTGAGTGGGCTCGAACCAGCCCATATATAGGAATCTATTAGTGTTATTTAAAGCATTATGTAAGTGTTTAGTATGCCACAAAGCTAGTAGCCATATATTTATGAATCTAAACTTGTATTTTGCATGATATAACATGTTTTTTTTTATTGGGACAAAGATCAAATTTGACTTATCAATGTATAAATGACCTTGTTTCATCATTGAATTATAATGTTGGTGTCTTATGACAAGTTTTCATTGTATCACACTTCTATTAGACTTGATTTTTAACTTTCTTAGGGAAATGTCATTTTCTTTGGGGTTTTTTTTTACTACATGATCAAGAGATTCACATAAGAAAACTAGCAATATGGTCTTGGACAAGGTCAATATCAAGTATACATCAAGATACAAAGATGGCTTTATTTGTCCAGTAAAAGAAAAATCAAGATGTTGCCTAAAAACCACCTTAATTAGAAATAAACAATAACATATTGCAAATAAGACAACAATTGAAAAACTTAAGGATAACATTTGTGTCTATATATCAAACCAACTTGCTTCCATAGACCATGAGTAGGATATAATAAATGCCTTCATCCATATAAACGAATAACTCAAAAAAGAAAATGATATCATTATTGATGTTGATGATCTCTTGAATGAAAATATACTAGTATAAAGGACTAACATCCTTCCTTATAATTCATACACCAAAACAAAAATAATAATGAGTTTTGAATCTTAATGCAACAATTGGATGAACAAAACATAGTTAAAAGACAATGACATATTAGAAACTCTTTTTTCCATAAAGATGAGTAAACCATAATGAACTAATACTACAAACTTGATCACTCTTTCTTACTCCTTTGAAGCAAAACATATGTAACTTCTTTAACTAGAGTGATTGAAACTATCATATAAATGAGGTAAAGATTGTTGAAATCAACTAGGTAGAACATATGGCCATCAACAACCAAGACTTACATTTCCTAAGCTAATAATAGCTATGATTCTCCATCTTAAGCTTCTATATAACATAATAAATTTTAACGGTATACCAATATAGAGAGTTCTCATGGATAATATTGCATCACTCAATGTTATACCTCTAACATTAATAAATACAATTATGTGCAGGAAAGTTGATATTATTTCATTTGAATTTGTCATGTTATATTTTTCTTAGGAACATAATAGACATTGTAAGAATGTTGTAAGTGTATCTGATAATTGGATCTAATTTTTATCAAAGCTTTCTTTGTGGTAGATATAAAACAAAATCTATTACTCGTTTAGGCAAGACCAAACACACTCTAACATGTATGCGACAACATCATTATATCAAGTTTTAGTATTTTGGTTACTAGATAGGTCAACTTAGTTAAGGTAGATGACAAAAATCTATGGTAAGTTCAAAAATTATAGATGATTGGTTGCATAAACATGACATGGGCCTAATTTAATTCATGAAAGTCAGTCACTTAGATTTCTCTTTTTAGTCAATAAAAAATAGCAAGAATAAGACGAATAAAGTTAGATCTTATTAGGCTAATAGTGGCCAAAAGTATGAAACATTGGAGTGAAAGAGCCATAATGAGATGTTCACCTATTAAAAGATTAACCTAGGAACCAATGGGAAGCCTAAACCAAACAATATAAGTGAGAACATACCAGAAGAATATCGATAAAATCTTGTTTCAATATTTCATACTTAAATTTTTCTTAGGGTTATAATGAAATGCCTAGGTTAGACAAACATTTAGTTAGACAAACATTACCTATTGATTGATTATGACAAAAAGGTATGCTAGATAAATTTGAAATATCATGTCAATATTAAAGGAAAAATGGTAAACTAAGAGTTTACATTTATTTTAGAAACCTTAGTCTTATGAGTCTAAAATATGAGTACCCAAAACTAATATTTTATATGTTGTTTAATTCATTAGCTAATAATAAAATCCTTAATTTCATGAATGATAATATTGGTTATAACTTTCTTCATCGCAAAATAAGACATGCAAAAAATCTCATTTAAATGCCTTATATCACTTGGGATATATAAATGGTTAGTGGTCAAACCTTATCGATATAAAGATTTGAAAATCGACAATTAAATCAAATCTTCCATATAAAGCTAATTTTAGACTTGTGATTGAGCTTGTCATAATAGTAACTTGTATCGAGATACTAATACTATAATTAAAAAAAAATCATATTTAATCTTATTTAAATTAGTTGGGTTACTATTTTATTTATCTTTTAGTTATTATTAGGCCTTTTAGAGGTAGTAGAACCATTATTTAAATCTGAGTTCATTGCGTTATTATTATTTATTAAGTTTATTCATATTAATTACAGATATCCTATTAAACTTGGGATCCTTTCTAGTATAAACTCTCAATTATAGAGAGTTTATGAAAAAACATTAATAAAAAAATCAACATTATTGTTATCTTTTATGTGGTATAGTGATTTCCATATCAAGTTTTTTAATGAACTTAAAAACCATTTAAAAGATTGATCAATTTTATTGTGGTTTTATACTATCTTTATAGGTGTAAGGTAGGAGTAGTCATTGCATATAAATTTGGTTCTCCAAGGTAGGTTTTTATTGGGTCAAGTTTTAAACCATTCATATTTGATTGTAGTAACTATTAGGAGGAGCCCACATTACACTTTGTAGGCATTTCTATCAATTCTTTAGAGTAATCCTTTCATCAACATTTAAAATAATCAAATCTAGAGTAGTTAAAAGATTATAGAATCAATAATCTCAAAAGGTGAATAATCAATAATAAAATGCTTACTCCTATTATATATAAAGTCAATAAATAATATACAATATTCTTAATCCTTGAAATTCATTTGAATGATAGTTGTTAACAATGTATTTAAAGCTCTATTGGCTACTTTAATTTGATCATTTATTTATTGATGACAAGTAATAAAGAAATAAAAATCTATTCCTATTTATCATACAAAAGAAAGAGTAGCTAAGAAATTTAGCATCAATACCATAAACAAAGCTTCTAAGAACCTCATGAAGTCGAACTATCTCTTTAAGTAATAGGTCTGTTATATTAATTGCATCATCAATTGTATGACAATATATAAAACATGATATCTTAGAAAACCCATCTACAACCATAAAATTAGAATCTATATCTTTTTTTTTTTACCTAGACAAACCTAAGATAGAGTTTATATATATTGACCCGAGGCACCTTAGGTATTAGTAAATGAGTGTACAAACCATAAGCTCAAACTTTAGATTTAGCGTGTTTGCATGTTATGCACCTATTATAAATCATTACACATCCATTTTCATCTTAGATCAATAAAAAGTTCTCATGCAAAACATTTAAAGTTTTAACAACTTCAAAGTTTCCTATCAAATCTCACTCATGAGCTTCGCGAACAAGTAATCCATGCATAAAACAATTAGGCATGCACTGTTGTTTTTCTTAAAACAAATAATCATCAAACCTATGAAATTTATTAAATGTTGAATGCTTGCATACTTTATAAACCTGACTGAAATCGTCATCAATATTGTTTAAATCTTTAAGTCACTCAAATCCTAATAATTCAACATTTAAAATTGAAAAAAGTGCATACCTTCACAAAAGTACACCAACCATATATTTTCCCTACCTTGCTTATATTTTCTCACATGTGAGAATATTTATATGAACTTAAATTGATTAACATGTCAATAATTAAGCTTTATTTATCTCTTCAAATGATTCAATGATTTTTTATATATATAAATTGATCATGAGTTTCTTAGCCACAAATAATGTTGCCAAGTCTTCAATACCCTCACCAAAGTACAAAGCTTTTTACTATAAGTATCATAATTTAATGTTATACTATTGAGCTTTTTGCTACCTAGCAGGTCTCGAGTTTGAGTTCATGTCAGGGTGTGCACCTTCTGTAAGAGTCTGGGACAACCGGGATTTTACTTCACCTAGACCCACAAAATGCACTTTCCGGGGGATTAGATTTCCTCACATTCAAAAAAATAAATTTGCTAAAATATGTTATGAGTCACTTTTCTTACCTTAATACTTATATTTGAGACATTGCATTAATTCTCAAAAGTATATTAAAATCAAATAATGATAATAATAGAGTTGAAATCAATTTTTTGTTTAGTAAGTTAAATGCACACTCTTGTTTCCTACCCCCATTGTAATCCTAATGAATTTTTAACAATTTTAATTGAAAATCCAGTTAGAGTACTGAAGTCTTTAACAAATCTCCTCTAAAAAACTAACCAAACCATAAGAACGTTTTACTATACGATTGATTTAGGTGTAGGTTGTTCTTAGATAGCCCTTATCTTTTCCTCATCAGTTTCAATAACTTTTACACTGACAAAATAACCAAGAAAGATAATTTTCTCCAAGCAAAAGTTACATCCTTTTAGATTAGTATATGAACATTCTTCTCTTAAAATATCTAACATATTCCTTAAATATCCAACATGCTCCTCTAAAATATTGTTATAAAACAAACCATAACAAATGTACCTATAAAATTGCATAAAATATGATTTATTAATATCCAAAAATTGTACTATGTACATTAGTAAATCCAAAAAGCATGACTAATTACTCATACAAACTATATTTGGATTGCTTTTATTCAAGATAATCTGTGTCGCTGTTATTTACTCATCTGGATTGACAAACTGTTGCTCGTCGTTCGGTTCTGGTTACTTCATCTTTTATTCAAAAGTCTGCTTTCTGGTGAAAGTGGGGTTTTGTAGAGTAATCTGGCAGAATTTAGTGAACCATATCGAATTTGGCCACAAGCATAATAAATTTTGGGTACTAAAAAAAGGATAAAAGAAAAAGAAGATGAGTTGCAATCCAACAGGAGGAACGTGTTCGATGAGCAGAGCGTGTTGTAGAACTTGCCCCGATAATCATAGCGCGATCTACGACTAAATACTCAGCATGGACTCCGCTGCTATTTTGAAATTCACAGTTTATAAATACAGAGAAAACAAGCACGAATAGGTATTGAGATTATAAACCACTCACACGAGGTCAAGAGTTGCTCCATCATTTGCCAAGCGGTAGAACAGTGTCAGCCTTGGTATTTGGCCACATTATAAATGCCACCTTCCTTCACACTTCACTTTAAAAAATCTTGCAGTGATTTACATGCACTACAAAGGGCATAGATTTGCCGGACGGAAAAAGTTTTCCCGAGGTACAGGAATAGATAGAAAGAATGGAATTGCATCTGTTCAAAATTAGCAATCCAAGTATTTTCCATTAATCAGCCTGCTTATGCTTGAAAGCCACACCATGAGTTCCATTCCTGTGAAGCAGAACATGAAAAGACAGGTTGATAGAGAGAAGTTTAGTTGGCTTTGTAAGCGTACATGTAGCTTCTCAGTTTTTTCACTTCTTCAGATGACTCGGTCAGTAGATGGTCGACATACAGACAAATGCCAGCTCCACTGCAATTTCAAAATGAAGGGATTTCTAAGTTGAACTACTAAAGAGATGTTACAGTTCAAATAAGCCAAGAACAGTTACTACACACCTGAGAGGCCCAAGGGGGAGCCAGATGACATCCCACCGGAATCTTGGCATTCTGTGGCACAAATAAATATTATCATCATTTAAGAAACATATTCCAGGCATACAGCACACAAAAAATATTAGTGTGAATGCATATTTCACCCAAAGAAAAAGAACTAGTGCAATCCATAAGCAAACCTACTAGTTGTTGCGTTGGCATCCATTTCAGTTTTATTATTCTTTAATCTCTGATAAATAACGAAATTCCAAAAAACCCAAATAAAAGGCCAGAGATGGAAACAGCAGAAAAGAAGGCATTTCATCAGCAAAAAGATAGTTCTCTTCATTTTCCCACCACCAAGTCACAGAAAAGCTAGTATCTCTGACATGCCGACAGCAACTCCACAAGTTCTGGAAGGGTTTGAAACCCCCCTGAAGATTAGGTATTCCTTTTGTTAGTCTTGTAAAATGGAGTTGCTACAAAAGATTTTCTAAGTGAACATGGAATAACTGACGAGTCTCAAAACACACCCTTTTCATCAGCTGGCCTCGGAAACTATAATTCATCTACTCTTGACCTGCTACCAAGTTTAGCGCTTTTGGATGAGACTAGTCCAATGATGAGGAATACAATGGATAAGTCACGCTTCCATATCATGCCTCTTTGAAGAATGGGAATGCTTGGCTTGTGGGAATATGCAAAAGAGATTTCGGTGTATGGCGACATCTGCTGTACTATGGGGTGCGTGGCTCAAACAAAATATAGTTTTGACAATTATGAAGTGCAATGGGAGACCATGTGGTTTCTATTATTTATTAGACTTGCAACCAGGAGTAAAGCTCTATATCAAGACTTTCCCTACAATGCCAACGATCTACTCAGACCAGTTGTTGCTGCCATACAGTGGGTACCTCCCTCAGATCCGAGGATCAAATGGAATGTTAATGACTCCTCTCAAATGGAGAGGCAAGAATTGGTCGAATTTTGAGAAACTCAAATGGAGACTTTCTATGTATTTTCATTATGATCTCGAGGAGTCAAATATGGCCAGCTTAATGCCATTGCTAAGGCTTTGGAGATCCTAATCTCCAAATATGTATTAATGATTCAGCCATGTGTTAAATCAGAGTCCAATAATACTTTAGCTTGGGTTGTGGGGACAGCAGAAGTTCCTTGGAGGATGAGAATGATTGCTAGTAAGACACGTGCTTTCTAAGTTTTGTAGTTGGGTGGTCTTTAGGCATAACCCTAGAGCTGCATATTCTATTGCAGATGTTGGGCAAAACAGGGCATTAGGAGAGCATTTAGCTTGGTTGCATGGTTGTTGAGGCAATGTATAGTTTGGATAGGTTCCTCAATCCCTAAAGTTTTACAACCCTAAACTGTAGAGAAAAAAACTAGGGTTATCAACCATAAAGTTACAACCTTAACTATCGAAAAAACTAGGAAAACTTTGATAGTTTCTAAAATTTCTTTATTTCATTAATTCTCTTCTTCTGAATAAATAGCTTATGAGGCTATTGAAATACAAAGTAGTCTTAATTAGTAAAAGCTTAATTAAATTGAAAGTTCTAATTTAAATACGAAAAAAACCCATAAATAAAAAGGAAAATAAGAAAATTCCAAAACAATAGCTTTCAAACTAAATTTGGGTCTGGAAACAAAATCAGTTGGCAAGCCAGATGCCCCTAAATAATTAGTTTTTAAGAATGGTTTAGCAAAAGTTTAGTTCAATCAAACAGTTAAATTAAAAGCAACGTTCGTTTTCATTAGATTGTGCATTGCACTCATCAAAAACTACTCAAAACCTAGAAAATCTTGAAATTGTAACATAATTAAAATAGTTGTGCTAAGAATAATGAAGACAATGGCTCCATATCGTACCCCTCCCCACTTGCAAGAAATTAACTATCGAGTTAATTGTGAGAAATTGAACTCTTGATGAATATACTTTGAATATAGCATTATTATTGTTTTAGCATGAGATAACTTGCTCCAAATATCTTAAATCATATTTGAGCAAAGATATTTTCATACAAAATTTTAAAATCTAGACAAAAGCTCTTAACAACCAAAAAGTCAAGGTTATATAAAATTGTTTATTAAGATAAAGGCAACTTCAATTTACATGTCTAGTCATCCCTACAATAATGTCTTAATCACAAACTAAAATGGTAATTTTAGAAGATTAATCCAACATCGAAATGTTTGGCTTGACTGACATACACATTTATGTCCTTTTTAATATTTGCTATAGCCTCTTAAGCAATTCCAATAACTTGTTCTAGCTTTTCATATGTTGATTTAATCTCAGCGCGTTCACTAGTTTTAGATCTCAACTCTATCTCATGTTTTGGTATTTTAGCATGTTTAATGACTTCATGTCATTCCTCCAAGTACACCTCAACCTTTGAAATTGCTGATTCTAGTTTGTCAACTCCTTTTAAAATTACTAAATCTTTAGTCATTTTTGCCTCAATTTGTTATACTTTATCACCTGCTGTCAACCCTAGAAGGCTTCTACATAACTCAATTTTTCAACAGCTTCAATGCTATATTCCTTGTCTCTACCATGTAAACGACATTTGAGCTCTTGTCTTGGATTTCTTGTCTTGACCCCTCATAAATCTTGCAACCTATTGACCCTTTGTCTTTTGAAGGTGGTTATGTTCTGCCAACTTTTAAAACTTAGCATTATACTCGTGTACAGATCTTTTTACTAGCAAACAATCTTGTTATCATTGAAATAAGTATTGCTATCATATAGTATATACCTTGTATATATATCTCAAATGTAATAGGTTATCTCCCCTCTCTTAATTGTGTATTTGTCTGACACTTCCACAAGGAAAAAGCTCTGCCTTTAGCTTATACATATCTATTTTCACCATCGTCTCTTCTATGATACTCTTATATTCCCTACCCCTATCACATTCAACTATCTAATCAAGGAACTCTTCTCTACCTAGATCTCTATTGAATGTATTTATACTCTTATCTGAAACTCATCTCTGAAATTATGGTGGCCTGTTATAATATACCAAGCCCTATGACCCCTATCAAGTTCATCTTCATTAACACTCTTCACATACATAAGTGGTTGTCTAGGTTGATCTTTATGAATAAGTCTAGGGTTATGCTTGCCTTGAGGTAAGTCTCCAGGCATTTTCCTTTCCTCTTCGTAATCATTGTTTGTGCCTCCCAATTGCCAAACTAATAGTTCTAAGCTTTTCAACATTGTTGTCATTGTTTGCTCTAAACGATCTAGCATTTGTAATTGTGTAATTGGGGTTCTTTGTGATGCTCTTTAGCCCTCACAGCATCTCAATCACCCATTCATGCAACTCAAAATGGGAAGTTGTTGCCAATAACTTCATCCATCAATCAAGTCAACTTGCTTTGATACCAATTGACACAATGTATAATGTGAAGAGTTCTTTAATCCTTAAAGTTTTACAATCCTAAATTATAGAGAAATAAACTAGGACTTTTCAAGCTTTAAGGTTACAACTCGTAACTGGTGAGGAAACTTTGACAAACTTTGATAGTTTCTAAAAAGTCTTCCTTTCACTAATTCTCTTCTTTTAAAAAATTTGCCTGGAATGCTATTTAAATAATTAAGAAAAACATTGTAATTAGTAAATTTTTTTTTGGGTGACCATTTTCTTGAGTTTCTGCAAACTATAATTTGAATTCAAGGATTATGACTTGGGGTAAGCATGCCTTAGACAACAGGAATAGCCATCACAGCTGCTGCTATAATGAAGTGGACTCATGTAGAAGATATACATGTGGTAGTGCCAAGCATGAGTTGATAGGTTTTTCTTAGTGTAATCCCATCCTGTTTCTTTCCACCACTTGTCATTTTCCTTTGACTTTAGCTTGTAATCAATACTACTGTATTTGTAGCTGGATGGGAGCAATTTTTTTCCTTAAAATAAAATGATGATTTACCAAAAAGAAGTCACAGAAAAGTTGCTTCACAATATTGTTAATCCTTGACTTAAAATGTGGAGACAGTAATACACCGAATACATATTTGTAGCCTCACATACCTTAGCATGTAATATAGCCAGAAAACTGCCAGTAGAAGTGCAACAAAGCATGAATACCAAATCCATTGCCTATGATACTTGGAATTATGAAGAAGCCCTTCGATGGCCAATGCACATGCTGAAACAGCTATCAAGTCTGTTTAAGGGTTAAAATTGGCAAAAGAATATATCTCAGGTAGCAGATTTTGCACTTTGAATTGTAGATTATATAAATTTAAGAATTCACAGCAGTTATATGACATGTTACTCATACTGGTGAAAAGCACAAAATAGCATAAATACATCCGAACCACATGGAGGGAAACTAGCCATCAATTTTTTAAATTAGGCTATTTAAGAAAGCATAAGCAATGATGACTTGTTCAACTTCTTATGCTGTAACACTGATCAAGCTTCTCCAACAACCAATCATAAGAAGTTTGATTTATTCTTGTCATAATTTTGGTTGGTTTGCCGAAGAAAACACAGCTAGCACTTGCCCTATTCATTTCAAAGCATTGCCTTGATGATGTTAACTGTAGTGAAATCAATGGAAATGTAGCATAAGAAGTAAATGACATGGGATCCTATTTTGTCCTTCAAATAAAAAGAGGGATGACCTTGCCTTTGTCACAATTAATTGATCTAGAACATCCATAAACAAACCTATACAATTTAAGTGTCCAAAGGAGAACAAGAAATGAACATTTGGAAAACACCGAGTCCAAAGTTGATTTCTTGACAAGGAAACAAATACAAGTGCACAGAAACTACATGTTTGACCAAACAACTCCTGGAACAACACAAGGACACGGTTTAATAAGTACATAGCCTACGTATCTGAATTACGATGTGTGAATTAAGACATAATTATCATCAGGTAGGTTTTAGATTAAAGAATATTTGCACGAGCTAGAAGGGGATTAAGAATAGCAATTACGAGAAAAAGAGAAACCTCCTTGAGATTTTTATTTTTTCTAAAAAAATTAAAGGTTAATCTGAATAAAAAACTAGAGCATCATTCTCATCAAATTCCCTTCCAAGAGAGTACATTCAATGTGCGAGGAAAGAGATCGACAATAGGAATCATAGTTGAATAAACATAGACAAGAATCAATTGGACAATATTATCAGCCGATGAGCAGCGAAAAATAAGTTAAAACATAAAAAAAAAAAAAAGAACCTGCAAATATCACCATTGATGAATCCATATCTTCCATGAAGTAAGCATGATATCTCTATTTATGGATCAAAAGACCACCATCGCAGTGTTAAAATTTACTCAAAATTGTTACAAAAAAAATGACAATCAATCAATAGCATTTGATAATTTAGGGTTCTTTACAACATACAAGATATAATGAGGTATGTCAGGAGTTGTACTCCGCTCTCTCTCACATAAAATGAGTCCCACCATGAATAATTTTCATACACGTACCAGTTCCCATGGGAATAGTGCCTGCTGGAATGTGGAGTATAAGAGAAACGCAGCGTAGCAGAACTCCAGTCCACCAACTACTCTCTAGAAGAAAATACCAATTTAATTAATGTATTTATCAGGGAAAAAAGGTAATTTCTATGCAAAATAAAGGAGTAACCAACCCTCCACAAAACAGACTGCTCTGCTTCTGTTCTTTCCAGTGATAGAATCAACTCCTCTTGCTCTGTTATTTTTTAACAAAAAAGGTAATTGATCAATAATCCCTGTTTGGTTGCAGAATTTAAAACAAACAAACAGACAGACCTCGGCTGTCCATAGGACGAGAATCATCCTCATCTCGAGTTGGAAGAGTAAATTTGTCACCCACACTAATTTTTTTCCAATTTCTCGCCAGCTTCTTCATCAGCATCGTCTTCTCCTTCACATCCTTCAACTGTCCTTCATTTGCATTTCTTATTCTCTCATTCGAGCCTGCCTTCCATTTTAACATCCCCACTCTCTACGCTGTCGTTTTATCTTTAACCCACCGTATGCTATTTCACGCTACACTCGTGGTGGCGTTTCACCTTTAATCAGAAATTAAAATTAAGTTATGTCCTTGTTTTTTTTTAAAAAAAAAACCCGATGAAAGTTGATAAGATTGAATATTCAAAAAATTAATAGAATCAATACAAATCATTTACTTATTATAACATAGGATAAAAATTACAGCGAATTTTATCTAAAAATTTTATTTGGAATGATACAATAGCCAAAAATTCCAAGTTTGTCCCAAAAAAAAACCTAAACAGTAATTGGGGATATTTCAACCTATTTCCTATGGTACAAAATTCATAAAAGTTCAAAATACCATTGAGAAAAGTGAAATTTCAATAATCACCGAATCCTTTTGAATTTCTAACTTCTAACTCCTTTGTGGTCCATGAGTTGTAAGTAAGCTTGTTTTATTTCAATATATTTTTAATCGAAGGTCTTTTAGATAATGTTTTTTATCTAGAAAACCAATGGTTTTTCATCCTAGCTAACCCATCATAGTAGACTGATAATATTTAGAAACATCATCAGATTATAACAACCATAAACAAAGAAAGACAAAGCAACTTATCTTAAGCATGACATATTAAGAGTGCAAATACATTTATTTTATGCAACTATTATCTTTACTAGAATCTTTAAAGACCAATTAGGGTTTCTAATAACCATAATAATAAGTGATCTTTTTACCTAAATAAAAACCTCTTAACCCACCGATGAAGATTCAACAAGATGTCGCGCTCTCGCAAGAAGGTATGATACAAAAGTCAAATTCAATTGAGAGAAGAAAAAAAAAAGAGTTGGTCAAGAGAAAACATATAAATAGAGAAGAGAAGAAATAAAAGAAAAAAGAGTGTTGAGGGGGAAAAAAAAACAAATGAGTTTTTATGCAAACAAAAGTTCGATCAAGAATGTTCTTATACTAACCTATATTTATAGTTTTGTAAAATAAAGGTCTATTTTAATGCTAATAAACATGATCAATCCATTCCTACTATTGTTGTTTCTTTATTATAGGAATTTGAGGATGTGTTTCCTAAATATGTTTCTAATGGTTTACCACCATTAAAAGGAATAAAATGTCAAGTTAATCTTAAACTTAGAGCTATGATTCTAAATCAACCTGTATATTAAAGTAATTCTAATGAGATAAAAGAGCTTTAAAAGCAAGTTAAGAAACTAGTGTCTATAGGTTACATAAGAGAAAATATGAGTTTATGTGCAGTTTATGTGTTACACTTGCCTAAAAAATATGGAACTTAGAGCATATATATTCACTTCCATCTTATTAATAACATTAAGATAAAGTATAGACATCTTATTTGTAGGCTCAATGATATGTTAGATGAATTGCATGATTGATGTGTTCTTACTAAGATTGATTTCAAAAGTGAATATCATCATATTAGAATGAAAAAAGATGAATAAAAAATCTTCTTTTAAGACTAAATATCATTTTGTATGAATGATTAGTCATGTCATTTGGTTTTACTAATTCACCTAACATATTTATGATATTTATAGTAAAGGAATGGATACAAACATTCAAAATTAAAATAAAATAAATAAACAAGTATATAAGTAGAAGTGTGGAAAATGCCTAAAAACATATAAAAAAAAAGTTCAAAATGTGAATAAGATTCCAATACAAGTGATTTATGAGGAAAGAAAGTAATTAGGTTTAAATTATTAAATTTTTATATTGCCTTTTAAAATTCAGTATTAAAAATATACCTAGATAGAAGAAATAATACATGGTAACCATAAGAATTACTACTCAATTGATATAATAGGAATTTGACAAATTATTGGCCATATAAATGCCTTGTTGTGGGCGACCATGGGAAGGGGAATAAAAAGGGGAAAGCTCTATTTTTTTTTCTTCTTGAGAAATAAGAGAAAAAAGAGAGTTAATGATGCTAAAGGGTTTAAAAAATAAAATCCCTTAGATTTAGAGTGTTTTTTTAGAGGAAATTTGAGAGATAAAGCAAGGATGAAGAAGAAAAATTGTTTATTTGTTAACATATGGAGGTTTGGCTTCTCTTGGGTAAGGTATTTTAACTTTTAATTTACATGTTTTTGCAATAATTATTATGTTTCCATTTTTTTCATCAAATTAGATATTAGGGTTCATAATGAATTTTAAGGGAAATGAAGATTTGAGTTAAATTTAAGTTTATCACATAGAACAGGATTGCAATAGGTTGAAATAACAAGTAATTTTGGAAGAAAATGGTATCTCCTTTTTAAGATGTGTGGTCGCCCATTATGTAATTTGAGGAAGAGTGAATTATTTGAATTCTTAACTTAATGATATGTGTGTTTATTAATTTATTATGTTGAAAATGCATGAAGAAAACCAAGAAATGATTTAAAAGGTTGAGAAAGGTATTGATTAATTAGGTAATAAAATTATTTAAACTGTTTGTGAAGATGTTTTGGTGAAATATACTATATATAACATGGAAAAAAAATATTTTTAATAAGGATAAATTATATCGATGATGTGGGAATGTTTATGAATTTATCAATGAGACAGAAAAGTGTCGTCCCTTGGCATTTTGAGGGGGATTCAAACATGAAAATATAGGAATTTGGATTTGGTCTCTTTATAAAACTTGTAACCTTAAATGTTATGTATCCAAGGAAATTGATCGTGCTTGATTTGGAATTTTATACCTTTATATATGGATAAATAATCGAGAGAGAAAACTAATTAGCTATTTGGGTTTGGGATAGCTAATGGTATCAATAGGGGTTCTATTGGTACTGATATTTTAGACTACCTTAATTAGTCATTTGATTTCTGGATAGATAATGGTACCGATGGGGTTCCATTAGTGCTGATATTTTATAAATTGATTTGTCGATCCTAAATATTGGGATGATTGATGATGTTAGCAAAGATTTTTATCATTGGCATGGTTCATCCTAGTTAAGGGAAAGAGATAAGTTGATTAATTATCTCGAGTTAAGAATAATTAATGATACCAATGAGCTGCATTGATATCGATAATCACTTCTAGTGTGATTAATTATTCCTGGTAAGGAAGTTCATGATGTTAAGGGTCTTTAACATCGACAACTAAGGGTCTGTTTGGTATTGCGGTTGAGGTTGAAAAAAATAGTTTTCATGAAAAACACTTTTAACTGCGGTCCCTAACTGAAATTAAAGTGTTTGGTTAAAATTATGGTTGAGTTTGAAGTTTAATGAAAAACATTTTCATGTATTTGGTTACCATACTTTTCTATTGTTGTCAACTTATGAAATTACTTTAAAGGACATATACCTACACACACACACACATGTACATGTATATCTTTTTTTTAAAATATTGTAGATTTAATAATCATAATAACATAATGTAATTAATAATTCAAGTAAATTAGACACTTGTTTTTATTCTTCCATCAAACTACTTGTAATTTCATCACGAATTAAATCCATACATGTAGACCTTTGTGATCCCTAGCTATTTGATCAAGGATCAACATCTGGTAAAATATCATCAAGAAAAAAATTAGGATCGCAATCATATTTGGCAAAAGTCATATCATCTTGTGATCTCCTTCTAATATAGTTATGTAGTGTTATTGATGTAACTACAATCTTCATTTGTATTTTGTATGGATAAAGCAGGCATGTTTTGTAAAATTTGTCACCTTTGTTTCCATACTCCAAATGAATGTTCTATCATATTACGTAGTGATGAGTGTGCACAATTAAAAATTTCTTCACGACCACTTGGTTCTAATCTCCTTATATTATAGTTATGTTGTGTCATTGATACAACTACAATCTTCATTTGTGATTTGTATGGATAAGCAGACATGTTTTATAAAATTTGTCACCTTTGTTTCCATACTCCAAATGAATGTTCTATCATGTTACGTAGTGATGAATGTGCACGATTAAAAATTTCTTCATGACCACTTGGTTGTCCACGATGCCTAAACTCTTGGAGTGATAATTGTGACCTTTATATGGTTCTAAATACTCATACTCATTAGAATATCCAGCATCAACCACCTAGTACTTGCTTGTAAAAAAGAAAAAATTATAAGTATATATTAAGACTAAAAAATTGACGAAAAGAAAATTATTAAACTTAATTTATAAACTCTTAAAATGTATATGAAATGCCAAACTTCTTGTGTTGGGAAATTTGATATTGTTATTGTTAATAACTTCTAGAAAAATATGTGTCGCGTGCATTGTCTTCCCATCTTGCCCACACAAAGGTGAATTGCATGTCAAAACTACTCACAACCATAACAGTTTGGGTTGATACACCTTTTCTTCTAATAAATGAAACTTGATTGTCGATATGCAAGCACGAACATTTGTTCCATCAATTGTACCGATACAATTCTACATGAAAAAAATAAACAATAATTATTTTGTCAATCAATAAAAGAATTGACATTCATTATCACATGATTAAATTAAAATATCATACCTTAAAATGTGACATATATCTTGGATTCATTGTAATTTCTCTTTGGGTGTTCGTAAATTCTGGATTTGTTGGTTTTATGATGTCTATAACGAACAAACATATTGCGTCAAGGACTTCATTTATGCATCTACTAACAGTTTTACCTGAATTTTGGAATCTCTCTTGCACTTTCCTGTTTGACGCCCCAACAACTATCATATATAGAAACATTGCAACCTTTTCAATCACGGCATGCGTGCATCTTAAAGGCTTCAAGCCTTACTATGTTTCTAAATTTGCACACAAACTCAACAAAATGCTTGCGTCCTTCCTAAACATGTTAACATATCATTTCCAATAAACCTCTTATTAATTTGGTCAGTCAACTCATATATGTATTGTATGAAACCATACATGGTTTTTTATACATATAATTTATGTAATACAAGTATACAGCTCCAACTGTACATATAATTAATTTCTCTCTGTCAAACTGTCTCCTAAAAAATTCAATTTCTTTGTCGGTGTCATCATCGGTATTGTCATCATCATTGGTAATATCATCATCATTGTTGTTATCATTTCCATCATTGGTACCCCCATCATCACCACCCTCATCTATGTACTAGTACCTTCATAAGCATGCTAATTAATTTCTTCTACAACGCAGTTCATAATATATTCATAATTGCCATCAAAATCATCATTAACTATATTATTATATCATGGATCATTCATATCTGCAAATTCCATGAAAAAAACCTTTAAATACACTTTAAAAAAACAACTTATAATGTTGAAGAGAATAGATTAAAATTGCAAGAACTTAAGATAAACAATTTGTAACAAACCAGTAAATTGAATAATGATGTTTATCTTGCAAAGTTGCTCTTCAAAAAATGTTTTTAAGATTGGAAATGTTTTGGGAATGAATCACACTTATATAGATAAATTAATTGATGAATTTGTGATTTTATGTCCTTCAACCTGCAACTTTGGCTTTTTATTTGCACTATTTTCTTATATTTTTACCCAACAAAAACCATAATTTTTCTTCCTAATTTGCTCACAGTTTGACAGATTTTAACCTTTTGTGATATATGAGTGTACAACTCATGGTTTTTGCTATGCACTCTCCCAAGTATAGCATATGAGTTAACAATAATTTGGATAGTAGGCATAAAACAAATTTGGACAGTAGACCATATTTTTTTCATGTATCATCATTATTCAACAATACACTAAAAAATTATACATCATTTTTAAACAGTGACATATATGATTTCTAAGTGCAAAAAAAATAACATACATAGATTTAGCAGTAACTCGTCAAATAATTTATGAGGACAAAACAGTAACTGATGACCTAGAAAATTAATCACACTCATGCATTACAATTCGAATACAAACTTGTATTACAATTCAAATGAACATTCAAATTAAAATAACGCAACGATTTAATACAATGCAATAAAACATACCAAATAATACAACAACACAAAGCAACTTCAACGATGCATGCATTGCAAACTCAGTTTCTCAAAATTGTCCTCACAATGATCTTGTTAATGTAAATGTCAACATAAATTATCAAGCATGTCAAATAACATTACACATTGTATTTAGCTAACATTGCAACACAAAATATTATTTAAAGTGTAGAAAAGAGTCAAACCATCGGTTAATTTTGTTTACGGCGTGTGTGCATCCTCTTTAACCATTTCAATTTTTCTTTAAGATCTCCTATAGTAGCCCATATTTCTTGATTCCTTCATTGGGTCAGATATTCTAATTGTGAAGTCATGAAACTCATCATCAACTGAGACTTCAGGAATTGAATGGAGCTCGGTCATCACCTCATGAATACCTACACCCTGCGCGATCCATATGCAAATAAGTCAAATCACTCCTCATCGATATACTTTCATGTAGTTGGTCCCACTTCGATAGCAATTGAATGCCTATGCCAGTCATCTTCTTCTTCTTCGCTCGATCCTCATTAGCATCCTTCTCTTTTCTTTTTCCATTGTTCTTTGTTTTGTTGCTACTTGACATGTTGACCCCCCAACTAACCACGAAATGTCGTTGTCGAGTGCAAGATTTATTTTCTCTTATGAATTGTCACTTTCTTTCTCTAAATCAACCACATCAATGTTGGCATTGCTAGTGTCAAGCTGAACACTTGATGATGGTGCCCACACATACTCTCCGGTGGGCACAATGTTGGAATATATTATATCATATTTTAACTTCAAGGTAGCTCAATATCGGCATGCCTAAATTTTTTGGCTCCTTTAACTTCCTACATACAGGAAAAACACATAATTCATACAAATATTCTATCATAAAATATTCAAAAACATGGGGGAAAATTAAATATATTGGGTAATGAAAATTAACCTGAATTTTTGCTTTCCATCACTCATTTGTTGCTAAGATTGTCTCCAATTCACTACTCTTACCCACCCTAGTTTCATAAATAAGTTGTCCATATTCTCCAATCTTTTTTTTACAACTATCCCACTTTTTTTTAATTGTGCTTTGGTCAATGAATGACCAGTTTGTTCTTTGAATAATGTGATCAGAAATTTCCAACCAATTTTATCAAAATACATTGTAGGTCGCATTCTCAAATCAATTGTCTTAATATATAGGTCGCAAAACATATGCAACATTTCTTTTGTCTAGACAACCTTATCCATATATCCATTACCTTTCATTCTATATTTTAAATTATTCAGCAACAATTAACATTTTATATGGGAGTTGAAGATGGTGTTGATAGCTTAGCCATTTCAATCCATCCATGAGTTTGTAAGTTGCTCAGGGGATGGAGAGGGTAATCCGATACATACCGAGATCAAGAAATGAACAGAGTCAGACAATACGGGTTGAGAGAAAAGACCTTGTATATTTCTCGGCATGCCTTCTCTTCCAAAAAAAGGGAAAAGTGAGCAGTCCTATTAGCAATTTTAGAGGAAAGGGAATTTTGCTATTAAGAGAAGATATGAGGGTTACAGATAGGTTAATAGCGTGGGGGATTCTCTAAAGGTTCAACTCAATAAAAAACCATACTACAAAAGGTTCTTTTGAACAAAAAGGTCCAATGTTCCTATTATATGAGAGGTGTGCCTCAAGACACCTTAGAGACTATTCTACAACACCAGATAGGTATTAGATTTGCAAAGAAAAGGGACATCGTTAGAGAGATTGTTTGTATTTAAAGAGATGATTTTTTCACTATGGAGATACAAAGCATAATAAAATAGAATATCCCAAATTTGTTTTTGTCTAGCCTAGCCTAGATCACGAATTATCCAAATCACGTGTCAAACCACCATGTAGGGTTGAGTTTTAAAATAGTACTTTGTTATTAAACTAAAAAAATAAATAAATTATAAATAATTAGATATTTTTTAAACTTTTTTTAATGAAAGTGCTAAATTTTACTACATGTATAAAATTCAAAATGTAAATAATAATTTGTTAAACTATAACAAATAATTATAAAATAGACAATCATATCACGTGGATAACTTTACACTAACCAATGACAAAGTTCTTAGACCTGATTGTGTCACATTTAAAACATTTGATATGTGATAACAATTGATTTTTAAAATGTATTATTCTTATAAAAAAAACATATATATATATATATATATATACACACACACACACACATAAAAATAAGAAAAAAACACAAAAAAAAAAAAACACAACCAACTGTATTCACAAACACATTAATAATATTGCAAATTAAATAGTCCATATTATGTATCCAATTTGAAATTATTATTTTCATGTCATTATAATCAAAATGACAACAATAAATCCTTCATTACCTTTATTTTTTAAGTTTTTAAAATTGATTTTTAATATTAACATATTTAAACAATATAAAAACATAAAAAAATAATTAATTAAAAAAACACGTTTCCACCGATTGTGCAAAATCAAACGGTGTCAACCTTTACCGGTGAACATTACAAAGCAAAGGCTTTGCATTTATTCTAAAAAGGAGGTTTTTTTAATTAAAAAAAAAATCCACGTCCCGCGTTTCCTAGCATGGTGGCTATTTATAATAAACAAATTCGCTCCAGCTTGAAAAAACTTGGAGCTTTGAGATTAGAATGGCACCGGTGCAATGCCCGATTTAGCACAAGCTGCAATGCCCGATTTAGTAGAAAAGGCACTTAAATATCTACCAAATTTCAGTCTTCGCTGTTCTATCTACAAAAGTCGACTTCGGCTATGAGAAAGTTTGTGAGATGGGCAGAAGCCATTACAATTCACAAGATCAAAATATATTATCATCTTGAATGATAGAACATGTCACCGGGGATTGCCAAAGGAAAACGTTTTCCATGCTGCTTACACTCTACAGGCCACAGAATACAAGCATCACAATTGACGGTGTATATTCTTAACTACAACCAATCTAATAGAAAATAGGCTCTTAGAAGAACCCAAACACAGAAACAGGTGAGAGACAAAAATAGCACGCAGAAAATCTCATGCAGCATCAGTTGCCTATAATTTCAGTTTGCAACTGAAGTTTGAATGTAAAACAAAACAAGTTAAGATGGAAACTTCAGCAGAACAAACTATGTTGGATTCTATAGGCAAAATGAAAACATTAACTTGTACCTATAAAACTAAAATATCACAGATCTGCTCTGCCAGGGTATCTGGGGAATGGAATGACATCTCTAATATTGTCGATTCCAGTGGCAAAAAGTATCATCCTCTCAAAACCCAAGCCAAATCCACAATGTTTTACAGTCCCGTAGCGCCGCAGGTCGAGGTACCATTCATATGGCTCAAGAGGCAGTCCCATCTCAGCAATTCTGCAATGGAGAGTGCCCCAACAAAAATGAAATCATCAGCATAACAATTATAGTCAGAAGAAACAAAAGTACATTCAACTTCACATAAAAAAATGTTGGACAATTCAAGCAGACTCCTCGTACCTCTGCTGAATAACCTCATAGCGTTCTTCCCTTTGGCTTCCACCAATCAGTTCCCCAACCTGCAATAAATGACAATGCCAATTGGAATGAATGCAAAAAGGTCGGTAGGCGAATAACTACAATGTTAAATGTAAGAAATGGGGCACATGGTAAGCAAACTTTAAAATGTGCACGGGAATGATTTACCTTTGGTACAAGGATATCCATAGCAGCCACTGTCTTTGAATCATCATTGAGCCTCATGTAGAATGCTTTTATTCCTTTAGGATAGTTGTATACAATTACAGGCTTCTTAAATATATCCTCTGTCAAGTATCTGTATGAATAAACAAACCAAACCATCAATGCATGCAAACCAAAAGGACAGGACATGCTACAGTGAGAGATTTGCAAACCTTTCATGCTCAGACGCCAGATCAATCCCCCATTCCACATTCTTCTCAAACTCCTTACCACCTCTCACTGCCTCCTCTAGCAGTTGCACTGCTTCTGTATAAGTAATACGCTCAAAAGGGGTAGAAGAAACCATTCTTAGACGATCAATACAACCTTTATCATAAAGCTTAGCCATAAGTTCCATGTCATCAAAGCACTTGTTGAGTAACCATTGGCACATATATTTCACATATGCCTCTGCACAGTTCATGTCATCCTGAAAAAATATTCAAAATTTGCTAACTGAGATATATTTTACATACCATGAATATGTACAGAGAGGGAATGGAGCATCCTACTCTATGTGAAGTACAAAAGATTCTACCACTAGAGAATAACCTTTGTTTCATTCATGAGAAGTTGGTACTTATTCAAGAATAGTGTTCATACACACAACATAAAATAATGCTCAACACTACAAAAGAAAACAGGAACTTTGCAATCAACTTGTGCAACATGTGATTTCAAAGAGAAAAAAAACATCTTTTCCTTAAATATCTGGTAGCAAATCACAAAAGGATGAGAGAACCGATAGGTTTGCCCCCACATTTTATCATTTCCTCTAACCCAATATAACGAGGGAGACTGTTGATCATCAACCAGCAGCATATAATATAAACCATAAGGAAAGGTAAATTAGTTGACAACCAGCATATCAGTAACAATTAAGTTAAATAAAGACCAAAACCTGCAATTACAGGCACAATAAACTCTAGAATGCTCAAAAGTCAGATAAATCAATTAGAATAGGTACCTGAAGATCTGCAAAAGCTATTTCAGGCTCCACCATCCAGAACTCAGCCAAATGTCTAGAAGTGTGAGAATGCTCAGCTCTAAACGTTGGTCCAAATGTATAGACACTGGAGACAGCACAGGCATAGGTTTCAACTTGAAGTTGGCCAGAGACTGTCAAAAATGCTTGACGGCCAAAGAAGTCTTGACCATAATCAATCTTGCCATCTTTTTTAGGAATACCAGGTTTAAGCTTGGCTCTTTCCTCCACCCTTGAGAGATTTTCTTTGGCCTTTTTAAGATCAGACACAGAAGCACTAATATCCTCCTTGGTTGCCTTAGCAGCTTTGAGTTGAGCAACAACACTACTTTTCTCCCCAACAGTACACTTAGCTGCTTCTATGTCAGCCTCAGTAGGTGGAGGATTCAGAATGAGCTCCTTATCGAGCTTTTCAGCTTCACTAATCAAGGTTGTAGCTTGAAACATTTCACCAGCACCTTCACAGTCACTTGTGGTGATAATTGGGGTGTGAACATACAGAAAACCATGTTCTTGAAAGAAAGAGTGCGTGGCGAAAGCAAGTGCATTGCGAATTCGAGCAACTGCAGAAATCTAAAATAAACAATTACACGCTTTCAGCTTTCAATCAATCAAGTAGTAAATATTTGCAAACACAAAGCAAGCGTACCGTATTAGTTCGGGGCCTAAGGTGAATATGATCCCTCAAAAATTCAAGGGAGAGCTTCGTCTTCGGAATCGGGTAACTGGCAGGATCGGTAGGGCCTACATGGAGCACCTTATCAACACGGAGCTCAATCTTCTGCTTTGTACCTTCAGGGGGTACCTTAAGCAAGCCCTCGACCAGCACGCAAGTCCCGGTCTGCACAAGTGTGCTCAGATCTGCTACACCAGCATCCACGATAACCTGAAGGTTGGCTGGACACGATCCGTCGTTCACCTCCAAGAAAGCGAAAGAACCCTTCCCTTGCTCTCTCCCCGTCTTCACCCACCCACCGGCGCGGACTCGCTGGCCTGCCAGTCCAGCTCCTCCATCGGGACGACACACGATTAATCGGACTGGGGCCCGGTCGGAGAATGGGTGCTTAAGACATGGGCCATCGTTAATGGCCATCGCCGCGAGTTCCGGTGCAGGAGGCGTGGCCTGGTCACCCATTGCTTGGTTTAGGCGGAGAGAAGCAATAACTCAGGAGGGGGTTAAAGGCTTTTTGTGTTTTCCTGACAAAACCCTAATTTTATTGGTGAGGGGGTGTGAATACGGGGGGAGAAGATTGAGTGGCAATAAGGACCATGGTAGCTTTGATTTGATTAAAAATAACCAAATTATAATTATAATTAAAAAAAAAAAACCGAACCAATTTGTAATTTTGTATTGTAATCGACTGGTTTTAGATCGGTTAGGTTTTTATGTTAAAATGAAGAGAAAACCTATATTGTTTTTTTTTGGGTTTTTATGGGTTTATAATTCATATTAATATTGAATAATTTTTTTATAAGATTCCAAAGTATTTTTAATTTTGTTACCATTAAATATTATTTGTATTAAATTGTTAGTGTTATCTTGTGTTTATTAAGTTTTTTTTATTTTCTAATACTATTTTTTTTTGTTTAATTGAGCATAGTCATAAGAATTTCAATAGCACATGTAAACAAGTTAAAATTCAAATTACAAAGTTTTGCCTTCAAACTTCAAAAGGCTTAAAGCAACTAAATATTGTCTATTTCTAAATGTAACTTTCCATCAGAATCTAAAAAAAATAAACATGCTAGATTAAAAATACATTGATTATAAATCATAAAATAAAAGTGACATTGTTACATTTCAAATCTATCATTTTCATGCCAAAAAATGAAAACTAAATGGATACCATTAAAGCTTGAAGATTTGGCTCTTAAAGCTATATTACAGAACTAAAAAAGAATCCAAAGCAATATCCAATTGAAGTTTATATCACTAAAAAATGATCAAAGTTGGATCCCAGAAAACATATTACGTTGTATAATAGGAAATTAGGGTGTCATAGGAATGGAATAACAAAAATGTAAATCAAGACAGAATCATTCTTTAAATTCAGCACAAGTATTACTATAAATGTACTGTTTGCATAACCCCTCGACATTTACTCAAATAAGTTCAATTAACAAAACTGAATCTAAAAACTTTGTCTAACATCAATGGAAACAGAAAAAGAAACATGATCTTAAAAGCAAGAGATATAGTCATGACTAAACAACTTGCTTATTATTAATTTGAAAGTGCACTTATCATATACAAGAATGACAAGGAAGCTCTCAAAAAGCATTAAATTTCAACCCGAGACACTAAATTAATGAATTGCATACATTATTATCACATTATAATGGTTGAATCTTCTAACCACTTCATATTAATTTGATCATACTTTAAAATCCATGTTCAAGATGTCTAATTATTAACCAAATTTATACTATAAAATAAGATTTTGACCATGCAATATAAACAATATTGCATCATCTACTCAAACTCGATTGTACAATTTCTATATCAATTACTAACTCACACAATCAACAAAACTACTATATCCTGATCAATATCTTGCATAAGCAAGCCTAATTATTCATAAGAATAACTAAAACACCAGCTTTACAAGACTACACAACCAATATTAAGGAGGGTTGAATGGAATTCCGGCCAAAATAATTGCAAGAAAGGTTTAAATAGTGATATTGCTGCTGCATTATAAATCACAATCTCTTCCTACTAATGGATGTAAATGCGCTGAATTTATTGCCTGGTGCAAACAAGGAAATGTGTCTTGCTACTTCGAGACAACAAAACCAATAATAGACCATAATCATCATGTGAACATCATACTTATTAGCAAAGCTAGTCCAAGATTGGACATCGTTTTGGAGAGGAAGAAAAGAAAAGAAAACAAAGGACCAGATAACGTGTCATTTGATACATTAAGGTAACCAGATGACACATTATCTAATTACTATTTATTGTCTTCTTTCTTACCCCACCTATAAATATATTTGATGCCTTTATACTTCTCCAAATTCAAAAAATCATATATAAAAATGATAACTTGATGTTTTTTACATTGAGAGATGGTCCATTCCAGTTTATAGACACTACAACCACCACAACATTACCCTAGATATGACAACTTCGACAGCCTCAAGTTGTCAAATCTAAAAGCCAACAATACCTATTTTGAGTCAACGATTGGAATGCTTATAGGTTGAATTAAGAGCTGAAATTTTATCCTAGTAAAGATAATATTACCCTCTTACATTACTTATAAATAAAGGTTCATCCCATGCTTAGAACATTAAAAAATCTAAAGCCAAAGTTGAGACAAAATTAGCCTCTTACCTAGAATTTTCTCCCCATTTCGCCAACCTTTTTTTTTCCTAGCCAACTCTAGTCACCCTTGCCTTTCAACAACACCTCACTAGTCACCATCCAGACTACCTCACCATTACCGTGTCAAGTAGGCTCCTTTCTCTTCTACCATTGTCGACCATTGTTCACGTAATGCATGAACAATACATTTTTAAAGGGTTGAATCCATTTCAACCTAGTTAGATAAGTCAGGTCTAGCCCAATACAAATGTTGGGCCTCTTTGACCTATTTGGCTAGGTTGATCCATTTGGATGGCCCAAAGCCCATATATTAATATTAATTATTATATTTATATGTCATAATAATAAAATAAATAAATCCATTTTTTAATGGGTATTCATTTTTTTTCTTGCATATTTTTCAAAAGTTTTGTATAATAGTGGGCCTTGAACTTACGTAAAAAGTTTCGATTCAATTATCAAAACTACCTAGTTTTCCTTAAAATTTCAATATTATTTTAGGAAATTTCAATTTTTATTTTATTTTATTGTATGTTTTTTCACTAATTTTGTTCAATATTGGTTTATAGATTTACTTTGTAATAAATAAACTCGATACAAAATATCGATGTTCTCGTAAATTTTCAAAAAAAACAAAAAAAAACCTTATTTAACCTTTTTTTGTTTTCATGGATATGACCGAATGTTTCTCATATTTTCACAAAAAAAACTAAAATTGTATATTTTCTCATGTTTTAAATGCATAAAAGGATATCATAATCAATTTCAAGCTACATTGTAGAGTATGATCTTAAGTATTAACGATATAAAAATAATATTAATGATAAAATTCAGACTCTAGAACGATTATGTTTTTGATTGAATTAGGTAAAGGCTCTATCATGAAAAGATCTATTCGAACCTCAGAAAAGATCTACAAATAAAAATATGACCTAGAAAGCAATCAAACAATAATGCAGTTTATACTAGATAGGGTTCGCTCAGGACGACATGTCTTCTTCTTAAACAACAAGTCTTCTTAATTAGATTCTTGCATACTATTTAGGTTCTTAATAACCTTAATATTCGCTGACGATTCCTAATAATAATAATAATAATAATAATTTTATGATATTTCTCAAAACTCTCATTTCCACACATATCATCATTGAAAAAAAAGTCAGGAAAACTCTGTCGTTATATTATATAAAAAATATTTTTATTTTTCAACAAAACTTAAAATTTACATTGACTCGGTAACTTCAGAGTAAGATTGTAATTGTGCAAACCTCATGAAAACCATAGTATTTTCCCCTTTATTTGTCAGAACTAGGAATTTTTGTAAAAGGTTATAAAATTTGAAATGTATAGTGAAAAGGCTTAAGCTACATGAATACACTAAATTATATGTTCATTTAGTATATGCTAAAAAATCATTAATTCTAATAATATATTTATATAGTAATATATATTATAGAAAATATAATGAAATTAAAAAAAAACATTTCCATTGAACTCTTTTTTTTCCAGCAATGGGCACGCTTTGATTGTTTCATGGAAAGTGATTTAATGAAACCATTTTTCTACATTCCCCAGGTTAACTTACCATTAAAAAAAATTGGTCAAGAAAAAATATTTTGTAGTAAAAAAAAAACTTGGCTTGATTGTTAGGAAAATATTTTTATTTTATTTTAAATGGAATACAATTTCCGGAAGCTGCGAAAAAGCTCATTTTTTATTTATTTATTATACATTGCTGCTCTCAAATTTGATCTTTAATATAGTAATTGTTATATATTGTGTTCAAAATTTTATTTTTATTTATTTTGTTTCAATTTTATTCTTTATAATTTAATTTTTATATCAACTTTGATTATCATTCTTTTAATTGTTATTTTTCTCTCTTATCTTTTTTTTTTCATTGAATTTTTAATCTTGATCCTTATTATTTTGATTTTTATTTATATTATTTGAAATAGTTTATGAAATTTGAATTATTTTCCATTTGAAATCATTTTTTAAAAAAAAAATACTTCACAAAAAAACAGTCATATTCTTTAGATTATTTATTTTTGTGGTAAAATTATTTTTTTTACTTTAAATAATTTTTTAGTATATTTAAATTATTGTAATATATTAGTATCAAAAATAAATTTTAAAAAAATATAATTGTTTTTTATTCCCCTGCACAAACCTTAACTTACACCTGAAGTATTTTGTTAAAAAAGTCGAAGAAATAAGCACAGTGGGACCGATAAAAAGAGAACGAGTTAAGTGCAAAGTAGCTTCCTCCTCACTCTCCAATACAAGAAAAACACGCTTGAGAGAGAGTGGAAAAAAAAAACCTACCCCTCTCTGTGTCATCAAAAACCCTAATCTTTGAATCCGATCGATTTTCAAAGGTCTGTTTCTATCATCATCTTCTATTCAATTCAATTTAATTCGGTTTATGTAGATCTATCTGTCTTGATTCTTGGAATTGGGACTTGATTTGATATTCTAACGTTGAGTTTTGTGTTTGCGATGAAAGATCGCGAGGAAAAACATACAAGCAGGGTTTTTAAACGAAAACAATCCGCCATGTTTAACCGCTTATTTGGAAAACCTAAGCAGGAAACCAATGCTCTAGCTACGTTAGACAAATTAAACGAGGTAGATTTTCTTTTATGTTCCTTTCTTGTCCTTAATTTGTTAGATGTCGTTGGTTTTTATTTTAAAAATCGAAAATAATTATTATTGTAGACATGAGCTTCTTCTTTTTAATTTTTTTTTCGTTGAATTTCTTGTTGGTTATGAGAATGAGTCAACTAGGATTTACTCATAGGAACTATTTTTTTTATATATGTGTGTGTGTGTTGTTTAGATTTTTATAATTTTACATGCAAACGTACTCTCTTTTTTATTATTATTTAACGTAGATGTTAATTCTCCGCATTATATAGACACTTGAAATGCTAGAGAAAAAGGAGAAGGTGCTCCTTAAAAAGGTAGCTGCCGAAGTTGAAAAGGCGAAGGAATTCACCCGAGGGAAAAACAAAAGGGGTATGATATTGCTAGTACATAATGGCCATTTATGATGTTTGATGTTGGCAATTGGGTTGTAATACTATTGACTCTTTTTTTTCCCCCTTACAGTGCATATGCAAATGTACTTAATGGGCTACAGAAAGTTGGCAGATCTATGTCTCTGTTTCATTGCTTCTCATTGTTTTATTGCTAAATATTCACATTATTTTTTTGCAATGTCCCCTCGTTTTTGCATGGAACATCAAGTGACTTCAGCTATCCAACTCCTGTGGTGTCTTGATTTCAATCTTCAATGATTCTCATATTTCTGATATTCTCATTAGGAGTGCTGTACTTGGATAATGATTTCATGGATAACCCCATGGCTGATATTTACATCTACTGAGCTACTGATATTATACTTTGAAATGCTTATACTTCTTAGTGCCTATTTGGAAGTGTGGTTGAAGTTGCTTTTGAAATTGTTTTTCATTCAGAAATGCATTAAAATAATATATATATATTTTTTATAAATCATTTTTGACATCATGAAAATGATCTAAAACATCATTTTTTTTTAATTTTAAAGTAAAAAATAAAATAATTTTTTTTTCAAAATCATTTTTGAACACAATGCCAAAAAAGGTGTTAGCATTGTGGCATGTTGACTCTGTGACTAAGGATGTGGAGTATTGTCTTTATACTGTAATCAACGAAGAACTGTTGGCAATGGTTTTTATCAGACAGACATCTATTACATGAATTTATATCTTGAAACAAAGCATTATTTGCAGAATTTGGGTCGTTTGCTTGTCAAACATTGATTGACAATGCTTTTTTTCAGCTGCAATTCAATGTTTGAAGAGGAAGAGACTGTATGAGCAGCAAATAGAACAGCTTGGAAACTTTCAACTGCGCATTCATGATCAGGTGAGCTGGTGTTTATACTATTGCTTTCGGTTCAACCGTATCTTTATAAATCTCTGCAAGTTTTTGGTTGAATGAGTAAAACATTACATTTTGTGTTCTGGATGTCAATGTTGCAGATGATAATGTTAGAAGGTGCAAAAGCTACTACTGAAACTGTAGATGCATTGAGAACTGGTGCAGCTGCTATGAAGGCGATGCAGCAAGCAACGTATGTGCCAATTTTCATCAGTTAAACTTATTGTTGGAATCTTCACTCATGGTTTACATGTTTGTCTTTGGTTGGTTGCAACATATTCACTTTCCTGGTTGTTGCGCCTACAAGGCTTGTTTCACCCAGATAATATATGTCATTCTCATTCTCTTGTTCCCTTCAAGTATTTCTTTTCAAACGGTTTCTAACTTGGAAACACCATCTTTATATGGCTTCAACTTGGTCCAGTCAAATACCTGAATAATGAAGTTGTACGATACAAATGCTTGTGGTTAATATAAGTGAAAATGATGGATTATAGGAATATTGATGATGTGGACAAGACGATGGATGAGATCAATGAGCAGACAGAGAACATGAAACAGATTCAAGAAGCATTATCTACCCCCATTGGTGCTGCAGCTGATTTCGATGAGGTCAGTGTTTTAAATGCTGATTTCAATTCTAAACCCTTTAATAAGAACACAGCTCTCCAGATTGTGCACAAGTTTTCATCTGCTGGAGCCATCTAAAATGGTTGGAACTTTTCAGGATGAATTGGAGGCAGAACTTGAAGAACTGGAAGGAGCTGAATTAGAAGAGCAGCTTCTTCAGCCAGCAACAACAGCTCCTGCGGCTCCCGTTCAGGCCCCAGCTGGCAAAAAACCAGTTCCTCAAAAACACACTGCTGAGGAAGAAGAACTTGCTGACTTACAGGCTGAGATGGCCCTTTGAACAGGTCCTGCTTTTCATTCCCTTTTAAATAACAACCTGTTCCTTCTTTTCAGGCACTAATGCAGTTGATAGCTGAATCATTTAAGAAAAATAAGTTGGATGCACTGAGCCCAAAATGCTACACCATACGTTTAGCTTATTTCTTTCAACAAAATAACACCTGACTGATGTTGAATATGGCTGTGGTGTGGGCCAGTACTTGTAGAGTTGATTTTTCTGGGTTGATTGTTGCAGGCAATCATGTTCCAGAATGAAGAGATTATTTATAGATTGACCATGTTGTATTATGGAGTTTCTGCCACTCTACGCTTCCAGTGTGCATTGAAACGTGAACACACAATGTATATAAAGATTGCGTAAGATGAATTTAGTCCTTCAAATTTGTATCCTGCCTCATGGAGCTTCTGATTGTGTTCGTTGTCCTCGTTTCCTCATTTCTTTCTCATCAGGGCTGTCTTCAATTAATCTCTTATGATGTGTGACCAACTTGGTAACCTTCAATTATCGTTTAGAATATAGTGAATAATTGAATACAATACCCCCTCGGTATCACTTTTTTATTTGTTGTATTTACAGTTCATCGCCAATGAAATGAAGTGTGGATTATTTACAGTGCTTCTAGGTTTCAACATGACAGTGTTTGGTAAAATCAAATTTATATTTTGAGTAGTAATAACTTGAGCACGGGATTACATGCTTCTTTTAAAACCAGAATCTGTTTCCACGATTAACTGTTTATTTTTATTATTATCTTTTTAAACCAAACTTATCCTCAACTTTTCATCAAAACAAATCCTTGGAACCACCCGAATATGATTCTGTCATGTTTTTATCGTTTCATGAAAACAAATCCAGCCTCTTGATGAAACATGAATCTTCTTTTGGAGACAGTAATGATGGTGATGCAGCCCTGTTTCAAACCTTTGATATTGATTTGTATAGCAATTAATTAAATGATTTATGGATGAAAACAGCTGAGCATGTGTTAATTACAGTTGAGAGAAGAATAACAGGGGGCTTCAAAGAAATGGAGAGAGGACCTGTTCTTCCTCAGTCTCGATTAAGTGGGCCAGTGAAGAGTTTTAAACTTTAATTACAGAGTAAATTTGAATTTATAAAGACATCCACTATACCTGGAAGCCTTAATCAAAACCTATTTGACTAATGATTTTTTTTTCCTCCTTTTTTTCCTGTCATCTTGATTTCCATGTATGATTCTTTAAATTTTGAAAGTATCCATTCATTTTTTTGTCAATTCAAATCTGATCTATGCTTTAGTAACTTAAGTTTAAAAGATTCGTGCGAGTTTGATTGCTTTAATAATTTGTTACAGAAGTAGAGCCGAGAGCATTTACTTGCTACTAAAAAGTGTTAAAAGAACCACAAAATCAAAAACCAATTATGGAGGGATGGCCAAATCTAAATATATTATTGCTCATAACCTAATAGGAAATTAAGAAGTTGATGTCTATACTTTTTGCTAGAATTTTACAAACCTCATAACTAAGTTTATTGACACAATTAAAGAGCTTTCTGTACGTACACTTTGGACCACAAAATTAGACATGTGAAACCCAACATCAATGTGAATATGCAAGCCTAAGGAATTGAAGCAAAATGCAAAATTTCTCCGAGTGCATCAATGTTATCATATGATAGTTTTGCACGTTGGGGTTTTCAAAACATACAAGCAGCGATAATTGTAATTTTCTTCTCCAAAAGTTCCAAGGATCCCATTCCATAGACTTAGAGTTGTTTGGGGTTTATACGAAAATTACTTGAATATCAAATGTTTTTTTTTAATTTTAAATATTTGCATTAAGGATGAATAGTAGCAAATCATAAATCATCATGAAAATCGACAAACTACAAGTGAAAAATCATTTAAACCCTTTAAAAGAGAGGAATTGCTATACCTTAAAATACTAGCTCTTTTCTTTATATATTAGGTGTTTACGAACTATATCTCCTTTACCTTCATATCACACCCACAAGAAATAAGAGACATGACATTCTATTTATAGAAATCTTTGTAATGAGAAATCTCTTACGTCTTTATTTAGGAGAGAGAGAGATTTCTACACATAGAGTGTTAGCGTTTTATTTTATGATTTATGTAAAAAAAAGTTGTGTTAACTTTTCAATCCTATAACATGGGTCATTAGATTTGAATCACCCTATTTGAATAAACATAAAACCATGAAGACCAATTCCTGATTAATAAAAAAATTGAAATAAAATTTAAAAAATAATTTCAATTATACAAAAATGTTTCAAAAATAGTAATTAAAAGAATAAGGATTAAAATTCAAATACCAAATAAAATTTATATTCGATTGAATGGTGAGATTGAAAAGAAAAAACAATTTAGAAAAAGAACAAAAAAAAAATCAAATAATGAGGATCAAAATTGACACAAATAAAGAAAAAACAACATTTTTATTGAAGGGTGAAATTGAAAAGAACAATAACTTTTCCAAAAAGGCTAATAAAAAAATAGAAATAAAAACAAAGAGAACCAAATTGAAAAACACAATACCATTAATTTGGATTGAATGATGAAATTAAAAACAAATATAACTCTTATAAAGGGGTCAAGGAAAATATAAAATAAAAATTAAAAGAATAAAAATGAAATTGAAAAATATAATATTTCACAATTGAGATTAAATGAAAAAAAATTCAAAACAAATAAAACTTGTACAAAAAGACTAAGAGCAAAATTTAGTTGCTTTTGTAACACGCCGATTAATCTCATCTTATGCCATGCATAAGGGTAAGGAAATTGAATGATTTGTTTATCCATAATTTCCAATGTCTAAAGGCATCATCATTTTTTTTTGTATAAATTTTGGTAGAGTATTTTTGTATTAGGAGTGTCCCAAGTTATCAACTAATTCAAAAATTTCAAAGCAACATACTTTCATAGCTCAGAGATATAATATCGTACATTATTTTTATATCACAACACTCTTTCAATTTGATAAAGCACCACTCACCATCCAATTATATATACATTAACAATACAACTACTAATAGAGTAACCATAATTAAAAGAGACATAATAAATAGTTTCAATAATCATAAGGTATCACACAAAAAAAAAAAACATAATAATTAACTTAAATATCACCAATTATTACACAAAACATAATTATAAACTAATCGATTCATATTACAAATAAATCCATTTAATTAAAGAAACATAATTTTTTTACATAATAAAAGTATAATAATACTATACATAATTAACCCCTGCGTGATGGTGTTCGACGAACATGTAACAAGTAAATTGACAAATTATAAATAATTTAAGATTACTACCCACAAAAGCATATATTTAATAAATTATATTAACCATACTCTTTGACTACAATTCCAATGCTTAATTTGGATCAATTTGATACACATATTATGTCCTTGTCATTTTATTTCAATCTTTCAATGAGATGACAACCAAACTTATCAATGCCTATATCTCTCTCAGCGAAAATGAATTTTTTTTCAATGCCCCGTATCTCCATTGAAAATACAAGGTTGTCGTCTCAGTGTCTCACTGATGCGAACCTCATGATCACGTGATCATGCAACCCACAACCACGAATGAGATCTGATCCCTAAAAGTCACAAATAAGTTTGATAGGAGTGTGACACAATGGAAACCTATACCAAGGCCCCAACACTATTGGAATGAGTAAAATAATGTCACGAAGCCAATTAATCTTTGATAAGTCGGATTCAATTCGATCAAGAACTAAAGAATGCAAGAATCACTCTCACACATAAAACTGAAAAGTTCAAAATGAATATTTATCAACGGCTGCTGAAAATTAGCTAACATGAGTTTAAATAGTTCTTGAAAAAATAACCCTAATGGACATTTTATGTGGAGTAAGAAGAGGTCCACTCAAAATTGACCCAAAACTTTAAGTTGGAAAGCCCATGATTTAATCCAAAGAAGCCTTAGATCCTAGCTGAAAATAAAGTATTAATTCAGCCCAAACAAGCCTTAGGCTGTAGTTAACAAAATTAAATTAAACCCATTAGTCTTATTTATAGCCTTCCATCCAGCCCCTTAATCCTGAGAAACAAAAAGAAAAGGTAGTCACCCATGTTCTTTCCAAGTTGTAGTAGGATTCATTTATCTCCTTTGCTGTCCTCACTTCATGGTCCAAATAAGATTGTATTGGACCCCTTTTGCACATGGATAAGATGTATTAGAGTCTCCTCTTGATAATCCAACGGTCTTTGCAATTTTTGACTTGATTGAAACCTTCAAAACCACGAATCAAGCCCCTGATCATGTAATGGGTCCTTGCTTGTGTTTCTCAGCCGATTCACATCACTCACCATATTTCTCATGAAAATACGAGATTATCTTTTCAATGCCATTGTATTTTTCATGAAAGTATCAGGTTGACTTTCTCTATATATAATCAGTACATTACCAACATAAATTAAATATTAATCTAAAGTGTAAAACCTTTTCAAATGAAAATAGATGAAGATACAGGTCACCTACCTGCTCCACTGGTAGCTTGTGATCCTCCACTAAAGTCCTATACCAGGTATCTTTTCTGAAGAGAAAGCAATATCATGGTTACTTCTCATTCATGCTTTGACTTTTTTTTAATCAATCTAATAATGACCTATATCAATAAATCTATTGGTCCACCCATACTGTTGGTTATGATTTTGATCAAAATTCTTTTTATGAAATTTGGATTTAAACGGGACTTGTATCATTTGAAAACCAATGAAAAATAAAATGAATTTCCTTATCCTTATATATGACATAAAGTGAAATTAATGGGGGTGTTAAAATTTTATTATATAATTAAAATAAAAAATAGTTGTTTATAATAATTAATAAATTATATATAAAAAATTAATGTGGCTGAGAAATTTATGATGAGCCCTGATTTTTACGATGACATGCCAAAAGTACTATATTGTTAGGATAAAAAATAGAACACGTGAGAGAAATGGTGTCATAGTGGCTAAAATACCATGGAATAAGGCATAACATTAAACAACGTGGCTAAAATAATTCCTTATCCGAGTCACCCGACAAACCGCCATGCCCGTAAGCCTACAATCCCACGTCTTTGCAGGCAATCCTCTTAGCTCTAAAACACCCAAACCAACCCACCACTTACACTGCCTTAGCCCTCGAAACCCTCAAAACTCAACTTGTGGACAATTCCCACCAATCCTCTTCTCTTAATTTCAAGGTTCTACCCTTTAGGAAGGGCAGGCCTTTGGCGTCCTCCACCAGCACCGATGCTGATTTGGGGACCAAGTGGCATCTGGGCTGGATCAGTTTGTCTGATTGTAAAGGTTTATTTGCTGCTTCTGGAGTTGAATACACCGGAGACAGCTTGATTTATCTGGGTTCAAGCTCTGAACAAGATGTGGATTTGCTTTATTGGGCAATTTATGTCATCATGTTAGTTATTGATCGAGAAAATGATCGTGCCCTTTTAGTCAGACAATCAAGATTTGTACCCCGAATGTGCAGTTGCTTAGCCGGTTTTATAGAGGTATGTGTCTTGGGCAATTTCTAGTTTGCCCAAAGCTAGAAGAATTCCCTGTAAGCTGAAGGATCCAAAATGCATACAAGCATTTAATTTATATGTGATAGACCTTCATGATAATATCACAAGAAATTATCTATTTGGCTATAATTTATTCTCTCTTCTGCACTTGAATTTTAATGTTTGAATTCTTCTATTGTCCGTAGCCTGGAGAAAGCTTGGAAGAGGCAGTGAGGAGAGAAACATGGGAATAGACTGCCATTGAAGTAGGGGAAGTCATGTATCATAGCTCTCAGCCATGGCCTGGTATTACCTTTACCACTCTTGTAGAGCTTATTAGGAATGTAACAAAGAAGAGCATTTTTGTCTTTAATCAGCAAAATTAAAAATTGCATTAATATTCCATCCGTCATATGGTGGGGGACCAAAGATTAGCACGCTAAGGGTTAAAGTACATCCATACTGAAACTCAAATATTGTTTGTGTGTGTTATATTTCTCCATATAGTATATCGTGGGTCACTAACTTGTCATTCATCATCTTTGGTTTAATCATTTCACTGGATATATGTAGTGTTGGGCACAAAATGCAGAATATCTAAAATGACAACTTTGTGCGTTTACAATAAGTGGATAAATTAAAACAATTGGATGCACATACTTTGGAATTTTGTCTATTGAAAAACGAAAAAATATTCCTTACATTATTATATCAAGAAACCTTTTCAAAATGGAAAAAACAAGAAAACTTGTTTTGAAGTGCATTTTCCCATTGGAATATAAGGGATAGGTGAATAAAAAATAAAAAAAAACAGTTTTCTGAAGTTAGAAAAAATTGGATAATTATCAAATCATGTTTCTAAAACGTAGAAAAACAGAGAATTAGGTTTTCAAAAGTCATATTTATGTTCATCATGTCCATATTTTCTTGTAGATTTATGTCTCCTTCGAAAGCAAGCAAACCAAAAAACAATTGTATGAATAAAAAACAATTCTCTAAGCCATAATGTTCACTTCATGCATAATCCAGGACTAGAGTTTTCATCTAATTGTATTGCTCATGATCAGTGAAAGTGCCACTGTCTAGTGCAGTGGCAATAGTCTCTAGCTTGCAATCAGATTGCAGGTTTCTATTATTTTATTATTTGACGAATTAAAATTTTTGTTGATCAAAAAAGCTTTGTAGCTTAAAGAGAGCTTAGAAAAAAAAACATTTCATCAATTTGTACAACTATCAAATAATGAACCATTCACTAGTTACAAGACAATTTGCTTCCTGCAAAATAATGAACTGTTGTAGATTGAAGTTGTTGGGATTCTGTACCAAACTAGTCAGGTCAGTTATATGAATCCTTTTGTGTCATTCTGTGCAATCATAATCGAAATCTGTCCCAGCTTTAAGAAATTTTAAATCACTTGATACCACTTTCATCCTCATTATTCCACAAAGCTGTAATTTATGCTGCCAGACATTTTTAGTAACTGAGCATGTGAAGAACAAATTCTCTTGATGCTCCAAAGCCCTGTTATGCAAGAGAATTTATGTTTTTCTGCACCTGAACCTGCCTGGCTTTTGTTGTTAAACAGTTCTGAATGTAAAGCCAGGTGCCGAGGAAACATGAATAGACCTATAACAACTTGTACTTATCAACTCTACCCCTTGTTTAATGCCCAAGAACTTGGAGAGAATTGCCATTCAAATTCAACTTCCAAGAGACATGATCTTTGATAGCAGGACAAAGACAGATATATAGTACCACAAATTCAAATTGTAGGTTTGATGTAAAGATGCCCAGGACTATCTCCACACCCTAAACTAACAATTGTAAGTCATTGGGGCATAGATGCAACAAAATTTTAGATTTTCAGCCTTCAACAATGATCCATATGGTTCAAAATCAATTAAAACATATCTAATGGCATGAAGAATACCTTGTTCATAAGATGACAACAATAAGACAAGAAAAGAACTCCTAAGCTTCGTTTATAACAAACCTTCAAGTCATCCAGTTGTCCGGTCTCTACCAGTGGTCTGTGCCAAAATAAGTGTCAATCCTCAATCTCAAAACTCTTTTGTTTCAGGGCAAAGTTATTTTGGAGTTTATGCTATTTGTACTCGGAATGATCAATACACACACACAAAAAAAGGATTGCAAATCTTTTACTTAATAGAAATTGAAGATTAGGAAAAACTCAGAATGATCAACACACGCACAAATTTGTCCTGTTTTTCTTCTCTTATTCTCATTAGAGAATGATCGACAAACACACACACACACAATTTGTCCTGTTTTTCTTCTCTTATTCTCATTAGAATTCTGGTTTCTACTTTATTTAACCCATTCTAATGTGGCCTTTCACTTCATTGAGAAACATGTGTTTTTCTAATTCAAATTATTCCTATGATAGTAGGTTTAACTTCAACCTTTTTGCTTGCTCCATGTGGGCTCTAAAACTCACTTGGAAAGTGATGAGCCAAGGACATCATATGGGGCCTCACAAGCTCATATGATTGGAGGCTTCTTAGGTTCATAAACCCAACTAGTTCCAGGCTAAAGAGCCCAACCTATCAACCATGTTTCATATTTACACTTGGAGTCTTCTTAAGAGTTCCCGTCTAACAAGCATCTACACACTATTCTTAGTATCATCATGCTATGAAATCGAGAATCCACTATCATAAAGATGTAACAAAAAAACTTTTGTTGATGTCTAGTCTTAACAAAGCTCAACTAAAGACGTGTCTATTTGGGAGTGTGATTGAGGTTGTTTTTGAAAATGAATGCATCAAAATGATATTTAAAAAAAAAATCATTTTTGACATCAACACATGAAAATGATCTAAAAATACTATTTTTTAAAAAAAATAAAGTAAAAAATAAAAAAAAAAAATTTCTATATTTTTTCAAAAGCGTTTTTGAAACGTAGTACCCTTCTTAATAGTATTATCCATGGTGTGAGATATGGGTTGCACCACATAGCTTATGAAATTTTATCAAATAATTAAGTACATAATGTAATTAAACAAATTTAAAAGATAAGTGTCTTAGCAAATAAATAAGTACATAATGTACTATACTATGTTTACACTTACAAGCTAATAACATCTATTGGCTCCTAGGTCATGAAACTTTCAACAATTGCTCTTTTTTCTTTTTCTTTCCTGTTTGTTTCACAGACATCTCAATAACCTCTGTTCATGCAAAACTGTAATAGCTGATGTCTTGTTACTCTCTGGCTGATTTATTTACATATGCTGTTAGCTTATTGTGCGCACCTGTTCTGGTTTCTTTTTAGTTGGCCCAGGCAGCATGCGATGCCAGCTGATGGTGGGTTTCCTTGCATATGCAAAATCACTTGAAATAAAAGTAGACAAGGCAGAGCTGGAAGGTAATTTAAAATTTAGAATTTGGTTGATTACTCTTGGGTCTCTCCTTTCCTTCCTGAAACCTCTTTATTTAGTATGGAATAAATTCTGGGCCACAAAAGAAACTTCTCGCTACGAACTCTAGAGCAGAAGTAGCCAGATTTTTACACCTTCAGGGTAGGTTGAAGTCCCACATCTATCCAATTTAGATGTGAAAAGAACTTTTGATCCCTTAACAGTAGATAGGGACAAGAAACTATATCTACACTTTCACTAGGTGTTGATATGATTTCTGGTGGAAGAGGTGACAGTAATGTGCATATAATGTGGGAAAAGAAATCACGATGATGTATCATTCGATACACTTTTATTGGTCTCTTCCATCTCTTTCTGTTTATGTCATGTATTATAATACTTAAGCGAGGCTGTATATACTTTTTATAGTTGGATGGTCTGCCGGAGACATATCAGGGGCTAATATTGAATTTCTGAATCATTTAGATGCTCAATGGCACATTATAATGCTTAATGTTTGTTGAACACGAGAAGGCACAAAGAACAGCAGCGGCCAAGGTGGACCGGATGTGCAGAGGGGTTGGACCGGATGTGCAGAGGGGTTGAGAAAGGACAGAGTTTATCATCAGATTTTAAAGTAGAAAGTGGGGAACTTTCTCTGATGTTTCTCCCTGGACCTTTTGCAATTGCGCATCACCTAATCACTTCCTGGGTAAATCAAGGTGCAACATTTGATGCTGTACATTTGAAACAACAACCAAATAGTTTTCAGTCAAATTTGTACCAGTCCTAACCCCTTTGGAGGTTAAAAACTTCTCTTGCAGGAATAAATGAGGCATATTTGAATTTAATCATTCTCTTCAGTTTGTCAGGATATTAGAGGCAGTGCTTGATTCAACTTTGTTCTGTATTCCAATAATAATTCAAAATAAATGAAATCCGGTGGTTTTCTGGGAGATTGCTTTCTAGAAAACATCTGCTAAATGTTTGTTGTAGACTGGACTGTTAGGTGCTGTTAGATCTGGAGATCAGATTTTCCCATTTCTCTCCAGGATATCTCTGCTATAAGATCAAGAGAATGAAAAGAAGAGAGAAGATCGATAATTCAGTAGAAAATGTTTAATTTGTTTTTTTTATATATATATTAGAAGTGTATTTAAATATGTGCTAGCCCCTTGTATAAACAAGAAAAATATATAATAAAAAATGTATGTTTCAAACTTCAATCATAATTCAAATGACAACAATATTCTCTCAAAATCACTTTCATTGCTCAATTATATATATTAGTTCACCACAATCTTACTTAACCATATAAAATTCTACCTCATGTAATCTTGTAATCTCTCACTGGTCGGCTCTTAAGGATCTCATGATTTTCTTCATTATTTCTATTTATATATTATATAACATTACCTTCTCTAATCTAATTTGATCAATTCATCATCAATTTATATCTCATCTACTATGATTCCTAACATTAATTGCATAATTTTAACCTTAATTGTTATTCAAGTCATATGAAAGTGCTAAGTTAGGTTAAAACTCCTAACCATATGAGAATTGAGTCTTTGAACTCTAACCAATCAAAGTTTTCCATGTTACCCCTTTTTTTATTTGTTCTCTTTGATTTCTATTCTAACTTAATCTTCTCTCTCTATAATCTTTCTTGATTTTAGGTAAGAATGTATTTTTCCTCCCAAAACTCACTCTTTTCACTCTATAGTAATTAGAGTTGTAAGAAGAGAAGAAAATAAGAATTAAAAAAAAATCTCCAAAAATAGCACCCCATCAGTTTTATAAAAACAACAGTCAAAATGGCCTGACTATTTTGAGAAATGATTCGATCAATTTAGAAAATTGGCCCAACCTTTTCTCAAAATAGTTGGACTATTTTTGCTACTAGAAAATTTGTTATTTTTAGCCAAACATCTTCTCTTCTTGTATCTTCTTAACATTTTGTTTTTCCAATTTATTCTTTTCATCACTTATTTCACACCATTACACTATAATTCCACTGATTTTAGTATTATTATTATTTTTTTATCATAGGGTTTATATATGAATTAGATAAATAAAAAAAGAACATATTCCATACTAGAGGTCACATTAATAATAAAGTTTGTAATATAATTATTAATAGTGAGAGTTGTGCTAATATTACGAGTACTACACTTGTTGGAAAAATGAATCTGAACATTATTAAACATGAAAAAATGTTCAATGGTTAAATGATTGTGAAGAATACTAATTAGGTAGATTTTTTTTTAATAAAAAAATAATCTTAAGCATTTAATATGCCAATATTTATAGAAGGCATGTGATTTAGAAAACACCTTGTCCAAAATTTATCTCATTAACCTAAGGGTTAGTCTACTAGTAAAGATCTTGGACTTAAAATGAATGTTTTTTGTTTGTTTATGGTTCGAGATTCACTAACAATATCTTTTTAGAGTTACGCCCTCCTAGTGTAAAAAACTAGTGATTTACCTTGTTTTTTTGTAGGTAATATTTGTGGGCACATACAAAAGCCCGAGATTTTAGTTTAATAATAAACTCGCTTGATGGAGCTTGATTATTTAGACTGGAGGTAAGTTGAGCCTAATCAACCCAAATTTCAGACTTTTAGGAGGTGAATTTTAAACCTTTTAAAAAATAAAAATTAAGCAATTGTATATTTTTTTGAGTTTATAATGCTAAATGGGGGTATAAAAATATTGTTTAGTCTACAAATAGGAAAACCTAAAACAAAAGAGATGGTAATCAATTCATGTAATAAAAGCATGAATTCAATTAACTTATAAGAAAATAAATAAAAAAGATTAATTCTTTTTTCTATTCTTCCCATATTAATCTAAATTTACTCAATAGAATTTAGATAGAATGTACTGTGATTCAGGTATTATTTATGTTTGAATTTAATTACTATATATTTGACAATCCTCCTATACAAATTCATTGAGCTTGGATCAATTCAAGGTTTTTTTTTAATTAGAAAAGAAATTATATTTTTATTATAAATTAAACAGCTATGTATCAACTACAAACATTGCTACTCGCGTGTCGTGATAACATTAGACTTGCAATCTGTGCAGCAAGTTTTGAGTTTAAATTAGAGTGTTCATCCTTTGTAAAAACTTAAGATAACCAGAGTTTTATTTGCTCATTTAGACCCACAAAATATATTTTTTAGAGATAATGTTTCCTCACATAAAAAAAACTACATTTTTTTTTAAAACTATTATCCCCATTTGAATTTATATATAAATTAATAAAGTACAATCAATTAAATGTTGTATATCAAATTATTTTACATTCTTCTTCTTCTTCTTCTTCTTCTTCTTCTTCTTCTTCTTCTTCATTGGAGTATATATATGAGTGTGTGTGTGTGTGTGTGTATCAAATTATTTTACATTCTTCTTCTTCTTCTTCTTCATTTGAGTGTATGTGTGTGTGTGTGTATATATATATACCTAATATATAATAGGCGTGGGCATTTCACTGTGCATTCATGCACTGTGCACTAAGACACATTGCATTGTGGACTGACAATTTGCTCCGGTGCTTCGCGAGTGCATGTGCACCTTTTTTTTTTCCGCCTATGAACAATGCATTAAAGAATATGCCCCTCACAAACGACAAAATAGTGCACAGGGGGCCGGGGCTCTTCTGGTTTTTCCCAACTTCTTTGCACAGTGCACCGACGGAAAAAGCCCCTCAAAACGATAAAATTGCACACAGTAAACGGGGGCAGGGATGTATTTTCCACACCGTTTTTTTCGTGAATATCAGAAGCTTCAGGGGTGGATAAGTCATTAGCCAATATTTTATTACTTTTTCCGGTGGGACAGCTGGCGCGTCGTCTGGCCGCGCCAGCAGCGTTCCACTCGAACGTGCCATTTAGGTGGCACGTGTGCCTCCTTCAGGCGATTCCCAATTAACTTCCGCCGTGTCAGGCGGTGCGTCTCCATGTCCTCTATCTTTCGTCGCGGCGCGTTCCGTCATATGTGTTCAGGTAATCGGCGGCGGAAGGTTTTGTGTCGGTTGTTGGTTTTCTCTCTCCTGTCACTGCAAATTCAGATCGGTCACTGGTGTCTATCGAAAGTTTATGTTGGTCCCTTAGGTTTTGATTTCGGTTTTATTACTGATTTTTATAATTGAAATTTTGATTATTTTCAATTGTGCCCTTCAATTAAAACTGATTATATAAGGAAGTTTGCATTTCAGTCCTTATTCTTTTGATTTTTGATTTCTTTTTCGTTCCTTTAATTTATTCGGTATGGATGTTTGAATTTATTTTAATTTAGTCCTCCAATTAAAATTGGTCATATATACATCTTTTCATTTCAGTCCCTTTTCTTCTAATTTTTTGATAACATTATACAACAATTAAATTTATTATTTCATTATTTATTTTGGTCCCAAGATTTGTTTTTGTTTCACTTTTATCTTTCAATTGGAATTAATCATATTTTTTTATTTTGGTCCTTATTCTTTTTATTTTTTATTAATTCATTTTTTTTATTCTTGGATAATGTTTATTTTTTATTCATATTTATGCATCTATGCTTTTAGTTTTTTATCTTTTTTTTCAAGTTTTATTTTTAATCGGTTCAATCCTGAAGTTTTAATTTATGTTTGTAATCATTAATATTGATTTTTTCCCCTTTATTCCTTTTTTTGTGTGTGTTTTATGTTATTGTTATTTATTCTTTGGATTAGAATATTTTTATGATTTTACTATTTACGCAATGATAATGATAATTTTAGTGTTTATTTTTTAATTGTTTTTTTTATAAAAATCTTTTTCTTTTTTTTAAGAGAATTTTCAGGGCAATTTAATCATTTTAATTGTTTTGAAAGTAATGTTAATAATAATTTTAACTGTTATAGTAATGATAATGACAATAACATAAGGATAAATTTTCAATTTATGTTTTTGTCTTTTTGTGAATAAAAAACTTAACTACTTATTTTTTTTATATTATTATTGGGTTTTTTTTTTATATTAATTGATTTAGTTTGTTTTTATTCTCACACAATGTTTATTTTATACATCTATGCTTTTATTTTTTTTGGGATTTTTTTATTGGTTAAATTAAAATTTTTTAATTTATATTGGTAATCATTTTAAATTAATGTTGCTCCCTTTTTCCCTTTATTCATTTTTTTTGTTTTCTGTTATTTTTATTTGTTCTTTAGATTAGATGATTTTTATTATTTTACCAGTTACGTAATAATAATGAAAATTTTAGTGATTGGGTTTTTATTTTTATTTTTTTGCTTTTTTTAATGTTTTTTCAGGACGATTTCATTATTTTAATTGTTTTAATAGTAATGTTGATAATAATTTTAACTGTTATAGTAATGATAATGACAATAACATAAGGACATATTTTCTATTGTTTTTATCTGATGTTCGGATTAGATGATTTTATGATTTTTATTGTTTGAACAATAATAATGATAATTTTAGTGATTATTTTTTTTGACAAAATATTTAACTTTTTTTTTAAATTATTCAGGTCAATTTAATGATTTTTACAATTTGGGCAATAATGTTGATAATAATTTTAACTGTTATAGTAATAATAATGATAGTAACGTGAGGATCAATTTTTAATATATATTTTCTTCTTTTTGGAGATAAAAAATTAACTACTTATTTTTTTTATTAATGCAAGTTTTTTCACAATTTATATTTTGTTTGTTTTGTTTAATTTAAATTGAATTATAAAATGAATTAATCTTAATACAATGTATTCAATAATTCATATATCTTTTTGCTTTTTTTAATAACAATAATAATTTTATGCTGCTTATTTCATTGAAACCTACTAAACAAATAAATTTATATCTATTTAAAATTCATATATTTTATAGAAAACTTGCACTTCATAAAATTTCTACACAGATTTATTATTTCGTCTAAATTTATATTATAATAAAAAAATCATATATAACTAATATTTTTTTACGTTGAAAAAAATATAGTTTCGCCCGCGACGAGGCGCGGGTGCCATGGCTAGTGTATATATATATATATATGGGGTTTGATGAAAGAAAAATTAAGTAATTAATAATTCGGATTTTCGGCGTTGGTTTTTTACTCTATGGGCTTTCTTTATACGAGTTTCATCACTATTTTAGTTTCTCAGAGTTGATATCCCTTTGTTCTGGCATGTTTCAAATCTGTATATCTTCATCTTTGCTATTTTTTTTTTCTGAACATACTGAAAACAAAAAAATTGCGTGCTAATTTTTTCTATTGCCCTTCATTATTACATCATCGTAGAGAAAAAAGATTAAAACTTTTATTGTTTGTTATCTCAAAAGTTACTGCTTTCTGGCAGGAGATGGATCTGTGATTGTGAGAGACTCAAGTGGGCATTTCTAAAGTTGATTGATCTGGGTTGAAAATGGGGGCGGCAGATGATATTTCGAGTTCGAGCTCTGATTTTTTGAATAACAGTGACACGCAGGTGGTATTGAACATATACGATCTCATACCTCTAAACCAGTACACCTATTGGTTCGGTTTTGGGATTTTTCATTCAGGCATTGAAGGTCTCTCTCTCCCTTTCTATTTTAAATTGGTGATTCTTTCTTGATTTGATGATTTCGAATACTGAAATCTTACTGTGTTAGGGTTTACGTTGTCCGAAATGCTAATAAATTCATCCAATATAATTTGTACGTGCTTTGATTTGCATTTTTTTTTTTAATCCAAATTCAATGTCACCGACCAGATTATTTCTTCTTTAAGAAAAATTATGGCCTGCCTGCCTGAAATATGTAATTTTCACCGCATATACCTTGCTGTACATCCCGTATTGCTTCAGTTTTATTATGATTGTTTTTTAAGAGCCACAGAGTGTTCTGATTTGCTGTTTTATATTTTTTTGGCAATGATATTCAATAACCATAGTTTGTCAAAATCTGTTGTGATTTTGGAAGGGCGAGTAGCTATTTTTTCAAGTCATTATGCATTTTAGAAGACGTGAACTCGACATTAGAATCTTAGTGTCCATGGTCATTCCCGTAAATGTAATGAACTTCTTTGACTTTCTCTGCATGTGCGATCAGTCCATGGTAAGGAATATGGATTCGGAGCCCATGACTTCTCTGCCAGTGGAGTTTTTGAAGTGGAGCCAAGGAGCTGCCCTGGTTTTATTTACAGATGTTCTATCCCTCTAGGCCGGATAAATATGCCTCCCTTAGAATTCCGAACATTTATAGAGAGTGCTGCTTCCGAGTATCATGGAGATACCTATCACCTAATCTCCAAAAATTGCAACCATTTTACAGATGACATGTCATGGAGATTGACAGGCAAGTGCATACCAGGATGGGTGAATCGGCTTGCCCGGCTAGGTATGAGGCATTCTTCCATTTTGTTAAGCTTTTCCTTTCTTTGAATTGATAACATTTCCTGAATTTCCACCGATACCGGCAGAGAGCCAGCTGCGGTGGGCTTAGATGCTGCTCTCAGCTCAGTGTTTACTTTCAAGTTCAGTTGGTCAAGCATCATTAAGGATATTACAAAAATAAGTCGTTTGGCTTTGCTGAAATCTCACCTGAGTTTTATTTGCAAATGAAACACCGTTTGTGAGAATGAAAACTAATGTTGTGATTCGCCAAAACTTCAGGTGCTCTCTGTAGTTGTCTACTTCCCGAGAGCCTTCAAGTAACTACTGTTAAACGGCTTCCTGAATACCATGAGGGCATAGGTGAGTAATCTATTTCTTGAGTGTAACTTTTTTTTCATATACTGCAATCTGACATCCAGTCAATTATAACCTTGATTGTCCTGTTTGTGTTCTTGGCGTTGGTGTTTCACTTTCTTGGCAAATAATCTTCAGAAGAAGATGGAAGTGAATCTCTGGCAACCAGCACCAAGTCAACAGAAATTTATGATACTGATCAAGCGAAACACTTGCTGTCACCGACTTCTGTAAGTGGGGACGTGACTTTTGTTAAGGAGGCTCACAAGTGAAGTTGTCTTCTTGATGAAAAAGATCAAAATGCCTCAGAAATTAGTTTGTGTGCCCCTTGGAATTTGGTTAAAAGATGTCTAGGAGTCGTTGCTTCTCAAATCTTAATCTTTGAAGGCTGAAAATGGTGAGGCAGTGTAGTTTGCTGTTGATTTCTACTTGGTAGTTTGTTGCCGTGTTTTTTCCAATGTGAAAATGAAAATAGTGTTTTGAAATTTGATTTATTTAGAAATGTATTAAAATAATATTTTTTATTTTTTAAAATTTATTTTAAAGTTAAAATTATCCAAAAATATATAAATTTATTGTTAAAAACTAGTGTTTTTGCAAATCTTTGATCGGAAACGGAATCGCAGTTGGCGATGCATACACACAATAGCTATGACAATGCACGTTGTAAACATGATAGCTTACATATCTACTGGATTAGTCTTTTATTTAACCGAGATAATTAAGAATTGATCAAAATTTGAAAAGATGGAGACTTGGATTGAAAATAAAAAAATAGTCCATGGAGGACATGATGGATTTGGAAGCAAATTTACTCTTTTCTTATATCGAGGGCTTGGTTAAGAGTGTGATGGATGTCTTTTCGATTAATCTCATGGGTCCTGAGATACTATCTAAATTTAGGCACACAAGTGCAAACTTGTTGCATGCAACAAGTAGCATGTATATGTAATCTTCATGAAACCACTCCTGGCAATTTAGTTTTCTTTGTCCTTGTTAATATTTCTACATTTTCCCCCTATCCCAAGCAATTAAATTTTATTTAATAGTAGCACTATTTGAGTAAAATCTTTAGCGAAATGATCTTTTGATAATGGCTAGAAAAATAAAAACAACTAAGGGCAATGGTGCCTAAAATATCTACACCACCCATTGGAAATCTTCTATCAGCCAATCCATATTACAAACACCGATCACTTTAGCTTTTCCACCACCCTTACCATTGTCACTACCAATGTAGAGGCAAAGAGAAGATCGAGGTGCTATTAACCCATCAACTCTTTCCTCCAATCGACGATAGTGCACACATCCATGCTCTACCACTTTTCCAAATACACTTTTTCCTCAACTTAAGCTAACTCTTGGATACACTAAATGTCTCAGAAGGTCGATTTATGAACTTAAACTATTTTTGGACAAATATGATAATTGTAACTCCATAAATAACCTTTTGTATGATAATAAATAAAATAAATGGAAATGAAATAATATATGTATAGATTTGATAAACTAGGAATCTGGAATTTCATGATATAAATTTCCCGGTAAAAATGTTTCCAAATATTAAAAATTAACCTGGTGAAAAAACAGAGTTGGATTAATAAAGGATAAAAGTGTAGTGTGGCTCCAATTATGAAAGTGAAATTAAGGGGGTAAAAACTAAGACACATGGGTAAGTTGGGTACAGAGTGTAAATCAAGAAAATTTAAAAAACCCAAAATTGTTCTTCCTAGTAGCCGATAACAAACATAAAGAAAATAGGGAGGAGGTTTCATTTTTTCCACCAAATTTGAGAGAAAAACACCAAAGTTATTCCTTGCAGCCGATAACTAACCCATGTTAGGTTTATGATTCAGTGTGATGGGTAAGAAAAACACCATTTAAGCAAGAATTTAGCAAGAAAGAAATAAGAGAATTTGAGTGGGAAAGAGATAATACAATCGACCAAGTAAGGGAGGAGAAAGAGCTAATTGTTTTCAATGAATTGGGAAAAAAATATTTTATCTTTGGTTAAAAGATCATGTACTCATGTTTGCAAGCTTATTTGAATTCAATTAAGAATTTGATGTTTCATCCATAAATGTAGCTTAGGATTCTGAGGTTAAATTTATGGTAAATGCATGACAAGACAAAAATTGAACCAATTAATGTCTTGTATGTTTTTTTTTTTTTTTTGCAAGGGAAGTCATGTAGAAATATTAAAGTAAACCCAATGATAGAGAGAAATTGTTAGCCGGCCATTAGAGAAGTTTAGAAGGAACAATTATGATTTTTATTTGTGAATTATTATAATATGTTGTTTATAATAGGAATGTGTATGAGTTAAGATGATTTTGGGCAAGAAAAAGAAAGATAGAAACATTGGTTCCTCTAGACCAAATTTTTTTCAAACGATGTTGAAAAAGGGAGGAGAAGTTTATGATGCATCATGTATTAAAAAAAAAGATAGAACTATATGTTGAAAAGAGAATTTAGTATACTGAGTATAACAAATTGATGGAAAGATATGGTAAAGGGAAAAACTATGATTTTCCAAGAGGACTCTTAGCCAAAATGGCCATTAGAAAAGAATATATGAATGATATGAATTGAATGAAACGAATAAAATTTCAGTTCACAGTATAGAGATGCAAAAAAATAGCCTAAAATGAGAAATCATGAAAGTTTACCAAAATCACTTACAAAGACAAATTTAACGCATGCGTTACATAAATTGAAAAAAAGTACCTTAACTATAATATATAGCAAACAACTTGACTTAAAGGGGATTTTGTAATGTAGGGTAAATGTAAAATCCAGCAAGGTATACATTATCTCAGAATGATTTCTAATCATTCTATATATGGGTCAATTAAAGTAATTTGGATTTTCAGAAGTCATGAGTAATGATATTAGCATATATGTAATATAAAATAATTATTTAGAGCATGTGACATAAATAAGGACATTTAGGGGTTTAAAAATTTAATCACTATTGGTATCAACATGCAAACATACTAACATAGGTTTCTATATTATCAAGGCATGCAAACTATAACTAGCATTCATGTAATGAATGGTAGTGATACTTGATTATTGGTATCAACATGTAAATACGTAATGAGGGTTGTTGTTGTTGCAATGTTGCAGTTGCAAAAATTAATTACCTTAGCTTAAAGCATATAAGATAATATAAGCAAGCAAGGGATTGATTTCACGAGGAACATTTAGTGAAGATTTTCATGCAAGTAAGGGGTTTGGTTGGTGATTATCTAGACTAAAGCATAATTAAACATCAAGAAAAATTAAATAAAACTGAAATTTATCAAGAAAACAAACATTTGTCGCAAGTAAACAAAAATGATCCTTGAAACGAATCCTGGAATTTATATTAGGAATTTTTATCTTTTCTTATTGTTAGTTAATTAACAGATTCAATGTGTAACTAAATCTAACCAACTAACAATCATAGTGTTTGCACCAATGATTTAGTTCAATGATAACATTAACAACTAGATAAATTAATTAACCTATATAACAAATTCTTCTCAATTCATGTTGATTTCTTTGAATGTTTTTTCTAAGATTAATAATGTAGATCTGCTATAATTATTAAGCTTAATTATTCATAAGTTTATATACGATAACTCTGGTTTTGATAGTAGACTTAATAATAGATTGTTCACAATAATAACTTAGAAATTGCTCTAGCAATTAAGATAAATAATTATAGGAAACATGCATAGGAAAAAAAACATATTTATCCATCATATAAACTAAAAATAAAGAGAAGAATAAACCTCAGAGTTCTTGAAATTCAAAGGTTTTTGTGTCCTAGCAACAAAAAAATAGTTTAGCCTTGCATATCTAGTAAACAACTTTTACAAAAGATGGAAGAATGCTTAAATATAGGTTTTTGAGAGAAATAATTTGTGTAACTATATTTTGGCCACCTCCCTCTCTCTTATGATTTTCTTTCCTTCTTTTTATAGCCTAGGAAACCCTAATCATTACTTTACAAAATAGTCATTCCTTAAGTATACAATTTTATATTTAAATACTTCAATGATTATTTTCCTAAAAAGAAGAAATAACCTTGTATTAAATCTTAGATCTTTAACTTAAAGAAGCTTAATTACTGAAATAAAGACTTGGATGTCAATTTGGATGCTTTGATATGTAATTTGGATTGTTTCTTCACAAATCCTGTCTGTTGAAATACTTCATGTCATCTTAGAAAAATCATATCTCTCTAATGTGCGATCACTTTCTGTTGACAATCGGCACACCTATAAGTCTTTAAGTCAGGAATCCAAAAAATTAAGTTTGTATCAAATGGAATTTTATAACTCAAGATATTCAAGTTATAATGGTCAAAGGTCAACACTAACAGAATGCAAGATTTGTCTTTGAAGGATGAAATTTCAAAGATCTCTGTTTATTTATTTTTATTTCCATAGTTTTCTAGAAAAAAATTGGATGTAAGCTTTCTAATGCCATTAGAATCACTTCATTGTGACCCCTATAGCTCAAGCTCTACACAAAACATGTCAATTTTCTCTAATATACTTCTTTTTGAATCTTTCATCCAAAAATACATTCAAAATATAAAACAAAGAATATCAAGATTTTTTTATAAAAAAAAACATAGGAAAAACACTTGGTAAATATGGTTAAAACTTTTGAGTAATATGGTTGGATCATCTATAGAGTCAGGACATGTTAATTTGACTAACATTTATTAAATGGATGTTAGAGATACCAGGTTAATGGTATCAACATGCAAAGATACTAACAAGGGTTTATACAGTGTTAGCATATGTAAAATGAATTAATATAAAGATGAGATTGGTTTATATCCATTAAGTAGATATTGGTATTGATACCAAATAGTTGGTATTGGTATTCTCTAAACGATGATGTTTCTTTGCATGAGTATAGTATGTTGAATAAAAAATGAAAAGGGAAATGAAAACAAAATAAATATATGTTTGGAATTGAATGACAAGAAATCCTATAAAAAATGAATGGAGAATTATGGAGGATACAATAATGTGTTGCCTTAAATTTAATTATTTAGTATTAATGTTAATATTATTTTCTCTCCTATGATGTTTATACTCCAATATTATATTGTTTCAAGACCGTCACTTATGATAGGAGTGACCATACTTACCTTTTTAATTACATTTAAATAAATGTGTATATATAATTTGAAATTTTAAGAATTATGTATGACTTAAGTTGTTATTAATGTCTTTTGTAGTAAATTGCATAAATCTAATCTTATATTTAATTTACTTTTAATTGTTGTATGTATGCTCACTTGATTATTCTATTAAATACTAGATAGAATATTTATGGTCATGTTGATGTTGGTTGTGATTAAGATCTAGGGCGTTTGATTCATACTTGAATGATGAGATATTTAAGTGTGATGAGTTGTTTTGTCGATAACTTGGGATCTCTAGGTATAAGAGAAACTCTGCCAATATTTTATTAGACCTTTATATGCATTTGTGGGAAAAAAAAATACTTGTTTTATACAACATATGTTGATATGTTATCCTAGAGATTTAGGACGTTACAATAATATTGTGATGTTTATAAACCAAATGCTTGTTATTTTGTATGATATATGGATTGTTAATTTGGTTTGATGTATGATATGCTTTTGAAATGACATGGTAATTTGTTTTGGATTGTGGGTTTTATTTTTCAAAGTTGTGATTGCTATTCTAATATTCGATGTTTGATTTTGGGATTTTTTTTTGAATTTATGTTTATTTGAGTTTACATTTCTAATTCATGGATTACATTTTTGTTTTGTGTTTGGTTGGTTTAAGTTGAGTTTGATTAGTAAATATATCTTGTTGAGATTATTGCGCTTTGGAAAATATGGCTTGAGAAGAAATTTAAATGCTTGGTTGATAATTTTACAATTAACTTTGAGTCCCCACCATTTTTTAGCCTCCTGTATTTAATATTTGGAACTGTGATCTACACACAAGACAATTTTTTTTTTATTAAGTAAATCAATTTCCTTCTATAAAAACAATAAAAAAACTCTTTTTTTTCAAAAAATAATTTTATTTTAATTTGTTTATGGACAAGTCTATCAAAAATAGATTATATCTTCATATTTCCTTATAAAAAATCATATATATATATATATATATATATATATATATATATATATATATATATATATATATATAGCATCTAGGATTACAAACTTATATCTAAGATGTGTTCTCAATTATAGAGGAAAAAGTTTTTTATTGTCATTTACTTTATATGGTCTAAATCTTTTACCGAAATAATAGTTTGTTTAATATCTAGAATTACAAACTTATACTAAAGATGTATTCCTGGTAATAAATAAGATTATTCCATTTGTTTTTATATGTTTTGACTTTTAGAATGACTATATTTTAACTTGATAAGATAAAAATCTCTTTATTGAAGGGGATTTTTTTTAATCCTTAAATAGACCAACAATTGGAAAACACAACAAGATCTTAGTTTATTTCAAATAAACAACAATGCAACTTAGTCTAGGTATGGTGTTTTAGGGGTGATAGGTCATCTCTATTCACAAATTGTTCCTTTCCCTAGACTCTAGCAAATCTATAGGTTTTCTAGTGACTATAAAATTAGGTGGTGACTTCCATTACCCTGGCTAAATTGAATTCTTTGTTCTTTTCACCCACATCCTTTAACGTAAATCCTGTTGTAAGAAGATGATGAATGTGATGACGCACACATGCCACAATGAGGATGCTCTATTTATGTTTAAAATATAATTCTCTTACTTTGTTTGAATCCTATCCTTTCTTTTTATCCTTCACTTTAGCTTGAATTGTCAATGCCATAACTAGAGATACATTTGATATTTAGTTATTTACATAAAAAATTTTTATATTGGGAGCTAATAATAAAGTGAGAATGAAAGGTATACATAGATGAGAAAATTGAGAATAAGATGAAATTTAGTTTTCAATTACCTTTTGGACTCGTGTGACATTGAATGATAGTTTTGGATTATAAACTTTAGGCAATCTTTAAGGCAACAAGTTTTATGAAATAAATTGATTCTTGTTTTTAATTATTTCTTTCTTATTTGAGGACTACTACCAAGTAAGTTTAGAGGTATTCAACGCAACTTTATTTCATACAATTTTTTCCTACTTTTTTTTTAAGCTTATGCTAATTTATTTTAAATATTTCTATTTTATATAGACTTTATTTATTTATTCTTATTTATATGCAGGAATAAAGAAATTCATGATAGCTCAATTATATGATAAAATTTACCTTCAAGAAGTAGCGCACATATATTGGGGAGAAAATAGGGAGAAAAATGAAAGTTTCTATTGTAAGAAAAAAAAAGGGAATGTTTTGTACCATAAACTTCATGAATATATTTTCGTAAATCAAGAATAAATTTAAATATAGATATCATAATTATATGATCTTGGTGTCTAAACAAATCTAAATGTGTTTTATGTTTATGAGTATTTTTTTTAAAAATAAGTCCTTATGATAGCAAAAATATGACTCAAATTAATGGTTAGATTACTCTGATTCTGGAAGGTAAATCAAGAAACAAATAAAAGGAGATCTTAAACAAAAAAAACATGAGATTAGGGGAAGAGATCTTTAATTAGTTCTCTCATCCACGTGTTTAATTTCGTGATTTGAAATAGAAAACATACACTAATGCATTGACAAGGTATTCAATGATTGAAAATCCATTTATGGACAAGAAAAGAGACATCAATGTAATAGCAATCAAGTCCCCATTCATAGACATCTGAAAAGAAATGTAATAGCAATCTTTGTTTTCCTTGTAGCTAGCTAGCAAGATTACCTTTGCCCTACATGGGGCCTTCCTAGGGTAAGTAGTCCCTCGTGGTTCGGACACTAACTATCCTTCTGGGAGTGTTGGGGTGTGGCTCTAGCAGACACCGACAGGGACAACTCGAAGGGCTGATTGGTACGCGACCTCCGCTCCCTGAGACGCTGGCCGGTGGTTGCGACACCAAGTGGGAGCTCATGTGTGCTGGTGTCATGTGGAGTTCACATGCGATGATGAGGAAGATTTTCAAGTGATTTTCCAACCTTCCTAGATAAGACACCAAACCACTCCAATCTTCAATATCCTACTAATGAAGGCCTAATTTCTGAAAGTGCGATTTGTTTTTGTCTGCAGCACCAAGACACACAGTTTTGTTGGTGATTTTGATGCTCGCAAACATTTCACGTCAGGATCACAAGCATCAGAGGCTCCATGAGTTTAGATCTAAACTCATTCTCAAAACTGCAGTTCATAATATCCCAAGTAAAAATTATCACATCTCTTTCGACATACTTGCTAGCAAAACTGATGTTGATGCTCTAATCTTCTTTTACTGTCAAGTTCATTTATTCTTAAGAACCCCAAGCCTCTACTTAGCCGTCATCCATGAGTCATTACTATTTTTTATTTATTCTTAAAAAATGAAAGAATTTCTAGATACAGGTTTGCGCATGATTCCCAAAACTCTTCAATATTTTTCTTCCTTTTCTGCATCTTTATTAGTGAAAGGTAAGAGAAATATGAAAAAGAAAAGCAAAACAAGGCTAAAAAAAGATTGAGAAATTTAGAAAAAAATATGTAGTGTATTTTCCTAAACAGAAGAATTCAAGCACATGAGCCATTTTTCATGTCTCGACGTGGATCTATATTAGATCCCGGGTTAAATAACAAAGCATCTACTTCTCGGTGGTTGGTGATGATGGCGATAATGAAGATGAGGGAGGTGGTAGTAATGGGAGAGGTCTATGAGATGAGAGAGATGATAGTAATGGGAGAGGTTTATGTGATGGGGGATATGATAGTAATGTGAGAGGTTTATGTTATGGGGGATATGATAGTAATGTGAAAAAGAAAAGCAAAACAAGGCTAAAAAAAGATTGAGAAATTTAGAAAAAAATATGTAGTGTATTTTCCTAAACAGAAGAATTCAAGCACATGAGCCATTTTTCATGTCTCGACGTGGATCTATATTAGATCCCGGGTTAAATAACAAAGCATCTACTTCTCGGTGGTTGGTGATGATGGCGATAATGAAGATGAGGGAGGTGGTAGTAATGGGAGAGGTCTATGAGATGAGAGAGATGATAGTAATGGGAGAGGTTTATGTGATGGGGGATATGATAGTAATGTGAGAGGTTTATGTTATGGGGGATATGATAGTAATGTGAGAGGTTCATAAAGACTTAGATGGTGTCCCATCAAATCATTGTTCAACCCCTTCTCGACACAATAATGATAAAAGAGTTAATCGGAAGGGTTTTGACACATAAATAAATCCAATTGCAAGAAAAAAAAGGAGCTTAGTTTGTATGGAACAACAAAGTAAGCTGAAATTTTTCATTATACAATATTTGTTATTGGTGTTATTATTTGTTTCATGAAAGTTTGTTATTATAATATTTTAAGGTTCAATAACTCATTATGTAGACGTCAAATCAGAGCTATATTGAGAGCTAATTTCAAGGGAGCATGACACTCTTGGGAAAAGATAAATTCATTGTGTAAGGATGAACTGTGTAAGGAGTAATGTATGAAAAAAAAATTAATTGCTCATTTTATTGCATATTTGAAAAATAATGCATGCAACAAGTACCCAATTACTAAAACAGCTTAATAATATATGTATAAAAACATCTTCAACTTTGATGTGTATATTGTCTTTTTATTGCATATTATCTTGTGATAGTTGACACTTCAACTATAAGTTGTATATATCTTATTTTTCAAAAATATATATGAGAATATGCTCGCTGTTAATGAATAAATTCTACATTAATTGATAGTGGTCAATGCATATTTTTTAATCATTGAGTTGTGTAATTCAGTTTCTTGGAATATGGTATACATTTTTGTAGAGTAATTTTTTTTTGTTATATTTATGGATTTTGTTGGCAAATTTCTATTTACTTATCATATTTTATTTGATAGAAAAAAATACACATTCCATGAGGAAGATGAACAAATGTTTCATAATATTTAGGAAAATAAAGCTAGGAATGCCTTGGAGCAACAATTGACACGTGCTTGTAAGAACGCTATGTCAAGTATGAACACCACAAATATTATAGATTACATTGATAAAGGTCCTATTTGGATAAACAATGATGATTGGAATAACATGATCAAAGATGTTTGGTTCACCACTGAATTCCAAAGACGATCAGAATCTTCAAAGCGGAATAAATTAATTCAAATAGATGGAAAAATAAGCATTCATTCTGATGGTACAATATCATTTGCATCATATCGAGCTAACATGATAAGAATTGTTTTTGTTCAACATAACTAATTTTAATTGTTTAATATTTATCTTGCTTAATTTTTTTAATGTTGATAGCAAGAATAATCAGGTAGGAAAGAACCTCCATGAGATGATGTCTTTTCAATTTTGTATCAGAGTGCGAAGGCGTCTGGCACATTCGTGGACAACAAGTCTAAAACAGTGGTTGTATGTATTTTTATTTTTTTTTAATATAATTTAAATATCATTTAGCATGATTTCACGCGCAACTAGTACTCTTGTATTGTTTTCGAGTTTTAACAACTCCAAAATCATTTTATGAATTTTGGAAGGTCCATTTTGTAATTTTAAGTGATAATGTAAGTATTTAAATTTTTGTTGTTATTCAAACATGTTTAATTTTTAATTGTGTAACTAAAAAATAAAATAAATAAATGTATGTGTGTGTGCTGTTTTTTTTCGTTTATTTATTTAATATTTTGTTTTAAATAGATGTTAAAAAAGATAAAATGTTTTAATTAACAAAAAAATTATTTGAACTCTCTTAAAATAATTTATGTTTTTTAGTATTTCCATATGAAAAATAAAAAATACATATTTGTATGTAGTATAGGATTGAAAATCTTCCCAATATTTCAAAAAATCAAAATTTTAATTCACGAGAATTAATTATAAAAACTATGATATAGATATTGGACCTGAAAGTAGGCTAATATTAAAATATCTATAACTGACCAAAAAATCCTAAGAATTACTTTCAATTTTTACCAATATTTTGGAGTATTGTTATACACCAACACATGAGTTGCGTGAAAGACCATCTACATAAAATATTATTTTGAACACACGAGTTCATAATAAAAAAATTTTAAACCCAAATTCATCCACAAGAATAAATCGTACTCATATAAGCCTTGGAACCACATCCAGAACACATAATACAACTTACATTAAATAAGATGTACTAGGGGTGTTAATACCTTCTCTTCACACACTAACCTAATTTAAATTGGTATATTTATATTTGATTGTAGCATTATCCTTTCATAGTTTTATCAACCCATTTGTTTTAGTCGGGAGTATCCTTCATTTGTAATAAAAATTAGGAGTTGATTTTGGCAATTTCAAGAGATGAGATTATTTTAATTATGAGGGGCCCGCGAGGGGCACTATCCCCAACATGTCGGGGGTTTATTAAGACAGGGATGAGGGCAGGAGGCTCAGCGTGGGCGCTCTGCTGTTGGGTGAAGCAGAGGATATTTCGCTATCTCGGGCACACAAAGAAACCCTCAAATAGACAGCCTTGTTCCCATGTGCACAGATTTAAGAGCAACATTCCAAAATACCATACCAGCCTCTTCTGTTCTGTGCCCCTCTCCTCTCCCCCCCTCCCCCCCAAATTAATCTTTTCGGGAACAAGGGAGTTGGGCTCCGCTGTGCGCGCCCATATACACACACACACGTTTTCACTGGCGCTAAAATAACTTGGGAAAAGAGAGAGAAAACTACTCCTGGGTTTTATTGTTCCGTCCTAAAAACAATATGGGGTTGTTGAGTAATTAATTATTATAAATGAATATGCATGTGGGCAGTGTTTTTTACAAGTGAAAGGTCTCGTACCTCGGACAATATTCTCCTTCCAACCTCATCTGAGTGTACAACTTGAAGTTCGCATGTGACAAGCATTTAATTTTGTTTCTACTAATCTCAATCAACATTCAAAGCCAAACGCTTAGCAACAGCTTGTTTGGAAAGAAGGTAATGCTGTTTTTTTTCTTTCTTTCTTTTATAGAGAAAAGGTATATTACTTTTTATTAAAGGGCATTATTAAAATAGATTCAATAATTCTGAATTCAACCAATGACAGCTTATTTATTGGGTGCCAATAATTTGTTTAGTTTACATGATTAATTAATACAAGTTCTCGTCAATATTATGTATATGTTTCATATAAGTAATGGATGATCGTTTTTAGATTTATCTTGTTTCACCCGAAAGAGTTGTGCATGATTATGAATTATTATAATGAGATTGAGAGTTTTATTAATTACAAACTATCTAATCTGAAAAATAATAGTAGAGACGATACTAGATGTCTATGTAAAAGATATAAAAATAAAAAAAAAATTCTCGATCAAGATATAATTATGATGCATCTTTTATAATACAAATGTTAGATGGAAAAATACTTATATTGGTGTACACATGGAGAACCTTATGTTCTTTACAAGACCATTGTAGAAAAAATGATTGGGTCAACTTCTAGTTTTTGCAAGGTGCATGGACAAATGAATGATAATAGTAGTTATTATATAGGAGTCTGGTTATGGATGCAATTTTATGTGAGCACTCAATTGTAGATGAAAGAACAAAATATAGATGCAACTAATTTTTTTGATTTTTTGAATATTATAATAAAACATTATCGGATGAGTGCATAAATCACAACAGTATCAATCATTGCATAATTGTTTACCATCAAGTTGGATCAAGGCCAATTACCATATAATCTTTTAATGAATGAGAAGTATTTTACTTGAAAGGAACAAGCTAGAAAAAGATATTACATACGCTCTAATGAAGCCATTTGGCCTAGGATACCTTAAAATTGACATGTGCCAAACTTTTACATGTTGTAATACCATGAAATTAAAATTTTGACTGATTATAGAATTTGTAAGCATGCTCGATATAAATCCAAAATTGGCATGGGAATGACTTTGACACACATAAAAAACTAAGATACTTCATAATCATTCTTAGACTATAAAGGTTATTCATGACTTTAAACATTATTGAGCACATGATACAACATCATTTACATGATGCGATAGATTGAGTTATGATGCATTTTTTTATGGTAAAGTCTGAAAGCAGTTTAATATGATACATCTTTAGTTTTTAATGGAACAATATAATGTGTATGTTGAATTATGTACATATGGAGTCAATCTATTTGAGTCATTTATTGCATGTTATTCTTGTTTTCTAGTGATACTCGTGGTTTACAACTTCCAACCATACTCGGTCCTAATTGTTCGAGTAGGACTATAGATGTTTGTCTTTGATCATTAATTGATGAGTTGAGTCAATGTGATCATGTAGGACTTTGATGTATGATATATCAAGGAAATAAAACTTTTAGATAAATGTATATTTGATATGGACTATTAGTGATTTTCCTATGTATAAGATGGTTTCCAATTGGAGCACACATTAAACATTAACAAGTCCATATTGCATATATAATAACAAGACCTCACTTTAACAAATTATAGTAAAAAATATATATTTTTCTTGTTACCACATATGTTCTTACCAATCAATCATAAGTATGAAGAGAACATAATGGGTTTCTTTATAGGTAGATTTGAAATGGGTGTTGCATCATCAATACTATTGGGTAAGGAATTCTATGATGTAGTCTTATATTACAAGGCTATTGTGTTTGATTTTCAATTTAGTAAGCAAAAAATTTTATGATTTTGGTGTTACCTTTAATTAGGTAAAACGATGTATTTTTTTGGAGTTTTTTTTTATAAGACTAATATTCTCCACCATAATTTAGATGCAACACATATAAATCAATATATTATTTTCCCACTTTCACTTACTTTATCCATGCTAGTAGGAATATAATTCTAAATCTCTTTTTTTACTTTTTATAGTAAACACTAAGCAAACAATGTATTTCAATGTTTCACATCATATCCAATACAACCATTGCATATCACAATATGCATTATCTTTCTTTTTATGACATGAATAATTTATCATGCAAAGACAATACTATTGATTTTATGAACACCTACCAGCAACTTAAGAATGTCTTATTAATCCAACTTGTTGTGTAGCTTTAATAGCCACACCTGTACTTCAAACCATTATAAACATATTAAATCAACATAGGAACTTTATCCCTGCCCTTATTTAACATATGTTTATGAATCAACAAGAGCATATATTTATCAGAGTCATCACATACCCATACTTTTCAATGTTCCTATCATCTATTGAAACCTAAATATATCATTTACTACAAGTATATTCATTGAAACATATCAAATGACATCTATATACATTATTTTAGCCAATTTCATCGCCTTAATACGCCTTTTTATATAACCTTTGACGTTTTTGACCCAACCTTTTTTGCAAATGTTATATCATTATATAACATTGATCGTCATGCATTTTACCTAATATAACGACTCCTATCCTTCCTTTTATTTTTATCACGTGTTTTTACTTAAAGATTAAAATTTAAACTCTCAAGGTATCTGTTTCCATTTCCCACATTGTAAAATCATTTTAACATGTTTTGGTTTAAGTTTTAACAATAATTCAAGGCAACAATATTCAAACACGTTTTTCTACCATTTTCTAAAATGGTTGAAACCTTCAAGCCATTTTCTCTTGAGTTTCTCTTTGATTTTTATTTTTCAAATTAAATCATATAGAACACATTTTAAGTTTATAAATTCAATTAACATCTTAAACCTTTTTATGTATAATGATTGAAACCTTCATCCAAATAACCTTGGGTTTTTGTTTTTCAATTCCTAGTCCAAAGGTCATCTAACATGTTTAATTATATAATGAATAATCCATTTCAATTAAGAACTAATAAAAAAAAATTCAATTTGCTTCTTAAATTGCTAGCTTGATTGAACCTCCACCTCACAAACCTAGGGTTGTTTTTCCACTCCTACATTTAACACAACCTATAATTAACCAATTCACGAAAATCATGTAAGAACTTAATAGAGTTTGAAAAGTATGTTTATGATCACTTACCCATACCAAATCAATAAGAGATTATAAGCTTAAACTATAGTACAACACAACTTTGAAATCCCTAAACATCATACAAAAATATGATAAAGCAAATCAAGTCAATCCAAATCAATACCATCATAACAACACATCATAGTTGTATAGAATTCATGCAAAGTTATACAATTTATATAGTTCCCTCATTTATTCCTTAATTGGTTAGCCACACACTATAAAAAGGCCATGAGTTTTTCTTTAGTATTTAATATTTCACCCTTAGAATAACCTACTACATATCAAATAACTTAATTTCAACTAGTTTATCATTTCCTCCAAATATCAACTAAAAACCTTAACCTAAGATTTTAGAATTTTTGATGAGACAAAATAAATTAATTATTGTCTTAACTTGCTTAAGCAAGTTTAGAACCCCGTACCATGTGAAATTGTAAATCCCAAAAGCTTCCTAGTTGAATTTTTATCAACCTTATTTCTTTAACTTTTGATATGATGACTATCTCTTTAAACTCTTACTTCATCTTTCCTAATCTCTCATTAATAGTCAACTTTTTATGCTTTACAAAGCAAAATGCAAAGATGAATTTTGGAAGTTTTTCTTTCATCCGTTGCGGATTGTTTCCTTTCATAAGGGGAAAAAAGATATAATTTTCCATTTATTTATGATTTTGCCACTAAACACATTTTTCTCAATATTTTAACTAATAGTTTGTGCTGTGATGAGACCTTTTCAAGATCCAATTGAACTGAATTTTTAATCCTAGATAGAACAATATGTTAAGAGACTCCAATGATCAAGTTAAATTTATGCACGATAGCACAAAACTAGTTAATAAATTATTTTACATAAAACAAATTTGAATTTCTCATTCAATCCTTACTTAAATCATATTAGTTATATTTCACCAAGTTCTTGGGACCATTTCCTTAATATTAAATAGATTTATTTTCATTATTAATTTTTAATCAATGCTTACACCATCATTCCTTTCTTTTCTTTTATATAATTATTTCTTATCATTTATTTCTTATTACCTTACTAATTCCTTAGGATTATTTTTCTCATTCCCCTTATTCTTTTATCAATCGCAACTCATTATTGGTTTCACAAACTTTATGAATTTTAACCTAAAATAATTAGTGGACCTATTCTAGTTATCAAATAATTCATTGAATAGCTTCCTTTCCAAAAGATTTGATGAAGTGATTGTATTAATTTAAATAATAGTTAAGTTTTTTTATTAACTAGAAATCATCTATAATAGAAAATGTTTAAAAAATGGACTTTCTACATCAGCTACTTCTATATTAAGTAAATTCTTTCAAACAAATACTTTCCATATTGTGTGAAGATTCACTCTAAAAAATTATTTCATATGTAGTCGAGATTTCTCTACAATAACTAATTTCTTATTTGTATGAACTATCTATGGTACCTATTTCTTTATTTAGGAAGATTATCTATAATGGTTAATTCCTTTCTAAAAAATTCTTTCCAACTAACAATTACTTGTTTATATCAATATTATCTATGGCTGTGTTTTTTATTTCACATATGAGACAAAGATAACCTCGTATAAAAAAATAACTTAATTAACCCGCAAAATCATCAACTTTTGTCATAAAGCTAAGATAACCACATATAAAAAAACTCAAAATAAATTACAAAGTTTAATCCTCAATCAACCTAGTTAGATTTAATGTTGAACGATAAATTAATAAAAAAAATAATTAAAATATAGCACAAAAATGAGGCAAGTCAACTAATTTTAAGCCGTTAAACACTATTTATGGGTGATAAGGTTGATATAACCTAATAAGAAGCCTTAGATCATGAGATCAAGATATCTCCATAAAAAATAAATCATAAAACTCAATTTTTAACCAACTGAATATTGAATGATAAAATTAAATAAATGAATTAGAAATACACAAAAACAACCTGAGTTAATTGACGTTAACCCATCAAGTACTTTTTCTAAGGCACAAGGCCTAAATAACCTTATTAAAACCAACCAAAACAAATCATGAAACTTAATTTTAAATGAACTCAATATGAAAGATTAAATTGAAAAAAAAACTAATTAAGAAAAATAATAGGAGCTAACTAGATTAACTTGTCAAACTTGAGATCTATGTCATGGGAGTGAAATAACCCAATGAAAAAAAAATTATATGATAAAGTAAATAAAAAATATTGATTGAATTAAATCAAAGAAAAATAACAAAGCACTTGTGGGGTCCTCAACATCATCACATGTTCAAGTGTAGTTACTGATATTATTTATTTTTCTTGTAGTCAGTTCTTATCAGTTTCTATCATTATACAAGCCAGACCAAGCTCTCTTAGCTAATTTTAATACTAAAATAAGTATAAGTAGGAGAATGTTGGTGGATTTTAATATTAATGGATTGGAGTTGAGTAATTCAAGGAACACAAAAGTTGATGGCAGCACATGGAGATGTGGTTCGTTCGGTGAGAATTGAACTTCTACAACATAATCCTCGTTTTGAAAATTCTGCATTAGAATTTCAATCTCAGGCTAACATCTGAAAGTGTAATAGATCTCCGAGTTAAGTAAGGATCATAGTAGATTTTGTTTGGACATAAGGAAATCTAAATTTTTGAAAAATATACTTTAAAGATTCAGGTAATAAATAAAACTTTAATTATTACAGATTATTATAATAAATGTACTCCACCTTAAACTCAAAAACTGATGTACTGATATAAAGCTTCTTCCATCATCACACCAAAAACCGTTTAATGTTCGTTGACCCTTAGAATTCCAATGGCGGCCCCTACGCCGTTGGCCTTGCTGATGAGCCTGTCTCTCTCCCTCTCGGTAAATAAAACTAATTAAAGAAATAGTATTGAAATGCCAGCACACACAAGCTAACAAGTAAAATACAAACCAGCATCAGCGAAGAAGGGGAAAAAAACACGCAGAGAGAGAGAGAGAGAGAGGAGACGATAAGAAGCGACGACAGAAAAGCTGCTCCACTCTTAAGAACTGGAGAAGAAAGAAAGCGCTCCGGCCCCCTGTCTCTGTATTCTAACATGGTGAAGCTGCTGCTGTATTATTGCTGGCTTATTAAGCTGCTTGCCATCTCTTTCTTGGCATTCGTTTTGCTGTTAAAGATTGTGGTGTTACTCTGGTGGAAACCCCGAAGAATCGAACACCATTTTGCCAGGCAAGGAATCAGAGGACCCCCTTATCGTATCTTCATTGGTAATGTGAAGGAGCTTGTGGAGATGATGTTGAAGGCCTCTTCTCAACCTATGCCCTTCTCTCACAACATACTCCCTAGAGTTCTCTCTTTTTACCACCACTGGAAGAAAATCTACGGTACAGCTTCATCCATCCCTTCAACATTTTAGAATTGTTTCTTTTGTCTACTTGACCAGTTCTTACCTCTTGCTGTGATTGTGCTTGGTGATCAATAAGGCACAGCTGTTCTGGAATGGCAAATGTGGATTTTGAAACTTCCTTGTCAAAACACATTTTCACAATTGTCCTCAAAATGTCAGTAAAGCTGTGTGTGATGGGCGCTTCTGTTATCATGTGTTTTTTCATCTTGGCTTGTGATCCATCCCTTACAGAGAAAAAAAATTCTTTTTTGTTTTTTGAGTTAAGGTACTTCTTTTAACAACTTTTCTGCGCTTGATGTTGAAGTTCCGAGTTTTGGACTTTTGCACTTCTTGTTTTCTGTTCCCCCCCTCTCTCTATCTCTTTGCTCCAGACTTCTGAACCAGATCATCATTTTTTATTAAAAATAAGTTTTTTATTAAGTTGTTTTGTGCATATATATTCTTCTCCCAAAGATTAATTTGCGATTCAGATTCTTTTGTTTTATTGGGAGCTTGTTTCCGGTTCAGTATGATGAAGGTGAAGGTGGTACTTGAGGATGTGTTGAAGTTCCTGCTTGGTCGGTGCAAACACCACCATCTTCTCGCTTCTCTCTTAAATGTTACTCCTCCTGTTTTACTAGCTGATGTTTTAGGTCCGAATATTAACTTCTCTGGAGTGACATTCTTGCAACGTACTTCCATGATAACGCAATTTGAACTGCACATATATATATATATATATATATATATATATATATATATATATATTCTGGTGTTGATCGCAGGGACAACGTTTCTGGTGTGGTTCGGACCCACGGTTCGACTCACCTTATCCGATCCAGACCTCATTCAAGAGATCTTTACTTCCAAGTCTGAATTTTATGAGAAGATTGAGGCTCACCCTCTTGTTAAACAGCTTGAAGGTGATGGCCTGCTTAGCCTCAAAGGAGAGAAATGGGCTCACCACAGGAAAATTATAACACCCACATTCCACATGGAGAATCTCAAAGTAAGTTCAAAACTGATCTAAAATTAGTACAAGGTTTTGTGTTCATTGGGTCATGAGGGCGGAATTAAGAAGCTAGCAAAGTTATATTAATTTTTCAATATATATATATATATATATAGTTGCTGGTTCCTGTGGTGGCAAAGAGCGTAATGGACATGCTGGAGCCATGGTACTCGACAATGTCAGATTCGGACGAGGTAGAGATTGAAGTTTCGGAGTGGTTCCAAACCCTAACAGAAGAAGTCATTACGAGAACAGCATTTGGCAGCAGCTACGAAGATGGAAAGGCCATTTTTCGATTACAAGCACAGCAGATGGTCCTTGCTGCCGTGGCATTCCAAAGAGTTCTGATCCCTGGCTATAGGTGATATTCATTTTCTTTGTTTTTTTCATCAACATTCCCGGAAATAAGTCATTAAAACCTGTTTTCCAGGTTCTTCCCCACAAAAAGAAACGTGAATTCGTGGAGATTGGACAGGGAAATCAGCAAATCGTTGATGAAGCTCATTGAAAGGAGAAGAGAGAATTCAAGCAACAAAACACGCCACCATGGTCCGAAGGATTTGTTGGGACTGATGATTCAAGCCTCAAACTCATCTTCTGATGATCATGTAACCGTGCACGACATCGTTGAAGAGTGCAAGAGCTTTTTCTTTGCGGGCAAACAGACCACATCCAACCTGCTGACGTGGACAACAGTCCTGCTCGCAATGCACCCGCAGTGGCAGGTTCAAGCACGTGAGGAGGTTTTGAGGGTGTGTGGATCACGTGACACACCCACCAAAGACGATGTTGTCAAGCTTAAGACGGTAAAGCCCCCCTTCCCCAAAGACTATCACAAAATTCACGCTGCCTCTCTTCACTGTGCCTCCTTGTTCCTGCAACCCAGAAAAAATAATAAAACTTTTGCTTTACTGCTTTTTCCCCGCTCTCATGCGGTGCTGATCAGATTTCTGAACTGATAAAAAGTAACAAAAAAAAAGAAAAGAAAGGAACACTGAATTTCGTTGTGGTGTGCAGCTGAGCATGATTCTGAATGAATCCTTACGGTTGTACCCCCCAACGATCGCAACAATCAGACGGTCGAAAGCTGATGTAGAGCTGGGAGGCTACAAAATCCCACGTGGGACCGAGCTTCTGATACCCGATACTGGCCCTTCATCATGATCAATCCATCTGGGGCCATGATGCAAATGAGTTCAATCCTGGCCGCTTCTCTAATGGCGTGGCCCGAGCCGCGAAGCATCACGTGGCGTTCATTCCATTCGGTCTGGGAGCCCGGACCTGCATTGGCCAAAATCTAGCCATCTTGCAGGCCAAATTAACACTGGCTATAATACTGCAACGATTCTCTTTCAGATTGGCCACCAGCTATCAGCACGCACCAACGGTCCTGATGCTACTTTACCCCCAGTTCGGTGCACCTATCATCTTTCAACGTCTGTCCACCCCATGATCAATACTCCAATCAAATCAAATCAAGGCTCGTGATAAACCTTTCCCTATCCTTAATTTCGTGAGTGTGCGCGATTAACCATGCACCAAAATATATATATAGAGAGTGCCCATGTACCCACCCAGCTCCTTCCCTCCAACTTAATACACTAATTAACCCACCATGCCCCTGCCTATTTTATCTTAATCCATGGTTGGATCGCCATGGAAATTGAGTTTCAGTCAGCTAGCACAGTACATGTTTGACGATTAGGTCCCTCTCTCTCCCTCTCCCTCTCCCTCTCCCTCTCCCTCTCATGTGTATGTAATGTATATTGTTCCAAATTAATCTCTAGACAGTTTTGTAATGTTACTGTTTTGTAAGCTTCCTGTATCGTTTGCTATAGTTGGTTCTCATTATAATTTCAAAAAATGGTTCGGTGCCAGTAATTGTTTAAATTCTACGTTGCCATCTTGGTGCTCGAGGGATTTTAATTGTTTGCATTGGAAATGGATATCAAATTTCGGGCGCCCGACCAAGTTATTGGAAATCATCACAGCATGGATCCACTTGCCAATGCATGCGCGCATTGTGGACATAAAAATTATATAAACTCTTTTTTATTTCATGAGGAGCCGGCTCTTAATCTAAACACCATCCTCCAGTTAAGATTTGCGAAACCCCGTAGGGCTTCCTTCCCTAGTTTATATAATTTTTAGGGCATCGATGGGTTCCATTACCGACAGATGACTTTCGTGCAGGCCAAGAAGGCGATACTAGCAGCAATACTTTTCTTCTACTCAGGACAGATATGCCAAAATTAATTTAAAAAATTAAAAAAAAGCACCTGATCTGTGCGGGATGGAATACAGGCAGGCAGTTTTCTATTTGATTTGTGATTAGCGTGAACACTCCTCGATCCCCGCAGCAAGTAGCAGGTGACTGCAAGTATGAAATCATTTGTTCAGAGCGCGGTGCATTGCCCCAGAAAGAAAACAAAAAGGATCCCTCGTCGAAACATTCTGTATCAAATGAGATTTCCTAGAAATACATGATAAATCTAAGAATGGGGTGCTTTAGCAGTAGTAGCAGCAGCACCCAAGGCATGAAATGTACTGAGGTGACTGTGATTCCAGGTAAGATTTTGAGAGGAACAGCCTTCCTTGTTGGGATCTTCCCATGGGTAACTCTGATTCATTAAGGGGTTTATGGTCCCCAGAAAGCAGCAGCATGTGGCTGGGTGGGATCTCCCCCCTCGTCTCTTCTATTTTGTTTTTGTTTTTGTTTTTTTCCTTTCTGAAAAAGCATATGCCCTGAGCCATGTCCATAATTACCTTATGAGACCTGATATTATTATAGTAGTAGTACTAGTCTTCCATAATTGTCTTGACCCCTTACAATTATTCCCGGATTAATCCATTTTATTCCTTTGATTTTGGTTTGCCAACACATAATTGTCTCTCCATCCCAAAGTCAACATTCTTAAGGCGACAGGGATACACTCTTACAGCCTATTGGTATATCCATTCGTAGATTTAACTTATCACCCGCAAAAAACTATATGTAATTTCATGGATGTTTTTGTTTTTTCATCGGCATTTCTCGCGATGAATATAACAACTTATCACCCACAGAATACAATCGGTGGGATAACAGTAGCAGTGGTATTTTCAGTAATTATTGTGAAAACATATATAAAATGGTAATCTAAAGCAAAGATTTATATATTTTCTATTGAATTTAAATTATTTATTTTCTTAAAAAATCCGTACTTACTGCTCTATAATTAAATTTCAAAAATCATAAAGCTTCTCGAGATCAAATATTTTCGCTTACAACTTCTTGCTATGGTTTTTAGACAGTAATGATAGCTGTTTTTCATAATGTATTATATTTAGTTTATTTTATGAAACCGCATGCAAATGTGAATTAATGTAATAGCTATGAATCATTCTTTAAGCCTCAGGCCCAATGCCAATTATCCTACACAAGCCTAGCAAGAAGATATAATAAGGTATCCTTTTGTTTTCACTTTGACTATTGTTGATTGTTTTCCATGGCATCCACTCTAAGCTCATTTTAAATGTATAATATTTAGATGGAGCAAACACTTATTGTATTAAAAATAATGCTGGAATAGTTAAAGTTTTTGCAGACGACTCTTGACGGTGAATTGAAATAGTTAAACAATTCTATCAAGTTCTATGCCAAAGAATAGAAGAATACTTATTTGGTGTATATTTTAAGGCCTCACGTGCTGGAAATTATGTATACCCATTTTCAACCATATATAGGAAATTAGCTCATGATTACTGGACGATGGAAAAAAGTACAGAGTAAAAATGTTTTTTCGAACTCTGTCTTTGCTGCCTTCTGCTTTTCTTAACTTTCTCATTTGCTATCGAAATCGTTAGGATTCTTAGATTAATTAGGAATCTTCATAGTGCTAAACTCATTCTCTCTTTATCTAGTCTTTAAGGTTGAATAAATTCCTCAGAATCTGCACCAATTTTGTTGTTGTTGCAATTCTGTTCTAATACTAAATTTTTCTTCCAACTTAGACTTTAAAACTGACTTGGTTCTCTGTAATATTTGACCATCCCGACTATATTCTGTCATTCATGGCATGTTCAAGGAATTGATATGAACCTTTGTTGGATCCTAGAGTCCACTGTTCTTATGTTAGACTCCCAGTCAGATAGGGATGCTCGGCATTATCAGTTTCCTAATCAGATCTGGAGATCTTTTTGACCAAAAAGATTACAGGCAGATTATGTTCTTCAAATCGATTTTTTCTCACTTCAGATCCTTCATGAAAGTGGTAGTCCTATATGCATAGATAACTTTGGATTTTTGAATCGCTTGATTTCGATATAAAAAGCTCAAGATATCTCCGTTTAAATGTCTAGTTTTGCTTGGTTTTTGACCAATCAGATTGCAGACAGATTCTGATCTTCAAAGCAATTTTGTTGCGCTATAGATCCTTCATGAAAGTTGTATTCTTGTATGTATAGATGACTTTGGAGTTTTTAATCGCTTCATTTTGACATCATAAGCTCAAGATATTCCTGTTTGAATGTCTAGTTCTGCTTGGTTTTTGACCAAATAGATTGCAGGAAAAGTTACGCGGTCACGCAACCCACAACCAAGAATGAGATATGATCCCAGAAAGCCAAAATAGATCTGATAGGAGTGTGACACAATGGAAAATTCCCGTAAGGCACTAGCACTATTGGAATGAGTGCAATGATGCCACGAAGCCAGTTAATCTTTGATAAATCAGATTCAGCTCGTTCAAGAACTAAAGAATGCAAGAATCACAATCACAAAAAACTCAAAAATTCAGAAGTAATATATGTCGAAATTCAGGTTACATGAGTTTAAATAGTTCTTGAAAAGGTAACCCTAATGGACTTAAAAGAGGTCCACTCAAAACTGACCCAAAACCCTAAGTGCCCGTTTGGTAACGCTGTTGAAACGCAGTTTCAATGCGTTTGAACCGATAATCAGTTTTGTGTCATTTGGTAAACGCAGATGAATTTGTATGGGTCCCACAACAAAAATTGAGCGAAACTGCGTTTCTTAATAAGCAGGAAATTTATACTTTTCATGCGTTTCATGTGCAGTTTGTTAAGCCGCTACAGTTATTGATTATTATAAACGAAGGCAGAGCATCTCTGCGCTGCCAAAATAATTCACGCACCTTCTTATCTGTTTTTTTATTTAAGCAGAAACGTAGTTTCAACTTGATGAAGGTGCGCCATCTTCATCACAATTCCTTCATCTCCAAAAATGATCGTGAACCCTTCCTCCTTCAATGTGAGGAACCGGAGCTTCTCTCTCTCCAGGGCGACGCTTCCTCCATGGACAATGCAACATGGGCATGATTTAGAGAGAGACAACTGGGATAACAAAACACATACCTCACAAATAACCTTCGTTTCTCACACAAACCTTCGATCCTTACACGGAAGGCAGCCATGGATGAGAAGCAACCTTCAGAGGACAGTGCACAATGGATGTCGCAACCTTCCAACGCTTCGCCGGCCACCACAGGCCACCATCTCCGACACCACCACCACAAGAAGAACCACCTCAGCCTCCTATACCCATTGACATACCGTTGAAGCTATCATCGTTGTCGGTCAGAAGCTACTGTGCACGTGAATTAATTCACGTGCACAGTAGCGCTGCATTGTCTCGTGAAGAAAACATGAACAACGCAGCGCACTGTTTCACGTCTTCTGCTTTTAAGCCGGACTTGGGCTGGGCTGCACTCGGCCCAACCCAAGTCTAGCAGAGTTGGGCTTAGGCCCAATTTGGTTAGGCCTGCTCTCAGCACAGCCTGTTTTTTTTAAATATATATTTAAAAAAATAAAAAAAATATGTGTAAATACAGATCAGTCCTGATGGAAGGGAAATATATGTTCGTGATGAAATTGCAAGTAGTTTAATGGGAGAATAAAAAAATATATATGTTTTTTTCATGAATTATTAATTACATTTTATTTTTATGATTATTAATCTATAAAATTTAAAAAACAATATATATATATATATATATATATATATATATATATATATATATATATATATATATATATATATATATATATATATATATATCTGTTCGTGATGAAATTGCAATTAATTTGATAGGAGGATAAAAAAAAATGTTTTTTCATGAATTATTAATTACATTATATTATTATAATTATTAAATTTACAATATTTAAAAAATTATATATATATACCCTGTAAAGTAATTTTATAAGTTAAAAGCAATACGAAAAGTTTGGTAACCAAACACATGAAACTGTTTTTCATTAATCTCAAACTCAAAAGCAGTTTTAACCAAACACTTCAAAACTTATTTTTGAACCGCAGCTAAAGTGATTTTTATAAAACTACTTTTTTAAAACCTCATCCACAAAAGAAAAAGCAATATCAAACACACTCTAAATTGGAAAGCCCGTGACTTAAACCAAACAAACATTGGATCCTAGCTGAAAACAAAGTACTAATTAAGCTCAAAATTAAATAAAACTCATAAGGCTTATTTATGGCCTTCCATCCAGCCCATTAATCTCATGTTTTCAAGTTGTAGTAGGATTCTTTTGGCTCCTTTGTTGTTCTCACTTCATGACCCAAATAAAGTTGTATTGGACCCCTCCTGCACATAGATAAGATGTATAAGGGTCTCCTCTTAAAATTTCAATGGTCTTTGCATTCTGACTTGGTTGAAACCTTCAAAACCACGAATCAAGCCCCTGAACATATAATGGGTCCTTACTGATGTTCTGGGTTGGTTTGCATCAGTTTTTCAAAACTATTTTTTCTCGCTTCAGATCCTTCATGAAAGTTGTATTCCTATACATATAAATGACTTTGGATTTTTAAATCGCCTGATTTTGATATCGAAAGCTCAAGATATCCTCGTTTGAATGTCTAGTCCTTCCTGGTGTTTAACTAAGTAGATTGTAGGCAAATTCTATTCTTCAAAATGATTTTCTCGTGCTTTGGATCCTTTATGAAACTTGTATCCCTGTATGTATAGATGACTTTAGATTTGTGAATTGCTTGATTTTGATATCGGAAGCTCAAGATATTCCTGTTTGAATATCTAGTCATCCTTGGTTTTTGACCAAGCAAATTGCAGGCAAGGTTCGTTCTTTAAAACATTTTTTTCTCGTTTCATGTCCTTTATGAAAGATATATTCCTATATGTGCAAATGACTTTGGAGTTTTGAATTGCTGGATATTGAAATTAGAAACTCAAGATATTCCTCGTTTAAATATCTAAGGCTACTTGGTTTTTGACCAAATAGATTGCAGGCAAATTTTGTTCTTCAAAACAATTTTTTCTCGCATCAGATCCTTCATCAAAATCATATTCCTGTATGCATAGTTGAATTTGGATTTTTGAGTCGACTGCTTTCAATATCATAAGTTCAAGATATTCTCGTTTGAATGTCTAATCTTGTTTGGTTTTGACCAGACACATTGCGAGCAAATTTTGTTGTTCAAATGATAATTTACATTGCTTTACTATCATGCAGGATTATATTTTGTTTCTTTTTACAAAATCAGTTGCACCATTTTTTTCTTTTCTATTTTCACCATAGTTTTAAGGTGGGATAAATCCCTCAAAATTTGCACTAAACAAAATTGATTTTGCCAATGCGCGAATTCAGTTCGAGTCCTTCATGAAAGTTGTATTCCTGCATGTATAGATGAATTTGAGTTTTTGAATCATCCAATTTCAATATCATAATCTGAAAACAACTACCAACTCTTCCAACTTTGTCACAACCTCTCCCTCTCAGCCAATGATTGCCAATAACACCCCTTCCGATCAAATTTCTTCCCATCAGCCACCACCAGTTTCTTCAGCATTGTTAGCCCCCAAAAGTGATGACAACAAGTTGTGTAGGACTTCAACATCATTGTCTCCGGTTATCAGCTGTCATATTTCTTCTCGTAAGCCACCACCAGTTTCTCCTACATTCACTAGTCCCTAAAATAACGATCACTAGTTGTGCAGGAGCTTAACATCCTCGTCTCCATCTGTCAGCTACCAGTTAGTTCTCTTGCATCCCTTTTCTCTTCACCTAGCATTTTAATTACATAAGTATAGGTATTGTGCATTCCTTTGTTTTATTGTTCAAGTTAATCTGGATATTAAAACATTTTTTCTTATTTTCTCTTAAGCAAAAAGTTAAATCACTCAAAACATTTTAGTTAAAAAATATTTTTTTATTTTTTTCTTTTAATACCACATTAAATTAGTTTTTCAATGTAATATAAATATGATAATTATAAAACCATGTTTTTAAATGTTTGATTTGAATATACATGATAATTAATGCAATATAAATAATAAAGACATTTCCATATAGACAATGTTGTCCTGACATAATCAAATTCATGACTGCTAATCACATTTTCTTTTTCATGTATAGAAGAAATGTATCTTTATTTTTGTAATTAAAACATATAATTTCGTAGCAAGAGATTTGTTTTTTGGTTTGGTGTGATTAGTAATTGAAAATAATTAATATTTAATTTCTTATTTCTTATTTCTTATAAGAAGAAGAATAAATTTATATGAATCGGGGGATGAAAAGGGCTAATTTTAATACAAATAAAACCCACTAATTTTTTCTATTTAAAATAAAATAAAAGGTCTACTAAGCTAGCAATAATAATAAAGAAGCATGTGCCATATACGTGAGGGGGGGCAATATGGTCAAATAAAGAGTTAGTTTAGTAAGACGTTTGACAGAACTTGTAAAAAGGAGGGAAGGAGGGAATAACAGATGGAGCAACGGGAAAGAAGGCAACAAATCATAAACCAAGAAACGCAAAATCTCTCTTTTTCTTTCTTGGACTCTCTCAGGCAGGAGTGCGGTATTGCTGCAGCGGAGAATGGACGTCTCAGAGGAGTTAGAGCAGCTGTCAAGGGATGGCAGCCATTACAGTCTCTCAACAGGGATTTTGCCTTCACTCGGTGCAAGAAGTAACCCAAGAGTTCAGCTCAGCAGGTTTATTATATCGCCTTATGACCGTCGTTACAGGTGATGATGATATATTCCCTGGTTTTCTTTTCTTGGTTTCAAGATTTTCATGAATTTCTTCTTCTTCTTCTTCTTCTTCTTCTTCTGTGAGCGCCCGCGCTAGCATGTGAATATGTGTGTGTGTGTTTATATATGTATATATGCTGTCTGGCTGGTTTTGACTTTAACTGCTAGTAATAATTATTGGTTTTGATTTGAACAATCTCCATTGAAAGCTCTTTCTTGTCTTTCTTTGTTTATGTTTCTTGTACGTTTTCACTTTATTAATTTTCTCATTTTATTTACTTTAGATTTCCCGATTTCTTTTGGTATCTGGAAAAGTAGTTCGTTGTTGGTTTTACCACTTTCGAAAACAATATACATATATAATTTCATTCTGCTCAGAATCTCATGTAAATATTTTCAGTTTGAGGATGGCATCCATCATACTGGCAACTAACTATCTTTCTTGCCTTTTCCTCATCATGTTCATCCTTCCATTACACTTGTTCTTTTTGTGATCTGTTTGTGGTGTGTTGGAATTATATTCTACAAGGAAGAAAGACATCTCATATGCGTGCTAAACAATCAGCCTAAGCTTTAAAATGGTTAACCTTGCAGAATATGGGAGACATTTCTCGTTGCTCTGGTCATCTATACGGCTTGGGTTTCACCTTTCGAGTTTGGATTTCTCAAACAACCAGAGAGACCACTCTCCATCTGCGATTACGTTGTCAACGGATTCTTTGCTATGGATATTGTTTTAACCTTCTTTTTGGCTTACTTTGATAAAACCTCCTACATTCTTGTTGATGATCGCAAGAAGATTGCTTGGAAGTATGCCACTTCCTGGCTGGCTTTGGATATCATAACCACAATCCCGACTGAACTAGCCCGGAAGATCTCCCCTGTTCCATTCCAGTCCTATGGCTTCTTCAACATGCTTCGCCTTTGGCGTCTCCGAAGAGTCAGTGCCCTATTTTCAAGGTAAACACTTTTTCCTCAGCTTGCTAGCTTCTTAGCTTCAAACATAATTAATACTCACTGTGGTTCTGATCCTTTGAACAGATTGGAGAAGGATAGGAACTATAACTATTTCTGGGTCCGGAGTGCTAAAATTACATGTGTGAGTGTTCGAGTAATGAATGAAAATGCATTTCTTTCTAGAAATTCTAGATTATCACGGTCTGTATGCTCCCTATAGGTAACTCTCTTTGCCGTACACTCCGCCGGATGCTTCTTTTATCTTACTGCTGCGCGCTATCATGATCCGCAAAGCACATGGATTAGAGCCGCCCTGGGAGACAATTTCCTGGAGCAGAGCATATGGAGAAGATACGTGACTTCCATCTACTGGTCTTTTACGACTCTAACAACTGTGGGATATGGTGATTTGCATCCTGTGAACACAACAGAGATGGGTTTTTACATCTTCTACATGTTCTTCAACCTTGGATTGACGGCGTACTTGATAGGAAACATGACGAACTTGGTTGTGCCCGGGACTAGTCGAACTAGAAGATTTGTGAGTAATCGATCGGTTCAATAGTCTTATGGATTCACATATCAGGAATCTGACTTGTGATTATTTGTAAGCCAGAGAGACACAATACAAGCTGCTTCAAGTTTCGCTCAAAGGAACAACCTGCCTGATCGCCTACGAGATCAGATGCTTGCACATTTGCGCTTGAAGTTCAGGACAGATTCAGAAGGACTGCTGCACGAAGAGACTCTTGATTCCCTTCCAAGGGGCATCCGTTCAAGCATTTCACATTATCTTTTCTACTCTCTCGTGGACAAGGTCTACCTGTTTAGAGGGGTTTCCAAGGGCTTGCTTTTCCAGTTGGTAACTCACTAAGAGATTCCCTACTTTTATTTTTTGCTTCTTTATTATATATTTATGTAGGATTTTTGTCTCTGTCAATGAATTCCAAAGGTCTCAGAGATGAAAGCCGAGTATTATCCTCCCAACGAAGACGTGATACTGCAGAATGAAGCTCCGACAGACTTTTATATACTTGTTACTGGTGCTGTGGTAAAACCAACTCTCTTGTGGTTGGATTCGATTGTTTCATATGTTATATTTCTGGTTTTGGAGTTAAGGATTAACGTGTGTACAAATTTGCTATATATGGCCTTCAATAATGGGGTTGATTTTGTTTCAGGATCTGCTTGCTATGAACAATGGAGTTGAACAGGTAAGCATTGCTTCAATGATCATGCATAAATTTAAACAAAATGCTAATAACATGAAGTTTCTAGCTGTACTGTTCAAGTATTGCTGAAATCATGCATGTTAAGGATTAATGCAGGCTGTTTGGGAGGCTGAAACGGGTGATCTCTGCGGCGAAATAGGAGTACTGTGTCATAGGCCACAGCTCTTCACAGTGCGAACCAAAAGATTGAGCCAGCTACTACGACTGAACCGCCATGCATTCTTGAATATTGTTCGGGGCAATGTTGGCGACGGGACCATAATCATGAATAATCTCCTTCAGGTCTGTGAACTCAGTTTTATACATAAATCTTCAAGAAGATGAAAACCCTTTGGTGTTGAATATATAATCTCTTACGTCAGGCATAACTAGTTTGCTTCCTGTTTATGGTGGGGCAGCATTTAAGAGAACTGAGAGACCCAATTACGGAAGGAGTACTGCTGGAGACGGAGAAGATGGTAGCTCGTGGGAAGAAAGACTTGCTGTTCCCAATCAGCCACGGCATTGCTAGAGTAACAATTAGTTGCCCGGAAAAGGAAGGAGTTGCACGAAGGCTCGTTCGACTTCCAAATAGCTTGCAGGCATTGCTTGAGAATGGTGCTAAAATATTTGACATCTCACTTGCCAAAGTAATGAGCAAGGATGGAGCTGAGATTGATGACATCGAGGTGATCAGAGATGGTGATCATCTTATACTTGCCAAAGTAATGAGCAAGGATGGAGCTGAGATTGATGACATCGAGGTGATCATCTTATACTTGCCACTGACGCAATGCAAGGGCCTGGCAAGAAAGACTCGTGATTTTTATTTGTTTGGATTTTGCGCCAACAAATATCCATACAATTTCATAACTTCGCTTGTTCAATCCACCAACTCGCTTCACTGGGGAAATTATACACAAAATATGATTGAAAATAGACGAGAGCGTCGCTCTGTGAAGAGTCAATCATGTACAGAATATGATTGAATAAACGTCTTTGGGATCCCACCTCATGATCTCTTCTTCTTTTTCATTATTTTCTTGCTCAGTCACAAGGATAGGATAAATGTAGAGAATCAGATCGATCCTGTTGACTGGACTAACAAATTTAAATGACGGGCCCATATTTGAAATACACAGCAGGATTTCAGTGACGAGTGGTTTAATTTAATCCCTTTCAGGAATCCATGCATATTAATATAACACGGACTGGTGAAATTCAGATCAGTCAATTGTTTTGACAAAGCTGAACGAGAGAGCACAAATGTACACATAAAACCCACGCATTTACCTTTGCTCTGATCAAGTTTTTGGTACCAAAGACAAATCACATAATTTCCTTCTTTTTTCTTCTTCCCAAATATACACAAAGAAGCAAGTAACTGCTAATTAATTAGACTCATTCCAATATGTCTTGTGCATTTCCTTTACTTGTCATTATAAAAGCTTAAGTATTTTCAGACATTCTTCATGTTCAGAACCCAATTTCGCTGGAGTATAAGAGCCATGTAGATCCTCCACAATGTACTCCTACAAAATTTTAGAGCAGTTGAGTATTTCTGAATTCTAGACTGCAAATAAAAAAAAACCCTAGAAAAAGGAGAGCGGGGGGCAAAAAAAAGAAGAAAGCTGAGTCCAATTAAGATCTCACCACACTTGATTCATAAAACAAATGTACAGCAGGAATGCAATAAAAGTAAACAAGTATTCAGAGCTTACCTTTGTAAGCTCCCTCTTAGTGAGGATATGGTAGTGTCTCTGCCAAATTTTTTGAACGGCCATGGTGGCAGCAAGGAAGCCATAAGCTATTCCCAGAATGGCAAAGATGATGACAAAAACTACAACCAGAGCAAAGCACGCCTCCATGGAAGCAGGGAAACAGTCCAAAATTCCCCATCCATAACAGCAGTTCTGGCAGCCATCCATCCTTGGATCATTACTATTGAAGGAGGAACAATGTAGTATGAGGCCAAAAAACCCAAGAAGCACAAAGAAGGCCAGTACTCCTGTAAAATTCATTCACACAAAGCACAGACAACAATGGTTTAGTAGTAGCCAACATCCTGCGCTGAACTGGATGGTACAGGAAAAGAGTTAAAAATAAATGATGTCTTCTGTTTTGCCTTGCAACATACAGAAAAACAGCAAATAACACCACACCACCCAAAAACCAGTGAGACAAAATAATTACAAAATTTACACAATAGACTACTTTAGGTGGTTGTATGCCAAGAACCGGCATGTCATTCTGAAATTGGCACCTAAGGCAATCAAATACAGATTGAGAAAACAACATATAAACCTAGAGCCACAACCATCGGTTACACCCCTCTCCCTCTCCTTTTATGATAAATCAGAGGTCAGCTTATTAAGGAGGCAAAGGCAGGCAAAAGCTTGCAAACAAGTTACATAGTAATAGCTAGCACTGAAAGAAAGCACTAAATGCCCGAAGAAAACAAGGCCAAACCAAGAAGAAACCAAATAGCTTGGCTACCGAAAAAACAAATACCAGATGAAGATTAAACCCATAGCAGATGAAATCAGAAACAGCCACAAAGCAAGCAAAAGCAAAAACTAACAGCACATCAACCAAAAAGATATAACCACAGCAACCAAGAGGATGCCACAACAGAAGATACAGCAAAAATGCAACTCAGAGCACTCAGACATTTAAAAAACCAGAATCAAACTTCAGCAGCAAGAGCAATCAGACTTCTCAACCCACAGAGTATATTTCTACTCATACAATCTGTCCTCCCAGCAATATTTCATTTTGTAACCATGGATATCAAATACAATATAAATGATTTCAAATTACAAAAATTGATAGATGCTGCTTCAAAAGCATTTTAATTCAGTACATGACAGCACTAGAGATTCAGATTAGAAATTTGATCCTAGCAATAAGTCAGCAGTACAGCGCACAGCCCCTGAAGTTGTTGGAATTAATAACAAGTTGAATAATTAGAAAACCATGATCATTACATTACCTATGCAATAATAAAATGGTATGGGATGCTTGGACAATATACGATCCCATCCATCACTGAACGAATTCCTGAAGGTCCCATCTTTGTCCATAAGGTATGCAAAACCACCCATTGCAGCGATGACCTGATAGAGAGATTTTCTCAAGAATAAAAAAAGCACATATAGGTTTTCATTTGGTAGATAGATGATGCAGTCTAGTAACTTAAGCAAGAGCAGATTTGTAATTTCAGTAATTTTCCTGCAAAGAGGACATTTGCTAGCTATTTAGAAACATTCAATTTCTTGTTGAGCTTTTCCTTTACTAGTCAAATAGTAATAAATGTTTCTTATTTAAGAATCCAAGTCTTATTAGAAATAGCCATAACCCAAGCATATAAATATGCTTTTAGCATTTTAATCAGAGTATGACAGATTTTTTATATAGTGAATGAAGTGAAGTTTTTTGCTAAATTATGTGAGAGTATGAGGCTTTCAATCTAGGAGTGAGTACAGAAACTTTTAGTGCGAGACTGGAAGTTTATTTCTGTTTTTTTTTCCAATTTCTTTACTTTCAGATCTGTTTTCAATGTGTACTAAGAGTTTGAGATGCTGGACTCAGATTCTGCTTGTTAAAGCCCTAAATTCTACATCCTAAACTAATAAACAGCCAGCTACGAACGTTACCCTAGATTTGTCCTGCATCAGCCGAGACTATTTCTCCACTACATTCTCACATCATAGGAGATCCTATAGAAGCATCTTAACAGAGTATGAGCAGGATGAGTAACTGTGTGAGATTTCATGGTTTATTGATCCTCTAGCAACTCATGGAAAATCCTGCATTGCAAACGAAGGAAACAACACAAAAACAGACAACTATGCAGCCTAATTTGAGTAAACAGAAAATTCAAAAAGTGGAGCATCGAAGGTCCCAATAATGTTTGCAGCAAGAAAAACCACCTACAAACTGTCCCCTAGAACTTGTCCTGCATCCAGAAAAGGCAAAGACAACAAGTAGAAAATCCTAACCCATATGCCATAAGCATCAAAGGTAGATCAACAATGACATGGGTCAATACGAGAACAAGAAAAACTAGTGCATAATGTAGAAAAGCTACACAGGAACCTGTATTGCAAAAACTACAGCTCGAAGCTTACAAATAGCAAGTCAAGAGCAATCTGAAGAAGCAGAAACAAGAGCACAAAGAGCAATCTAAATTCTAAAGTTCAGCAACTGGAAACTGAAAATCAGAGGATTGAAAAGGCGAATCATCATGCTTTTGATGATGAGAAAACTCGATATTTAAAAGTTGATTAGGGAGAATTCAGTATTTCAAGTTGAGAAAATTGTCCGTGGTGAAATAAAGAACATAAATCAGTATTTAATCAGAGCACACTGTGGTGGAAGACTCTTGAAAACTTCAACCTTCATAGAGAAAAGCAAGTTGAAAATAAAGGAGACAAGATGGAAGATTGCAGGGTTAAGACAGAGAAAGTTGAACAAGTTCTTATCAATTGATTTTGGGATTCCAGACAAGTTTGACAGCATAATGGAAAAGTACATTAAGATGTCATCATCACTGCTTATGATAACCATAAAGGAAAAGTTGTACAAATTAAGTGATTTCTATGCAATGTTATATATATGAAGAAGATACGTTTGAAATTGCAGAAAGTAGTATTATAGACTTAGGAATAGGGTGGAAGTATTTTAGCCAACAAAGAGGAAAGTAAGATTACTCACAGTTTGCACAGCCAAAAATACAATGACAACATCCCTTGTAACAAAAATTCTGAATTTCATTTTGCGCCAAGAGTTGTCCTCGAACAAAGAAACTCGGAGATGAAATTGAGCTTTACAAGTTGTACAATGAGAGAAAGCAAATCCTTCCTATTTAGATTAGATTTTCATTCAGAAAAAAAAATGTATCATAAATCCAAAACCCAAAAACACACGCACCACAATTACTTTACCTTAACTGATCGCCAATGGTCAAGGCATGAACGATGAACAAACTGCTGGGTACCTTTGCACATGCATGGAGATATCAATTCATCTCCTATAAGAAAAAAAAAAAACATCACCTATAAAAATAATATAAAATTAAAAATCAAACAAAAATGACTCATGAATTTCTTTCCTTTCCTTTATTTTAAGTCATGAAATGTTACCTGATTCGCAATCGGTTTCGAGACAGATACGGCAGCAAGGAACAGACAAGTTTTCAATATCATCATCGTTAAGAATACTAATTTCTTGACTGGAACTTGGTTCGCGATCAGCCTGGTTCGGTAGCAGAGGATCAGAATCACGGTGACTCTCTGGGCTCCTCCCTAATTCTATTTGCTGCACTTCAGGCCCTTTCATTGACTCAAACCCTAGCAATGACCTGACCCAGATTCATAAATTGAAACATAACAGCAACCCTAAATTGATTGAAACGTTTTTTTGTTTTTTCCAAAAGAAGACTAACAAACTGGCCCTCCCCTCGACCCCCCGCTAATTATTTTATGAATCTTTTCTTCTTGTACTGTCTGTGTGAAAATAGAATTTTCTTTACAATTAGATCCCTGTAAATCTCAAATCCTAAAAGGGTAGAGGTGATTTTAAATAGATATTTTCAGTCATAAATTTATTGTCAATTTTTTTTTAAAAAAATATTTCTCTACTTAAAAAAAAAGGGGGGCTAAGTGGTTTCCTATAGCAAGTGATAAGAAATATTAATGAACCAAGCAATATATTAATTATTTTATCTTTCACTGCACTGAGCAATTATCTTGTCGACGGAGTAGTCATCTTTTGGGGGGGGATTAAAATATTATTTATCAATTGATCAAATACAATTTAGTCATTTAAAATTGTTATATTCGGTAAAATTACTTAGTCCTTAAAAGCTAAAAAAATAGATCTTATGGTCAGGGTTGTTTATGTATTTTTATTTTATTTTTTTTTGCACAATTAAAGAATGGTCATACCCTTAAAATCTCAAAAGGTATTGACCTTGTAGAGAGGGGTATTTTGTATTTATATATTTTTGATATAGTTAAATAACATATCTAACCTTTGAGTTAGAAAAAATCTATATAGAAGACTAAGTGCCCGTTTAGTATTGTGGTTTTAACGACGTTTGAAAAAAAATCACTCAATTGTCGTTTGGTAAACTCTTAAAACAGCTGCACATGATATGGGGCCCACCATGAAAAATATGCAAACCACTGTTTCATGAAAAGCAGCTAATAGTTGGAATTCCCACCACAGAAACCACACAAATATTACCGTTGGAATTTATTATTCCAAATCAAACCCTCGTCCCTGAACATCTCTTCAACATCTCTGCTCCCCTTTTCTCCTTCACATCTGCAACCAAACACAGGAACTATCCTAAAGACAGAAGAAAAGGGTTTGATAGAAATACTACACGAATTGATGGCTTATAACAAAAGGAAAGAAAAAAGCAAAGCATGGAAAACGTTTCTTTTAGAAAAAACTAAGAAATCTCACCTTGATTTTCATGACCAGCATAGAAAAAGAAGAGAAGGCCCCAAAGTAAATGGATTGCTAGTGTTCCCTTGTTGTCATTGTTTTCGGGGGGCCTATTTGAAGTTGTTGCTTTTGCTGCGGGGTGAGAAAAGGTGGAATAAAGGGGCTGAAGCTGGGTTTTTTAGTGTAGGGTTTGTTCGTTTAAAGAGTTTTGAAGGGAAGGGGATTCGGTTCAGGTTGTAGATTCTTCATGTGGAGAGGAGAAGGGAGTGAAATTGTAGAGCTCTCTCTCTCTCTCTCTGTTTTTTAAAATTTATAAGATAGGGATTTTTATATTTTTATGTTTTTCATGGAAGAAGAAAGAAAGAAATCATAGAGTTTGAAAGTTCGAAAAAATTAAATTATTTTTTATTTTAAATTATCTGTTTAAGATTATTTGGATGTATATGTTAAAAATAAATTTAAAAAATAAAATAAATTTATTTTAATAAATTTATATATAAAAAACAATCTCTTTCACTAAAAGAAAATTCCAATATATACCCTTTAAAGTAATTTCACAAGTTAAAAGCAATATGAAAAGCTTGGTAACCAAACACTTGAAACTGCTTTTCATTAATCTCAAACTCAACCACAGTTTTAACCAAACACTTTACAACTTATTTTGAACCACAACAAAAGTGCTTTTCTTGAAACTACTTTTTTCAAACCTCAACCGCAAAAGCAAAAACAATACCAAACAGACCATAACAAGCGTCAACGCATCATCATCCCCCACACCAATTTATAAACGTGTATTTCAATGGTCAAATTTATTGATTGCAAATTTATAAGAGTGAAGTGCTTAGTCTGGTCAGGGTTATCAATCTAATTTTGTTTTGACCAAAAATTTTTATACCAATAAAAAAAAATAACATTGTTTTTATCTCGATTAAAATTCTAGCTCATTTTGAATTTTTCATCTGAAACACGCCGCATCCACCGTTTTGGGCATGAAAAAAAATTAAAAAAAGAATGAATTAAGTGAACGCCCCGACACCCCTTTCCCCAAATCAATTTCACTCAAAATCTCAAATCAAATCATTAACACTTCGATAAATCTCAATCGATAAACATCGTCAAGCTTGGATTCCTCTTCCTCGATCCTCACCTCAACGGCTCAGACTCCTCATGTGAGGAATCCCAAATCAATTTGCCTTAAAATCTCAAATCCGTAACACTTCTCTTCCTCAGTCCTCACTCCTCAGAGGCTCAGACTCCTCACTCCTCAGGAATCCTCACCTCACGACTCACAGCCTCAACGTGCAACGTCCCTCCAAGCTTTCTTCTTCACTCTTCAGTTTTTCACTCCCCCTTGACGATTGCAAGAACTCTTAGCAACGAACCATCACAGATATGTCATCATCACATTACACTTGCCTGTTCATTTCCTCACTCTAGAGAATGTCATGCCACCTCTGTCTCCAGATGACACTAGAATGTAAATGGTCGTTGGGAATGGGTTTCCACCAAACAGCTTGAGATGACACAGGCAGGCACAGGAGTTTCAAGATATGAGTTGTCATTATTGGGAGGTTTAGAGGGATATGCTCGAGAGATGAGACGGGCAGGCACAAGGGTCTATTTTTTATGATTTTTTGATTTAATTTGTGTTTTTAAATTATTTTTAGAATTTGAATTTTTATTGTTTTGTAAACACGTGTAATTTGTAGTTGTTTAAGTAAAATAAAATAATTAATTAAAATATAAAACGTGTGGCTTTTTTACTGTTCAATCCACTATAGCTTCTGAGTAATTTCACTATGGATTGTGACAGTGCGCTCACGATTGTGCCCTTAATGAGTTCGGCTATGCATGTGGTTGGGTGAGGGCTCTATTGGTTTTTCATTCTTCTTTTTCTTTCTGTGTTATGGGTTTTGGGTTGATTCTGTTCAAGAGGCAAGGAAGCACGGGTTGAGGAGTTTTTTTTTTTCCAGTTGTGGGTTACAGTTCATAAAAACATAAAATAGAGAAGAAATAAATGAGATGAAGAGTAAAAAAGTAGAAACTAGAAGCTTAAGCTACTTGAAGTTAAAAAGGACATGAAAAGTGGGAAAGCAAAGAAGATGTAGAAGAAGATGAAAGGGATTTAAAAGGGGTGCAACTTCAATTGTTGATTACGACAAGTAAAGTGAAGGTTGAGGAGCTGGTGTTTAGTCAAATCGAGAGAGCTAATTGGTGGGCTCGAGGTTAAAATTTGTTTGTGTTGTGCCTTCCACATGCGCGGCGTGTTAGTTAATTTTTATTTATTCAAATCATAATAAATAAATAAATAAATGAAATTGATTATGTTTATTTTTTATTTTTGGTTTGTTTTTAGTTTGTTTTAATTGTTTTGGTATACAATTTTATTTTTTTAAATTTTGTTCTTCAATTAAAATTGGTCATATATAATATTTTTTATTTTGGTCCTTATTCTTTTATTTTTTTTTAAAATTATGTTGTAATTGTTTTTTAAATCCCTTTATTTTTATCGATCTTAAGGTTTTAATTTGTTGTAATTTTGTTTTTTAATTGGAATTAATTATATATTTTGTTTTCCATTTCGACTCTTATTCTTTTAATTTTTTATTTAGTATTAATTCCTTTGGGTTTTTTGTCCATCTTTGATAGTATTTATTTTTTGTTCATATTTATGTATGCATGCTTTTATTTTTTATTTTTTATTTTTTGTTGGGGTTTTATTTTTATTTAGTCCAGTTTTGGAATTTTAATTTATATTAATGATCATTTTAAAATTAATATTTTTTTATTCCCCCCCTTTTTTAGTGTTTTATGTTATTTTTATCTGTTCTTCGGACCAAATAATTTTTTTTATGCTCATAATATTTATTTTAGTTTTTTTCTTTTTTTGCTTTTATTTTTATTTGTTCTTTTGTTAAAGTTTTTTTTCTATTCTTCGACATAATTTTATGGTTTCAATATTAATGATAATTTTATTGATTGTTTTTTTTATTATTATTATTTCTTGCTTGTTTTTTTGTAAAAAAAAAATTAATTCTTGGGGACTATTTAATGATTCTAATTATTTAAGCAGTAATGATGATAATAATTTTAGTTGTTACGGTCATGATAATGATGGTAATGTAACAATGATTTTTTAATGATGTTTTTTTCTTTTTATAGGTTGAAAATCAAAGATTTATTTTTGTTGTTTAGTTATCGTAGGTATTTTCATAATTTATATTTTATTATTGTATTTAATTTAAATTAGATTATGAAATGAACTAGTCCTAATATAGTGAATTTGATGATTTGGATATTTGAATCTTCTTGCTTTGACGATGATGATGCCGGTGATTTTGTTGAACAAATAAATTTATATTGATTTAAAATTTATATATTTTATTAGAAACTTACCCTCCACCGGAATTCTGCATAGATTTAATTTTTTTTGCCAAATTTTATAGCATAATAAAAAAATCTTACTCTTAATATTTTTTTATGTTGAAAAAAATATTGTTCCGGCCGCGGTGAAACGCGGGTAAATAGCTAGTAATAATAATAAAGAATGTGTGTGTGTTGCTTTTTTTTTTCAAATAGATGATAAGAAAATATATAAAAAAGATAAAATAGTTTAATCAACACAAATAATTATTATTTTAATTTTTTTCATATATATAATTAATTAACTATATATGAACAATACACCCCCAAAATGGCACTACTGAAACAGAACCATTCCGTACCAATTGAAAAAACAAAACACCAACCAAAAAGGAATTGACAACCTTGAGTCTGGTTGGTAGCAGTTCGACGATGATGGATTTTTTCCCTCCTCCCCTCCTTTTATCTCTTGTATTCATTGGTATTCATGTTGACCTTTAAAAATTCAATTGTGTCCTCCAATTTGTATTTGTTTTAAAGTTGGTCCTTTTTCTTTGAATTTCCATTCGTTTTGATTTCAGTGCTTCTTCAAGTTTTTTTATTTCAATTTCATCCTTATACATTTATTTCATTTAATTTTTGTATCCAATTTGATCCTTATTCTTTTGATTGTTGTTTTTTATCCTTTACATTATTTTCTATTTTGGCCTTTAGAATTTAATTTAATTGTATTTTGATTCCAATTTAGTTCCTTATTTTTTATATTTCTCATTTTTATCCTTTATTTATTTATATTTTCAATTTAATCCCTGATTATTTTCTTTCAATTATTTTTTTAGCAAGATTTAGTCCTCATTGCTTTTATTTTTAATTTTTTTTTATTGAAAATCATGCTTCGTTATTTTTCCATATTTGTCTTATACAATCATGACTTAATCCATCATATATGATTAGAGCCAAAGAAACATGATTGTTATCATTTTTTAAGGATTAGAGTAGATGAGATTCAATGGAATGCTTTTATGCAATGATTGTGTAATACTCGATATTGGATTCTAAAAACTCCATTCATAATCTTATAAGCTAGCCTATTTAATTTAATTGAGAATCCTTAAGTTGCTGGGTTTTTTTTTAATTCTTATCGGGTTCAATACAAGAGGTTTGATCAATTATATAAAAAATTATCATACTTGAATTATATGGAAAGCAATATGCACATTTATGCCAAATAGACAAGTTAAAGCCTAAGAAAAGACATACTTACACCAAATAACATGTTTGATCAAAACTTTAAGTCTTACCATTAGACTATGCTTAAGTTACTTAAAGATATTTTACAAGTCTTATTCTATAGAATGACCACCCCGTTTTCCTAGCTTTCTTCAAGAAGGTCCTTAAAAAAAACCTAAAATATGTTATTTGAGTCCATTCTTTAATTTTCTAGCTAATTTTGGATTTTATCTTAACTTTTAGATTTTATGTTATTTTTCCTATTTGAATAAGGTTTTAAGTTTTTCTACATTGTAAAAGTTAGTATATATTTAAAAAAGTTGTAATCCCTAGTTTAAGGAAGATTATCATATCAAATAAATTCAATAATGAAATATGATCAACAAACTTGCGATAACAAATTATAAACTACAATTTGGATTTTATTATTTAACTTTTGGTTATTTTTAATTGGATTTAATGTTATCTCGTTAGTCCTGTATGATTTATTTTATTTGTAGACTATAAATACTCTATTTTGAGTGTTATACAAGGAAGATTGGTATTTTTAAAATTATTGAGTCTTTGGGTGAGGATTGCTCATACTTTAGGTTCTTACATAATTTTTCTTGGACTTGTAAAAGATCAATTGTTTTTATGGAATCTCTCATATACTTCTAGTTCATGATTCATTATAATCACACAAGTTAGGATCTTTTTCATTCAATAACTTTGGCACCATGGTTTAGATAATCATTGTGTTAGATTCTTAATCATAATTTGATTTTAGCTTTCTTGTATTATTTTTTCTTGTGTATAGGTTCAAGAATTCTTATCCTTTAGGTTTATGTCATTTGGTATCATACAAAGGCTCTGAAATCAAGTTTTATTTATGTATCTTTAAGTTCTTACTTTAATTATTTTATTGTTCTCAAAATGTTGTTGTAATAGTAATGTGTAGATATAAATTATTGAGTTCTTTTTACTATCGAATTAGTAATATATAAAAAAATAAAAAAGGCTAAAATCATAATTGTTGAATTTTGTCGAGAAATTTTAAACATATGATTGTTAATAAATTCGCAAGTTAGTGTTCTATCAAAATTAGTTCATTTACATACCATATTGATTTTATTTATTTATCATCGATCTTAGGATTAGTTTAGCATAATTGGGGTTGGGGTATTGAAAATCATAAATTCATATCATTGTTGTTTTTGCGTTTTATTGATTGTTTTTATTTGTTTTTTCATCACACAAGACTATGCTTTTTTATTGTTTGTGACTTGTTCTTTAAAGAATTAAAAAAGAGAACACTAAAGGTAAAAGGTGAGAATATTATCATGAAAAAGACAAAATTGAGCGAGACATTGTGAAGTAACATGATATTAAATATAGCCACGTGAGGAAGTGTGTGAGAAATATATTTTTCTACTAACATGAAATTTAAGGTTTTGACAACAAGTTTTTAAATATGAAATTTAATATGATGGTTGTTAACTTCAAGATCCGTGGTATTAGTCGAGATGCGTGTAAACTGACCTATATACTCATTTTAATAAAAAAAAGATATTATACCAATATAATTTATTCTCGCCTAAACACTACAATAAAGTATCCTCCACCATTACATTTTAATAATCATACATCCGGAAACTATATAAGAATCGGCATCCATAGATAAATTTGAAACCTCCATACCCAATCGACAAAAGAACACGGAAATAGAAAAGAGGAACTTTAGATGAGCAATGAATGGATAAACGAAAAGGATATATACTTAACTTGTAAAAATTGTATTTTACACAGTCAATTCCTCTCATCCATTCTCTAGTTTCTGGTCTTCACAACTTGTTCGTGTCATACCCTAGAAAGAAAGGAGATAAAAAAATCTATCGGTGTCAGGAAACAGCTTGTGCCATCTCTAAAAAACATAAAGATGGCAATCATGTTAATTTCATAATTTATTTTAGCAAAGCAAAAGAGCAGCAAAGAAGAGAGAGTTACTGCTGGAATTCCAAATTAATGGAAGTGGGGGCTGCAGAAGTATTTGCAATAGCCGCAAAAGCTGTCTCCGACAAAACAATGGTGGTGCCACTGGCTGAGGGTGGAGACCTGATCAATGCTAGAGCATAATCGACTATCTTCACTTGAATGACCTGATCAGCTATGCAAGAATCGGCGACCGCAGCACTGATGCACCTGACCAAGTATTGCCTCCCACAAGCAGCGCCGTTGTCCCAGATTCCATCTCCAGCCGCCGCGAACAGGTTATTCGACGGAAACTGCGACGCGCTGTCATTGTAACAAGCCGTGGCTACACCAAAACAATATAGAAAGAACATCTTACTTGCGATTCGATCCGTCAATTATGCGTGCACACGAGTTCATCACAATACAAATTATATATATATATATATATATGACGACTACTTACGTAAATATGGAGGACTATACCGGGCAGCTGTACCAACATCACCTTGAGAAATTTGTGACATCATTGAAAAGATGAAGAGTAGAGGTAGTGGCCGGAGGAGACATTGAACAGGAGAACATGAGAGCCTCGACATTTTCTTATGAGTATCCCGAGGGTTCATTCGACCTTCTCCTTCTCTCTCTCTCTCTCTCTCTCTCTTTCTCTCTCTCTCGCTAGTCCACCATGTCAATTCATACTATTAAATTCATGGTCTTTACGTCAATGCCAACTCACACGCGTATTTTAGCCGTCGGATTCTTTGTTTGAGAGTAAGCTTTGTTTTCCTGGAACTTTCCTCCTTGTCGTACTCGGAGCTTTTTTTTTTTTTGTGGTCCTTAATTAGACTAAAACGGGTTAACTTGACTGCCAGTTGCCCTAGATTTTTTTATATAAAAAATTGATTGATTTTATATGTGTTGTAATTGATTATTTTAATATTTAATTAGTAAATTGTAATTGATAAAATTTATAAGAAATAAGTTTTTTTTCTACCGAAAAGTGATTAAATGTTGTTATTATTAAAATTATTTTGATAATTATTTAATCTGTAGATTTTACAATTGGAATAAAAAAAACCCTGTTAAAATGAGTCACGTGCTCCGTGTAACATACTGATTGATTGTTGTGTATGTTTTATTTGTTTCATGAATTATTTCATTAGCAAATAGTAAAATTACAATCGATGAATTTCAGCACAGATGAGTGATTTGTTTTACGCAACAAATAATTTGATTGGTGGTTTTATTTTAACTACTTTGATGATAATTTAATTGGTAAATAGCAAAACCACAATTGATTAAATTGACTAAAGATATATTATTTGTTGCCTGCAATATGTGGCCGTTTGGCTCCGCGGTTCACGCTGCGTTTGCGTTGAACCGCGGAGCTGAACACTACTAATACCAAATGGGAACCAAGATTTTTTCTGTGGGTCCCACTAAATTTCAGCATTTCGAACACGTTTTGAAAAGAATCTTTTTGATGCTTTTCAAAACAAACGCGGGTGAAAATAAACTAAAGTAAATTTTGAAAATAAAAGAACACTAACATCATCACGTACACAAGCTGGTTCACGCATTCCTCACCGTTGTCGTTGGCTTCCTCACCATCACCGTTGGCTTCCTCTCATGACCGTCGTCGCAGCTCTCTCTCTCTCTCCTTCATAGCCACTGCCCCTCTCTCTCCACATGTAGTCACGACAGCTCCCCCTCTCTTCTCCACAGCCACGGCCACAGTTCCCTGTCTCTCCTCCACGACAAATCCTTCTCTCATCTTCTCTCTAGTAGCACCTGAGGCAGCAAGCCCCCGTGTCAGCAGTGGCAGCAGCTGGTGCTGCAACCTTCCAGAGCTCCTACCGGCCACCACACAGCACCATTTACGACGCCACCACTACAGGAAGAACCACCTCGGTCTCCTCTACCCGTCGGTATCGGCCGTTGACCCTCTCATCACAGTCGGTGAACAGGAACGTGAACAGTAACATGCTACAAAACGAAAGGCAAAACGATGCGGTTTATGTTTTTTTCTTTAAAACCAAATGCACCGTTTTGCGTTTTAAAAGAGTCTTAACACAAGGTTGGGCCGGCCCATTTATTTAGGTCAGGCCCAGTCTGATTTAAAAAAAAATAAAAAAATCATATGTTAAAAAAATAAAAAATGTGTAATTTACTTGAATTATTAATTACATTTTATTATTATGACAATTAAATCTACAATGTATATATATGTGTGTGTGTGTGTGTGTGTCTTTTAAAGTAATTTCACAAGTTAACAGTAATATGAAAAGCATGGAAACCAAACACTCGTAAACTGTTTTTCATTAAACCTCAAACTCAACCACAATTTTAACCAAACACTTCAATTTCAGTTTTGAACCGCAGCTAAAAGTGCTTTTCATGAAACTGTTTTTTCTCAACCTCAACCACAACATCAAAAGCTGTGCCAAATAGGCTCTAATTGTTTGTTGGGCATGTTTTAACTATTTGATGAACAATTTATTTGACAAATAGCAAAAATACAACTACTAATATTTATCAATAATATTTTTTCAGATTTTTTCTTCATATTATTATATTAAAAGTATTTTAGAACACTAAGATTAAATTAATGTGAGATTTATAAAGAAAATTCAATTTATTTTCTCTATATATATTTTAAGACTGAAATATCAAAAAAATATCACAATATATAATTAGTCTATCCTTTTTTTTAAGGAAAAAGTCCTAAAAAGAATTACTATAATTATTCTAAATGTTTTATCTATATAAAAACAACATAATCTTAAAAAATTTAAGTTGATTATTTTGCTAAGATGTATAACATTTTTTTTTGTTAAGAAAGGATCATTAACAATTTTGTTACAAGTTAAAAATTTGGTGTTGGTTGTGGCAAAATGCAAGGTAATTTTTTATTTTATTATTGTATATAATTTGACACAATTTTTTGACATGTCTTATCTATGTGTGGTTTTATATATTTTTTTCGTGATATGAGATCTGAAATATCATACATAAAAAAAGGCGCAAAAGCTTTTTCCAAAATAATAATATTGACCAATGAATTTTTGTCACAATTATTATAGATGTCATTATAAATATTATTATACATAATTAATATTCTAATTATTATTGGTTATACTATCGACAACACCATAATTATTGTTAAAAAATAATTGTTTTTATAAGATTTATTCCTCATATTAATATATTAAAAGTATTTTAGAATACTGATAGTAACTTACTATTAAAAAAAACAAATAGGTCATTTATATATATATATATATATATATATATATATATCAAAATATATAATTGGTCTTACACATTTATAAGGAAAAAAACTAACAAATAATCATTATCATTATTTTTAATGTCTTATCTATAATAATTAGAAATCTCAACAACCAACAATATTAACAAAAAATCAATTAAAAAACAAAAGAAATGAAAAAATAAATATTATTAGATTTTAAAAAATTATTTGACTTGAAGAATAAATGAAAAAAAGAAAAGAAAAAATAATAAATATTATTTTTCAAATGATTAACAACACAAATTAAAATTGGTAAATTACCGCCAACAGTAACTCGACATTAAATATAATAAAAAAATGCAAATTACCGTCACACCCTTACACCAAACTCTTGAATTTTGTTTTATACGGGGTATTTACATATTTCACATTTTTTTTTAAAAAGTGCAATGACGCTATTGACCCCGTAGCTTACTATTTCGTTTTGTCTTTTATGCAGTAAATTTATATTTAGCCATTTAAAAAAAGATTTGCAATAACTTTAATGCCCCCGATGATTTTTGTGTATTTTTATCTTATTCATGGGTATTATGATTATTGTATTGTGCACAGGAAGGTAAAAAATCAAAAATACCCTAGAGTCGCTGAGTCTAAATGAACAGTGGAATTTCACTGCTCATCACTGTTTAATTTGCCAATCTCTTTAAGCATTTTTTTAGTAATAAAATATAATATAATAATATTATAATATAATATAATTGGTGAGCAGAAAACCTATATATAATAATAATAATATAATTGGTCATATATATATATATATATATATATATATATATATATATATATATATATATTAAGGCACTAATATTAAATAAATATCAAAATATATAATTAGTCTAACATATTTATAAGAAAAAAAACTTACAAATCATCATTATTTTGAATGTCTTATCTTTAATAATTAGAAATTTCAACACCTAATAATATTAATAAAAAAGCAATTAAAAAACAAAATAAATGAAAAAAACAAAAATAAATATTATTAGATCTTAATATTTATTTGACTTGAAGAATATATAAAAATAAAAAATAAAAAAAGAGAAAAAATAATAAATATCATTTTTCAAATGATCACCAACACAAATTAAAATTTAAACATTAAATAAAAAAACCTTAATAACATTTGAAATAATAAAAATAAGAAAAAAACTAAGAGCATGTATATATAAACATAGATACAAAAATTGGAACCATTTAATAAATATATATATATATATATATATATGAAAATAAATGAATTAAAATTAAATCCAAGATTAAAAGTATTAGGACGAAAATGAAAAACACATATATAATAAAATGTCATTTAAATGACAAAATTTAGCTAGTAGTTCAATTCGCCTTTTATCTTCCATCTCCACCACATGTCATGTTTATTTGAGAGTGTTGTTGATGTTGCTTTTGAAAGTGCTATTTGTTTAGAAATACATCAAAATGATATTTTTTTTATTTTTTTTAAATCATGACATGAACCCATCAAAAGTATCTAGAAACAACATTTTTTTATAATTTAAAATAAAAAATAAAAATATTGTTTTAAATTGTTTTCAAAAAAAGCTTTCCAAACACATTCCCAAATACCCATGTCATCTCCCCACCAAAACCACAACTCAATTAACCTTTTCAAATAGTAATAAACAACCAAAACCACAGTTGAAATCACTTTTCATTACTGTTTGAAATTGCGATCTCCTTTAGCTATTCTATAAAATAATAGTTGTGGTATCCGTAAGCTAACTCGGACATCCCGGTTATAAAAAAAATTATAAGTGAAAAAAAAGAGAAAAAAATGTTAAAAAAGTGGGTCTAGGGATTATTCGTGGCACGCGTAAGCTGCCCTAAACACTCCGGTTATAAAAAAACCAAAAAAATGTACAAGTGGAAAAAAAAAGGAAAAAAAAAGTAAAAAAAAAAATGGGTCCAAAAATTAATTGTGGTGCGAGTAAGCTACCCCGGATACCCCGGTTATCAAAAAACAAACAGAAAAAAAAGGAAGGCTGGTTAAAAAAAATCACTTTTTTACACATTAAAGAACAATGACTTCACCGTTCATTACTGTTTAAAAGTTTAATTTTGTAGCCTTAGAGATTAAAACTCTTGCTGCGGGGGAAAGCCGCAGTCTTAACCATTCGGCTAAACGACTTCGTTGCGCAGTTGTAGTATACAAATAATAGTTATATTAGTAAGTAATTTCATTTTCGTGGCTGGTGAGATTCGAACTCTCACGGGGACCTTAGCAGCGCACGCCTTAACCACTCAGCCAAAGTCACTTCGTTGTTGTTCTAGTATATAAATAATACTTATTTTATTATATATTATTATTATTCCAATCCCATTTTGTTTTAACTTATAGTGTAATCTCTCTTCCTAGATAAGATCAAGGGATGCATGCCCTGTATGGATTGAGTTCATTTAAATAAATTTAACAAATTCCCCTGCATATTGATTACAAGATTTGAATTTAAAAAACCACAAAATACCAAACTATCATCTGAATAAATATTATACATGAGAAGCTATCTCACATCCATTAAATAATTATAAAAATAGTTTGGCAATCATAGAATCTAAGTTTTTAACGGAATTCACACTAGATTGTCAAATTTATATTCGACGTCTTTTTTATAGTAAATGCTAAAAAAAATACATCAAACAATAAAATTGAAAATAAAGATATAAAATTTAAAAAAACTCGTAAATAATGAAAGTTAATTTGTCAAACCTAAAAATCAGATCATGGATATCATTTCATTTAATAAGTTTTTATTTCTAAAACTAGTTTTCATTTAAACCAACTACATGAGACTTGTATATGTCAACTACAAGAGGGTTGATGCATGCGCTTGAACTAAAAAAATAGTCCTAATTTTTTATAGTCTAATAAGCAAAAGGAGTTGTTGAAGTCAAATAAAACAGACTTTAACAATAACAATTTTCTTGGCGAATTTCTATCTCCTCTTTAAACAAGAAACTAAAAAATAAAGTAAAATAAAAATTTAGATTAAAATTGATTTTATTAAGCAATTCAAAAATTAGAGGGACCCAAGTTTTATAATTTAGAAAAGCAGAGGGCTAAATTGAACATTTTGCCAAAAATTTGAAAACAACACCTGTTTTTTTTTCTTTTCATTTTGATCCTCTATCTTCTTTTCGTACATACTTAACAATTTTATCTAAATCCACCATAAATTAAGTTCTTAAAATATATAATTAAAAAAACCCGTCACGAGCATAATAAATCTACAATGAGCCGAGTATATTAGCCAAGTCCTTTGGTCCCTTAACTAGTTTTGATCATACTTTTTTTTTATATATATAATTAGGGTGTTCGGGCCAACTTGTGCGCATCTCGATTATTCCCTGGATTCACTGAATATCCTGTAAGCCCAGTGAACATGTCTTATTTTATCATTAATCTTTCCTTGTTATTAACTTTTTTCTTTTCTCTTTCCAGAAACTATCATTTTTTTTTGCCGGCCTTCTCAACCAGCAGACCAACTGCAGATTTTCTTAACTAACTCCAATTCAATATGAGCCGAGTATATTAGCCAAGTCGTTTGGTAACATCGGTTTCTAAGTATTACAAAATGAGTCCTCGTTTCTAATAAAAAAAATACAAATTAATCCCTACAAACAAAACAATTCTTCTACGTCCTTTTTTAAATGTTTCTATTCTGTTTTAATATTGTATCCAGTTCTTCAACGTCTCATTGAATCAAGTTTCTCGAAGTAGCTCAACCATTAATTCTTTCTCTTTTAATAACAAGTTTCGAATAACTCGACCCATAATTTATTTATTTTTAAAATAAAATAATATTTTTATATAGCTTGAGGGTATTTTCATACTAAAAAACTATAAAACTGCAATAGAAACACTACCCTGTTTCAAGTTTGACATTTTCTTTAATTGGAATCTTGTGCTAGCTGCACTGAAATTACAAGCCAAGTGAGAAATGCAGTACCGAGGACAAACGTAGAGCACTAGCAACTCCCACGGGCCCCCATTGACAAGGAGAATACCTTTACCTGGTGAATAAAAAGCACAAGCAAGGGAGTGCTGTTCTTCAGCAGAAACTCGTTAGGGTTCGAACATGGCAGCAAATACCGATCCAACAAGAATCTAAAACAAGCAAACAAACATGGAAGATAAAGAGACATAGGGCTCAGCTCTACACCTTCATGCTCTCTGCAATCTTCTTCAATCAAATCAACCCCACGCATTAAATTCATTCTTCTCGAATGGCTATCCTGACGTGACTGCATATTCATTCTTCTTTATCAATGCAAACAGCGTATCAACACTGAAAGAATGAAACCTTGGTTGGCAGCGTAGGAACATTCAAAAACATCAATCAAAAACATTAGAGAGACATGTTTTCTACCTTAACTAACACCTTCTTCTTTCCCTTTACTCTTCTCACTCTGCATCTCAAAAGTAACAACACCATTGGTGTATTACTTCAAGTAGTACTAATGACCTATACAACGAAACCCAGGAAAAACGTCAAGAACAAGCAAATCCATCAAAACTTAAGCAAGCCAATATATATAGTAGTAACCTGTTTAATGCATGCTCTTTTTTGTTTTCCCCATTCCAATTTAAGATTAAAGTTGTAAATTGACTAGTTTGAATTTTAAATTTACTCATATAGTTGTGCTTGACAATTGTTCTATCCTCTACGTGCTATCAGCTAATTATAATCATGTGCCTATTACCTTGATTGAACTCGAAGGTACTAATTGATGTTTTGTTAAATTGTGTTCTTTTTGTTTGCTTTGCTTTTCATTTTTGAAATAGAAAATTTTGTGTACTTATGTTGAAGCTGATATTATTCAACATAACTTTGTGTAATTATTCATTAACAACCGTCCATTTATCCATTTACTTATATTATTCAAGATAATATATTGTAACTACTCACTCATAATTATCTACTTGTTTTTATTTAAAGATCTTGTAACATATAGACTAAGGGTGAGCATTTTCGATTCGGTTCGGTTCTTATGTTTAAGAAATGAAGGGAACCAAAATTATTTTTTGGGCTTTCAGATGGGTTTTCTAATGGGTTTACAATTAATATTAATAAAGATTAATTTTCTTATAAGATCCCAAAGTATTTTTAATTTTTTTACCACTAAATATTAATTTATATTAAATTGTTAGTGTTAATATTGTATTTATTAATTATTATTTTTTGCATTTCTAATACTATTCTTCTGTGTTTGTTTAATTGAGCATGAGTCACAATAATTTAAATTCAACAAGTGAATAAGTTATAAATTAAATTACATAATATTGCTTTCAAAGGGGTTAAAAATAAACAACAAGCAACATTAATATAAAAAACTTCAATAAATACATCGGGTTTTGAACTAATTATCATCAGTTGATAGATATAACTTTCCACCAAATTCTACAAAAAATAATAATAGAAATGTTAGATTAAAAATGTGTTGATTAATATCAGAGATATATCATATCAGACTGTCAATAAACAATTATTGCAGACCTCTCTAATATCTGGCCCCTCGAACAAAATAAAAATTACTTCTCTTTTAAGATTCTACTTACCTTACATTGCAATTTATAACAGAGACATACTCAATAAACAAAAAAACTAGCTCAATATCAAACTTGTATCCACAGAACAAAGTAGCAAATACCATCATACGCTATAGGAAAAACAACAAATAAGCCAAATACACGAACGAAAGCAAAAGAGGCACCAACTAGATAATTAACAAGAAATTAAAATAAACAAAGACAAAACACAGTCCAAACCCTAGCAAAAAAACACAACACCTTCAAAGAGCAGCATAACACATACCCCACATCCAAAAAGAAGGCCCTTTAAACACAATAATCAAAACCCGCATCACAACCACCATAATATTATTGGAAAAAAAATAAAAAAAAACAAGAAAATACTACTAAAAAATAACAAAATCCTAACTGATGCAAACCAAGGAGCTGGATATGTTGATCATACACTCGGGAATGAGGCTGAATTTGCACAAGACCCTTTATCTCTTCCAAGTGGTCCAATTACACGACTTAGAGGCAAACGTTTCAAGGAAGCACTAAATGGGCTAATCCAAGAGATTTGGTCTGATTCTAAAAAGACTCAGATGGACTCAAATAATAATCAAGGCTTAGTCCACATCATCAAAACAATTGAAGAGGCTAATAATTATACAAAAGCGTTCAGCATGGTCTGACCATAAAAAGGCATGAATTCAATGAGTTTCAAGGACATTGGAGGAATGAATTTGGTCTTGAATGGTCATCTTAAATACATTGAATTTAGTCATTTAGCTATTTATGGTAGCCTTTAGAATTCCAAGAGACCTAAATATGTGGGAACTTGTTTATGTTATTGTTTAAGCTATTTTAAAGCTTTAGTTATGACTTTTCCTGTTTTTGGAGGGTTGTCCCAAGTATATAGATGGGTATTTTGAAAATGAATAAACAAATTATGTTTTCAGAAAATTATCATTATTGTGAGGTCTTGTGTTCCTCTTCGTTCTTAAAACAACTTCTAGAACTTATCAAGTTAATCTTGTGGCGTTCAAACAACCAAACTTATTACCTTGATTGTTGAGAGATTCTCAGGTTTTCTAGGTGTGGTGTTTCAATCCTTTGTAGTCTTGGTTTTCATCTTGTTAGGTGTCGGGTCAAGGCTCAATCAATCTTGTCTACACGATCTAAACCATCGTTGTTATTGGGTTTCATCATAATTGTTGATGGACTTCATATCATTTGGTATTAGAGCTTTGATTTTAAGATAAGTTTGACTATCTTTCATTTTCGTTTTTTTATTTACTATTCTACTGTAGAAAAAAATTGTCAAAAAAGGTACACGATTCCAGTAAGAAAACTTTGTCTTTTCAATCTTGTGTCTCACCTTATTCAAGTTTAGAAAAAATTGTCAAAAAAAGAGAGGAAAAAATTATCAAAAACAAAGAAAAAAAAGTACACGATTCCAGTAAGGAAACTTTATCTTTTCAATCTTATTTCTCACCTTATTCAAGTTCTCGACCTTTTTATTAGTTTTGGTGTTTTTCATTATTGAATTACCGTGGGATTATTTTGAATTAGTTTCTGGAAGTTCGATTAAGAACTAATGAAGATATAAAAGAGTAAAAAGAAAAAAGAAAGAAAAAGGCAAGAGTGTGTGAGACCATAAGAGGGTAAAAGTCGTTTAGAGTAAAAACACGAGCGTATGGGTATCAATTATTGAGAAAAACACGTGAGGGAGTGCTTGTGAGGATTCTAACCTTGTTTTGTAGATTTTAAATATGTCCAATAATTAAGAAGATAAAACCGAAAAAGTTTGATAACCTACAGTTCTGAACCTCCAAATGCAAACGTTGTTAGGGAAGATGAGGTGTATGTTAAGGGCTATATTAGAACTTATTCACAACAGGTTGGATAGGGTAGAAGTAGAGGCTCCTAGAGGACAATAATAAGACATCCCCAATAGGCAGCAAGGTGGGCGTGTTTCATGGCGGAATATTGAGGAAGAGGTGCAGTCGAAGGAGTTTGATGAGCCATATTTGAACCTGGGCAGGTTTAAGTGTGGGGATGGGAATCGAGAAGCGAGGATGGGTAGGACTAGGAGGGATAATGATTTAGGAAATATAAAGATTAAAATTCATCTTTTCAAGGTAAACGTGATCTTGAAGTTTATTTGGAAGTGGGAAACTAAAATGGAGATGGTGTTTGATTGTCACAACTACTTGGAGATAAGGAATATAAAGTTGGTTGCAATTGAATTCACCGATTATACCATTGTTTGGTGGCATCAATTACTGATTAATACAAGAAGGAATAGAGAGCCACCCGTGGACACTTGGGAGGAGATGAAAATGCTTATGAGAAAGCGTTTTGTACCCAACCACTATTATAGGGGATTATATCAATAGTTGCAGAGGTTAAATCAAGGTTCCAAGAGTTTGGAAAAATATTATGAGATGGAGGTAGCTATGATCTGGGCTAATGTAGACAAGGACCGAGAAGCCACTATGGCTAGGTTCTTGCATGAATTAAATTGTTAGATTGTGGATATAGTTGAGATGCAGCACTATGTTAAGTTGACAAATATGGTGCATCAAGCTATAAGGTGGAGGAATAACTCAAACAAAAAGGATTGGTTAGGAGGGGACATCCTATGGCTACCATAAGCCCATGGAAGATAGCTATAAAAAGGGATGAGCAGCTACAAAATAAGCCAAAATTTGAACCCTCCAAGAATGCCAAACAAACGACCGCCGATACTTTTGGTAACACTAAAACTTCAAGTTCTTAAACACGTGATATTAAGTGTTTTAAATGCTGGAGCGGGGACGCATAGCCAACCAATGTGTAAACAAAAGGGTGATGGTGATAAACGCCCAAAGAGATCTTGAGTCGGTGAATGAGGAAGAAGTAGATGATGATGACATGCCACCTTTAAAGGATGTTGATGATGAGCAAAGTGCTGTGGTTGGAGATTTATTGTTAGCAAAGCGAGTTCTCAATATGTAGGTTAAGGAGGAAGAAAATAACCAAAGGAAGAACATGTTTGATACTCGGTGCTTTGTGAAAAACAAAGTTTGCAATGTCATTATCGATGGAGGGAGTTGCACAAATATAACCAACATTTATTTGGTGGAGTAATTGGACTTAACTACCTTGAAACATCCTCACCCTTATCGGCTTCAGTGGCTGAATGAATGTGGTGAAATAAAGGTGACAAGGCAAGTATTGGTGGCATTATCCATTGGTAAATATGAGGATAAGGTGCTTTGTGATGTGGTTACTATGCATGCATGCCATATACTGTTGGGAAGACCATGGCAATATGATCTAAGGGTTACGCATGATGGATTCACAAATAGGTATTCTTTCATTGATAGAAGGAAACCTATTATTCTTGTGTCATTGAATCCAGAACAGGTCAGGGAGGATCAATTAAAGTTACAAAGATCAAATGAACAAAAGAAAGAAAAAGAAATGAAGGCTGGAATTGAAAAAAAAAGAGTTTAAAAAAAGGCAAAAAAACATTGATTAGAGAGAAAAAGAAAGAGAAGAGATTTCGGCCTTGGTGAGAGCAAGAGAGGAAAAATTAATTACATTGTAAGAAAAAGTGAGATCAAGAGAGCATTATTTTCACATCAACACCTTATTGTAGCTATGTACAAAGAGGCTATTTTATGTACTAATGATCACGTCGATGCTTTGCCGAGCGATATTGTTTCTCTTTTGTAGGAGTTTGAAGATGTTCTTCTCGAAGAGGTACCATGTGAGGGATTGAACATCAAATTGATTTCATACCAGGTGTGTCAATTCCAAACCCACTTGCTTATAGGAGTAATTCCCAAGGATAACAAGGAACTTCAGAGGCAAGTAGGTGACTTATTGGAGAAGTGGTATGTGCGTGAAAGCATGAGTCCTTGTGTGGTTCCAGTGCTATTAGTTCCTAAGAAGGATGGAACATGGAGAATGTGTGTTGACTGTCGAGCCATCAACAACATAATGATAAAGTATTGTCATCTCATTCCTAGATTATATGATATGCTAGATGAATTGCATGGTTCTTGTGTCCTTACAAAAGTGGATCTTAAGAGTGGATATCATTAGATTAGGATGAAGGGAAACGATGAATGGAAAATTGCTTTTAAGACTAAATATGGTTTGTATGAGTGGTTAGTGATGCCTTTTGGTTTAACTGATGCTCCGAGCACATTTATATGTTTGATGAACCATGTTTTACATGTCACGATGGTGATTTTTTTACGCACTTTGCGCCCCGCCATCCCCGGTTAGGGGGAAAACGGCACGCGGTGAAAAAAGAGACGTGTTTTATAGCCCTAAAATTTACGGCTATAAATATCAAGAGTCGCTGCCAAGTATTAAGGTCACTAGTAATCTATTGGTCTGCGAGAGTCTAGGGTAAGGGGGCTTATTGTGCAAGGGGAAGACACATCTCCCCCAGTGCACCCTACCTAAGGTAAGATGCATTATTGTTTGATTATTTTTCCAAGTTAACAAAATATATTCTTACACTGTATTTTCAAAAACCATTTTTTTATCTGCGAGTGTATTTCATAATGTAATTTTACACCACAGTTGAAAATATTTTTCTTATCTATGAATGTACTTTACAATGTAATTTTACACCGTAGTTAAAAACTATTTTTTTATCTATGGATGTATTATATAATGTAATTTTACACCATAGTAAAATCGTTTTTTGTTCGCGGGTGTACTTTACAATGTAGTCTTACACCCCGATAGATAAAACAAAAATAATTATGATTATTTTTTATATTTTGGCCAAATTCCAATGGATAATCGTAAACCAGTTACAATATCTAATTTTCATTTTAAAAACATGAGAAAAATGTAACATTATTGTTTACAAAAAATATGATAGGAAAAACCTTGGAATTAGGTCATATGCACGAAAACAAAATATTTTTTTATTTTTTTTAAATGCAATTTTTTTTGTTTTTTTTTTAAATTAAAATTAAAATTATAAAAAAATCAGGTCGGGCCTGTCCTAGCTAAATGGGCCGACCCAACTGAGGTTGTACAAGAGCCAAAAAAGAAGGAGAATAAAAATTAAAAAAACTCAAAACACGTGCAAAGTGCAGTGAATTAATTCACTGCACTGTCACGTGAACAGTGATTTGGTGGTTGACCGACCACGATGAGAGGGTTACCTGTCACTACCGCCAGGTAGAGGAGGTCAAGGTGGTTCTTCCTGTCGTGGTGGCGTCGAAAATGATGGCCTGTGGTGGCCGGAGGGAGCTCCTGAAGTGGCTGACCTGTTGCTGCCATTAGCCTCTGCTGCTGGTCACCGACGCTGGTTGTTGCCGCTGGAGCTACGATGATAATCCTGGCGTGGGGGAGGAGCTGATAGCGCTGAAGGGAAGAGAGGGTTGGCTATTGTTGGAGTTGGCGAGGAGAGAGAGTACAACAACTTGTTTTAGAGAGAGAGACGATGGCAAGAGAGGAGAGTAGCTGTTGCATGCTATTGCCGTCGGTGAGGAAGAGGATGAGGGATGATGGTGTGATTTTTGTTTTTGTTTAGCTTGTTTTTTCCTCTGTAGAATCCTACTCTCCTTTTATGCGTATTTTCCTGTGTTTTTTTGCACATTTGTTACGTGATTCTCCTCTGTTTCACCTTCTCTTCTACACAAAATCCCCCCTCTACATGCAAAGTCCATAGCTGCTATTTATAGGAAAATTTGGCTTATCACAGTGGCTGACTGTCGGTGGCATGGTGGCCTGCAACAATGGCGTGGTGGCTTTCGGCGATGGGTTTTCGGCAGGCGTGCAGAGATAGGCAGGGGCGGGGCTGTTGTTTTGGAAGGAAGTGAAAATGCAAGTTGGTCTTTCAATTTGTAATTGTTCTAATTGCACCCCCAATTGGCTTTGAACTTTTAATTTTGTGCAATTGTATCCCCGTCAGAATTTCAATAGCAACCTTGACTTTGCACGCCTTTTTATTTTGGTCATTCACTTCCAAGTTATGCAATTTGACCCTCAATTGACCATTAAACTCTCAATTGTCTTCAATTTAACACCGATTTTGCATAATTGGCTTGAAAAATTCAATTGGGTCTCCAAAAATTTCAATCTTCTCAATTGAGCCCAAATGAAGCTCAATTGAGCCCAAATAAAGCTCAAGAACTTGATTTTTCATCAATTAAGCCCTTAATTAATTTTATTCGACCAATTTAAAGTGTAATCAAGTCCTTGCACTTAATTAAATCCTTTAATTGGATCCTAAATTAATTCTCAAACATAATTATACTTTAAATTGGCCCATGATTAAATCTAATTGGCCTATAAAAAATATAATTATGCTTTTCGACATAATTTTTTCACAGATTTATCCAATGATAAATAATTCTTGCCCTTAAATCTGTACTTTTCTCTATTTTGGGTACAAAAGAGATACAATCGGACTCTTGAAAACAACAAAAAATTCCACATTGATTTTTCTACCAACGTCAACCTTATTTATTTTATTTTTTTGTTATTTTTGGGGAGTAACCCAGAAATTGGGTTATGACATTTTACGTGCATTTACTAGCAGATTTGTCGTTGTGTATTTGATGATATCTTAGTTTATAGCAAAAACTTTAAAGAACATGTAAGGCATTTGAAATTTGTCTTGGAAATTCTAAGGAAAGAAAAGTTGTTTGCTAATCTCAAGAAGTGCAGCTTTTGCATGGATAAACTTGTTTTTCTTGGTTTTGTTGTTAATAAGAAAGGAATTGAGGTGGACAAGGAAAAGGTTAAGGCAATCCAAGAGTGGCCAACGCCTACAACAATCAGCCAACTAAAGAGTTTCCACGGCTTAGCTAGCTTCTATAGACAGTTTGTGTGTGATTTTAGTAGCTTAGCCACACCTCTTACTGAAGTCATCAAGAAAAATGTGTCGTTTAAGTAGGGGGGAGAACAAGAAAAGGTATTTAATCTGATCAAAGAAAAGTTAACTGATGCACCTTTGCTTGTTTTACCTAACTTTGCTAAAACTTTTAAAATTTAGTGTGATGCTTCAAAAATAGGTAATGGAACTGTTTTGATGCAAGAAGGTGTCCAATTGCTTATTTTAGTGAAAAGATGAGTATGGTAGTCCTAAATTACCCTACTTATGATAATGAGATGTATGACTTGGTAGGGGCTTTGGAAAATTGACAGCATTATCTATGGTCAAAGGAATTTGTGATTCATACTGATCATGAGTCTTTGAAGCATTTGAAAGGACAACAAAACTTGAATAGACGCCATACCAAGTGGATGGAATTCATTGACACATTTCCTTATGTGATCAGAAGCAACGTAAGGAAAATATGGTAGCTGATGAATTGTCCTGAATGTATGCTTTACTTTTTATTTTAGATACAAAATTGCTTGGCTTTGAATACATTAAGGATTTGTATGCACAAGATTCTGATTTTGGTGATGTGTTTAATGCATATGAAGAAGTGGCATTTGGTAAGTTTTATAGACATGAAGGATTTTTGTTTTGGAAAAAATCAAACTGTGTGCCTATATGTTCTTTGTGTGAATTGTTTATGGGAGAAGCTCATGGTGGTGGTTTGATGGGTCATTTTGGTGCAGCTAAGACATTAGGAATTTTGCATGATCATTTTTTTGGGCTCATATGAAACGTGATGTGAAAGATTCTATGAGAAGTGCATCACTTGTAAACCTCATGGTTTGTACACCCTTTGCCAATACCTAGTGAACCATGGACTGATATTTCTATGAATTCTATTTTGGGATTATCTAGGACTAAGAAGGGGAGGGATTTAGTTTTTCTGGTGGTAGATCGATTCTCTAAGATAGCACACTTCATTGCTTCTCATAAAACTAATAATGCATCACATATAACTGATTTGTTCTTCAAAGAAATTGTTAGGTTATATGGCATGCCTAGGACCATTGTTTTTGATAGGGATGCAAAGTTTATGAGTTACTTTTTGAAGATTTTGTGGGGAAAGTTAGGAATAAAATTATTGTTTTCTACTACTTGTCATCCACAAACGGAAGGTCAAACTGAAGTAGTGAATATAACTTTGTCTTCTTTGTTACGTGCTATCATTAAAAATAACTTGAAAACATGGGAATATTGTTTGCCACATGTTGAATTTGCTTATAATATTAGTATACATTCTGCAACTAAGTTTTCACCATTTGAAATGGTTTATGGCTTTAACCTTTTGTCACCTTTGGATTTAACTTTTTTACCTTTGAGTGAATGTGTGAACTTATATGGCAAAACAAAGGCAGAATTTGTAAAGATCATTCATGAAAAGGCACGACTGAATATTAAAAAGAGGACGAAACAATATGTTCAACAAGCTAACAAAGGATGCAAGAAGGTAGTGTTTAAACCAGGCAATGATTGGGTTTGGTTGCAATAAGGAAGGAACTTTTTTCCAGGAAAAAACGATGTTCAAAACTCCTACCTCAGGGTGACAGACTATTTCAAGTAGTGGAACGTATCAATGATAATACCTACAAGCTTGACTTACCAGGTGAGTATTGTGTCAGTGCAAGCTTTAACGTTTCTGATTTATCTCCATTTGATGTAGGTGATGATATGAGGACAAATCCTTCTCAAGAGAGGGAGAATGAAGCAAACCAAGGAGCTGGATATGTTGATCATACACTCGGGGATGAAGCTAAATTTGCACAAGACCCTTTATCACTTCCAAGTGGTCCAATTACAAGACTTAGAGTCAAACGTTTCAATGAAGCACTACATGGGCTAATCTAAGAGATTTGGGTTGATTCTAAAAACACCAAGATAGACTCAAATAATAATCAAGTCTTAGTCCACATCATCAAAGCAATTGAAGAGGCTAATAGTTATGCAAAAACATTTCAGCATGGTCTGACCATCAAAAGACATGAATTTGATGAGTTCCAATGACATTAAATAGAGGAATGTGTTCTTGAATGGTCATGTTAAATACATTAAATTTAGTCATTTAGCTATTTATGGTAGCCTCTAGAAGTCCAAGAGACCTAAAAACATGGGGACTTGTTTATGTTACTGTTTGAGCTGTTTTAAAGCTTTAGTTATGACCTTTCCTGTTCTTGGAGGTTTGTCCCAAGTATATAGATGGGTATTTCAAAATGAATAAACAAATTATATTTTTAGAAAATTATCATTATTGTGAGGTCTTGTGTTTCCTCTTCGTTCTTAAAAGAACTCCTAAAACTTATCAAGTTAATCTTGTGGCAATCAAACAACCAAACTTATCACCTTGATTGTTGAGAGATTCTCATATTTTCTTATTCTGGTGTTTCAATCCTTCGTAGTCTTGGTTTTCATCTTGTTAGGTGTCGGGTCAAGTCTCAATCAATCTTGTTTACATGATCTTGAAGCTCTAAATCATCATTGTTATTGGATTTCATCACATTGTTGATGGACTTCATATCTTTTTCTTTGTTGCTGAAGGAAGTAAAGAAGATAGATAGACAGTAACAACAACATTACTGAGGTGCTTTGAATATAACATTGCATATAGTAATGAAGAAAGAAAGAAAGAAAACAAAAGGAGGGAGACTTGTAGTTGCAGAGGGAGATAGAGGGGGTGACTGCTGCTAGGGTTGGATTTTAGAAATTATGAAAGAAATATTAAAGTTTGTATTTATAGTATCTTTTATAATCAAACCAATTCTGTTTGATTTGGGTTAATCAATTTCCTTACAAAACTAATACCGAAACGAACATATTTCATAATTTTATAATCAGTTTAATCGAGGGGGTTTACCGGTTCAATTTTTTTTGATTTTTTTGTTTCCTCAGTTTAATCAGTTAGCCTGTGTTTTTGCTCACTCCTAATATAGGCTCTCTTTATTTTTTATTCACCATCCACGTTTAATTATGGGCTTTATCAAGTTTAATCTGCAATGTATCGAAGGGGCGTGGAATGATGGCAGAGAGCTTGTGATCTGAATAACAAGTCTCGAGTTCGAGTCAGGACGTGCACCCCTTGTAAGAGTATGGGACAACCATGGTTTTACGCATTCATCTGGGTCCATAAAATGTGATTTCTAGAAGTGGAGTTTCGTAACATCCATTTTTTTTAATATGCATTAAAATTTGACATGTTTTTTCTAATCTAAATTTTTTAAGTCATCAATCAAATTTACGAACAAAACCAGATTTACTCATGTTTAGCTCATTGAAATCTTGGCAACTAATGTGGCTCATTCATTCATTATTTTTAATAACACACATTATAAAATCAAAACCAAACTGATTAATCGAGAAACTATTATGTATAACACCTCACAGAAGAAAAAAAAAACTTTGGACCCATAATCATAATGTGGCCCGTGTTTTGTTTTTATGAAATAGAGGGAGGAGCATTTCCAAGGAAAAAAACTATTTAGAGAAGCCAAATTAATAATATGTCTTTTTGAATAATATAAATATAACATTTCTTATATTTGCACTCCAATGGAAAAAAAACCATTTAGAAAAGTCAATTCTATTTTTAATATAATATATATATATATATATATATATATATATATACTATTTATTTATAATAAATAACTAATACAAGTACAATCAAAACCATTTTTTTATAGAAATATATTAAAAAAAAAATTAGCTCTTTTGATCAAATGTGTAAGAATAGCTCTTCAACTTATAAATGTTATTTTAGCTCTTCAATATAGCTCTCTAATTGTCTATAAAAATCAAGAATGAAAGCTTTTTTTTTTCCTTTTAGCTTTTCTTTTTGCTCTTTTCTTGGAGGATAAAAATAAATCAAATAATAAAATCCTATGTATCTAGACAAACAAACCAATCCCATGTTATTGTTTCTTCTTAAAAAAAAAGTTGGCAATAGACCCTCGAAATTGATGTCATCTTGTTGAGCTTCGAGGCGTGTTGGAGAGTGCTAGTCCCGAGGGGTCTAAGATTGTAGAGACTATCAATGTCTTTGAATGGAACTCTAAGGATAAAATTTTGTTTTGATTTTGAGCATTATATATACTATTGATAATATGTTTGCATGATCTATAATTTAATTAATCATTTAGTGTGCGATTTAATGTATTAATTTTGACTAAATATAATTTATTTTGTGAGTCAATATCTCAAATTTTATAATTTGGTATCAATTGACTAATTTTATTTTTATTAATATGAGATGATTTGGTGAATGTATACTTGATTATTTTTATGTCATGATCATTGATATAATATGAATTTTAAGAATAATCGAATTGATTCAAAAACACCCTGGCTACTAGGTTTATCTATATATGATTCATTTTAAAATTTGTATTTTCTATTTGTTCACTCATGAAAGTCTTGTTTCCTATCGATCCTTTTGAAACACATGTGTTTATTTGGGTCACATATAGCAGTTTATTTTGAGCTAATTTCTTTTTAAAATCTCGTGTTTAAATGGTTCACCTATTAGCAATTCATTTTAACCAGTTGATTTCAAAACTTGTGTTTTTTTAATCGGTTCACCAATAAATGATATTCACCCATAAATGATATATTTTTAATCAATCCTCTAAAGAATCTTGTGTTTATCTGTTTCACTCATAAGTGGTTTGTTTTAACAAGTTGATTCTAACAATCAAAGGCTTATTTATATATAGTTCTCCTATAAGAAATTCATTCTCAATCGATTGTTTCTAAAATATTATGTCTAATTGATTCACCATTGAGAGGTTCGTTTTGACTAGCTGCTTTAAGACTTGTGTTTTTAATTATTTCACCTATAAATTGTTTATGTTTGATTGATCCTTTTTAAAATGTTGTGTTTAATTAGTTCACCATAATTGATTTGTTTTGACCAACCAATTTCAAAACTTATGTTTCCTAATCAGTTCACCCATGAGTTATTTCTTTTTGGTATATCATTTTTAGTATCACATGTTGATTGGTCCACCCATGAACAACTCATTTTTATCAACCTATATGATAGAAATAAATTATCAGTAACAAAATTTCAATATTTTAAAAAATACAATATCTTGAATTCAATCTAACTTAATAGTGTTGTGATTCTCTCACACTCCCCTCTTGCTCCTAGTAAACGTTTCCTTGCACATTAATTTTATAAAATAATTAGTTCATTAAAGATAAAAAAAAACTAAATGAGTTAAGAAATTAATTTTATATATATCAACCTTGAAATAAAATTTAAATTTATCATAGGTTTCCATTTAGGATTTTTTAATGCAGTGTAATTATTATTTTTAAAAATAAAAGAATAAGGATTGAAATAAAATGTAGCACATATTACCAATTTCAATTGAAGGAAAAAATTAAAATATTTATACCAAAAATGTTAAAGGAACAAAAAATAAATTAAAAATCAAAAGATTAAGGACTGAAATGAAACTACTAGAAATGATCAATTTCATTTGAAGGGCATAATTGAAAATGATCAAAATTTCAATTGAAGAAATTAGTAAGAAAACAAAATCAAAAGACCAGGGACTGAAATAAAACAACAAAAAAAATATGAAATGACCGTAACGTATTTTCCGGCTGCAGGAGAGAAAAAGGGGGAATGAAAAATTGTCCCCCTCGGTGATTCCACAACCACCTTCACACGACACCTTCCGCACCGTGAGGAAGAGAACATGGTGGCGCATCGTATGGCACGATAATCAGACATTTTCCACCACCTATAGACACCTCACGCGCCTCCTGAGAGGTGCGTTCACGTGCAAAACCGATGGTGTGGCCGTACGACACGCCTGTAGTAAATTCAAAAAATAATAATAATAAAATTACCTAAACACCCTTAAACCCAGCGATGAACACGAAAAAACCAGGAGAGAAATTACCATCATGCCCCCAGCCATAGACCTTCATTTTTGTCTTTTTCGGAGGGTATGTAAGTAATTGTATTGTGCACAAATATGTAAAAAAATTAAAATACCCTCTGTCAACCTCTGTCTTTTTGTCAGCTCTCAAGGATAAATAGGTAGTTTTACTATGCAATAAATATTCAAAAGACCAGAACACCCCCGGTACCGAGGGTCAATTTTTGGTGATTCTAGAGGTAAAATAGCAATTTCGCTATTGAAATCCACAATAAACATATACAGTGAAACCTCGATGCGTTATACAAACAATATGTGTAGAATTTAGTAATATGTGTAGAATTTATGTTCCTACTTTATATAGACTAGTAGATGGTAAAGTCTACCCTAGATTATGAACTGAAACCCCCAAGTACAAGACATAACAGTGGCTGCCTTGCTAGCCACTCTCTATTTTCCATGCTTTCTCTGATTCTAACTTTAAGCAAGTGAAACTCCAGCAATGGGTAAAGAAAATTCGATTCGATTGAATCCACTTATTTACCAATAATATCTCAGTTGATAATCAACAAGATAGAGATGTCAAAAGTCGAATTTCTCTTCAACTTTGTTCAAAAAGGAAAGGGAAAGAAGGAACGACGAATGATCTTTATTATATATTGCGTTTTATGCATGAAATATTCTCCAACAATTTTGTTTTATTTTCTTGCTAAAATATCCTCCGGTAACCCGGTGATGGATGCATTTTTGTAAGGTTTCTCCAGAAGAATCATAAAGCTGCTTGTCCCACCAAATTCCTTGCTAATTCACTAAGGATATATGGATTCGTAACTCTCATTTCTCTAACATTATATTTTAAAAAAGAATGAAAATTAATTAAGTTGACATTTTATAAATACTTTGAGGTTAGTTGACTTTACATATATTTAGGAGTGCACACAGCATCTTACGCTGTTCGGCATATGAGAGAGTGGAGAATGGAATGAGAATCATTTGGAGTGTTATTGAAAACTGGAATTTTGAGGAACAGTTGCTTTTAAGATACAGCATCATTCAAGCCAAGGTATGAATAATTATGTGATTCATCATTTCGTGGCCAGGGGTGGCCGAAGCTTACCGGATCTGCGAAAACATATATGCTTTCTTCTGTATATAAGCGTCTCTCTTAAAAAAAGACCATATTGATTGAAATATTTTATCGATATTTCTTAAAATTGTCTCTCTTAAGAAAATATATATACCTTCTTTTTTTCTTTTCTACGATAAAAATATTTCTTAAGAAAGTCTATCGATCATCCTAAATGCATGTGATTGAAATGAGTAAAGACCATATTTTATCATCCTTTCACAATTCTAGAATATTTCTTGTAATCCTAGTTTGAGATCAATAAGTTTCTTTAAAAAGTAATCCTAACTATGATCACACCCCACTCTAGGGCAAGTGCGAAATAAAAAAGCATTAAAAATTCACAAAATAGTCTTTAATGGCTAAAAATACTTAAACAAATCTAAGGACTTAAAAAGGAAATAAATCAAAATGACATACGTACGAAAGCAAATATGGTGGTGCCTAAAAACCCAATAATGAGAAAAACAAAGGTGAAATTCCTAAATCAAATGTTAGGGGGATGTTAAACTACTTTCCAATCCAATTCTAAGGTTCGAAAATCCATGAATCAAAAGATGATCTAAAAGTAAGCACCAATGATTCTTAGTCTTAAAATCCCTTAATCTTCCGAGACTGTAAATATTTGTTTCCTTCATAGCTAATAGCTAAAGCCTATTTTACATGCCTAATCAAACCCTTTCTAATCAAAGGAAGACAATTTAGATCGGTAGGCAATGTTTTTTATTCAAAACAAGTTTTATGATCGTTTTACTAACTTATTGTCTCCTAAACTCTCAGGTCAAAACTTAGAATTTGTTTAAGTATAAAATAAACAAGATATAAAATAAACATCACTTTATATTTTCGTAACCTTTTATAAAGACTTGACAATAAGAATCACTTGAATTCTTTTTAGAACAAATTTGCTTTAAACCAATGTCAAAATGTTGTGAAAACCCAAAGATGATTTTGAGAACAAATCTTTTTGTGTCTCAGATGATTTTGAAATCCCAAAGATTTTCCATGAAAACAATCATTATAAATAATCAACCTTTTTTGTATAGCATCATCTCTAAATAAAATTCAAAGCCCATAATGCTTGGAAACATGATCAAGTTGAAGCAATTTAAGGAATACAATAAGATTAGCTTCATGGTTCCATATGTATGAAAATAGAAGATGTTGAATAAAACTAAAGATAACGGTCTTTAAGCAAAAAGGCATGTGGGGATATAGTTTAAAGATTCGTCAGCTCCATAGGTCAAGATCTCAAGTTATGGATCGAGTAAGCAACACAACAAGCCACTGAAGGTAGTTATAGAAATCCAAATTCCAAAAAGAAAGTTCATGAGAAAAGGGGACGTGTATTTCTCAGGTAAAGTATATATATATATATATATGCATTAATGCATTATCCTTGTATCCTTATTGAGAGTTTAAAGAAAATAATCATTGATGGGCTTGTAGTTTACCAACCCAATATTTTCTCTTTTCAGTGCGTTTTCCAGCTCTTAACTATTTTTTAGATAGTTTGTTTTCTAATTTTATCCTGTTTTTTTAAGTGCACTTTCTAGTTAACCATTGCAGATAACGCATTATGTAACCTTATATCTCCTTCTCTTTTGAGTGCATTTTCTAGCCTTATCTCCTTGTTTTTTTAATGTGTTTTCTAGCCCTTAACTATTTCTTAGATAATATACTTTCTAGCCCTATCTTTTTTTAAATGTGTTTTTATCCATATCTTCATCCCTGATATTGCATTTTTTTAGATTTATATCATTTTTTTCTCTAAAAACCATCTTTGTGTTTTGTGCTAGATAAGTCACCCATTACAATGAGATCATTTTTATTTTTATTTTCTAGGTAGAACACTCATTACAATGAGACCACTTTAAAAAATCTTTGAGCTTTTTACCTGGCAAGTGATTCATTATAATAAAACCATTTTGAAAACTCTTTGACTTTCTCACATTGTTATGCCATCCATTACAATGAGATCATTTTGAAAAAAAAACATTTGTGTTTTTTTCCCACCTGGATCGGCACTAATTATAATTAGACCATCTTTGTGCTTTTCACCTACGTAGGCCGCCATTATAATGAGAAGATCTTTATTTTTTCACCTAGGTAAATCACTCATTATAACAAGATAATTTTTGAAAAATCTTTGTGTTTTGACCTGAGTAGGTCCCTTATTACCATGAGATTATTTTGAAAGAATCAATGTCTTTTTCCTACCTATGTAGGTCATCCATTATAATGAGACTATTTTCAAAAAACAAATTGTGTTTTTCACTTAGATAGGTCACCCATTGCAATAAAACCATTTTGAGAAAAAAAAAATCTATTTTTTTATACCTAAACATATTGCCCATTACAATAAGACTATTTTGAAAAAAAATGTCTTTTTCCTACCTATGTAGATCACCCATTAAAATGAGAGTATTTAAAAAAATCTTTATGTCTTCAAATAAAAACTCTGTGTTTTTCACCTAGGCAAGTCGCTCATTACAATAAGACTATTTTGAAAACAAATTGTTTTTTTTTCATCTCCCTAGATCACCTATTATAATGAGATTATTTTGAAAATTTTATGTTTTTTACTTGGGTAGGTCATCTATTATAATAAAACTATTTTGAAAAAAAATCTTGTCTTCATCTAAGTAGATCGTCCATTATAATGAGACAATTTTGAGAAATCTTTGTGCTTTCACATTGAAATTTATGTTTTTCACTTGGGCAGGCCGCCCATTACAATAAGATCATTTTTTATAAAAATCTTCATCTATTTCTCCTAGGTAGATCGTCCATTACAATTTCACCATTTCAGAATAAAAACTTTTAATTTTACAAAAAAAAAAAACAAGGCGTCTAGTATAATTATATCATTTTGAAAATTGTTTCAGTCCATCATAACCATCATCTTTTCCTATTTTTTAAGTGCACCTTTCAACCTCACCTCTTAGATAGTAAGCTTTCTAGCCCTATCTCTTTTCTCTTTCTAACTGCACCTTTAAGATCTCACCTACCATATAGAATACTTTCAAGCCCTATTTCATCTTTGCTTGATTACACATTTTATGCCCTTATTCTACATATAGTTTGTAACCTCATCCCTTAGATAGTGTGTTTCCTTGCTCAATCTATATCTCTTACAAAATTGAATTGACCATTTTATCTCTTAAATTCATTCTCTCATTCCTTTTTCTTCTTTGTAAAACTTACTTTCTTCTTTATAAGCATTGTAAAGAAAAAACAACTGTCATGACCCATTTTCTATGTTATTTTCCAAATTAGTCATTTTTTCTTCTAAAATAAAAATAACATAAAGAAAAAGTAATAGTAACAAGGAGATTGGAAAGTTGGAGAAATCATATCATAAAGTTTTGATGAAATAAAGAGCTTGATTATACCTAGTTGTGTCCAAGACTGAAGAAATAATGTAGGTTCATTGACAAAATAGATATAATTTGTCAAATTTGGATAAAAATTAAGCCTAATAGCATAATTAGATTCTTAAAATGGATATTTGATTTAATCATTGGACAAATAAAGAGTTTAGCTACAATTAAGAATTATTTTGGATCCAATTAACAGATTAATTATGTGCAATGACTTAATTATACTTTAAATAACTTAAATTAATGTTATTAGGGACTTAATTGTTGAACAATTAAGTTTGGAAGCCCAATTTAGTCTTAATTAAGAAGATTATAATTTCAGAAGGCCAAGTTTTATTTTACTAAGTCAATTGATGGAAATCAAAGGGATAATTGCAAGAAAATCTAAATTAAGGTCAATCAGGGGCCAAGTTAAAGAAATTCGTAGTCAAGGACCAAAATGAAAAATTCACCAAACTATGATAGCCTAATTGATTGAAATCATGAGTCAATTGAGGGTTAAAATGTATAAATCCAAGACCAAATAATAAGTTATTGTTCCTTAATAGTTGTTGCCCCCACCAACCACACGTTGTGTATGCAGAATTATGCATGCAATAGCAAATAATTAACCTCATGATTATTGGGATGAGTTAGCGACCATGCAGATCTAAGTTGTGTCTGACTCAGCATTTAAAAAAGAAAAAGAAGATAGGTTGTTAGGTTATTAGTCAACCCTACCCAGTCGAGCTGGACCCATTTTAAGCCAACCTATATGGTAGGGTAAAGTCTAGCCCATTTAAAAAAAGGAAAGGTTATAGGGTTGTCACTTAGCCCAACCTAATTGATTTGGGTTGGCCCTATTGTGGACCAGCTTGGATGGTCGAGTCGGGTCCAACCTAACATATATTTAATAATAAAATAATAATATATTAAATATTAAAAAAAATCAAATTTTCTAAAGGGTATTTCAAAATATTTATAATTTTCTGGCATTTTTATTTATCAATATTTTTCAATATCAAGTCGTAGACTTATATTGTAAGATATAAACCCACAATAAAATACTTGATTTTCTCTAAAAATTCCAAAAAATAAAAAATCCTTGTTTCAAAATTTATTTTTATGCATTTGACCAAATCCTATAAAAGTTCTAATCATTTTTTTAAAAAAAAAGTTAAAATACATCTTTATCACGTTTTAAAATACAAAATGAATATTATAAATTAGTTTATGATTATCTATTAGGATTTGACCAAAATACCAAAAATCATTTACCAATTATGTTGTCCACTTTATATTTAAAGTGTTAGGATTTAGTTGTAGACTATAGCATTTTGAGGTATAAAACTACACTATAGAATATACTTTTAAATATGAAAAATACAAAAAAAAATGAGATGCTAAAATTTATAACTTTACAACAAATAGATTTTAACTTAACCAGGTATAGAGTTCCTCACAAAATTATTATTATTATAAAATGTACTTATTATCAATAGTTATATATAAAAGTGTCAAGAAATTTTTATGTTCAATTCAATAAATAAAAAGCCTACATTCTCCATGGTCTTATAATTTAATCTAAAGACATGGACTACTTTCATAATTTTTTAGATATTATAAATAAAAGACCTTGGATTTTTTAATTGTAAGTATTTTAAGCTATAAATATCATATATTTTTTAAAATATTTCGAGTATTATTCATGAATATAAAGCTATTAATATAGTAATATTTAACAAAACTTGAATAACAATCTAGATGTAAGTCATATGTCTAAAATAGTTAGTTCCAAAATAGCCATTATTTTGCTTCTATAATATAGCGAAGTAACTATGATATACATTGCAGCTAATATATATATATATATATATATATATATATATATATATATATATATATATATATATATATAATGATGAGAAAGAAAAATATGATCATGAGAGAATAATAATAATAATGTGTTATGGTGATGAGGTGGTTGTGGTAAGAATTATATAGAGGATGTATAGAGAATAAAATTGATAATTAAAGTAATAAAAATAAAATAATGATAGTGGTAGTTGAATAATAATTTTTGTTAAAGTTGATAATTAATTTGTGGGAGAAATAATTATGAACATAATACAAATGGAGTGATGAAGATCAAAGATGATAATAAGTGATGGTACTACTGGGTGATGCTACCAATAGAGTGGTTGTGATTGAAAAAAATAAATAGTATTTTTTTTAATTAATAAAGTTAAATAATAAAAAATAATTTTGTTTTATGGGAAAATCATTCTTAATTATAATTTTAATTATATCTAATTTGAATTTAACAAATAGTCGAGGACTAGTATGAAGGGAGGTGCATTGTCAAGCGATATAAGTTAAACTTTATTTTTTCATATTTATTGTCTGTTTGAAAATATGATTGAGATTATTTTTGAAAGTGTTTTCTGTTTAAAAATACATCAAAATAATATATATATATATATATATATATATATATATATAGTTTTTGATATTAAGATATGAAAAAGAATATACCTTTCTGGTTTATTTATTTGACAGCAGACAAAAGGGATATTCACAAGGACGATATGGAGGAATATCACGACACGTGTAACGATAAGAATCTGCACAAAAGGCGTGGGTTGGAGTCTTGTACGAGAAGCCATTAGTATCGCTCTCTTCCAGTTAAGGGAATTCGATGCACTTCTCTGGACTCTCTCATGGGATTTTTCTTTCATGCAAAAGGCATCTCTTACTTTAATTAAATATAAAAGGTGTTTGTTTATACCGCCGTAAAGATTTTTTTAAAATATTTTTATTTAAAAATACATTAAAATAATATTTCTTATTTCTAAAAAGTAATTAAAATAATATTTCTTATTTCTAAAAAGTAATTTTTAATATTAGAAAGAGTTAAATATTAAAAGAGAATCTTCTTACCTTCCTACCCACTTCATTAAAGTCAAGTATAGGTGAAGAAGATTCCCGGCTCCTTTATTATTCCTGTGGGTTGGATTTCCTCTTTAATCTCTGTTGGTTCCCTTAATTTAGAGTCGTAGAATTCGAACTAAGATATTCCTTCCTTATACCCAAATATTATATTCTTTTTTTTTCTCTTTTTTTTTTCATTTCGGATTACATATTCTCTTCTTTCTTCTCCGCTGAATGCACTCAAATTCAGAACGCAACTTTTGAAAAGTTGCACGCAAGCCCATTTGAATATGTCCTCCTTTTTATATAATTAAATGTTAGTATAGTTAATGGTATAATCCAATAATAAAAATTTGAGATGAAATAATTTATTCTCATTATAGTCTCAAGTTTAATCCATGTAATTACTAATACAATAGTCACTGAAGATTTATATGCTCATGAGGGTTATTGGAATAATCAAGGTGCATGCAAGTTAACCTGGACACCCACATTAGTTATATATATATATATATATTTTCATTAATAAGATATGTTTTACTAACTAAAATTAAGTATTTGCCAGATAATTTTGCAAATGATTTCATACATTAAAATAAAATATAAAAAGCTTTTAATATTAATCTTCGGTTTTGAACTTAGAAAAATATAAGGCTTCATTAGTCACCAAATCAATTCCTTGAAATAAACGTGGCAGCTATAGCTTGCTCCTTCTGGGGAACACCTATCTCTCTTAACTAACTAATATATATATATATATATATATATATATATATATATATATATATATATATATATATTAATTACTGTATATGTGGCTCCTCAGATCAAAATGAGTTATAGCAACTGAATATTCTGTCGATGAAAAAATTGTTTAAATATATTCGATGGATTTGCTATTGAGATCATGTCTGCAACCAGCTGGACTCGTGTTGGTAGTTTTATATTTGTTAGTAATTTCATTCTTGATTATTATTATTATTATTGGTAATAAAACTATGCAACGATCAATTTATGTTGATACATCGATTGTTAAATATTATCCTTGGGATTTTCAAGAAATAACTCAACAGTAATGCATCTTATATTTTCGATGGATACCAAATGAAATAACCAACAACCATAATTTGTTGGTGATTGTATTTATGCTAAATAATCATCTCATCTAAAAATTTAAGTTTTTCCTCAAGTAAAAACTTTTTGGGCTTGAAACTTGCACAAGTTGATTTTTATCAAATATAATAGAGATAGTGAAATTCGAACTCGTGACTGCTGGGTCAACAAGACTTTGATATTATGTCAAGAAATCATCTCACCTAAGAACTTAAAGTTGTGTAGCCTGCCAAATAAATTCCTGTTTAAATGTTATCATAAATAATAATTATTATTTCTTAAAAGAAATATGTATAATTAAAATAAGCACTCTTACTAGGTGCTTTGCATGGTTAATAAAAGGAAGCAACTTGTCGGCAAGCTTACAAACAAAACCATGAGTTTCTTTGTTTATGTTCGAGGGATAGCTGGTGAACTTGATATATCTCTCTTAGTATCTCTCAAAGATATGGAAAGGCTTACAATTCTTCCATCTCTTTATTTTTTTTTATAATCGGGGTGTCCGGGTCAGCTTACACACACCACAACTAATCTCCGGACTCACTGAACATCCTGCAAAACCAGTGACCATGTAAGGCACCGCGGGGTGACAGACGTGCATGGTGGGACTTGAACCCTGGTGCAGAAGAAGAAAACAAGTCCCTTCAACCGCTAGGCTTATCTGATAAGGCATATCTCATAGAATAGACGAATGCATACAAAAATTGTACAACCTAGTTCTTAAATTAATTAAATAAAAATATATAACAAAAAAAAGATTACAATTCAATAAAAAAAATAACTTCACATGTTAAAACTTCCTTAGTTACACTATGATTTTTCTAGACTTACATAGCCACCCTAGAGTTTGCCTTGTCCAACCAAGTTTTTTTCATGTAATTATTTCCATAAAAAACTAACTTTTAAATTTACAAACATATTTCATTAATAAAAAAAGTTTTTATTATATATATATATATAATAATAATTACCTTAAACTTACCGACTATACCTCAACTACCAAAAGCTTTTAAAGTTGACTATATTAAAACAAGACAACTTCCATCAATAACTTTTATCATTGATGTTATCATTCATATAGCTTTCATATTTATGAACCTGAAAATCAATTAATTAACATTTGATTACATACATAATCATTAATTTAATATGTTTGAATTAAATAGATTTTCATACATGCTTAAAATATGACCTCCATTCTACTATTAACTTGCTAGAATATGGTTCTCTAGTAGATGAGAAGCTAGATTAGTGACCCATAGTTGACGAGCATTTGTTGTTAGAGTGTGCATCAAGTGCCTTTTCATGATAACATATAAATGCACCAATTGCTAAAGATATATAACTATTTCATTTTGACCCTAAACTTTTCTCATACAGTATAACCAAATAATTAACATTATTAAATTAAATTTTTAATTTATGATTTATCATTTTGTTATTGCACCTTTCCATTTAGAATAAAATTTTGGTAACACCTCCTCTATATAAAACCCTGTCAATTAGAAGAAAAATACAAACAACTAAATATATCGCAATCAAATCATCACCAACAAGCCAAACAAATACTTATTATGCATTCTTGTCAGGACAAGATTGAAAGGTTATTCACTAATAAAACCTATGATATTATTGTATTGGAGTAAATCAAAACAATGCTTATATATGATTAAAAAGGATTACAAGGTTATCATATTGATAACATGATATACAAACAATATTTGAAAGTTTACCATATTTATTATTGTTGTCGTGATGATGTTTATTTCTCTCTCGCCTCGCTCGCTACCATTATCAAAGAGGGGAGACGACGCTTGGGAAAGGGAGTTTTCTTATAATTATAAAATTATAATTATAATTTTTAGAAGTCACCACCTAGAATTAAGATCACTAGAAAACTTAATGATCTGCAAGAGTCCGGGTAAAGAAACTTGTTGTGCAAGGGGAAAATGCATCACCCCTAGTGCACCATACCTAACATAAGTTGTATTGTTGTTTGATTACTTTTCTAAGTTATATTTTTTATTTGTTGGTTTTTCTAAGGCTTAAAGTAGATCTCTCTTCATGTAAGAGTTTCTACCTCATTCGATCAAAACCTATCCACTCTAGGACCCGAACTTTAACACAACATTTATTGTTCTTTAATATCGATGGTGTACTTTACAATGTAATTTTACACCTTGATAGTTAAAGTTGACAACTGAAAAATGAACAAAAAGGTTGTTGAAAGATTGACCGAAATCTAACGGATAATCATAAATTGGTTATGATATCCCATTTTCATTTTAAAAATACGAGAAAAGATGTGATTTGATTTTATGAAAAATATGCTTAGAAAATTTTTAGAATTCGTTCGTATCCACGAAACAATATATTTTTATTTTTTTATTTTTTCTTCTAAAAATGCATTTTTTATATTTATATTTATATTTTTAAAATTTAAAATTGGACCGAGCATAACAAAATGGGTCGATCCAATCATGTTGGGCCATTTAGTCCCAATATCCACCCAGGTGAGGCTGGTTTTGTCCAGCCCTTCCTACAATTTACCGCCTGAACAATAGGACATAAATTAATTCATTATCTACTTTCTTTTCACTTGCATAGTGTATAGTAAAAAATGGAGGAGAAGAAGGAGATTACATGTCACTGTCACCGTGTAGAGGAGATCAAATTGGTTATGTTGGTGGTGGTGGAGTCGGGAATGTGGCCTGTGGTGATCGGGAGAAGCGTCAGAAAGTGCTGCAATAGTTGTTGTTGCTGCGTGCAACTGTTGCTATGTGGTCGAAGGTGAAAAAGAGATGCTGCCAGAGGTGAAGAAAAACTGTCGGTGGTGGTTATCGAATGGAAGTTCAGATGCTGCTAAAAGGGATGATGAAGTTGTTGTTAGTTGGTTTTAAAAACTGTGGTTGTCAACTGTTGATCCTCAAATGTGGATGACAGTTGGAGAGGAAAAAGGTGTTGTCACTGCTACTATCAAAAGAAAAAAATGAGTTGTTCATGCTTCTAGAAGAAGAAATGAGTTGTTGTTGCTGCTGCAGGAGAAAAAGAAAATGTTGTATATCGCCGGAGTAGAAGTTGTTGTTGCCAACAATGAGCTTAAAGTTATGGTTGGTGGCACCGACGATGAACAAATAGATAACTCTTGTTGTCGACGGTGGAGAGGAAGAAGTTGCGGTGGACGATTAGCTCGTAGTTTTTGTTTTCATTAGCTGTATGTTTTTTGCTCTGTTTTTTTTCTTTGCCCCGTGTCTTGTGTTTTTCTTTTTTTCTTCCTATCCTTTGCCTCGTCTAGGTCTAGGTATTTATAGGAAGAGGAGTGACCTTTCAAATGCTCCTTGCGTGTAGACATATGTGACATATGTGACCTCTTCAACTTCTACAATGGCATGCCTGCACTGTTCAAGCCACTAAAAATGCACTTCTGCCTACATATCTTGTAGAGTGGTATAAATACACTTTGTTCCCTTCATTTACAATTTTCTAATTATGCTCTTAATTGTCTTTTAAACTTTTAGATTTATGCAATTTTATCCCCGCAAAAATTTCAATAGGAGCCTTAACTTTATGTGCCCTTTTTACTTCTGTTTTTGGTTTTGGATATGCAATTTGACCTTAAAATGACCATTAAACTCTCATTTTTCATCAATTTTTCCGCTAATTTTATCCGATTAACTTAGTAAGAATCGGATTTGGTCTTGAAATTCTTGTGAAGCATGGATTCATGTTGTACGCCTAGTTAAAAATAACAATCATTAAAGTTTGGAAAATAGGTAAAGTAAATGTATTTTTGTTACAATTATATATTATTACATATTTATTTATGTTTTAAGTCACATGAAAAATTGTTCATCTTGTATTTGAACAACTTGAGCTTTAGTGAGATACAAATTTTAGAATAACAACAAATTATGATGTCACCTATAAAGAATTTAATGATCATTTAGCATAAATGAGAATACAAGAGAAAATGATTTGTGATTTCAAAGATTATAAATTTGTTTTACTTAATAAATGGTCTCAATTCTTTGTAGTTAAATAGTACATAATTATATGCTTATCTAAATTTAATATCTATTAAATATCTAGTCAAAACTACGTTCTTAAACAATGATCAACTAGGACGGGAAAATATTGTTGAATTCTTAGTAAAAGTCAATTCACCACCGCCATCATGTCTTGGAATGCGATTGGTTTTTTTGTTAAATAAAGCTCAAAATAATATAAAATGAATGTTGAAATCTCTTCAAGAATATAAGTTTCATCACCATACTTGTAAAGTATTACTATTATCATTTGCAAACTTCTATTAGATGCTAAGCCAACAATCTTTACAAACATAGGGTTCTCCAGGTTTAAACTAACATGAGTATTAATTATTATTTTTTTGCATCTCTCGTGCATCGTCACAAACTTCAAACTTTGACACAAAGGTGGCATTAATTAATGCCTCATGGAAACTCTAATTGCACTCCACTCGCATTATCTTAGAATGGGTCCTATAAATATTTGAAGGATGCATGATGCCATGGCCATGTGCGAGATATCTCCAATGCATGTTTTCTCCACAAGTAGGAGTGAATCGCATGTAATAATATATCTCCAAAAATACAAACCATTAATCACAAGCACCGGACACCATAGCAGACTTTACAGGGGAAGCTTTTGAACACCACACATCAATATATATATGATCATCATAGCTTATCTTTGATTTTTAAGGGTAAAATGGAAAAAAAAGATAATGGTAATAAAGGGATTAATGAAAACAGTAATAAGAAGAAGAATCACCGTCTTTATATATATATATATATATATATATATATATGATGAGTTAACCCGCGTGATGCGGCGGTTTTTTTTTATCTATGTAGAAAATTGATTGTTTTTTTATGTATTGTATTTTATTATTTTAATATTTAGTTAGTATAATTATATTTAAGAATACTGATATGAATTTTTGTCCTTCAAAAATCCAAAGTCATTTTTCCTCTCTCTCAATATATTTTTAGGCGATAATATTCAATAAATATTAGACATATTAGAAATAAAAATATTGTAATTTGTTTTTAAAACATAAACTGATTTTTTTTTTGTGCTATAATTATTTTTTCTTTGCGTCTAAAAAGAACAGTCTTATGGAAACGGGAAATGACTTGTATATTTTTTAATTTGACTTGTAGATAATGCAGATAAATTTGTCAACATTTTTTTTTTGAGATGTTTTTTTTTGCCAGTAATATTAGATTTAAAATATTAAAAATGAAAACATTGGAATTCTTGTAAAGAAATAAACTTAAATAAAAGAGCACAAAATTAAATTTTGAAGCCAATCTTTTTTTTATATAAGATTTATTAATCATATTATTATATTAAATATATTTAAGAAAACATGATATGAATTTCTGTCCTTCAAAAAATCTTAGGTCATTTTTCCTCTCTCTCAATATATTTTTAGGCAATAATATTCAATAAATATTCAAACATATAATTAGTTTCACATATTTTAATTTGACATAAATATACAAATATATAATTAATTTGACATAATTTCAATAATATATTTAATTTAAAGGATAATCTTAGGCTATTTTGTTATCTCTCTATATATTCTTAGGCGATAACATCCAATAAATATTTGAACATATAATTGGTTTCACATATTTTAATTTGACATAAATACACAAATATATAATTAAAAAGTCAAAATACTGCAAATTTATTTAAAGAAATAAACTTAAACAAAAGAGCACAAAATTTAATTTTCAAGCCAATATTTTTTTTATTTTATAAGATTTATTCATCGTATTATTATATTAAATGTATTTAAGAATACTGACATGAATTTTTGTCCTTAAAAAATTTCTAGGTCATTTTTCCTCTCCCTCTATATATTTTTAAGCGATAATATTCAATAAATATTTGAACATAATATTAGTTTTACATACTTTAATTTGACATAAATATACAAATATATAATTAATTTGATATACTTTCAATAATATCTTTAATTTAAAAGACAAAATTGAAGTAAACCCAAACATTGAAATCAAATAATTCAAAACAAAACCGGAAATTAAAAGAACTAGGACTGAAATGAAACTGAAATCCATAATTAACTTGCATAGAAGGATAGAATTGAAAGAAATCAAACTTTTAATACCTAAAATATTAAGGATTTATAATAAATTTGCATGGAAGGATGAAATTTGCAAAAAAAAAAAAAAAAAACATGTGAAAAAAAAAGTTATCGTTTCGTAAAAGGAAAAAAAAAGAGTCTAAAATATAAATTTAAATTCAAAGCCAAAGTTTTTTTTTATAAGATTTATTCATCATATTATTATATTAAATATATTTAAGAATACCAATATTAATTTTTTTTTGCAAGAAATCGTAGGTCATTTTTTTTCTCTCTCTCTCTCTATATATGCGATAATATTAAATAAATATTAAACACATATACTTAGTCTCACATACTATATAGTGTGATCGAAATGGGAAGTGATTTTTATATTTTTTTTATTGTAGATAACCTAGGTAAATTTGTAAAAAAAAAATATGAGTTGCCTTTTCCCCCCAGTAATATTAGATCTGACACATTATAAATAATAATTATTATTATTATTATTATTACTGTGTTAAGTACAAAATTAAAATTCGAAGACAAATTTTTTTTATGTTATCCGATTTATTTATTATATGATTATATTAAATGCATTTAAGAATACTTATATTAATTTTTTTTATTCAAAAAATCCTAGGTCATGTTTTCTTCTCACTATATATATTTCTATGAGATAATATTCAATAAATATTAGAACATATAATTAATGAAAGACTAAAAATATCCTAGAAAACTTTAACAAAAGAAAAAAAAATATCATTGCCATTACTGTCAAAACAATAAAAATTATTAAATTATTCAAAGAAAAAAAAACATTAACAAAAGAGTAAGCAAGAAAAATAATTATTATTATTATTATTATTATTATTATTATTATTATTATTATTATTATTATTATTATTATTATTATTGTGTTAAGTACAAAATTAAAATTCAAAGACAAAATTTTTTTATGTTATCCGATTTATTCATTATATGATTATATTAAATATATTTAAGAATACTGATATTAATTTTTTTTATTCAAAAAATCCTAGGTCATTTTCTTCTCCTTATATATATTCCTATGAGATAATATTCAATAAATATCAGAACATATAATTAATGAAAGACTAAAAATATCCTAGAAACTTTAACAAAAGGAAAAAAATAAATATCATTGCCATTATTGTCAAAACAATAAAAATTATTAAATTATACGGAGAAAAAAAATATTAACAAAAGAGTAAGCAAGAAAAACAATTAAATTATTATTATTATTATTATTATTATTATTATTATTATTATTATTATTATTATTATTATTATTATTATTATTGTGTTAAGTACACTTATATATACATGGACAAAGTAGGGAATATTCTAGAAATATAAAAAAAATAAAAGTATAAGGGCTGAAATGTAAAATCAAATATAAATGGATTAAATTAAAAAAAAATTAAAAGTCTAAGGGCTTAAATGAAAAAATTTGAAACTTGTGTACCGAATTTATTGAGCTTTTACAGCCAATCTGGAAAATTCAAAGTCGGAGGACCGAAGTGAAACTCTCACATTCAATCAATTAAAATCGGAGGACCCAATTGAACTAAATCAGAACTTATATAATAGAAATCAGGACCAAAATCAAAATTAAAAGTCGAAGGACCAAAGTGAAAACTAACAAACAATAGGGGACTCTCCTGCACTTTTACGTGCAGGAGAGAGAGAAAACGTTGGCAGCGCCTTTAACCGGCCACCGCCGCGTCCACCGACATTTTTAGGGTACACGCGCCACCGCGGGAGGAAGACCACGTGGAGTCTCATCGAAAATGACTCTAGAGGACCATTTCCGACCACCGTATGACGCCGCACGCGCCACCCAAACAGGGCGTGAGGCGGAAAACCGACTGGCACGTGCACCGCACGCCCTGACAGCCACGGAATAAACAATTAAAAAATAGGGTTAATTACCGTTCTGCCCTTGTACTCAAGTCAACGTTTTTGTCTTATTAGGGGCTATAACCGTATTTAGCCATAAAAAAAAACCCAGCGGCGGACCGGACCGAACCGGTCCGAACGCGTGCAATGATAGCCGTGCCCCTCAGTCGAAACCGTTTTTTGTCTTATTAGCGGGGATAAAAATGTTAATACACTGTTCACAGGCGCAAAAGACAAAAAAAAAAGGGTAGACGTGCACCTGCGAAGAATAGAGAGAAATTTGGAGTCCACAGTGACTCTGAGTGTGTGTGAACAATATTTTTGGTTTTGTTTTAGTGTATTTGTTAATATATATATATATTGGCTATTTTGAATTAATTTATTTTAAAAAAGAAGAAGAAAGAATACAATGTGTATTTTAGCTAAGCACATGACCCCGGTCTACTGTGAGACTGCTGATTCCTCCTCCCCTTTGAGAGAGCCTCAGCTACCTCTCTCATTTTTAGCTTTTTCTAACTTTGCTCTTTGCTAGCTTTTTCTTTCCTCATCCTCTCTCCCTCTCCCTCTCTCTCTGAACCCGACTTTATTCCTTGTTGAATTCATCCTAAAAAGAAGATCGATGATCCTCCATTGATCCTCCTTGTCTTCACAAACAGCTAGCACTCTCTTCTCTCTCGAATCCACTTGAAAACTCAAAACCTAGAAAGCAAGAGTCCAGACACCCACCCTCTTTTGCTGTTGCTTGTTCCTACGAATCCCTATTCCTTTTATCGCAACAACGTTAACGACAAGACAAGGCTTGTTGAGCAGAGACACCAGTGCTCTTGCTGTGCGTGAAAACAGAAAACAATCATAACCATGTCGTCATCTCCATCGCAACTCAGCCAGCTGGGTCGCAAGCCCCACAGCTATTCTATGCTGTTGAGATCGTTTGCAGACCAGAATGACCAGACCCCAAAGCTTGAAGAGTTCATCTCTCGCCTTGAGGAAGAAAGGCTAAAGATCGATGCTTTCAAACGCGAGCTGCCCCTTTGCATGCAGCTTCTAACCAGCGGTATAAATATATATATATAGCCTGGCTTTCTTTTCTTGAAAGTTAGTTTTAATTTATGCTTTGACTATAATCAACTGCTTCGAAACTAGCTATGGGCTCAAAGATTATATTGAATCACGCGCGCGCGCGCATTGAGAGAGAAGATTAAATGGCTATATAGCTAGTTAATCATGTGATCATGTGGATGAATTATAACTCTAGGCTTTTTCTTTATACTCTTTTGTTTATAGAAACTGCAGTTAGCTTTCTATCTTTGTTGCTTTATTAATTTATTGAGTTCGCTTCTTTGATTTTAAAGCAATCAGTTAAATTTTGAAATATTTTGGTGAAGAGAATCATACTCTAGTAAATGGTAATTCCTCAAAGACTATATATATATAATCTCCATCTCTCGACTCAGCTGTGGACACTTCAAGGAAGCAGCTACAAGCATGTAGAGGAAACGAAGGGCCCATACCACTTCTTGAAGAATTCATTCCTCTCAAAACCTCAGCATCTGAAACCCCAGAGATGGCCGCAAACATCTCTGATAAGGCTAGCTGGATGACAACAGCACAGCTTTGGAGCCAAGACAACATTGGAACCAAACCTCAGACCACATTGTCATCCCCAAAACAAACCGCTATTGGATTCAGTGTTAGTTCAAAGCTGGTCCTAGACACCAAACAAAGAAATGGAGGGGCTTTCCTTCCATTCTCAAAAGAGAGAAACATGTGTCCAAGCCCAACCTTGGCTCTTGCAGCGTGTACTGATGAGCAATTGGGACTGGATCATAAGAAATTTCCAGAGACTGAGAATGGATTTTCTTGTCCAAATAGAGAAAGTTGTGGCAATAAGATGGCTGTGATTGAGCAAGGAAAAGGAGTTGGGAATAGCTCATCATCTGATGGCGAAGAAACAAACGCTGCGACTATTGCTTCTACAAATACTTGCACATCTCAGACTCATAGAAAAGCAAGGAGATGCTGGTCGCCAGACTTACACCGCAGATTTGTCAATGCTCTGCACTTGCTTGGCGGTTCACAAGGTAATCAAAATCCTAATAATGATATTAGTCAAGTCATTTATTTCATGATTACCATCTTTTATCACTGTAATAATTATATATATATATAATTGGTTACATGTTATTGGCACTGGTATTTGACTGCTTTCTTTTCTTTTTTGGTCATGCATGGAAACAGTGGCCACCCCCAAACAAATCAGGGAGCTCATGAAGGTTGACGGTTTGACCAATGACGAAGTAAAAAGCCATCTACAGGTATATATCTATATATATATATATAGATAGACAGACAGACAGACAGACACACACAGACATACATACATCCGTACTGGCAAATATATTTTATGTGAGGTTCAGGCCTCAGGCAGCCTGCATGGAAGCGGCTTTGTACAATTTCTATTGACCTGACATAACACAGTCTGCAATTTGCATATACTTTCAATATATTGGTACCAGCACACTGCAGATCCATATGATATATTATTCTCTTTTTAACTTTTTTATTTGGTGATACAGAAATATAGACTTCATACAAGGCGACCCAGTCCAAGCCCACAAGCAGCAGCAGCCCCAGCTCCACATCTTGTAGTGCTGGGTGGCATATGGGTCCCTCCAGAGTACGCCACGGCAGCAGCGGCAGCAGCAGCTCATAGTGGGGGGGCAACCCTCTATGGTGCCCACCCAGCTTCCCATGCTCCGCCACCACTCTTTTGTGCTCCGCCACCTGCGTCTCAAGATTTCTTCACTGCGGTTGCAGCACCTCCGCCACCACTTCACCACCAAACTCTCCGCCACCAACTCCAGTTGTTCAAGCCCACTTCACAGGTGCCTAGCTCCCCTGAATCGGATTTTAAAGGTAGTAGGGACAGATCTGAGAGCATTGAAGATGGCAAGTCAGAGAGTAGCAGCTGGAAAGGCGAGAGTGGTGAGAATGATGGCGGAGAGGAAAGGGCGGGCTGCTCTTAGAGAAGAAGGTGAGGAGAGCAATGGAAGTAAGTTTTAGACCTCTCTGATCTGTAAGGTTACTAGTGTTAGGGTAGGGTTAGGGTTTTAGCTTTATCTGCACATGATCTCTAACTTGTTATATGCATGTTAGAAGGATGTAGTCTGTTAAATGTTGCATTCAATTCTATTGGATCTATATTTTGTCAAATATCTTTGAGAGAGTAAAAAGGCATTTTAAAATTATTTGTTGAAATAAATCGAAATTGTTTTATTTTAAATTATAAGTTTTTAATATTTTTGGATCACATAAAAAAATTAAAAAATATTTCAAAAAACAATCACACACAGGCAAAAATTGAAGATGATTCTTTTAGTCGTTCATTTGTTGTGATTATTTGATAATGAGTTGTCGATGAATAACGATCACAGCCGCTCGCTCGTTTGTTAGATTATTTTAGCCAACATCTGATACGGCAGTCCAACAAAATCAATTGATTACTTTTGGGAGAGCTCTTTATAGAGTATCGAATGATAGCATGCAAAATAGAAAGACGATGGAGTTTCTTTACAGCCGACAAAATTAACTCCTTGAGTTATTTTGTATCGGTCAAGTTATTTAATTTACTTACCATACAATATATTGTATGTATTTTTAATTAAGTGCTTTTGGTATTTCTATACTTTATTAATCTCTAATTTTACGATATATATTAAGATTGTTTTCTTTCTCTTTCTTTGCTAGAGAGATCACATGCATGTTGAACTCATTAAAATCAAAATAATTGATTACCTCATAATATAAGCAATATTATTATTTTTCTTTTTAATATAAAAATTATCTTTATATGATTTTGTTAACTTTCAAATTTGGGCTCATAATTGAATTATATTTTAATACATTAAGCCCATCTAACTATCATAAGTTATAAATTCACTCACATGTTCATGACCTAATTAATAAATAAAAATCAAACTCGACCCCTTTAGATTTTTAAGGATTTAGAGTTTATTGAGACTCATTTCCAATTCACTCATTTTAAGTTAATCAATGCACCATGTTGCAAGGTTCTCACGATGTTGTTAGGAAGTTTTGGAGTCGACATCTAGTTATTTAGTTAGGGTTGCTAATAAACTTGATATTTTGGTCTTTCTTCAAAGGTTACTAGTTGTGGTTATGGAAGATATTATCACCCCTAACATGCTCTAATAGAGGTACGGTTATGATATGATTTAGAGATTTGGTGATTTTTTAATAGGTGTTTTGGTTCGAATTCATTTGTAGGAATAAATTCAATTTGTGTGTATTTGTTATAGGCTCATATATCTAAACAAATCTTATTTTATAAATCCTTATAGGTTCTCTAAGAGAGTTCATCTATACTAGATAATGATTTTTGTCTATAATGGTAAAATACTCAATTAAGATTGGTTAGTGTTTAAAATAACTCTTGAGAGTTTTAGGTCAATTATTGATGTTTTAAATACTAACCTAATTGCAGGTCTAATATTTCATCATAATATTTACCCTTGATTCCCATTAATTAAAGAATATAATAATATCATGTGTAACCAACCAATTACTTACAAGGAATTTCAAACCAATAGTGCATACTCATAATTTTTTTATAGAATTGTTAGGCTTTACTCCACCATAAATATCTTTTCAGAGTTGCTACCCATTAATGGTGGTTGGCACAGATAGTGGCAACAATATGCCTTGGTTCTTTACCTTTTCCAATAAGAAAAATGGCATCATAAAACCCCTTTTTTAGAAGGTGAGTAATAAACCTTGTTTAAGTTTTGATGAGGAAAAGAATCGTGTTATGTTGACCTCCACTAATATGATGTTGATAAAATAGTTAGAGGATATTATCAGGATGTTTTGCAAGGTAAAAAGTCATGTTTCTTTTGCCTTTCAGCTTTTTTTAAAACTCAACTTTCTTTAATTCTTGTAGGGTTGATAGGAGAAGGAAAAGGAGACATAACATGAGAGTCTCTTGTTAAGAGTTTTCCTAGGGTGTCTTTTTCTCTAGCCTCTATCGATGCTAAAATTAGAATGGAAAGATTCCCTCTTATTAGTAAGTTTTTTCCCCTTGAAGTTGTTGTCTCAATAAAGATAACAAAAGGGTTATAGTATCTATGGAGGTTGAGGGTCATGTTCTTCCCTTACATAGGGAGGAGGTGGACTTGGCTCCCCTTGTCATGGTAATGGGTATTGCCTTTCTCTTCAAAATGAGAAAAACATCCACCCTAGTGGTGACCCATGCACTTTCCCTATTAATGGAGGCACTAGTAGAATTGTTTATTTTACTACAAACTCTTACCTTACTAGTTTAGGAAACAATAGTTGGGGCTTCCACTAGAGTTTATGGTGAGAAGGTCATTGATGTTTTTTGTAACTAGACTTTAGGTTATAATCCTTTTGATTTTCCAATCCTGATAGATGAGAAAAGGCAACTCATGAATTTTATGGCTGAAGAGAAAATGGGTTTTGGAAGGTTGGACTCGGGGTGGTAGGAATAATGGAGATGGTCTTTACCATCCCAAAAGACATCTACATGATGTCTCATGAAGGCTTCCATCGCTATTTGGGCTTTAGCTAGCCAAATGGTTTATAGCATAATTAAAAAACCATTTATTTTAAATCATGTTTTAATGATTGCCTTTCTTAAAATTTATATTTAATAGAATGTTATGATGTGTGCCTATTCTAAGAGGTATTAGTTGACTTAAAAAGGGTATGTGAGGGTAGCTGCGGCTACTAGTAGGGGAAGTAAGGTTATCTTCTTTTTTTTTGGAACAAGATATATATATATATATATATATATATTTTAGAAGATGGAAAATTTACAGGGGGCTGACCGATGAAGCCAGCAAAAAGATGAAGGAACAGGCTCCTCACATCTTATAGCAAAAAGGAAAAGTGAAGCCTTATAACTAATTAGCCCAAAAGAAATCGAAGCATATGGCTAAGAGAAAAGGAAATAGGGCAAGCCCAAAGTTGGGCTTACAAAGAAATCAAGCATACCCACCATATTGAGGTCGGAGGCCGACAACCTTTTTTCATACCTTGCTAGCAAGTCATACCACGAAGCCCGCTAACCACTAAAAAAACCTCCCCCTAGTACCTTTGCCTTGTCATCGATGAGCTTAGGTTCCAAATATTATCGATGGCCTCTGTGACCCTGTGATTGTTATCTGTATTATGAGCAGATCTCTGATTTGTTGAGACTTCCTCACTGAGGGTTTGCACTTATTTGGCATGGTTATGGAAAACTATACTATTGCGCTCCTGCCATAAGTGATAAACTGAGGAAGCCGAAAGGAGAGGACCAATCATGTGATCCATGTTCCTCACACGGTGATATCTGGTTGAAGCCCATTCAAGAAGGCTTGTCCATGGGAGGGATGGTCAGCGTGTACAAGCCCTTCCGCCATACTTGGAAGGAGTACCTGCATTGCAAATAAAGATGGTCATGGGTTTCTACCTCACTATTGCAAAGCTTGCAGGTCTGATCTCCCCCTGAGGTGTTGTGCATTCTATCCATGGTTCTTAGTCGACACTTTGCCGCCAGCCAAAGGATAAAAGAGTGTTTAGGCAAGTGAAAGGGGTTCCATAAGATGTGATGCATCTTGGAAGTAGGCTGCCGATTCCTAAGCTTCTCTCATGTCAAGGATATGGTGAACTGTCCTGAGCCATTTGCAAGCCAGATAGTAGTATCCCTCTTCGTAGTCTAAGGCTGGAAAACAACACTACTCCAAAGCTCCTCTAGCTGGCTATCTCCCATTGGGAAGTTCCACCTGTCACCATCCATGATATCTGCTACCTTCGCCCCACCCCAACGATGTGGAAGCTAAGGTTCTATAGGTGAACATATCTATTAGTCTTTTACCAGTTGGAAGCCAATAATCGAACCACAGGGAAGTATCCTGCCCATTGCCCACCTGAGCTCTTATAACCCCTTTACACCACTCCTTACCCTGAAGAATTTTCCTCCAAGTCCATGTAGGGTTAGAGGTTATCTTTCAAATGCTAAAAAGGGAAATGGGTGTTTTGGAGGCTAAGATGTGTAGTATTAAGATGGCAAGCTCCGAATTAAAGGACCAAACATAAGTCCTTGCCCTATAGCTTAGTTATAGAGAAAAAAACACTTTATGATTTTACAAACTAATGATGTTTTTGAGACAATGTGTCCTTGAAGCAAGGGCTTCTAAATTAGCTTATATGTTGAGATGACCATCTTAAAGACTAAGCTTTCTACTTCTAAGACAAAAGCCCAACATTGCTTGGAAAAATTGGAGGCTTTAAGGGATACCTTTAAAGAGTTCTAAGAATTTTATAGGGGTTCAACAATGTTGATCGAGATGGTGGGAGATAAGATATTCTTGTTTATCTCTTACCTATATTTCCTTAATCTTTCAAGGGTAATGTAGATGAATTTTAGTGAGCTTCCCATATAATCCCAATCCTTAATTTCATGAACATATTCCTAGTCGGGGTCGTTATAACCTACCTAGTTGAGGAGTCTATGGCCTTGTTTGTTTCAAGGAAAGTGAATTCCAGTAATTCACTTTCCTCACTTTCCAGTGTTTGGCAACACTTTGGAAAAGTAGTCAAAGGAAAGTGATTTCCATCACTTTCCCGGTCAACATTTTTTAAGCTTTAACACGCGGAAAGTGTTTTCCGCGCGTGTTACATCTCTTTGCCTTATCCTCTCTCACGTCTCTCATCATCTCTGCACGTCGTCTCTTTCTCTCATCGACGTCGTCTCTTTCTCTCTCTTTCTCTCATCGTCTCTGCACGTCTCTTTCTCTCATCGTCTCTGCACGTCTCTTTCTCTCATCGTCTCTGCACGTCCCTCATCTTTCACTCATCTCTGCACCGCCTCTCGCCTCCTCTCGCCTCCCTCTCCAGTCCCTCATCTCTCTGCACCCTTTTCTAAAGCAAAAACAGACCCTCTCTTCTCCTCACGCCTCCCTCTCGGGTCCCCTCATCTCGCTTTAAAAACCCTAAGCACCCTCTCGCTCTCGCCTCCTCTCGCCTCTCTCTCGGTCCCTCATCTCTCGCTCTCGACACCCTCTTGCCTCTCGCCTCCCTCAGTCCCTCTGCTCTGCATCTCGCCTCCCTCTGCAACTCACGACAAGAGAAACCCGAGTACTCCCTCTGCATCTCAATCTTTTTGCAGTAGAGAATAGTTTAAGGTTATTGGTTTTGTGGGTTTTTTTTATGAAGTTTGTGAGTTTTTGATGATATGAGAAATGGGGTTTGTGGGATTTGGGTTACAATTGAAATTGCCGAGTATGGTAATGGGTGTGATTGCAAAGATAGCTACTTGTTTTGATTTCTGTTGTTCTTGTTTCTGTTGATTTCTTGAATTTCTGCGCACCTGAGCTATGAGGAAATGGATCGGTAATTTGCGCCTAATTTACAGCTAGAAGATTATCTGGAATCTAAATACATATAATTTATTAGCGTGGAGTTAGGGCTAATGTTTAGACAAAAATGAAAACCCACTTTAAAGTGTTTTTGTTTTCTGATTTAGCTTTTAAATGTCGTTTCTTTGGCTTGGTTGATTATTTGTGGTGCTAAGTTTTGCTGATTAATTTGGAAATTTGATTTGGGAATGAAGATGTGGGACTCTGTAAATATGGTTAGAGAGATGATGGAAACAAGAAGAATCAGAAAAGAGGCTGGATGTAGTTGGATACAAGTAAAGAATAAAATCCACACTTTTGTAGCTGGTGGAGGTTTCAAGTTTCATAATTCTGATGAATATAAGAAGATATGGAACAAATTGAGGGAAGCCATGGAAGAAGTTGGTTATGTAACCAACACAGATGTGGTGCTTCATGATGTAAATGAAGAAACAAAGGCAATGTGGGTGTGTGGGCACAGTGAGCACTTAGCAACTATTTTATTTCTCATATATACTGCTGCTGGACTACCAATTAGGATCACAAAGAACCTATCTAAGCGTGATGGTTTCTTATTACAATAATCGAATTGATGCTTGTTTATAAATAACTGTATGAGTTAAACCATGAGAACCCAAAAACAGTAAAGGAACAAGCTATATTTGTTGAAAGGTAGTGGATTGATTCTAGTTAAAAGTGTTCTTTCAAGCTCAGCTACATATCTCTTGTAGTCTGTTGCAACTGTGTTTGGAGAAACTATATTATGGAAAGGTATAGGGAAATGTTCAAACATCAATTGTTTGATTGGTAAGTGGTTTGTTCTGCTGTTACTGATGATTTTTGGAGCAGCATAATTATTTTTGGGATTATGGAAGGGGGTATTGATTGGTTTGTAATTGTTTTGTCAGAAAAGCTTCTTATGAATTAATGGGTGGAAAAAGCTTATTTAGCTATCTTTGTCAAGCTTGATAGCCTTACTTCTCTGAGAATGAAAATCATGAAAGACGACTAATCTCTTGATCAAGTATCAAACAATTTTTTCTCATTTTGTTAATGATCCCAAGTAGAATGAGCCATCTTTCATAGCTGACTTTGTCTTGGGGCCTGTGCATGCAGTGAACTTTATACATTAATTCTTTTCACTTAACTTCTACTTTAATTGCTTGTAGATGTGAAGGACATAAAATGTGTGGTCAACTATGATTTTCCTTCCAGCCTTGAGGATTATGTTCACAGGATAGGCCGAACTGGTCGAGCAGGAGCTAGGGGAACTGCCTTCACCTTTTTCACAGAGTCAAATGCAAAATTTGCGAGGGAACTTATTAAAATTCTGCAAGAAACAGGGCAGATTGTGCCTCTATCATTGCAGCTTCTAATGGCATCTTCAACAAACAAAGCTTTTAGTTATGTTAAGAAACTACCTGTGCGAGGGGGTGATGCCTACCTGTGCGCTGCCCTTTCGAATATTGAAATGAAGGGTTAAACAATCTTAGTAATAATACTGTAACTCATAAAGTGTAGGAATTCATGTATTGGCAAATTCATATTTATGTGATTTTAACTTTAGGTTGGCGTGACTTTCGAGCAAAGGTGATTAGATTCTTTGTAGTGGTTTGCTTGATTCTTGATGTGTTTATTCAAATATATTTTGAAAAATTGATTGGCAGGCAAAGAAATAATAGAGCTTGTGTTTTTGTTAATGATAAATCCCTTGAAAAACTGGAAAAATGATCAGAGAAAGTGCCAGTTGATATGCAGCAAATGAAAAGGAGTGACTTATCCTATTATTGAAGGCGATCATGGTGGGCTTGTGTATGTGCCCTTTCATGGTGATTTTTACCTCTACTTTTCCAATGAAAAGAGATGATTCCTTGTTCAAGTAATGGAAACTTGGGTGAAGTATGTACTTGCATGCATTTGACCTAGCATTTCAGGAGGGACGCCATTGTTGCCGAGTTGAAAGTTGAGAAAATCATTTCCCAAATAAACTATGTATGAATATAGGATATAATAAAAAAAATCATCATTATACTTTTTAGATTTCATTTTTTTTATTTTAAGTGATTAAATATTTTATATTAAATATTTTATATATATTAGATAAACTTGAAAAAAAAATTAATTTATTAATAAATTATTTTCCAGTTCATTTTCCATAACACAAACAAACACTGTAAAGTGTTTTCCAATTCATTTTCCATAACACTGCCAAACATCGGAATTCACTTTCCAGGAATTCACTTTCCAGGAATTCACTTTCCAGGAATTCACTTTCCAGGAATTCACTTTCCAAAAGGAAATCACTTTCCAGCAAACAAACGGGGCCTAGAATAGATTTTTAGATCCATTTGCAAGTGTATATATGTGTTCTTTTATATACATCACACTAATAATACAATTATTTGTTCTTTTGTTATTTCTCACTAGTTTTAGTTCTCGTTTAGCCTTTTTATCTAGGTCAAATGTCTATACTTAATAAACTATTTATGGTCCCAATGGCCATACTCAATAAAGAATTTTTAGGTTTAATACCAAATCATAATAAAGTATTTCTAGTTTTTTTAAATTTCAATTTTTCCTAACCTTAATCAAGTTTGAGGAAAGATACGTTTAATGCCCGTTGCTTGTGATCAAAAGAATAGACTAGGTCTTATGTAGATTCCTAATAGATCTATCATGAATGTTAAGAAAAACTTTATTAGTGGGTGATGGAAAGTTGTATTTGTGCCTTTATATATAGCATTATGGTTGAAGCAATGTCCATACCATAATTGGAGAATGGTGTGGTTTCGCTAGGAAGAAATGTCAATCGCTTCCACGATAAATTATGTTGTAGCACTAGGAAAAAAATTGTCACTTCAAAGGTAAACATTCTATTACACTAAAATGATTACATTTATCATTTTTTTGGAAGATTTGAGGGGTTCTTGCTTTAGGAAGAGCTCATTCATCCTTGTTATTAATACAATGTCCATCCTATCTTTAGAGAAAGTGTGGTCGTACTTGGGATAACATGTGAAACTAAAAAGATATTTGTCACTTCAAAAGAAAACATGTTGTTGCACAAAAAAGAAGTAAATTTATCCCATTTATGAAAGTTTTAAGGGGTGTCGTCTTAGGGAGAGTGTATCAATCCTCCTTGCTAATGTGATGTCCATATGATCCTTGGAGAAATGCGCGATCAAATTAGGGAAAACATGTCAATCATTTTTAAAAATGTAAAGAAAACTTGTCAATCATTTTTAAAAATGTAAAATGTTCCACAACACTAGAGAGGTATTTGTCACTTCTAAAGTTAACAGATTATTGCACTAATAGATTAGATCTATCTTATCCTTTGAAGATTTGAGGGGTTGTCGCCCTAGAAAGAGAGTAATTATCCTCATTACAAATGCAATGTCCATCCTATCATTGGAGAAATGTGTTGTCACACTACAGAGAACATGTCAATCCCTTTAAAGGTTTATTGTGTTGTAACACTATGTAAGCATTTATCACTTCCAAAGTAAACAAGCCATCAAACTAAAAAGAGTAAATTTATCCCATCTTTGAAAGATTTGATGGGTTTTTTCCCTAAAGAAAGTGTGCCCATCCCCAAATGCAAAGGTTATCTTCATCCCATTATTAGATAAATGTGTGATTACACTAGTGAGAACATGTCAACCCTTTTAAGGTTAATTGTTATGTGGCACTAGGGAGGCATTTGTCATTTCTAAAGTAAACATCACACTGGGAAGAATAAATCTATCCTATCTTTGGAAGATGTTAAGGGCTTTCGCCCTAGGGAAAATGTATTCATTCTTGTTGATGATGCAATGTTCATCCTCTCCTTGAAAAACAGTGTAAACGCACTAGGGAAAACATGTCAATCTCTTCAAAGGTAAGTTATGTTGTGACCTAGAGAGATATTTGTCACTCTAAAGTAAACATGTTATTGCATTATGAAGAGTAAATTTATCATATCTTTGGAAACTTTAAAGGGTTGTTTTCCTAGGAAGAGTGTATTCATCCCCGTTATTGTTAAGATTGTGTCCATCTTGTCATTAAAAAAAGATGAATCATACTAGGGAGAACATGTCAATTCCTTCAAGGGTAAATTATTTTCTAGTATTAGGAAGATATTTGAACTTTCAAATTAAACTTGCTATCACTTTAGAAATAATAAATTTATCTCATTATTAGAAGATTTAATGGGTTGTCATTATAATGAGAGCATATCATATCCATGGATAATGGTGTGATTGTATTAGAAAGAACATATCGATCATTTTCAAGATAAATTATTTCATAACACTGGTGAGGTATTTGTTATTTCCAAAGTAAACATGCTATCACTCTAGAGAGCAAATCTATCATATCTTTGAAATATTTAAGGGGTTGTCACGCCAAGAAAAAGTGTATGCAAACATACCTAATGATAAAGAACATTTGTTACTTGATCAATATGATTCACCTATAAGAAACTTATATTTTTATTTATTGACTATAATACCATTTTATCCTTGTTTAGGGTATAAACAACCAAAAATAACATTTTTGTGTGGCTTTACAACTTTAATAAAAAGGTTTTTCTCTAATGTAAGATTTTCAAGCAGTTGTCGAGGACTCTTTATAAATCAACAAAGTTCTTTAGATTCTCATGAGAACATGACATGTATGTGAGAGGATAACCCATATATTTAGGAATCATCTAGCTTAACAAGTCTGAAGACCTAGTTGGAGCTTTGAACTAACAATAACTCTTGAGTTGTGTGATCTTAACCATCATCTAGGTGGTGATAATTTAAGATTTTTCTAGTATCAATGCTCTAAGTAAAATGATGATGACAATGAAGCTCTAGGTACATAAAAACTCCCATAGTTACTTGGTTTGAACCAATATCTCACCAGTACATGTCAAAGGTCTTCCATAATCTTAAGATTCCAAGTCCAATGGTAATTAAAAGCGTTAATAACCTTGCTACCAAAGGACTGGTCAATGGTTTTTTGTATTAGTTTCTTATAGATGATGCAAAAAAAATAAGTCTTGTTGTACTCTATTGGCTTGAAGGTTGGGCCTCAACCTAGGATAAAGTCATTAATCTTTTAGTTTTAACAATCTAGCCCATTCTTCCTTAGGAAAAAAACATAAATAGACTATCACATAATAAAACAAATCTTTAAAAACAAATATGCCCCTTTTCTTTTGAAGAAAAAATGAACTCTCGTTTTGAAAAAATTAAACTTCTCTTTTTATATCTCCCTAGGTGATTCTCTTCCTAGTAGGGAAAAGATTGTTCTATCTATGAAATATCTTTATCCCATTAGGATAAAAATATCTCTAATTTATGGTTTATCTAGATAAAATATCTTTAATCTATGATCTTATGATGATAAAATATTTTCATCAGTGGTCCTATAAGGTGATATTTGTTTAGTGTTTAGTTGATCCTAAGACCAGTGGGTCTAGCATCTCGCTAGACCTATATGAGTTTGGCATATCTATTCTTTCCTTGTATTATAAACATGGGTCAATGATCAAATACCTTTTATTTCATGGTAAAAAGTATTGTTGAAAAGTGAAACTTAAATCTATTTCTTATTTTCTAAATTATAAGAAAACTAAAATGATCCCATGTTTATTATGGATCAAGACTCCTTGCATTGTGGATTGCTACAATGTAATGATGTTTTTTCTCTCTCTTTTTTCTTCCAATGCAAAAACCAGGGAAATGAATATTGGAGGGGGGGTGACCTTTTCATGAGGTTTATTTGTCATCATCAAATTGATTGAGGTTAAATGAGTCTTCTCATATTTATTTGTATAGTAAAATGACTGAATTACTCTTAAAAGCAAAATATTTTAAACTAGCATCCAAAGTTTTTTTTTAACTTTTTTTGTTATTATAAAATTAATTGAGGATAATTCAGTTTTTTCATTTTTTTAATACAATAAAATAATTGAATTACCTTTGAAAGAAAAAAAATATAGTAGCATATAGTTTTTTTTTAGTTTGGTTTCCTTTTTTAATACAAAAAATGCCTAAATTACCTTAATTTTTCTTTCAATAAACTAGATTTTAAAAGTTTTTTTCATATGTTTTTTTGCTATAATTAAAGAGATTGAAGGCAAGTAAGGTAATTGAATAAAACTAAATACTATTAAAAACAATAACTAACGCATGCCTACACATGTTAGTTCATGAGTTACTCCTTTCATCCGAGACTATGCATAAAGAGTTTTGAAACAGATAAATGGTGACTTCCAAAATGATATTCTAATCATTTTAGAAGCTCATCCATCCTTGGATCGTGCTTGTGGCCAATAAACTTTTAGTCTAGTGAATAGTCTAGTGTTAATAAAAAAAATTTATTACCCTTCATTTCTCTCTCTTACTTAGTTTTCGGGAAACCACTTTCCAAACTTTTTTGTGTTTGCTTGCCTTCCAGAAAGTTGATCAACGGAAAACACTTTCCAGTCAAAGAAAAATTTGACTTGGTTTTCAGGAAAGTGTTTTCCGGAAAATTTGGGCGGAAAACACTTTCCCGAAGTTGTGAAAAAATTTAGAAATATCATTATTTGTCTGATTATATCAAATTTGATCCTCAAACTTTTGATTGCTATATATAATTTGTTTTGAATATTTATTTTTTCAATTCCATCTCCTAAAAATTTAATTTTTATATTAATTTTGGTCCTTATTTTTTATAATTGCTATTTGCTTTTTTTCTTATCATTTTTTTTATTAAAAATTTTTTATCTATCAAATTTGGTCCTCATTTTTTTTTATTGTTACTTATTTTATTTGAAATAATTTATGAAATGTTAATTATTATTATTTTAATTTATTCACCTTTCTTTTTTTTAATTTTTTAGATTTGATCTCTATTATTTTGATTATTATTTATTTTATTTGAGATAATTTATGAAATTATATTTTTTTTCAATTTCATTCTCATTCAACTTTTTAATTTGTAAGATTTGTTCCTCATTATTTTAATAAACTTGAAAAAAAAATTAATTTATTAATAAATTATTTTCCAGTTCATTTTCCATAACACCAACAAACACTGGAAAATGTTTTCCAGTTCATTTTCCATAACACTGTCAAACATCGGAATTCACTTTCCCCGGAATTCACTTTCCAAAAGAAAACCACTTTCCAGCAAACAAACGGGGCCTTAGATTTAATTTGTATGTTTTTTTATTTGCTGATTTGAAAAAAAAATATAAAATTGGATTTTTTTTTCAATTTTAATTATCCTTCATTTTATTTTTCAAATTTGATCATTGATTTTTTTTTATTTGAGATCATTTTTAAAATTGGTTTTCTTATATGTACATCATATTTTTAGTTTTTCCCTATCAAATTTGATTTTCATTCTTTTGATTGTATTTTTTTTACTTTATAAATTTTTTATTTATTTTTATTTCATTCTGTAAAATTAATTTGTTGGGACTTTTCATGAGTTGTGGGTTTTAAAGATTAACTCAAGTTTAGAAAATTCATCCAAATTTGTTGCGATCCCCTTTAAGTTTTATTATTTGATATTTATATAATTAAAAATTAATAATTTTTTTATAGAATTATTTACTGATTTTAAAAACGATCCAGATTTTGGGATTTTTTTCTTCTCATTATTTGTTAAATTTAGTTTTTTTACAGAACAAATCAAATGTAAATCATATCTTTATTTTTATAAAAATACTGTCATCACGTTTATAAAATATATATTGGAAAAACCTAAACGGTTGTCAGTCCTAAGTCTAAGCTATTAAAAAATAAAAAATAAATAAAAATTGTACGGGAGAATACCGCCACCGCCAAAAGGATAAAAATGGTTGTTATACTGTACTGTGTGGCAAAAAATAAAAGAATGTGGCGCACCATAATCCATCCTCCAATCTATTCTCTTGAACGTCCGAAAGATATCTTAGTCTCTATCCTGTAAATGCATCATGGCTTCTCTTGCTTTCACTCCAACTCCAACCCCAAACCTTGATCTCTCTAACTCTAAAGCTAAACCCACAAAATCCCTTAAAAAAGTAATTGGAAAACCACCCCATCTTTCTATACCTCAAATTCAACATAAAAACTGCCAGTCTAATTTGCAAGAATCTTACTTCAACACCATCTTTTCTCTATGTGGACAGGGTCGCATTCAAGCAGCTTTCAAAATTTTAACTGAGATGGACCGAAGAAAATTCCCAGTTGGACCTGATATCTATGGTCTGCTACTTCAGGGATGCCTCTATGATCGTGCTCTCTTCATGGGACAGCAAATTCACTCTCGAATTGTAAAACAAGGTGATTCTCTCGCAACAAACGAGTATTTAGAGACGAAGTTGTTCATTTTCTATGCAAAATGTCATCTTTATGAGGTTGCAAATATCTTTTTTTATAGATTAAGCGTAAAGAATGTGTTTTCTTGGGCTGCTTATATTGGTTTGAATTGTAGAATGGGTTTCTATAGAGAAGCTTTAATGGGTCTTTGTGAGATGATAGATAGTGGGATTCTGGCTGATAATTTTGTGGTGCCTAATATTTTGAAGGCATGTGCTGCAATGCAGTGGATTACGTTTGGAAGAGGGGTTCATGGCTATGTAGTGAAAATGGGTTTTGATAGGTGTGTGTTTGTTTCAAGTAGTCTTGTGGATGCGTATGGTAAATGTGGGATTTTAGAGGATGCAAGGAAAGTGTTTGATAATATGCCTGACAAGAATGTAGTTACATGGAACTCTATGATTGGAAGTTATGTTCAAAATGGGTTCGACGTGGAAGCAGCACAAGTGTTTTCTGATATGAGGTTGGAAGATGTTAAGCCCAATCAAGTTACATTATTGAGCTTTCTTTCAGCTTCAGCTAATTTAGGTGCAGTTGAAGAGGGTAAGCAAGCCCATGCGATTGCTGTTTTAGGTGGATATGAATTGGATAGCATCTTGGGTGGTTCAATTTTGAACTTCTATTCTAAGGTTGGGCTAATCAAGGATGCTGAGTTAGTCTTTGGTATGATGCTTGAAAAAGATGCAGTTGCTTGGAATTTGCTAATTTCTAGCTATGTGCAATATGGACAGGTTGAAAAGGCGCTTGATTTGTGTCATTTGATGAGATTAGATAACATGAGATTTGACTCCGTGACACTGGCATCCATATTATCTGCCTGTTCTATAATGGGAAATATAGAACTTGGTAAAGAGGGGCACTGTTATTGTATTAGAAACAATCTTGTATCTGATTTAGCTGTGGCTAATAGTATGATAGATATGTATGCCAAATGTGAAAAAATTGCAGATGCAAGACACATTTTTAACTCTACAATGAAAAAAGATCTTCTCTTATGGAATACTCTATTGACAGCTTATGCAGAACTTGGTAAAATTGGCGAAGCCTTGAAGCTGTTTTATGGGATGCAGTTGGAAAGTGTGCCACCAAATGTGATGTCATGGAATGCTGTGATTTTGGGATTTATTAGAAATGGCCAGATCAATGAGGCTCAAGATATGTTCTCACATATGCAGGCTGTTGGCATCCATCCGAACTTGATGACATTTACTACACTCATCTATGGTCTGGTTCAAAATGGCTTTGGCAATGAGGCCATTCTGGTATTCCAGAAAATGCAAGAATGTGGGATAAGAGCTAATCTCCCAATCATCATTAGCACAATCTCAGCTTGTACAGATGTGGCATCATTGCAATATGGAAGGGCCATTCATGGCTATATCTTAAGGCATGCCTTATTGTCACCTATTCCAGTTGCAACTGCTTTAGCGGATATGTATTCCAAATGTGGAAATATGGACCAAGCTAGGAGGGTTTTGGTGTGATTTCAAGAAGACATTCATATGATCTCTGCCAGTGGATTTGGTGAAGGTTTTGAAATTCTTGTGCTGCATATGCATCCATCAATGATGCTGACTGATAATATCCTGGAAAAGTGAAAGTCTTCGCCTTTTATGGATATGAACTTTTAAAATCATGTCTAAAGTCCGGAGAATTATTAATTTATGATCAAATCTTCTTTCTAGGTTTGGAATCCGGATGAAGCTTCAAGGTTATATGTCACCATGCCATGAGACACCGTGAGATGAACAAGATTATTTCTAAAAAAGTGTTTAGATTTCGATCAAATTGATCGAAATGGACTCAAAATTATTTTTTCTTTTAATTAGGCCATTGATTGCATTAATTAAGTCATTCCAAGTTTTCATGTTTTTTTACTGGGTCAATGCCTTTAGAATTTTTTAAATTTGCCCCAAGTCTATATATTTCTCTTTAAATAGGCACTCACTTGATTAAATTGGGCCTTCAGACTATACAACCTTGTTCATATTGGTCCTCAAACTTCTAATTTGTGCTTTCATGATCAATTTCAGTCTTTGTTCTTATTGTAAAGCCCTAAACTTTCATTTCCTAATGATGTTTTGATTAACTATTTATTATCTTTTTGTGTTTATGGCCTGGAAACACTTTTTTTTTAAATCTGCTTTTTTATTTTTAAAATAAAAGTCTTACATGAAACATGAGAAATCTTGGGGACCTAAAATTGAGTTTTGACATTTACCTTGGACATAGTAGGAGAGTAAAAATATAGTAGAATTCTTTTAGAAATTAGGCAAGTATAAAATATTTGTTTATAAAATATTTTTAAGTGTTGGCCTTTTAAAGGTCTTTTTGATGTGGGTAGAACCCTAAATAGGCTTTGTAAACACGTTACAAAACATGTTATGCATGTATTATGAATAAGTTTGGTCTTTCATTGAGAAAAAAAAAGAAAAGGATTGCCAAAAACACATCTAGTTTAGGAGATTCATAATCATTAAAAGTAACAATAGACGATGATGATGATAAAAAAAAATTCCAAATATATAGCAAAAGCAAGATACAATCTTATAGAAGGTGTCAGCCAAAATGCTTAAAGACATTAAAAATTGAATAGATTGGAAATGAACTTAAAAGATAAATTAGGTATTTTAAAAGACCTATTTTTGTTGGGATTTTGAACTCGATTGATTTAAAGAAAAACTACATCACAATTTACGATGCATTCTAATTTGATACAAATATAAACAGAAGAACAATCATAAGGTTATAATAAAGAGATTATGGTGTCCAAACACTTAAATACCTAATCTAACCACCTATTTATACAAAGAGGTAAGAATATAGATATGAGACACTCTATAAATTACAAATCCTATGATTATTTTGGTGAATCTCCATCATTAAAAGGGTGAAGACAACAAAGGACAACCAAATAAAGCAATACATGAGTGTACACAAGTTATTGCAGGTATTTACATAAGAAAATCATTGACCAAGAGATTACAATGCAATATATGAGGCTTGTCTTGGATAAAAGAAGATAAACGATCCTAAATTTAAGAAATCTAATACCTTAATTAGGTATGATGTTGCCTAAACTAGCAAAAATGATGAGGGTTTGGTCAATATTTAGGGTTAGGGTTTTATCTTTTATTTTATTTACTTATGTTTTCTTCTTACAAGGCCATCAAGCATTTGAACAATTAAAAATTACATTAAGTGCTTAAATTAATAGTAATTTATGAGGTGCCAAAAACCTACTTGCTGCTCGTAAAAGCCCTACTTCTCTTACCTAAGGTCTTGCTTTAAAAGCCTATTATGTAGCAACAAGATTATAAATCCATTATAAATTCATTCATTTAATGTAGGAATATGTATTATGGTTCTACATGTAGCACATTTTCCATAAACCATTAAATATGACTTAGTATTAGTTTACAATGTATATAACTCATTCAAGTATAAGAATCATGCATTCTTATTTATTTATCCTTTTAAAGATAGGTTACCCTAAAATCATAGTATACTTCATCAATTTATACACATCAAGCCATAATCAAACCCTTTGTAGCTAGTTAACTTGAAAAACCCCAAGGTTTTATTTTAAGAACAATATGAAATTAAATAGTGTTTCCTTTAGAAGGTCTAAACAAAATTGAAATTGTATAAGCAAAGAAATTAGGGCTAAAAACTAGGATTGACCTAGGAAAGGAGGACTATAATTAGGAAATAAGAAACTTAAGGACTAAAATTAAAATAACATATATTTAAAAAAAAAAAGAGGAGGAGGGTAACAATTTTAAGAGAGAAGATGAAGAAGTTTTAAACTTAGAACTCCTATCTTGCACCTGGAAGAAATTATGGTGAAATAGGATAAAGAGAAGAGTTGAGAGAATATTACAAAAGTGAAAGTCCTCTTTAAAAAAGAAATGAAAAGAATAAGGAAACATGTATAGTAAAAAACACAATAAAGAGAAATAAAAACTTAAATAAGACAAAGATTAGGAAGGAAAAGAAAATTTGGTAAAGAGCTTGTTCAATGCATGTTTAATTGAGTTCAAGAAATAAGATAAAGTGTCTATTAAACTCAAATAATGTATTTTTAGGTGAGATTATAGGGTAGAAAGCAAAATCCCTAATCTTTGAGAAAATTAGGGTTTATGAGAAATTTGGAAAAATGGGTTCCTTGTGAAGATTACATGGTATAATATTATAATAAGGCTTAATTGGTAGATATAAGAATGAATTTTATGAAGGATCTTAGAGGTTCAGTCAATAACAAAAAATGTCCTATGTGTAATATTTGTTTAAATTTACCCATGATCATTGTGATAAACATCTAGAATGTGATAAGGTTAGTTTATAACTAAAATCAATTATAATGAAAGATGAGTTCTTGAATTCTTAAATGCTAGAATTTATGATAATTGAGTGTGGTTCTTAAAACAACTTTATTTTTGGTATGTTATAAGTATGATTTTTGGGATAAAGGTTTGGCTAGAGAGAAAAAAAAGAGCTAAATTTTATAGTGGCCATAATAGGTTAGTTGCTTTAAGAAATGGCTAGACTTATTCAAGAAACGATTAGACCATTTCTCAAAACAATGACACCATTTTGCTATTATTTTAGAGTATTCAATTTTTTGTTTTGATATTTTCTTCATTTTTATTCTATTTTTTTAGGTTTTTTAAGGAATATGAGTGATTATTATATGAAGAAAAAAAAACATAATAAGTGGGTAAGCATGAATTTAGCTTATTTAATAGCATTCATATATTGGAATGTTAAGAGTCAGAAAAAAGAAGTAAGGATACAAGTACCTGAATTGTAAAAGATTATTGGGTTGTGCATTCTTAATATTTTCAATGAGAGAATGTGACGTAAGATTTGGTGTAATGCAAGACAAATATTGGTTGTGAGACCCTAAACAAATGGAACAAGATACAATGAGAGGAACAAATAGCTGTTTGTCATCTTGAAGTTTTTAATTTATGATATAAGTTTTGATATTATGAATATTGATAACAAAAAAGTGTCGTGGAATGATAAAGAACTATGAAGTCTCAATATAGAGATTTGTTAAACAGGTGATGTATGCATTAAAGCGGCCATATGAGTAGGGCCTTAGACTAATAAGATGTTATGTATACAATGTTTGAATGGTTAAATGAAAAGGTAAACCATGAATGAAGCATAGCTAAATAAACTTGAATTGAGAAAACAAGTACATATGAATTGTGTGCATGATAATTAGTCATATACGTGGGACTAAGGTCAAAGTTCATTAAAGGGAAGATATTAAGTATTTTCATATATGGGAGTCACCGAGAAGAGTAGGGCCTCAAAGTTGTTAACATTAAGTCTATAATGGAGAAATGAGGACTTGAACATAAAATTAATATATAAATCATAAGTATAGAGATAATAGGCAATTTATAGTCAAATACATGAGCGGAGACTAAGAAGGTGTTGGATATACACCTTAAGCATGAAAGCTAAGAGAGACAAATGATTGGTTGTTACGTATATTAAACCTTTAAGAAAAAATTATGAAAGGTTAGATATGATGATCCTTAATGTTAAGACTATCTTTTCCAGTATTCATGTGTGAAAACAACATTTTGAATCTAATACTATATAAAAAGTTAGCCCAAAGGTTGAGACTTAAGTGTTAGCTGCTGGCGTAAATATTCAATTGGTGGATTATTTTTACTAATGGTTAGTTGAGGACATGTTTATAGTGAAGGATGTAATAATGAAATTTATGGAAAAATTATCATATTAAAGTTAAGTTTATGCATTAAATGTTAATGTCTTGTTGTAACAATATATTATTTTTATTCTAAATTTTAGCATGTTTACATTTGACAATTTTTTTGTATTTTCCTTAAGACTAGATTGGCATGACAACTATTTTAGCCATAGGATTTTATCAATTCTGTTTAGCTATAGGATTTCATATTTTATGTTTCTTATGTTAGTATTGGATATAATTAAATAAATTTAAATAATGAATCTTTAAGGTTTATGGTTGTATTTCAATAAAGTTGTATTAATAATAGTGAACTTTTAATTCTATTAAATATGATATTTGAATGTTTGACTGTTTTTACTTCTATTTATCGTTTTATTTAGAAGTATTTGTGGATGGTTATCGATAATGTTATTGGGAGAGAATGCATGCGATCGAGTTTGTGATAATAAACAGTTTTTATATTCTTTTGCAATATATGGATTTTCTTCTAATTCCGTTTTACATTCCTATGGATTTCTTTATCTTTATTTCCTACAATTAATCAAAATTATATTTTTAGATTCCTAGCCAATTTCCCACATGGTATACATGTTTAGAACATATTTATCAATAATCTCACATAAATTGTTAGCCAACGTTTATTTAATGTCTCACATAAATCGTTAGCCAATTCATATTTAATGATTTTAACAACTTTTTCTTCTGCTAGTTTTTCAATTTTTTATTCAAATATAAGCCAATAACATGGTTAAGACAATTTATCACATGTTTTAACCCCCAACCCCCCCCAACCAACACCTTTTAGTTGAACTTAAAGGAATCAAGTACATAGGATTTGTTTTTTTTTCTTTTTTAATCATAAATTCATCTCGTAGAAGTTTAATTCATCATGTAAAACTGAGTCATACATTAAACATATTAACTTATCAACACCATTTTAAACTCAAATTCTTTTCATCTATTTTAGTCTTCTTAAGGTTTCAAAGTAAACCCTTTCAAGTCAAGATTTAAACTTTCATCACACATCGAACCACATCAACTCACTCATTCCCACTCAAGTTAGTAACAACAAACAAATTATACCCTTTTTCTCTCTTACAAAGATTTCAAACAAAACCTTTTTCTTGTTTTTTAAAATTGTCATTTAACCTTTTTCAAATTAGTTTCATTCATACATGCTCTATATAATTTAATTATGCATTTTAAACACAATCCCACTTTACAATTTCAACAATTATTATCCCTATCTTTCCAACACAATTTCAACCAAATGAGCTTTTTCACCTTTTAGATTTTTGTTTATTTTCTAAAGCGTTCTCATACATTAAAGCATAATTCAAAATAATATTTGTTTTACATATTTCTCAGCATAATCATTCATTTTGATTCAAAATGTTTCAAATACCCTTTTACCCTTTGTTAGCCAAACCTACCTATACAAACCCATAAACTTTTCTTTCATTTTTTACCATGATTCTACCCTTAACAACATTCAGTCCATAGTTTAACAGCTAACTCAACACAATCCAACTCGAATTCAAGTCCATTCTTATTCCTTCATCAATACTCATTTTAGTCCAATATGAGATTTTTCTCCCCCATTAGAAGTTTTTCCAATCTTTCCTCCTTGAGTTGTTGGTCTTCTTATATAAGGAAAATGACCAATGATTATTAAAACAAGTATTCAAAATTAGATGTAGCATGGACCACACTTATTATTTTTTTAACCAATGAATTTAGTTAATGTTATGTTAAAACTAGTCAAAGTTTAAAATTGTGTGTTTTAATGTCTCTCTATAAGTGTTGTAGAAATTATTTTTTTATTAAAAATATATTAAATAATTATTTTTTAAAATTCATTCTTCGTATCAGCAATTCAAATCCATCTAAAAAAATAATTTAAAAAATAATATGTTTTTTTTTTTTAAAATGTACACTCCAGCTGTACTTCTTAATTTTGCAGTTGCTCCTAAACTCGACGGCAGGAAAAAAAGAGGTTAGAATTAGAAGGTAGATCTATAGACCAGCTCTCGCTTTGAGCAAACAGTCAGTCACGCTGTCCTTTTACCTTTTATAATCTTCCTCAATTCCACCCGTATTAATTAACAATTTCTCATGCTTTGTCTTCCCCAACGCAGCATCTCTCACCGTTTCACAGACAACCCAATCAACCCTCAATTTAGGACTTCGAAATTATAATAAACTAGAATTATTGCTTTTCTTTTGTAAAAATTAGATGATGCCTCCGATAAAAACATCGTATCGGGATCGGACACAAGAGTTTCTGAGTGTAGCAGAGAGGCTAAAGAAATCGTTCTCGTCGGCGAGCAATGCGGCATCACCCAGTAGTGGTAGCAGCACGAAGTCGGATGCTACGCGATCTGCTGTGGCGATTCAATCCGAATTTAATAAAAGAGCATCCATGATTGGGTATGGAATCCACCAGTCATCTCAGAAGCTGGCGAAGCTGGCGAAACGTGAGTTACTTCCTTCTCTTTTTGCCATCAATAATTTATATGATTTTGATGATTGATAATTGATGTGAGTAATATCGTGTTGTGGCACTGGTAATGGTGATGTAATGGTAATGAATGAATAAAGAATTTGTTACATTCTTAAAACACGACATTGGTAAAATTCAATTCTGCATTGGTGTAGAACAATAATTCTATTCATTCCTAGAGCAACTAAGAGGGCTGGAGATTTGTTCTTCGAAGTGTGAGGATACGAATATGTTGTGTTTATCCCTAGAGATTTCTTAAGGATAAGTTTTTGTCGCTGCTTTTATTATTTTTTCTTACCATTTTTTCTGATTTCTTTTTGGAAGGGAGCTAGCAGGAAAAAAATAAATTCGGTAGCTGTTTCTCGCATGGTGGTTGTTTTTTCCTTCTTTCTATCTATCTTTGAATGCTCTCGTCTTTGTTATTTTTCAATTCCTGGTCCTTCATAAAAGAAAAGAAATGTTTATATGACAAGAAAAGAAATGTGCTTGCCAAATGTGATTTAGAAAATACGTAATTAAAATATTGTAACAAATATTTTTCCTTTATTATTCCTGATCGTAGACTAAGATTATTGTATTTTAATTTGGGAAGTGTAATCAATAAATTTAATGTTCTATATTGAAAATGTTCCGCGTTCTGGAATGCATCTTCCAAATGAAAATATAGGAGTGGTACAGAGATATTGTGGCAACTCAGACCAAACCAAAGTGCATTAGCTGAGCAGTTGCTCTTTCCACTTACTTCAGGTCTTAGCTTGATGCATGGTTTATGCTTCCTACTAGAATATTTACATAACTTTTAAGGTTCAAATTACTTAATATGGCATATTTTGAAGGTTTTCCGTTCATAGGGGTGGGAAGAAGTTAACGAAGGTCAATATAATGGGAAGGAAACTATGTTATACTGATTCTGAGTGATAATGATCATACTCTTCATATTTCACTTTACATGAGCTTCAGTCTTATCTAATTTAGGCTCATTATGTAAGTATTGTCATCTTGATCCCCATCTTTTATCACTCTCTTCATTTGTTTATGTTCCAATGAAATTTAGGGAGGTGACTTTGAATCAATGATTACTAGTGCTTGGAAATTGAATTGTTTGGAGGTTTTGGGAGTATTTGGATAGAATTGAATTTGAGAATCTTCAAGAACTACTCTCTGGAAACATTTATTGTGATAAGACAGTTTTCTTGCCATCCTTATGGTGCTCTTTTTTGTTAGAGCTTTTCCTGAAGTGTCTGTTTTTGATTGTCAATGATATTGAATTTCTGTGTTTTAAATGCTTTGTAATTTTGTTTTTCTTACTTCCTCAATCCTTATTGATGATTTCTCCTCTCAGCAAAAACAGAACCTGGAAATAATTAGTACATTGGTATGGTTGCAACTATGAGAGTTTCACATCTTATTGGTAGTTCCTCTGTTTCTCATGACTTCATAAATTTCCATAAATAAGAGAAGTTCAGTTGTTCTTAAGTTTTGAATTAAAGAAATCATTATTCTGACTTGGGGAGCCATGGGGTCTCAGCTCTCCTGGGAGAGCGGTACACCTCCTGGAAATATAGAGTGTTGCATGTGGAAGATTTTCAGAAGGTATCTAAAACTACCAATTGAATATGATAATCAGACCTCATCACCTTGATGGTAGCTGCAACAAAATTTTAGGAATCGAAGCCTTTGAAATGGATGTTGATTTGTACATCCTCTTTTCATTTTTCCCTTCATTGTTTGGTTTCGTTTTACTCCAGAAATGCTATAAATGCTGCCCATTATTATGCCAGTTGTATGGAAATTTGTGATTATATGATTAGTTTTTGTTTTGCTAGATCTCTCTCTTACCTTTTCTATTTTTTTCACCTTCTATTTTAGCAATTGGTCATTCCATTTCTTGGATCTAAAACAATGAGTTACTTTACATTCAATGTTTACAGACTGATTTTGAAAACAATATAACGATTTTGAGGTTGGAATTGACTTGTAATAATCTAATGAAGCCAAAAAAATGTTTAGCATTAATATTTCCTTCTTTTTGATCAGTGGCGAAAAGATCATCTGTGTTTGATGATCCAACTCTGGAGATCCAAGAGTTGACAGCAGTTATAAAACAAGATATTACTGCACTTAATGCAGCTGTAGTAGACCTCCAACTCCTTTGCAACTCCCAGAATGAAAGTGGAAACATCTCAAGTGATACTACAACTCATTCTACCACGGTTGTAGATAACCTAAAGAATCGCTTGATGACTGCTACAAAGGAGTTTAAAGAAGTCCTCACAATGCGGACAGAGGTAAATTGAAAGTTGCTGTCTAACTCGTGAAGCAGCTCAAGATTCCATAATCAGGACTTTTGGTTTTGTAATGTAGTTTTGGATTTTATGTATATGTACAGAATCTAAAGGTTCATGAAAACCGAAGGCAGTTGTTTTCTTCCACTGCTTCAAAAGACTCTTCAAATCCCTTTGTTCGTCAGCGTCCACTCGCTTCCAGGACAGCTGCTAGTGCAACACAGGCTCCTCCTCCTCCATGGGCAAATGGGTCTGGATCCTCATCCCAGCAATTGCCCAGGTACAAGTCACAGCATTTGTTTTGCTATTAGGAAGTTGGTGGTAGGAACGGCCTCATATGTTCTTTACTTATTTTCTTCTTCTTATGTATTAGTTCATGAAATTTCCTTCTATTCTTGACCTGGGAATTTTTTTGGGTGTGCATGGGCTGATTGATATTCTGATATGTGAGATTTTGTGGGTTGATATTCAAGTGGCTTTATTTTCTTACCGAAAATTGTTCTTTTCCCTTGCAGCAAACAGACAGATGTGGAGTCCCAGCTGCTTTTGCAACAGCAGCTGCATCAACAACAGCAACAGCAAATGGTTCCACTACAAGACAGCTACATGCAGAGCAGAGCTGAAGCGCTTCATAATGTGGAGTCAACAATCCATGAGCTGAGCAACATCTTTACTCAACTAGCAACAATGGTTTCACAGCAAGGGGAGCTGGCAATCAGGTTTGTTCTTTTTTATGGTTTCCATTGCTACAAATGATGCTTTGATCAAGCACATGTATTTCAGTATTTCTCCATGCATAGATGCATGAGGATCATCTGGACAGCTGTACTCTTCAGCTCCTCATACTGGGAACAGTTTCCGTGTCACCGAGTTTTAGACACGGCGGTGGCTTTCTTAAAGATGACTGGTATGTTGGCTGGTGCTATCTGCCAATGCATCTTATGATTGGGGATTGGCAGCTTGAGAGGAGTGAAACTCACCAGTAGAAAGGAACTAATGTGAAACAAAATCAAAATCCTTACTGAAAGCAAAAGCAAAAGCAAAAGAAAATGATTTAATATATCACTGTTTATTTAGCAATCATTTACAACTCACCTTGGGGCATTGCTGGCACAGGATTGACGAGAACATGGATGAGACACTGTCAAATGTAGAGGGGGCGCAGGGCCAACTGGTGAGGTATCTTAACAGTATTTCATCCAACCGATGGTTGATGATGAAAATATTCCTTGTACTTATTGTATTCCTCATGTTTTTCGTGTTTTTTGTGGCATAAGAGAATACAAGAAAATGCACTGGAAGCGTATATTTCCTGCTCCCAATATTCTCTACACAGTTTTGACTTTGAACTCTTCCTAATTTGTTCCTGAAATCCTTCTTGTATGCAAGAACTAGGACCAGTGCATAATAATGATAATCTAGGGCTTGGCGTAAAACTCTTCCTATATGTTCCGGGGTGGTCTTGAGCCCATTGTTGATTTTGACAGATGTTGTTATGCTCTGCGGTCCATGGCATGGCTGCTGAAGTGGCCTCATACATGTAATATTCAGATAGCGATCCTCATTATTTTTCAGATTCACACAAATATTCCCTAAGAATTATGGTAATAAATTTGCTCTATTTAGATTGGTGAGTTTTGTTTCTTCTTTTTTTCTAAAAAACAAAACAAAATAGGATATCTTAATGTTGATAAAGAAGGGGATGAGCTTTTTTGTGCATCACCTACCTTTTTTGTTTTTAAAAAACATTTTCAGTTTTGGTAAATAAAAATGAACCGAAATAACATGAGATTATCTGAATAGCTTCCCTTTAGAAAATCATTTACTCCCTTCTCTCACATAAAATAAAATGATGTGTTATACTTGACTTTCTTAGGGAGGAAAACATAGAGATTATAATTCATGTTCAAATCCTGTAATACTATTAGATTTTAATCCATCTAAGTTAGTTTCTCTACTATTGAATTTTCATATTAAAATTGTTATAATATAAATATATATATGAAAAATAAATGAACATGATATGATAAGAGTTATAGGATAATTATGATTACTTAAAAGAAACTTAGAAGATAAGGTTTATCATCTTATATAAAAGAAGGAACATGCACACAAGATTAATTCTACAAACAAGTATAACAAGCTATATAATGAAAAGAGAGCAATAACTCTTGAGAATGTGAGATCATGGAAGACACGAGGTTATTGGTAATTGATAGACAATTAATATAGGCATCACACAATTGACTATATAAGGTGAATTGAATAACAAGAAGAAAATCAATAACAACTCAAACTCAAATCACTACATTGTAGTTTTATCAAGTTTTCAGTACCTTTCACACTTGAAACCTATATAGATGATAATTTGTAGGCAGTAATTTTATAAGCAATAACTCTGTAGGAGATAGAACATAAAACAAAGTCAAGTAAACTTGTAATTTTCATAATAATTAGTAAGATTGTAGTTTACTTCCATAAACCAAAAATATCAAAAGGATGTTTCATTATCTAGGAGCATTAATTCATGTATATAATTAGAATATGAGTCACTCTATGAAAGTAAGCATTCATTGCCTAATTTATTGAATTTACTTTACATTCAAGTTGTTGTAATTAATTAGTTATTTCTTTGGTTTAACTATTATTTGGATGAAATATATTTAATTATATTAATACTCATTTAACTCTATAAGAATTACTTAGGTAGATCTAAGACTAAATCTAAAATTCAAACTAGTTAACTTAGAACTTTGAAATTCAAACCAATTAACTAGTTAACAACTCCAACTTTACATTCAAGTTGCTGTAATTAATTAGTTATTTCTTTGGTTGAACTATTGTTTAGATGAAATATATTCAATTATATTAATACTCATTTAACTCTATAAGAATTACTTAAGTAGATCTAAGACTAAATCTAAAATTCAAACTAGTTAACTTAGAACTTTGAAATTCAAACCAATTAACTAGTTAACAACTCCAATTTTAAGTTGTTAAGTTCTTTAAGCTGAGACAGACAAAAGAGAACCTACATCAAATAATTGGCTACCATAGTGGGAATGCCAAATTATTTCTTTAAAATTATGGAACCAACAATGATGTCAAAATCACTAAAGTTTAGAAGAGAAAGATGAGTTATTTGATATTGTTATTGAAACAAAACATGAAGTACTAAGCTCTTAGAAAAAAAAATAGAAAAGGAATAATGTGTGTGTGTGCGCGTGTGTGTGGGTGCACGCGCGCACGTGTGTCATTAGAGGAGAGGTATGCATTTCTTAAGTGAATATTAAAGAAAACAAGTTTAATTATTGATGAAAAATATTGACACCTTGCTGAAATAGAGGAAAAGTATAAGACAAAAATAAATAAATTATGATGATTGTTACAACGATATTGTGGTGATGAATGATAGGTCAACTCATGTAGTACTAGAATCTAATGTTAGTCTTTGGGTTTGTTTTTTAACTGAAACTCATTCTTGATAGATTATGACTATTGAATATTAAATTATGCAAATGGACCTTTGATTCATATTTTATGGATGATTGTGAAAACACATTATGCCTTTTATTGAGTTATATCTGTTTTTTTTTTCATGTTTCTAGGTTCACGAAGAACATTATTCATATTCTACATTTGTTTGTGTTTGTTATCTATGTTTTTTTTTTTTCAATTTTGATTTTGTTTTGGTTGAAACCTATACTTTTGATTTTGGTTAAAAATACCCATTTTTCATTAAAAAATCCAAAATAGAGTCAAAATTTCTTATAAAGATATTTACCAAAGAAATATGTGTTTTACTTGAGTGCATATGACCAAGCCTCTCAAAAACAAAAGCAAAATCATATTTGCTTTGGTGTGTTTTAGCATTTTCATATAGAACTAAAAAAATATATTTTTGCATGCACTTTGGATTGAATAACCAGTTTATTGAATTTATAAGAATTATTTTATATTTTAAAAATTATGAAGAAGAAAAACTCTTCAATATCTGGGATTTCGAGCTTATACGTGAGATATATGCCCAGTGCTAAATAAAAGAGTTTTATATAATTTATTTTATATGCTCTAAATATTTTCTAAACTGAAAATATATTTTTATTTAATATATGAAATTTTATGTAAGATATATTTTTGGTATTAAATAAAAAAAGTCAAATTGTCTCGTTTTCTTTTGTTTTTACTTTACAAATGTTGGGTTTTAACCTGATAAAATATACAAAAAATAATAAACTTGTCATAATCAACAAAATAGCATTTTTCATAACCCTTTTAGTTTGTTGGATGTGGTATACATTATTTCGTAAATTAAGACATAGTATATAAATTTTATTATATGAATAAAGATTAAAATTAAGGCTAGAATACTGAATTAGGCATGCATATGGCATGGACAATTCTTATAATTATTGATTGATAAAAATTTATCAGCTGTGCAAAACATGACTGCCAACAGTTCTAGACCAACTAAACAACAATCTCCCAGCGATCATAATTGGCAAGCATCTTTGCATGTCCAGGGAAATGATTTCTTCTACAAATTTAGCAAGCCGGATGACATGATTGCTTGCTCTCACCACTAGCTTTTCATGGATTCATGGGTTGAAGAGCTCCATTTTCCTCCTGTAAATATCCCTATAACAATCGCCCGTCTGCTTCCGGTTCTGCCTGCAGGGCCTATATCAGCTGCCCCAGGTGAGAGCCTCTACCTCTCTAACCTTGACGACATCATTGGAGCTCGTGTTTTCACTCCAACTATCTATTTCTATAGATCCGATTTCTTGGGTAATTCCACCCGAAAATCTGTCACGAAAACCCTATTTGATGCTCTGTCGCTTGTTTTAGTTCCGTACTACCCTTTATCAGGCAGGCTTAGAGAAACCAGGAACGGGAAGCTGGAGGTGTTTTTCGGACAAGGACAAGGTGCACTCATGGTGGAGGCATGCTCAGAGATGGCCTTGGAAAACCTAGGAGAGCTTTCAGTGCCGAATCCAGCATGGTCCCCGTTGATTTTCAGGTTCCCGAATGAGGAACCTTACAAAATTCTTGACATGCCACTGCTTATAGCTCAGGTAACTCTCTTTAGCTGTGGTGGGTTCAGCCTGGGCTTAAGACTCTGCCACTGCATCTGTGATGGTCTTGGTGCCATGCAGTTCCTTCGTGCATGGGCTGCGACGGCGAAGTCAGGCACTTTGGTTACAGACCCTGACCCCTGCTGGAACAGGAAATTCTTCCAGCCTCGTAACCCGCCCGTGGTTAAGTACCCGCATGTGGAATTTATGAAAATAGATGAACGCTCGAGCCTAACAAGGAGTCTATGGCAGGAGAAGCCTGCGCAGAAGTGTTACCGCATTAGCCGAGAGTTTCAAGCACGCTTGAAATCTGTAGCAGCTCAAACAAATGATCAGAACTTTTCCTGCACAACATTTGATGCCATGGCAGCTCATGTTTGGAGGTCATGGGTGAAAGCGCTGGATGTGAAGCCAGTGAACTATAAGCTGAGGCTTACTTTTTCAGTCAATGCTCGCAATAAGCTTAAGAACCCGCCACTGAAAGATGGTTATTATGGCAATGTAGTGTGTCTAGCATGTGCAGTGAGCTCTGTGCATGAGCTTATTACCAGACACCTCACAGAAACTGCTCATTTGGTTCACAATGCCAGGATCGGGGTGTCGGAGGAATACCTGCGATCCACAGTCGACCATGTGGAAGTGGACAGGCCAACAAGGCTTGAATTTGGTGGGAAATTGACGATAACACAATGGACAAGGTTCTCCATTTATGAATCTGCAGATTTTGGATGGGGAAGGCCTGTTTATGCTGGTCCGATAGATTTGACCCCAACACCACAGGTGTGCGTGTTCCTGCCGGAAGGGGCGGCTGATCCCGGCGACAGGATGGTGGTATGCATATGCTTGCCTGAGTCAGCCACCGATAAATTTAAACACTTCTTGAGTTCCGCAGATCAATCAAGGGATGACGATGTTGATACGAAGAATTGATGAGGCTGGAATAGCAAGCCATTTGTTTGATTAATTCCGAAACTATAAATACGCTTCTCTTCTCTTACTTCAATCTTCTTCTTTCATTTTGTTTCTTTCTTTTTATGAAAAAACTTCAATCCTGGCATCCCAGCTTCATGAGGTTAATATTGCTCCTAGAATATTTATAGACTATGCTCTCTTAACTATTTAACATTTATTAAAGTTATAGAAACCGATACCTATTATATTATTTTCTCAATGAAACGAGAGTTGAGCCACAGGTATCATCATGTAATCGATAACATCTTCATTCTGCAGGAATCTCCATTTTATTTTAAGGGAAACATAAAACTCCTATAAATAAAAAAAATATCAATTTTCTCCTTCAATAATATCACATATTTTCTTTTATGTTAATTTTAGAAATTTATTCAATCAAATCCTTACTTGATTGTTTCTAAGTCTAGAATTGTAATTTGCTATATTAATTACTTTCTAGTCCTTAATCTTTAAAATTTATTTACAATCAAGTTACATCTGATTAATCATCCCATTTTAATTTCCAGCCGATAATTTTTATGTGTAACCTTTTCAGTTCTTTAATGAGTTGGCTCAAATATAAACCACAATTCTATAATTCTATAATAAAATAGGATTAAATAAATTTAATTTATTATGAATTGAACAATTGACTAATTTATATTTAAAGACCAAGTATAATGTCTAGTAACCCCTCATGATACCTTAGAAAAGTTTGGTTTGACTTAACATTTCAACTACTAATTTATCACTGTAATTATTATATCTTCATTAATAATGATTTGATTTAGATATTATAGCATGAAGTGTGTTTACTATATCAAATCATGTTTCTTCTCAACACTATAATTATTGATTTTTAAAATAAGATTTGAAACTCTTTTAAAATCTCATTTCACCTTGCACAAGGATTTGTAATCAATATTATTTTAGAGCAAGTGATATATTTTATCCTATTTACCTAGGATGATGATTCATCTTTTTATTATTTAAATACTTTCATATAGTTCAATTATACATAATATTTGCCCATTTGTTACCCTTGATTAGGACAATGTATAGCAGGATCAAAACATAACACTCTTTATGTAAGATAATTTAGTGATCATAAGTCCAATGATCACTTATATAATTGTCATGTGTGCCTATCTATAAAAATACATGATCTTTTTACAAGAAATTATCATGTGAGTCAGTTCAATGTATATGTCATCCAATAAAAACCTATATATTAGTTCTAGGTATTCTGCATATAGAGTTTATGAGAATTTTTAGATCAATACTTTGATGCAATAAAAAATCTCATAATTATAATAACTTTCTAATTTTTTTACAAAATATTTTCGTCCCAAATACTCCATCTTTACTCTAGATTGATAATCAAATATCTAATGATTATTAAAGATAAATATTTTTTTTTATTGATAAATTATACACACACAAACATGATAAAAATATGTCATGTTTATTCAACTAGTTGGCTACAAGAGGCATATGTTGGTACTAATCCAAGAAGTTTGGTTTTGTCAATTTATTTTACCATTTAGGGATATATTTATTTTTACTCATGACAATCTATTAAGTTATTCATGTAAAAATAACGAGAATTGATTTCATGCATAAAATACTACAACATAATTATATGAAAAATCCCAAGTTACATTTAAGGGGATTAAATGAGAAAAGATATGATACATATAACTAATTTCTTATTACAACCATTCAACAACCATAACTAGTCTTCAGGGGGTGTAACGTGATGGTAAATGGCATAAGATTTGTACAGCAGATCTCGAGCTCGAGTCAGAATATGTATTTTTTGTAAGAACCTGAGATAATTGAGATTTTACTTGCTCACATAGGCTCACAAAATACGCTTTCCGATGAAATAAGTTTCCTCAAATAAAAAAAGCCCATAACCATCCATTATTAATATGCACAATACAATTATTATGGCATGCTTCAATTTTGATTATGTGTATGCAATTTTTATAATATTTATTATCTCTTTTTTTATTGTTGTAGCCAACGGTAGCTTACTGCCCACCAATGGCAACAACAACAGCAACATCTATAACGACGGTTGATGTTTTGAAAATAATTAAATATTTTTTTTAAAAAACTATTAAATGTTATATAAAGCCTAAAAAGTAAATTATAATATTTTAAAACCTTACAAGTAAATGCAAATTACTTTAATAGAACAAACTAGGGGTAATTGTTCTTTTTTATTTTAATAATAATTAGGGGAAGTTGGCAAATTAACTATACAATAAAACGCGTTCTGGTTTTACTGTGCGAATCCACAATAAGACTTAGTATAATTATATACCGGCGTGATAGAAGAACCAAATGATGAGGTGGTTGAGTTGGTTTAAGAAGCGCGGGTTCGAATCTTACTCCAAGCAAATGTTTTAATTTGCTTGGAAATTTGATTGAATTATTTTTAAAAAATATTTTTTTGTTTAGAAATATAGTATTTTAAAAAACAAATTTGTTTAGAAATATATTAAAATGATAATTATTTTTAAAAAAATTAATTTTAACATCAGCACATAAAAATGATATAAAAACATTAAAAAAATACAATGTTTGGACAACGTTTGTTTTCTGTCCGTATTTGTTCATTTATGCTTTTAGATTATTTTTTTTCGGTTCATTTTTTGTCGGGGTTTTATTTTTATTAAGTTCCGTTATGAAATTTTAATTTATGTTGGTGATAGTTTTAAAATTAATATTGCGCATTTTTTTTTTGTGATTTCTGTTTTTTTATATGTTTTTCGGATTAGATCATTTTATGATTTTATTGTTTACACAATAATAATGATAATTTTAGTTGTTGTTTTTATTGTTTTTTTTGTTAAAATGTTTTGATTTTTTTTAATTTTTTGATGCAATTTAATGATTTTAATTATTTGGGCAATAATTTTAATAATAATTTTAACTTTTATAGTAATGAAAATGACGGTAATGTAGGGATGAATTTTAAATTTATGTTTTCGTCTTTTTATGGATAAAAAATTAACTACTTATTTTTGTTATTTGATTATTGCAAGTATGGATAGAAAATCAACTACTTATTTTTGTTATTTAATTATTGCAAGTTTTTTTTTTAATTATATAGAGGTTTAAATCATCATAATATAATGAATTCAATAATTCAAATATCCAAATCTTCTTGCTTTTTAATGATGATGATAATTTATGCTGATTATTTCGTTGAAACCTAATAAACGGATAAATTTATATCAATTTATAATTTATATATTTTATAAAAAACTTACACTTTACAGGAATTCTGTACAAATTTATTATCTTATCTAAATTCTTATTATAACAAAAAAAAACGTATAATTAATATTTTTTAAGTTGAAAAAAATATGATTTCGCCTACGACGAGACACGGGTGCCATGACTAGTAGGTAAATAAAAACAGTAAAATGAGATTTTTAAATAGGGAGAGGCGGGAGGGGGCAGGTGGACACTATAAAAGCACAAGGAAAACCTGAAAGAACTCAGAACAGAAAAAGGTATATTGGATCCTAAATGACGCTATAGCCCTTCCTCTCTCTAACCTCTTTTACAAAATTTCATGTCCTTGTTGAGCTGCTCTTCCTCTCTCTCTGTCTCCTCTCAGTGGTATGTACGGACTTGGGAGATTTTTTCCTTCTACTTCTCTCGTTTTCTTGTTTGATCTGGTAACAGGTTTTGTTTTGGTGTTTGGTTGCTAAGAAAGTTTATACATACAGTAATGAGGTTTTTGACATGTAATGAAGAGATCTGATTTTAAAATTTTAAGAACTTCTTCCATTTTTCTCAGCAACCACACACCTCTCTCGTTTTTTTTCTTCCTGTTTTGGAATTAAAACTAGTTATTATTTATGATGCAACTATTATTATCTTGGCTATGCGTTTTGATTTTGAATGTCTTTTTATGGTCAGATCTGCTATGTATTTTTTCTGCTCTTTATCATTGTTACGTTAGATTTAAAAGCATTTTTTTTTTCTCTTAAAAAACTCCCTTTTGATTCTGGTGAAGGTTTTGGCTTCAGTTTTGAATCTGGTAAATTTCGTTCTAGAAATGAAGCATGTTGGCGCTTTGATTCTGAATAAAGAAAAATTCTAGAGATCTGTTAGTGTTTTATTTTTTTTGTTTCTTAATTCCAATGGGAAAGAAAAGAAATGCACTGACTTTTCAACACGGAGGAAAAGGGGGAAATCTTGAAGACGGGGTAACCCATTTCTAGAAATAAGAAATATGCTTTTGTTTATTCATGAAAATAGGACCTGTCTATTTTATTTTCGCTTTTTACTTGTTTGGGACACGATTTGTACTGTTGTTCATTCATAGTTTTTTCTTTTCTTTTCTTTTTTTATTCATTCTACAATGTGCTGCTTCTGATCAGTTGTAATAGAATAATCTATGTACGTGTTGCAGGAAGGTGTTGTCGGAAGATTGCGTGTCCTTTTTGTAAATTTTGGTTCAATTGTCGCTATCAGATTTGTCAATTCTACAATCACGCCATGGTTGCCACTGCAGTTGCTTCGTCATTTTTCCCAGTTCCCTCGCCATCTGGAGATGCCAAGCCCTCCAAGTATGGTGGTGTGTCTGCAAGTTTGGGAGGAATCAAATCGAAATCTGCTTCCTCTGGGGCTTTGCAAGTTAACACAAATGCCCAAGCTCCTCCAAAGATAATTGTCCCTCCAGTTGGCTTGACAACATCAATGGAAACTCTGAAGAATGAGGATGTTGTGTCGTCACCGGCACCTCGGACATTCATCAACCAATTACCTGATTGGAGCATGCTTCTTGCTGCAATTACAACCATGTTTTTGGCTGCAGAGAAGCAGTGGATGATGCTTGATTGGAAGCCAAAGCGACCTGATATGCTTATTGACCCCTTTAGTATTGGGAGAATTGTCCAAGATGGTCTTGTCTTCCGCCAGAATTTTTCAATTAGGTCATATGAAATTGGTGCGGATCGTACAGCATCTATAGAGACGCTGATGAACCATTTACAAGTATGGTCATGTATTAAATTTACTCTTAATTCTTGGAGAGAGAATTTTCTCAAAGTTATGTTTGGGAGGTGTTTTTATTTTCTCTTCAAACTTGAATAATTCCTTTTATTTGTCATTGGTTGCAGGAAACTGCACTTAATCATGTTAAGACTGCTGGGCTTCTTGGTGATGGATTTGGTGCAACCCCAGAGATGTCCAAAAGGAACCTGATATGGGTGGTAACTCGTATGCAGATTCTGGTAGATCGTTATCCTACATGGTGAGACACAATCCAGTGTATCTAATGCTTTAATCTGTGATCTTATGTGCTCTTGTTTTATGTGATAAAAGATATTTGCTGTTAGCGCTGGCACTTTGTAGTGCCAAGTTGTTTCATATGCCATATGAAACATTTTTAAGCTTACTTTGCACCAATTGATTAGCTGATGGCTGACCCCTGGCACCAGGTTTTGTTGGGTTGTGCACATAGAGGGCTGACTTATTTTGTCTTGCAGGGGTGATGTTGTTCAAGTAGATACTTGGGTGAGTGCATCAGGAAAGAATGGCATGCGCCGTGATTGGCTTGTCCGTGATGCTAAAACTGGTGAAACCTTGGCCAGAGCCTCCAGGTACAAAACCTATTTGAAGAGATCCTTGCTTTTGAAGTGCTTTTCACTTGCTTGCTCAATCCATGTGCTTTTCAATTGCTTGCTCAATCCATGTGCTTTTCAATTGCTTGCTCAATCCATTGACTAATTGATATTTGGAAAATTCTCAGTGTGTGGGTGATGATGAATAAAGTGACAAGGAGGTTATCCAAAATTCCTGAAGAAGTTCGAGGGGAAATAGAGCCTTATTTTCTGACTTCTGATCCTGTTGTGAATGAGGACAGCAGAAAACTGCCAAAAATTGATGACAATACAGCGGACTATATCTGTAAAAGTCTAGCTGTAATTAAATATACCAAAACTTATGTAGTTATATCTTCACTGACGGTTTATTTCCTATAACAATCTGCTCACAGTCATTGTTGTATGTCTTCTCTTGACTCACAGCCTAGATGGAATGATTTAGATGTCAACCAGCATGTTAACAATGTGAAGTACATAAGCTGGATCCTTGATGTTCGTTCTTCAACCTAAATATTCCGCTCTTTCTTTGACCGTCTTTCTTCTTGCCCGCCCTTTTTATCTATCTATCTACCCTTTTTATCTATTTATCTATCTATCTATCTATATATATATTCTCATTAACTTTTAAAAGATCCTGTTGCTTGCATAGAGTAATAAGTGGTGCAGGCAGTCGAGAATTTATGGCTTTTAAATTTTTTCTTAATCACAATCTGGTTTACATATTGAACTGATTCATTCCACCTCTCAAGTGTCTTTCCCCTGGTTTTTGTTCGTTCACCTGACATATGGTTCTTGTTGCAGAGCGCTCCTCCACCAATCCTGGAGAGTCATGAGCTTGCTGGCATTACTTTGGAGTATAGGAGGGAGTGTGGCAGAGACAGCAAGCTGCAGTCCTTGACCGCTGTATCTGACACTGGCATTGGAAATTTAGGCAACCCTGGTGAAGCTGAGTGTCAGCACCTGCTCCGGCTTGAGGATGGTGCTGAGATTGTGAGGGGAAGGACTGAGTGGAGACCCAAATATGCCAACAATTTTGGTATCATGGGTCAGATCCCCGTTGAGAGCGCTTGAAGATGAGAATGTTGTGGCTGGAGTGGCAATAGTCTCCTTGCTGCGAGTCACATTGCTGTGTAGAATCCTTCCTGTTAGAGTTCCGGGATATATGTTTTCTTATTAGGTATTTATTTATATATATATATATATATATATATATATATATATATATATATATATATATATGTTGTTCAGTTTTTTGGATGAAAGAAAGGTGTAAGCTCATTGTAAGTAGCTGTTGACATGTTGTCATTTTGGAACTTGAGTTCACTTTTTTGTTGTTTGTAAGGGTTGAGCGAACGTGGACATTCCTCAAGGAGCGCTCTAGTGTAGGCTTTTAATCATCATCATTATTTTTAAGTCTACCATAGAATGGTTTCATTTTGTTGTACAAAACATTATCTCATTCACTGTCATGCTAGACACAAATGGACTGTGAACAGCTATGGCACGCTTCAGTTTCTCTTAATTTGTCTTGATATAATTATTTAGTTTTGACTATTCATTTGTTTTTTTTTTAAATTTCATCTTTTATGTTATGTTGATGCATTTTTAATCAACCCTAATAGCTTATTTTATTTCGTCTCTTACATCATATTTGCGATTTAAAAAAAAAGTCCATATTTGATTTTGCAAAATCAAATTTAATTTTCTCATTTTTAAGCTTTTAAATGAATACAGTAGGCACCTACCAAGTTTAAAATATAAACAATAAAGCTATTTTTTGCTGCTAATGGGTGGAAAATCTACAATTTGGTCCTTAAAGTTTTTTTTTTTGGTTCATGCTTTTTAGGGTTTCATGTTTCAGTCCTAAATTTCAGTATGCTTTTTCAATTTTGGATTGTAATCAAAATTTAATATGAAAGAGAAATAAGTATGGTGAGGGAATTAGAATTCTAGATGTTATGAATGTTGGGTTTCTTAAATCACACATGGCAGAATCCATAAATTTAATTTATTTAGGAGTTTCAAGGTTCTTAAACATAACAAATTCAAAGTTGTTTATGGTTTATACTAATATTACCATTAATATTCAGGTCTAGAACTGTAATTTCTTGTATAAATCACATTTTAATTCTCAAATTTTAAAATTGAATTACATTTAAGTTACACTTGATAATTATTCTATTTTAATTTTTGACTAATGATTCATATGTTTGTGAATGATTAGGTTTTTTAATAAGTTGATTTAAATATAAATCATAACTCTAAATAAAATAGAATAAATTAATTTACTATCAATTGAACAATTGATTGAGTTCTATTTGAAGATCAAGTACAATGTTTAGTGACCTGTCATGATTCTCAACATATTAAAAAAGACATAAGTGATTTGAGTTAACCTTTTGATGATCAATTTCTTAATATATTTTTTATCCCTCTATTAACAATGTTCTAATTTAGATATTACGAGCTATAAGCATGCGCTTCGTTGCTAGAATTAATATATATATATATATTTTAGTTTTAACATATATAATTTCTTGTTTTGTATTTTGATTTTTATTCTTTTATTTTTTTTTGTTTAGTTTTGATCCCTTGATTTTTTCGGTCCTTTTGAGATAGTTTTTAAGTTTTTGTTTGTATCTATACACCTTTGCTCTCCCCTGATCTCCTTTAGTTTTTTAGTTATATATATATATATTATTTTAAAGAAGAACAATTTAGAAAACAATATAAATAACGTTTTTAGACATGACTCATGGAGAATACAAAATGCAATTAACATTTCTAATACGTGCATATTTTTTTATACATAATGCTGCTATGTATTCTGTATTCTGCATGAGTCATGTCTAAAGATAATAGTTGTTTTGTGAGAAGATCTACAGTGCTATGTAAAAATAATTTTTTTATACATGACTCATGCAGAATGGAATTGATATATTTCTAATATGTGCATATTTTTTTTAAACATAATAGTTGTTATGTATAAATATATAAGTGGGAAGAGACTTGTTCCCTTCCTCTACACCCGAGTTCAATCCTCTCTGTGCATACCTGTACCTCTGTGGTGCCTTACATATCCACTGAGCTTGTAGGGTGTTCAGTGGGTTTGAGCATTAGGCATGTTGCACATAAACTGGCCCGGACAACCCGGTTATAAAAAAAAACAATAAAAAAATGTATAAGTGGGGGGAAAACAAAAAAATAAATAATATATAAGCGGGAAAGCACTGTAGCAATCGAGAGTGTTCTACAAGGAGAGATATAGTCTTTTCCCACACCATTTCAAAAACAAAGTGGATTCGATGATTAGTCATGGTGCATGTAAGCTGACCCAGATACCCCGGTTATAAAAAAAAACCAAAAAAAATATATCAGTGGGAAAAAAACAAAAAAAATGTTAAATAAAAGTGGGTCTAAGGATTAGTCGTGGTGCGTGTAAGCTGGTCCGGGTATCCCGGTTATAAAAAAAACCCAAAAAATTGTATAAGTGGGAAAAACAAAACTTGAAAAAAAATGTAAAAAAATGTGTCCAGAGATTAGTCGTGGTGCGCGTAAGCTGACCCAGACACCCCGGTTAAAAGAAAAAAATACAAGGGAAAACACTGTAGCAATCCATAGTGCTATGTGTGGGGAGCTACAATGTTTTCCCCACACCATTTATATGGATAATAGATGAAGTATGTCTACTTTGTCAAATCATATTTGTTATTAACGCCATAGACCAATTATTTGAATAAGATTTGAAACTATTTTCAAATCTCACCCACCATGTGCAAGATTTACATCAATACTATTTGAGGAGAGTTGCAATATTTTTTCTAATTCACCTAGAGTAATGAATACTCTATTGATTACTTGTATATCTTCATATAATTTGTGTTATACCTAATATCTGCTTGTTTGTTACCCTAGATTAGAATAATAACATGCAGTGAGATCAATTCATAACAATCTCTATATAAAATGACTCAGTGATCTCATGTTTAATGAACACTCACACAATTATCTATACACAAATGATATCTCAATATAAAATCAAATATATTTAGATGATAAAAGCCATGTAACTAGTTAATTGAGTGGAAGACACTTGAAACCCCATCCACTATCGCAGTGTCACCATAAGCAATAACTCCCTTCTCTATTCCGATCCTCTCCAGTCTTAACCTTGTAAACTAAAGGCAGCCATTTGGTTTCCAAGAAAGGAGGGTACTAGGTATCTTGGCTAGGTTAAGAGCAGCAAAACCATCATTGCATGCAACCATATGTATAGCTTATAGTTAATTTGGTTTACTTCAACCACGTCATTCCCATGTATTTATCGTTGCCCGACCTGATTATGGGATGATGATATTTGGATTTGAGAACATGACAGTAACTTTACTTATTTTTTCTTGCATTTTTTTAGTGTTGTTTTAGTATTTTTACATACCCAAAAAGTTTTAGGAATGCCCTTGGTATCCACTAACTAGATTTAGGAATAATGACACTAGAATTAGAAATAACTTTGAGCACCAAATATTTACTTACAAAGAAAATTCAGGAATATCATACTTTTTCTTTGGGTAATACGCTAAAGTTGAGAGTATTTTTATTATAATATTCATCCATGCTATGGAAATTATCGATAGTATGGATGTTAGCTTTTGAATATCACTGGAATCCCTTTATTAAGATCTCTAGTGTCACGACCCGATTCCCGGATCCGTGACCGGCACATAGGCATGGTCCCCCTCCAAGGTTCCACACCTATGCGAACCCAAACTTACACACAAACTTATCATCCATATTCAGAGTTCAACGCAGCGGAAATTACAAAGTAAACTTTATAACATAATTCCATTATCTTTATACAAGAGTTGATTACATACAGTTATAATTGTGGAGCACTAACTAGACATATGGACAAAAATATCAAATACAACCAAAATAGCAGGTTCCATGAGTTGGACAAAAATGATCTGCTAGCAAGCTACGACCCTAAAAATAATGAATAATGAGGGATTGAGTTCAACAACTCAGTGAGTAGATAATATCCAATATACACATACGAGATAATATAGCAAAGAGAAGTATAATATCAAATCGGCTCAAGGTTCTTACAACAAATTTCTCAAATAGGTCATAACAAACATATGATAGGTAAAGCTCGTCAGAAAATCAGAATGCAGTGAGCATGAGGCTCCGTACTGTGGGATGATCAGTCCACATAGGTTGGTGACTCCCCCGACCAACTAGGATTTCAGATACGATGTGCACAAAGGCTAACACTACCCTGTTAGCATGGGTATTCTGACTGGCATACCATAGGCATATCTTATAATCAAACAAACATATTCATATCTCAAGGCTCAACTCATGGTATCAATCAAATGAGGAGCTCTCAATTCACAAACAGATATAGGCTCATATCAAGAACGGATATTCAACAAATGATTATGCTTTATCATATCAAGAATATAATCAAGGTATATATTATCCAAAAAGCATAATCCAATTCATACTAGCAAATTCAAATATTTATACTATTTCTCATGCATATTAAATATTATCCACTCACCAGACTCAAAAGCGATCGAAATTCCAAAAGCAGAGTGTTGATGAAATCCTACTGATGTCCCGCGGGTTGAATATCGGGATTATCTGAATATATATAAAAGAAGATATACTCAAAATGACTCAAAAGAAGTAAAATAAGTTTAATAACATATCTAAGAGTTCAAATCATAATCCTATGTGTTTTTGAATCAATCTATCCATTTCTTCGCAAAAACCTAAAACAAAGGTTTCTTCCGAAATCTAATTCCAAATACCTAACTCATAAAATTGGTAATAATCCATCAAATGAACTTCAATTATCCATCAAACCAATCTTAAATGCTATTATTTCACCTAGGGACCATTCTGATTTTTTCTCATATTTTTAGGGCCAAATCCTAATTTTACCAAATTGAAGGACTAAATTGAACACTTCATAAATTCATAGCTATCCTAAAATCTTGTCCATAATTCATCATCAATTCTGTCCAGAATCTCCAATTTCACCCCAGGGACCAAACTGTAATTTTTTTCCAAAGTTCGGGGACTAAACTGAAATTTTCACCAAAAAGGACCAAAATGAATTTTTGTCATCTTCAACCTCAACCCAGAATTTCCAGCAAGGGATTTCAAAATTTATCAACATTATTCACTATTTTTCTCAATATTTTCTTAAACCAAACATCTCAAAACTTCAAAATCATCTACAATCAAACTAATTAAACTATTACCCAACACATTCAACCCTTAACACCTCTCTTAATTCATCAATCAAACCCAAATAAAATTCTCAAACCCTAATAATCTATACAAGCAAAAATCATAGTTAATAATCACATTTATACATAATAAAACACACACATTACCTTAACAACTTATTTCTCCTTCTTCCTTCTCTTCCTCTTCTCTTTCCCTCTTTTCTCTTCTTCTTCTTCTTCTTTCTTCCTCTCTCCCGATTCTCTTTCTCAATTTCAGACTACTTCTTTCTTATTTTTTTGTTTTTCCTTTTTCTCTTCTCTTCTTTTCTATTTATATTTATAAGTTTATGCAATTACTACCCTACCCTTAATTTATTTACACACCTAATTCTAAGCCACCAAGGGCACTCATGTATTTTCCCTTTTTATAATTTTCAAAATGCTACATCTAGAGTTTATGTTCTGTTAATCACCAACGCTAAAGTTTATGTTGTTGATTCATCAATATAGATAATCATCGACTGAAGGTTAAATCTGTTAATCACCTCAATTTACATCCTTTTTGCATCTCTCATTTAAAAATATCTTCAAAACATAAAACAAAGAATATCAAGGTTTTTTATACACAAAACATATGCAAAATACTAGTTAAATATGGTGAAACTATCAAATAATATAGTTGCATCATTTACCTAGGTAATACGCTAAAATTGAGAATATTATACAAAAATTATTGATAGTATAACATAACAAACCCTTGATAATTTATGACAAAATCAACAACACTACTTATCTCAGGTAGGATATTTTTTAGGGGTGAATATCTATATTGATGAATTAGGATTTCTAGTGATCATAATACTAGATGATGACTTCTTAAACAAGACATTTACCCTTTAAAACAAGTAAATATATGTTGTTTTATTTTTCAAAGGTTGTCCTGATCTTGAAAATATTTATTATTATTATTATTATTATTATTATTATTATTATTATTATTATTATTATTATTATTATTATTATTATTATTATATAAAAAAATGTGCTATTGCGTGAACATTTATGCTAGTGAATTTCTAAATGATATCATATGCACATAAACAAGTATTTGAAATAAGTCCCCAAGGGACGTGACATGATGACAAAGGGCTCGAGACTACATAGCAGGTCTCAAATTCAAGTTAGGGCGTGCACCTCTTGTAAGAGCTTGGGACAGCAGGGCTTTTACTCGCTCACCTGGATCCACAAAGTGCGCTTTCCGGGAGGTGAGGTTTCCTTGAATCCAAAAAAATAGTATTTGAAATAAAAATTTAATTAGGATGAATAAATGTTGAAGGTTCATATCTCACTTCGTAAAATGTTCTTAATGTGAATCCTATATGAAGTTCATTATCAAGAGACTCATGGTGATATTTTTCTGTATTTTTAGAGGAATGAACCACTATATAAACAAATCTCACATAAAATAGGATTTATGAATATTTTTTTATGGTAAGATCCTATGTAGCATAAGGAAATACAATTCCTATTATGCTTAATTATTTCTTTTATATTCAAAATGAATCATAATGGTGTTAATAGATATTAGACATAGACATATCTTTACAATACACTACTACAAAATCAGCACATAAATACGAAAACATGTTGGTATTTTGTTGTGAACTTTACCGATTAAGTTTTTCCATCTACTTATCCATTGGTAAACATCAATGGAAACATCTTGTTAGAATATACCAATGAAATTAAAATGGAAAAGGAAGAAATAAAAAAAAGTTAAATGTTGATAGTAATGTAGCAAGAGAATATTAGTGAGATTCAAAAAACATAAAAAGTTTGATGACATTACATTGTCATCGATATAATTACCGACAGATTGATCAACAAATATATTATATCGATAAATTGTTGCTAAGTTTTTAATTTATGACCTGACCATTGAACCTGTTCTCCCCATCATCTCTCTCCTTTCTTCTTCTTTATTTTTCCTCTACAACTAACAGTCACCCCCTAATTTTCAACACAATTCAACCATTCATAACAAATCTGACAACTACAACACTTAGTTTATAGGCATTTGTGTTCTGATTCATTTTTTAAGGATTCTTTATTTTAAGTAAATATAATATTTTTTATTTAATTTTAATATGTTAATTTTTTTGCATATTTTTGACGTATATTGATTCTGTTTAGTTGTTTGCTTGTTTTATAGTTTTTGACGTATATTAAATATCATAAAAAAAGTGAAAAAATAAAAGGTTTATCGATCCAGATGTTGTCACGATACATCTTATTAAAAAGGGTTCATGGTTGGTATGCACACGGAGATGAATTTGTTCCTCATGAGATCATGATAGAAAAGATGGTTGAATAAATTTGTAGTTCCAGCAACGTGCATAGAGTTATAAATGCCAACAATAATCCTTATAAGAATATGGTTATGAATCAAGGTGGTGTGGGTGAATGTCCAACATATATGAAAAACCTAATGTAGATGTGACCAAGTTTTTTGATCTTTTAAAAGACTAATAAACCATTATAGGATGGTTGCACAAATTATAATAAATTATTGGTCATGGTACAAGTGTTCACCATTAACTCCAATTATGGTTGAGTGAGATTGATTATTACAAAATTATCGAATGAGCGAGAAGCACTTTACCTAAAAGGAACAAACTAAAAGATAATTTTTTATTGTCAAATCTATAATGAAACTCCTTGGTCTAGGATACCCATAAAATGGACATGTGCCTAAACTTATATGTTGTACTAACTTGAAAATGAAGAGTTGAACAAGAGCAAAACATGTTGGCATCCTCGATATAAACACATAATTGACAACGGATGAACTCTTGTCGCACATATGAACCTTAGCTACTTTTCAATCACACCTAGACTATAGAGGTTACTCATGTCATCAAAAACTATTGGACACATGATATAACATCGTTTGCATGATGTGTTTGATAGAGTGATGGTGCACTATTTTTATGGTGAAACCTAAAAGCACTTTAATCGTGTGCATCCTTAGTTTTTAGTGGAAGTAAGAAAGTGCATCTTATTTTATATAGAGGTAGATTCAATTTATTCAAGTCATTTATTGCTCTTTATTCCTATTGGCCGGTGATACTTACAATATACAACTTGTCACAAAGGATGTGTATGAGAGCAAAGTTTATGTATTTATCTTTTATCATACCCGATCTTTATAACCCATACCACAACATAAATGTGTCTTCGACCGTTGATTGATGAATTTAAGCAATTATGCTTATCAAGGGCTTTGACTTATGATGTATTGAGAAAATAGAATTTTCAAATAAAGACAACTTTGATGTGGACTATCAATTATCTTTTTGCTTACAAGATGTTTTTAGGGGAACACGTATGGAAAATTAGCATATCCATACTGTATGGAAAACAACACAACACTCACATTGACAAACATCGACAAAGCATATTTTTTGACTATGATTGATGATTCTTACTAATGGATCACAACTACAAAAGAAAAAAAGATTGTGTTTAATGAGTTGAGAGGAATATTGCATTGCTATCATTGGATGAATAATTGCATGACATGATGTTAGAGTATAGTGACATTATGTATAGTTTTCAACATCGATAAGCAGAAGTTTTTGGTTTTGGTTTGACATATAATTAGGTAAAATAATGTATTTTTTGGGAGTTTTTTTACTAGAAAACCAATCTCCTTTACCATAACCTTGATATCATTTACATAGAAAAAAACGTATTTGAAAATATTTTTTCAACACGATTATGACTACAAATTTAAAAAATATTGCCCATATTGAGTCCTAAAAGCTATCTTTTGCACATCCTACTCCTTAATTCTCAACTATAATATCTTGATTGGAAATCTATTTTTGAGTTGATCAAACAAATCATAAATTCTAAAAAGATGATATCTAATCTCTATGGTCACCCCCCATTTAGCCTTCTACAATCTATACAAAAACGAAAGGTGCCATCTTTTTTCTTTAAAACAAAACAGAAGCTTCCTAAGGTCAACTACTCTAGGTTGAATGAACATTTTTTCTAATAATTCTAGTCGTTGCACCTTTAATTTTGTTAATTCAATAAGAGTAGCCTATGAAATACAAGTAATGCTTACAACACTTTGATAGTCACCTCTACTTGAATTCTTTAGGAAATACATTAGAATATTCTTCTACTACAAGAAAATATTCTAACTTTCTTTCTATTTTAAACGTATTCTCAAACAATGCTAGGAAAACTTCACGCCCCTTTCTCATTAGTTTCCCAATAGTTATCATAGAAATCAACCCATTAAACACCTTGTTTCTCTCCCCTCTAAAAATTACTAGAAGAATCACTACCCTTGCACAACAATCCACTTTAGCTCGGTAGATGCTTCACCAATCCATTCCTAAAATTATATCAAGTAAAGCATGTCTAAAGGTATAAATCTACCGTTAGCTCATAAACCCTATTAAAATAATTCAACCCTATATACGCCATCTACCTCTACTTCCTCTTCTGCCAATAACTAACCTTTTAACCATTTTTCTAATGGGTACAATCAAATTATTGACAAACTTGCACGATGCAAAGATTGAATTTCTAAATGTTATTTATTAGGATCACAAGATTCTGAATCGGCCGTCTACGGCAAGCACAAAACAAGAAATATAATGGCACCAAAACTGGGACCATCATAATTCCAGAATGGTTTATCTGTTCTGCAAATTGCAACAGTTTCTTTACATTATCTTCACTGCTTCAGTTTTATTCGTAATAATAAGGTCGCAGAGGATAATTTCACATGCAATATTCATGCTGACAACTCAGCTTCTGAGCTCAATGGTTTGAAGAGAGATTCTACTTCACTTTGATCTACTTCTTCCAAGCTTGACGGATTCCACTTTGGTTTCTGCCAAGTAATTATGCAAAACCACTAGGTAAACAATCCAGCTATAAACCAAACTGAGGAAAATGAAAGCATACTTTAGGCATCTCAATGATCAGAAAAAATCTCGAAGAGTTGAAATGAAATATTAAAGATTTTAAACAGAAAAAGGAAGACAAAAAGAGAGCATAACAAGCTAAACAATCCACAGAAATCTAAATATTTGAATTAACAAGCAATGAGAACCAATGTCAACATCTCTTCTAAGAAAACCTAATAATATCAAATCACATGTGAAATAACTGGATACAATAACGATTATTTTAATATACCAATCTACATTGCATTTTGAAGAAGAAAACTACAACCAATAGCAGTAAGACTAAAAAGACTAAGAAAAGTTATTGAAAAATCAGTAAGGCAGGTCACAGACTCAAGTTTTAGATAAACCAATACCAGTTTGGACATATAAAAGGGAACAAAGAACAGAACCTGATCCTTGTCAACCAAGACTGCCCTGACACCTTCAGCAAAATCATTGCGCAGAGAAGACCTAAGGGCAATGCGATATTCTGTTTTCATCACACCACTTAGCTGGGTGCAACAAATCACAAGAGGACACATATGTTACTGAACTACACTTCCATTAGATAGGGAGATTATCAAACAAATTAAGATGATGGAAACCACAATTCCAAACTCACCGTAGATAATTCATTGCTGATTTGACCAAAGGCACATGCAACTCTAGAGAAGTAATTCTGTGTCAAGCATAGAGAAAAGGGAGCACCTTTTCCAATACCTTGAAGAGCATCATTTGCCCACTCCACCACTGTGAAAAGAAATCAAGGAAACCAGATGTAGACAGAGGAAAACAAAAAACAAATCTATGAAAACAGTGTACAATGTGACACTCCTATGATCAGATGTAAGAACTATAATAATGAAAGAAACAGAGATGCAAGGACTATAGAGTACCAAATAATTAAGTACACATGTCAATCAACTGATATCAATTAAGCTCACCTTTAGGATCAGCACTCAGCTGATGTTTTTTCAACTTTTCAATTATCTCCTCCACTGCCTTATTTGGACCAAAGGTTGAGAATATTTGAGGTAAAAGTGACTTCAACTGGGACTCCAACTCGGGGTCATGACCATACTCTGCTAAAAGTGCTTTCATATCCTGATGTGGGTCATTGGAGCTGGAATACATAATTTTTAAAGTGAGAAATATAGAGTTCATATAAACGATTTCCTACCGGTAATACAATGCTTAAATTTGCTATATACAGCATTGCCCACCATGAAATCTAAATGCTATGAGCTGCAAATCTAAAGTAATAGCAAGAAGAAACAAGTGGGATTTTCATTATTTGACGACCTAAATTGATATTGACGACCTAAATTGATACATTAAAATTGACCAAGGGGATTGACTTTTTTCCCAATTATTTTGTGAGTTGCAAATGTTTGTTATAAATAGAAAATTTTCAAAAAAAGTAACTAATTAGGTTGCAGGAGATCCTCAATGAATTGTTTTGTCACCAATAAGATGCTCAAAATAATGAGATTTTCTGGGATGTACAAGGTAATGGCCAAAAGGGCCTCCTTCAGCTGGACTAAATTCCCAGATGGAACATAGTGTGATCCAAGACCTACAAATAGTGCATCAGAGGGTGTAGAAATCCTCTTTCCAGTTAATGCAAGATAATTGCCTGCAAAATGTAAGATTAGTCACCACACTGAAAAAAATGAAAGCAACAGCAGATGAGGCAATGACAAAACATGACTAGCTAGATCTCACAAAAGCAGCTATTAATTTATGAAAATAAACCTAATTCGTTAACCATTTAAAAACTGAGGAGACAACATTATACATGGTTAGCATCAAGATTTAAGCACAGTGTCATCTTAGTAACCATATCTTAACTCTTAATTGCCATATGAACGGTATGAATTACAGAGAAGAGAGTATGTTTCTCCTCATGAATAATTTAATCTACTTACAGAATCCTATTATGACAAACTATTTTATGAACTGTGATCCTAGGTGATAAAGGTTTACCACAAAGATTTTTGAATGTTAAAACAATATCCCAGCTTTGGATCTCTGAAATTAAAATAGTCGGGTACCCAAATGATTTTTATGTTGTGTAATATGCAATCATGGTATAATAGATTTTGTAAGACACATCCAATGTATGAAAAGTTCTTACACTGTAAAAGTTTTCAGAAAATACAATGCTATCTTACCCCAAAAGAGCACTGACTCAATCACCAATCATAAGGTGAGATTCTTTAACCAGATTTTCTTTTTAGTTTTCTACTCATGGAAGAAAAAAACTGACTTAGAGAGATTAGAAATGTATTATGGAGAAATAAGTTATTCTAAAGTTGCATGATAGATAAACATGTCTTTCATTCCCAAGTTGTTGCCTTCTCATTATGGGATCATGGAGTAAAAAAAAATCTAACTGCCAATTTAAGAAACAGATAATAGCTTGATAATAAAAAAAAAAAAATACCAACTGATCCTTCTCCTGGACTTTTTGCTGCTATATAGGAAAAGCCAACATCTGGGAACAAGCCAATACCATTTTCTGGCATAGCAAGAAGTGTCCTCTGCACAAGAGTTCATGAAAAGCTACAAGTCAGGAAAAATATGTACAAAACCATCCTTAAATATATATATATATATATATATATATATATATATATATATATATATAAAGATCAAAAGACCTTAATTTCACATGAAACTATACCTCTGTTACAATCCGGTACCGACCATGACCAGATAGGCCAATTCCAAAGCCCATTGTTATGCCATCCATCAAGGACACATATGGTTTTTTGTACTCAGAAATTTTGCATATTAAGGAATATTCTGCTGTGAACACCTGGAAAAAAAATAAAGCATTGAATTCAGGTAACAACATAAGATTGAATGCATTTAGTGCTGACTAATAGGAAACATATATAAACATATATCCTCTGAATAATTACTAATAAAAATACACAATAATGCAAGATGGAGCAAGAGGTTTGATTTAGGAGTAAAAAGGTAATGGTGTTATGTGAACTTCTCTTTAAAAGGCTGTTATCTAGATTGTTTAGTGATGTATAATACAATAGGGCTATTTATTTTTACTACTATGGACTTGTTTTCATTTCATTCTAGACAACAATTATGTATTATTCAGTTGCAAATTAAAAAAAAAAATTCTTAGGAGAATCCTATTTCAATCAATAAATGACCAACCCTGGCACTATTCAGAGAAAAATACATAACTTTATTGATTTTTCTTAATCAAGTAATTCTACTTTAACTTTTTTCAATAAAATACAAGGATGGGCCAGGAGTTCTTGTAAGGAACTTGGTAATAAATTTGATCCAATTCAAACAACACATACAATGTCTAACTCATGCCATAAAGTGTTGACATAAGGATTATGAGAAAATAATATGTAAATGCACAATATAACAAGAAGAGTATGAGAGTTTGATCAGGTAGCACACTTAAAATATGCTTGAATTTCATTAGAGCTGCTTATATTGCAGGCGCAGAACAACATCCATGTGCACATGCCGATGGAAGTATATTAATGCAGCATGCAGAAACCATATGGATACAGTATACAGCATGTGTTTGGGATAATTCAGTAGAGTGAATTTGATATACAAATATCAAACATTATCTTATGAATCTTAAAACATAAACTCTTAAAGAAAGGCGGGGTCAAGACAATGTAGGAACAAACTGGTTCTGAGCATGGTCAAAAATGTTTTTCTGTGAAAATTGACCATAGAACCAACCGTGGTCTAATTGCAATAAGGAAACAAGGAATGGGAATTATGTGTAACATAGCAAGGAAGGCAAAGTGTACGAAGTGTGAACTTGATCCAGCAACATGCAAGGTAATGGTCAAGGGTTCATGTAACTAGAAGGACACAACAAGACCTTAATCATATCCGACAGTTGGCATTTGCTTGTAATAGCCTTGATATCACCACCTGCAGATAAACTTTGATATTGGTTATCATTCAGACAAGCATTCAAAGAATCAGGTACAACGATGCCACACATATCTAAATAGCGACAACAGAGAGGAACCCTACAAAGAAAAAAGAAAGAAACCATAATTTGCAAAAATGCAGAGCACATATCAAGAAGCACAACAATGCAAAAACGTGTGCAAAAAACGAAGTAGACTGACAAAAGTGCATAAAACACCTTCTGCACAAGAGGAGTGTATTTGTCCTTTTGAATCTCAGCAACAACCCCTTTAATATCCATTCCTGCATATTTTTATGTTCCATGGATGGTCACCCTCCAAAATCACTTGTAACTAAAAAGTAGGCATCTTTCAGACCTCTTTACCTGCACAAAATGCACGAGGCGAGCTTCCCTCAACCAGAACGCATTTGACCCTTGGATCCGATTCCCATTCATCCAAAAATGTTTTGTACTTTATATCCATATCTGCATCATCCGAAATAATCATAGCATAAATAAATAATAAACCAACAAATAAAATAAAAAAAACTAGCCGTTCTCACTTCCATAGTAGTATTTCTACTAATAATACATCCAATCAGTGGAGAATTAAACTTTTTAAACCGACGAAAAAAAAAGGAATCTATTTATTATAACTTGATTTCTGGAGAAAGAAAAAGTAAACTATAATTTAAAGAAAGATAAGGCCAAAAAGCAGCACCTAAGTTCATGGCGTTGAGGGCTTTGGGGCGATCGAGTGTGAGAACAGCGACGCCGTTTGGATGAATATTACCCTTAACAAAATCATCGGCGGAAGGGGCAGCGGCAGCCATGATCGAGAAGCTTCGAGGCGGAGAGAAACAGAAATCGAGGGAAATGGAATTTGGAGGAGAGTGATTATGATAGAAGATGCGTGGTGATTTTGATTTTGGGAGGAGTTGTGTCCGTGATGCTGACACTACTCGTAGCAGGTGTCCGATCTTCATTTTTACTTTATTTTTTCTTTTATTACGATACTCTCTAGACCATATCTGCTTCTTATTTTGTACAGGAACTTACAACAACTAATTTATCTTTTAATTTGAAATCTATTACTTTTTTTTTGAATGGGTAATCCAGACCCGCTGGGCCTGACTAATCCCATGGCCCATCTGTACCGCGGCAAGCCAGAGGAACCATTTGATTCATGGGCTCTGCCCAAGTCCGCTGGCCCAAAGGAGTTGTTTGCACCTGGAGGGATCGAACCTGAGACATGGAAGGAGCACACTCCCACATCTCAGACCTCCTACCGCCAGGCCAACCCCTACGCCCCATCAGTACTCTGTTTTTTTTTTATACACCCGCCGCATATCATAAGCATTTCATCCAGGTTGTAAATATTGTTCCGTTCTGGCTGGAATGTTCTATACTGTTAAAAAAACCAAAATAAAATAATATTGTTTTTATCTCAGTTTTAATTTTGGTCTGTTCGGAATACTGGTTAAATACTAGCCCGAACATCTCGGTACCGTTCCAAGTATGTCGTTCCGGCCTTAAAATTCTCCTTATTTTGATTAACTTATGGTTGTGTTTCTAATTTTGAGATTATGTTTGTTTGACTTTGTATTTATATTGTATAATTTAAAGTTAATTTATCTTGAATTTTAATTATGTTTGTTAAATTAATATTTTAATTTTTTTCATATATATATATATATATATATATATATATATGAACAGTATAACCCCGAAACGTTCCAAAACCGAAACGTTCCATACTAATAGAAAAACTAAAACAGTATTAACAACCTTGATTTCACCACAAAAACAATTTGCATCCTTATTACTCATCACTTCCAGGCTATTTATACTAAATTTAATTTAATTAGCGAGATTTTATATTTTAAATGTTATAAAATTTTATATTAAGATTTGAATTTTAAATAATATCTAGTCACTAAAAAGACGTATAAATAAATTAAAAGTCAATATCTCTAAATTAATATATTTAAAAGAATAAATTAATACTAAAACTAGTTTTCCTATATACTGACTTATCATCTCTTGATTTTTTATAAGACATTTGAAAGAATAAGAGAAATATAATTAGGATAATATACAAAATAAGATGAATTAAATTTATCTCTTATTAATATATAAAATCATTTTATATACTAGTGGAATTTAAATTAAATATTATAATTTAATTTAACTACAATAAATAATTAATTTCAAATAACTTATTAACACTTAACCCTTCCCCAATCACAACCTTAAAATTACACAAGTTATAACAAGTTGTTTTCTTCTTACATGATTTAGTGATTTCTTAATACAGATTAGCTTTTTCGAGATGACTAATCCAAGCTATGTTGTGAATTAGACATAAACAATAAATATAAAAAATATTCAGGTCATACACTTTCGCTATGTCATTGAACATAGCCCAACAGGTTAACCATATAACCTTTTAATCTAACTTCTTACTTAGTTTAGATTTTAATTAAATCATATGAGAGTTTCTGTAATATAATATAATCAACCTAGTAGGTCCAAAAGCAACCTGGACGGTCATAAAAAAAGTGATTTAACTTTAAAATAAATCCAGGATGATATTTATTTAATATTGAGATAACAACATGTTTGGATCAACTTTTAAAAAATCAAGATGATATTTTAAAAAAAATTAAGATGCCAACATATTTGATCGACCTAGTTCCGTGACTTAAATCTTTAAATTTGTGATCTAGGTCATAAACTCAATTAGGTCTAATAATTTTGTTTTTTTAAAACAATTTTTTTATTTTATATTATGACAGTAAAAATAAATTTTTGCATAATTGAACATCAATCAAATATTAGGATGTTTGTTTATAATTATAATAACCCCTTACAAATGAAAATAAAACAAATTATGAAAACCCGATTCATAATAAATCCAATGTTAAAAAATAAAATTGAAAAAAAATCTCAATAAAAAAAGTCAATAAATTAAATTGGAAAATAAAAAAACAATTTACACGCATAAGCTTTTAAAACAAATACTAATCATATAGGTTTACAAGCCCAAGCCACTGCTTCTAAGCCTCTTTTTTTGTCTGTTTGGTATTGTAGTTGCTGTTGTGGTCGAGTTCTTAAAAAAACAGTTTCATGAAAATTACTTTCAGTAGCGGTTCATAACTAAAATTGAAGTATTTGAATGAAACTGTGATTGAGTTTGAGGTTTAATGAAAAGCAGTTTCGTATGTTTAGTTACTATGTTTTTCATATTGCTGTCAACTTGTGAAATTACTTTAAAGGACACACATACATATATATATATATATATATATATATATATATATATATATATATATATATATATATATATATATATATTATTTTTTAAATATTGTACATTTAATAATCATAATAATAAAATGTAATTAATAATTCAAGTAAATTAGACACTTGTTTTTATTCTCCCATAAAACTAATTGCAATTCCATCACAAACTAAATTCATACGTGAAGGCCCATACGGTCTCTTGCTATTTGATCGAAAAACAACATTTAGTAAAATATCATCATGAAGAACATCTACGATCCATACTGAGTTTCAGGATCTCTATCTACATGCTATAGAGATACAATTCCAAGGCCGAATTCAGTTGCAAGTTTCTGAATTCATCGAGGACTCCGTTTATCTTCTCAACTTTCTGATCCTTAATCAATCGAAAAGCAACAGGGTTGTTGTAACAACCCTAAATTTTTCTCCTATTTGTTTAATTTTTTTAATCTTTCCCCCTCTAAAAAGGGTAGATGAAGCATGAGAAAATTTTTTTTTCTCTCGCCGAAATTTCTAACAAAATTTCGGCAGAGTCTCCCCTATATCGGGAGATCCCAAGTTATCCATAACACAACCTGCACACAATTTGAATCACATCTCATCCACAATCACATCCATTTTTAATACAATCAACTGCATAATTCATTCCAGAATATGCTCGGGACCATATTCATTCCCAAACTCCATCTTACATCACAAACATAAGATAAAAATTAAAAAAGCCAACTCGCACATGAAGATTTCACATATAGATACATATATACATATACATCGAACATAACACAGTTTAATATTTGAAGATAATTTAGTACTTTCTAATATCCTGAGCGTAGATTGATACATTTAATATTACAGAAACAAAATTTACAAATATACTATTCTATACAATTTACATGTTCTTCTACATAACAAAATTTCACCATAACTCCCTAAGTTCCTATCTTATACAAAAAGGAATTAAGGCTTAAAATCTATTCCTGACGAGAATGGGAAGAACCTGCAAAATATAGATTTTTCATATGAGTAAGACAATTAAGTAAATACTAGCAATTTACAGAAGAATTTGAACAACATATCCATCAATCTACTTAAATCATATGAGATTCTAAACACAATCATATACACCTTTTTAAGGTTATATAAAATAAGATTTATTTCTTTTGACTGCTTCTTTCCTCTTTTTCACATTGAAGAGACTATAGTCGGCACTAATGACCTCCAATAGTGTCTCTAGTTACCCGTCCTGAAATCAACTAATCAGTTTTATGAAAATGTTGACACGAACATAACCGTGGGTGTCATTAACTATATATATGTATTTTTATTTAAAAAAAAACCAAAATAGTTCATCTTTGTTCCGTTATTTCCTTAGGAGGTTTTAGAGTGTGTCGATGTCGAGGATTCTTGATATCATTATCTTTCATCTCAAAAAGCTAATCAAGTCTATAAATTTTGTCGATATCGACGTCACCTGCCGATATCATTAACTATTCCGAAATCGAATAGTTAATCAAGTTTATACATTATGCCAATATCGACGTCACCCGTCGATATCATTAACTATTCTGAAACTAAATAGTTAATCAAGTTTATAAATCATGTCGATATCCGACGTCACCTGCCGATATCATTAACTATTCCAAAATCGAATAGTTAATCAAGTTTATACATTATGCCGACATCGACGTCACCCGCCGATATCATTAACTATTCTGAAACCGAATAGTTAATCAAGTATAAATCATGCCAATATCGACGTCACCTGCCGATATCATTAACTATTCCAAAATCGAATAGTTAATCAAGTTTATACATTATGCCGATATCGACATGTGGTACCTACATTTTCCTTATCTAATAATTATTTTCTTTACTAGTTATTGAACTATAAGTTATAATTTGGTGCTTATTGCTGAGGAAAAGAAAACGGGTAAAGAAAAGGTTAAGGGATGGAAATATATATATATATATATATATATATATATATATACATATATATATATGTATATATGTATATGTGTGTGTGTGTGTGTGTGTGTGTAGAAAGAAACAAGTTGGTCGATATCGGCGGGTGACGTCGATATCGGCATAATGTATAAACTTGATTAACTATTCAATTTCGGAATAATTAATGATATCGACAGGAGAAAAATTTAGGGTTGTTACAGTTGTAGAGTGAAATGAAGTTACGCGCTTTTCCCTTTCATCAAGGTTGATCTCTATCTACACATTTTTCAAAATTTTAAAAAATATGATTTTTATATTATTTTTTTTAAATCGGACTGGGCCTAACACAACTAAATGGGTCAGCCCATTCAAGTCGATCTAAAAGGTCCAACTCTGCTGGACTTAGGCTAGACCAAGAGCAAGACCAGACCAAGAGTTAAAAAAACACGATGCTACACTATTCACATATTGTGTGAACAGTGCAGAGTGAATTAATTCATTGTTGCACTGTTCACGTAGCACGTAAATAGTAAGATGGTGGTTGGTCGACGGTGACGAGAGGCTCACCTATCGCTGTCGTTGGGCAGAGGAGATAGAGGTGGTTTTTCCTGTGATGATGGCGGTGGAAAATGGTGGCCTGTGGTAGCCAAAAGAAGCGTCGGAAGACTGTTGTTGATGTTGTGCTGTCGCTGCTTTTACCGAGACTTGTTGCTGGAGTTGTGGCATGGATAAGAAGCTTCTGGTGCTGAGGGGGATGATGGTGGTGCTCTCCGAGAACTGCTATTGGAGGAGAGAGAGGGAATTGTCGTTGATTGTAGAGAGAGAGGGAATTGTCGTTGATTGTGGAGAGGGAGAGAGGGAGTTGTTGGTAGGGATGAACATTTTCGGTTCGATTTTCAATATAAAAAAAACAATCAAACCGAAAATTATATTTAAAAAAAAATGAACCAAACCTAATAAAAATTGATTGTTTTCAGTTCCGTTTGGTTTTTATGATTAAAAAATTGGGGAAACTGAATTTGTTTTTTTGGGCTTTTTGATGGGCCATCTGATGGACTTTTTAATGGGCTTTCTAATGATCTTTCAATTAATATTAATAAAAATTGATTTTCTTATAAAATCCTAAAATATTTTTAATTTTTTTTACCACTGATACAAATATTAATGTTAATATAGTGTTTATTAATTTTTTTAATAAACATTACTGAATTAAGACAACAAAGATAAACATTCCCGAACACAAAAGACATGAACATTAATAATTGATTTTAGTTTAATGATTTGTGATTGTTATTGCCTGAAATTATGATTAAACAAGAGCCTAGAAAACCCAATACAACACAGAGAAATCAAAATATATAAAGATGCAAACTTTACAACTTAGCAAAAACTCAGGAACAAAAACACTCGAAGAAGTAAAAACACAACAAAACAGTAAACTTTATACGCAACCATGCCGGGAGGGGATGATGATGCAAATTACAGAGGAATTGTCTACCGGTTGTAGATGCCAGATGCAGTTGCAGAGGGAGGGATAGGGTGGTCACTGCCTTGCGTAGGTTGGTTGCATTGTTGCAAACTAGCAGAAGTTGCAGTCGTAAAGGGAGGGAGAGGTCGAGAGGGGGGGTTGATGCTTCTAGGGTTTGTTTTGAAGCGGGGGGAGAGAAGCCGAGAGTGGGGGGGGTTGCTAGGGTTTGTTTTAAAGAGGGAGGGAGAGAAGCCTGAAAGGGGGGGTGACGACTAGGGTTTTGAAATTAGGAAAGAAACAAAAGTTATATTTATAGTGGGGCGACGACTTATAGTAAGTTTTTAAACCGAACTAGTTCAGTGTATTCAGTTTTTGCTTAAAAAAAATCGATAACGAACCAAACCCGACATTTTTTAGAGTTTTATAATCAGTTTAATCGGGTTTTTTTTATTGGTTTGGTTTTTTCGGTTATTTTTTTTCTGGTTTTCTCGATTTAATCAGTTGGCCAATTTTTTTGCTCACCCTTAGCTGTTGGTGCTGTTAGTCAATGTTAGTGCTCTTATAGATGCACAAATAGTTGTCTCTGTAGAAAGTCGAAATAAGAGGAAGACAATGGTAATGGTGTGTGCCAAGGTCTAATATCAGTCTATGCGATGTACATAAAAGTAGTAGAATTACCTGCTCATGTTTACATGAAAATTATCTACATATTGGATGGGTGTTCGTGATGTGGCTGAGGTTGAAAAGCATCTCATAGATGCTTTTGAAAACTGAGTTTGAAACTCGGTTTTTATGTGGGACCCATGGTTGCAAAATTGTGGTGCAAATGTTTACCAAACAGTTTGGCTCTACGGTGAGCCTCAATCGCAGAAGCCACCACAAAGCCAAACACCCACCTCTTCTTTTGGGTAAAATTTTAACCATAATGGTGAGGTCTAAATTAAATGGATCACAAAGGAAGAGTATAATGTGTCAAAAAAATAATTTGACAACAACGGTGGAATTTAATATGAAAAAACTTGATTTAAAAAAAAAGAGCTTTAGATTAGAGGTAAGTATTTTCGGTTCGGTTCGGTTTTTATCAAAAAAAGTAACCAAACCGAAAATATTATTTTTTTTAAAAAAAAACCCAAAACCGAACCAAACCTATTAAAAACCAACCACTTTCGGTTCGGTTCGGTTTTTATGATTAAAAAATTGAAAAAACCGAATTTAGTTTTTGGTGGCTTTCTAATAGTATATCGGTCCATAAAATCCTTCTAATCCAGCTTCCAGTAAGTGATTTCTGTTACTTGTCTTCACAAAGAAAGCCATTTCTGCTATTCAAGCTTATATCGACAAACAAGAGACCAACAGTAAGCATGTGTTTTGTGCAATTGTATAACTTTCTAAATAAAAACAATGAAAGAAAACCAAAGCTAGAATGCCCAATGTCCAAGTTACTATAATAAAGAAGCGTCCAACTACAAGGCAAGGCTCTAGATTTATTGGTAACAAGGAAATAAAGAAATGGCAACAAGAAGAGGGGAGATCAACGAACTAGCAGAAGTTGCAGAAGGAGGGAGAGGCAGAGAATGGGGCTGTGCTGAGAGGGAGGGTGGGAAGCAGTCGAAGAGGGAGAGGCCAGGAGGGAGAGGCCGAGAATGGGGCTGTGCTGAGAGGGAGGGTGGGAAGCAGTCGAAGAGGGAGAGGCCAAGAGGGAGAGGCCGAGAGGGAGGGAGGCGGCGGCTAGGGTTTTTGGTTTGTTTTAAAATGAGGAAAGAGATGAAAGTGGGGAGGGGGCGGCTAGGGTTTGTGGTTTGTTTTAAAATGACGAAAGAGATGAAAGAGGGGAGGGGTGGCGGCTAGGGCTGTTTTAAAATGAGGAAAGAGATGAAAGTTTTCTTTTCATAGTGAGTTTGTTAACCGAACTGGTTTGGTTCGGTTTATTCGGTTTTTGCCTTACAAAACCGATACCGAACCGAACCGGATATTTTTCAAAGTTATATAATCGGTTTAATCGGGTTTTTTTTATCGGTTCGGTTTTTTCGGTTATTTTTTTTTGGTTTTCTCGGTTTAATCGGTTAACCGGTTTTTTTACTCACCCCTACTTTAGATTGAAGAATATTTAAGATAGAGAAAGCTAAAACTAAAACTAAAATGATAATTGAATGTGCCTAACATAGGCATATTTAAGGAATATTTTCCATAAGTGGACATAAGAGATACTTGAGCCATAAAAAATATTGGACCTTGTCATACATATGGACACAAGAAAATATTTAAGGTGGATTGTACAGATTGGATGGGTCTGGAAGAAATTTAATTGAAAGATATTGGATTTAAACTAAGAGTGCCCTTGGCAACTATAAGTTTTATTTAATCAATTTGTACTCATGGAATCATGTTTTTTGAGATTTAGAATACACAGTCATGTCGATAGAATGTATTCATAAAAATTTAAATTCATTAAATTAAAAAGAAAAATTAACTGTAAAATCAAACTACTAAGATTAAATAGCAAAGGTGCATGATTCATAAATGTTTAGAATATGTTTGGAGGTGGATTCCAATTCCTATAGTACAAGCATTACTAGCATGAGAATATATTTCGAGGTAATAGAATGGTATCGATGACAAAAACAAACAACTGCAATCCATTTAATAGCAGCAAAAATCATTGCTTCTACGACCGACCGAGAACGACAAAGATTTAAATATAGAGAAACAACTTCAATCCACAGTGTTAATTAATTATAGAGAGATAACATTCTTCAATCTTCACGCTACAGGCTAACCGTCTTCTACATCGATCTTTCGAAGCACACAATAATGCAATTATATGTCCCAGTGGGCATTTATTTATTTGTAACCTTACATTTCCACACAGCGAACGATCGAGAGCATGCAGCAAATTAACACGGATCACGTGGAGATATTTTTAGGCCCATTGAAGTTCATGACTGCAGTGAGCACGTCAAGGAGCTGCAGGTGTGCGGTTAGATGTGGAAAATGCCCATCAGTTTCAATGATCTCAACCGTAGATTTCCCCTTGATCTTCTCCTGCATGTAGTAAGCAACTGAATTTGGCACCACAATGTCTCTGGTGGTCTGGACTATAACGCATGGCGTCATGACCTTCTCAAGAACGTCCCTTTCATCACTGTAAAAAACAGTTCTGGCCACAGGGACGGCAAACTCAGGTCTCATTCTTTGCAAGCATTTTGAGAACATGTCAACGGAGGGAGGATCTTTTGCATCCACAACAGCAGAAGCAAAGGCTTGAGCCCAGTTGTAGAAGTTGGATTCCATGTTTGAAATGATATCCTCAATCTCTGCGTCGCTGAAACCTCCTTCATAACCATCACCATTAATGTACCTGTATGTCAGAACCTTTTAGAGGCGCCAATAAACTAATGATCCTGAGCTCAAAAACAATTAGTAAAGATGATTTGGCCCCAACTACGTCATTCAAAATGAAATTAGGTGTGAGCGGTCCCACTTGATGATCAGTTCTTTTATTAATTATATTAACCAGCCCCAAGTCAACTCGATTTAATGAAGGCTATGAAGATAGATCATATGTGCTAACTGCTCGGCCGGCCGGCTAGCTTCAGTAGTTTGATAATATCAGATGAGCAACAGTCGGAAACGGACTTGGCTCCTGGCCGGAGCAGGAATGAAAGAAAAGGCATGCAGGTTAATCCATCGATTTTGATTTAGTTATTCTCCTATAATTAGTTTGCTAATTGTCTATGTATAAACCAATTATCCTTCGTGACGGTTAATTTCATGGTGAGGCGTTGGAGTCAACATTTCAAGCAGCAGTAGCTACTACTATAGAGAGCAAGGCAAAGAAGACAACACCATCATCACGAATCCACCATGTCCACATGTTTGATTGTCTTTTTGTAGCGAAATAGATAGGGTATCTCAAAAACCAGTAGGGTGCGGTCTTGAAATCTAGTTATTTAAAAATAATCTGTTCAAGTTGGGATGGATCGATGTTACAACATCTAGTTTTAACGGGAACCCACCAACAGGGGTTGTAGCTTTGTTTCTTTGATCAGGATACTAGAAAACTCACCGATAGCTAGTAATACATATGTTCCATCATTTTCTCTACTACTTCCTCCAAATTATTACTAGGGATCTTAATAATTTGAACAAAGATTAGGATGATACTTCAATCAAGCCTCAAATGAAGGGGTATCGAACAAAAACCAACCAAAACAACATAATTAGATAGAGTCTCTTACATGGTCAGTACACATAAAGCAAGAGAAGTTCATTTAAATAGCACTAAATTAAACAACAGCTTAAGAGTACGTTGGTAAGTACCTGGGAGAAGCTCCAATGAGTACGAGGCTCTTAAAAAGATCAGGTCTTTTAATGGAAGCGATGCATCCAATGATTCCAGACATGGAGTGGCCAACAAAAACAGATGGCTCCAAGTTCAGCTCCTCTATGAGACTGATTAAGTCATTTGCAAAAGCATCATATGAGGAGTACTTAACAGGGTCATAGAGATTTGGATCCTTAACAGCACCAGAAAAGCTCCAGTCAAAAACAAGTACCCGACAAAGCTTAGCCAAGTAGGGAAGGATTTTGTCCCATACCGACTGGTCTCCTCCGAACCCATGCGCAAGAATTATGGCTTCGTTGCCGGAGCCTGTAACTTTTGCGTTCAAGGCTCCTGAAAGACCCTTCTCCAGCACCACCATGATGTGATTTAAGCAGATCGAAGAGGGGAAGAGCTGTGGAGGAGTTGAGAGGCTTTGGTATGGCTGGGGGCTTGGTGTGGACCCTGTTATATAGGGGACGAAAGAGATCTTTTTTAAAAAATAAAAATAAAAATAAAAAGAAAAAGAAAACATGTGCGCATTCCCTACACACACTCGAAATCGTAATTGGTAGAATAAATTAAAAGAGTAGGAAAAAAGGAGAGCCACGGGAAAAAGAAAATGTTGAGGCCCGCCCGCCCGCCCTGCCGTAGACATCTCTTCATAGTTCATACACAAAAGGAGCCTCTTGTCTTTTGTGTATCTTCAATTTATGATGGACTTTCACTGACGTTGAGAGGTCAGGGATAAGCCCAAGGTCTACCTTTTCTGACATTAAAGCTCGTGAGCCCCACACACCTTCCTTCCAACTCTCTGCTGTGTTGTTACACGTTCCATCGGCAATTACATCTTCTTAAGAAATAAACAATTATTACAATCTTAAACCACTTGTTGCCACTCTTCTCCTAATTCAAAATTTTAATTCTATTCTCTACTATCATTTAAATTGATTAATTTATATAGCCTTGGATGCTTTGCATTCAATACGAAATAGGGCAAGAAAACCCAGGACCAGGTGGAGAACCCTGGGTTTGGGCCTTGTTTTGGAAGTCCATATGATATTTGATGCCATATTTCCTATAGCTTTGAGACCCTATTTTTGCTGCCTCGCTAGCCCACGTCAGAATTAAGCTTACCAATGTAGGAGACAACCATGTTAGATCATAAGAGGTTCTTTGTCTGCTCTTTCCGGTTCTTGGAAGTCAGATAAATTAGTTGTTGTTCACTTTTGCCCTTCTCCTCCTCCGAGAAGTGTACTTTCTGCGGCCAGAAGAAGGGTGCCTGAGAGATCCGGATGAATCTGAAGAAAGACGTCGTGAAGCGAAAAGAGTGTCTAACTCATCCTCTCTCTTGTTTTCATCTTCGCTGCTGAACCAATAATTATAGCTACCTCCTAAGAATGCACTGTCTTGTACTCATCTGGTCTTTCTTGTTGGTGATCTTCTTCTTCTTCTTACTCCTGTTTTTATTTGAGCTACAACCCTTCGTTTTCTCTTTGAAACCCAAATCTTTACAGAATGGATTCGTAGGAAAAATGGGGGAAGCAGGAGGGTAACGGTGTGATTGTTTTTGCCTGGAGATGATAGAGGCATTGATGGCTTGGGTTGTTGCGTCAGGGCATTTGCGTCTGCAAATACAAGGAAGCCTTGGGGGGTAAAGGGTCGACCGAGTGGAAGTGTTTATGGTTTTGAGGCACAAACACGGTTTTTTCAACCACGTCCGATAAGTTTCGGGTCCAACATGAGCCACGAAACATGCCAGAGATTCGCAACTTCAATCTGTTTTCCATTAGAGAAAGAGAAAGATATTGCAGAAGAAACAGAGAGGGGGGAGGAGGAGTAGGATTATGAAGGGTTAATTTTACCGTCCTCATACTTTTCGTCTTCTTCTTTGTTGGACTTTGAAAAAATTGGAAAGAGGAGACGACCTCAAATCAATCATTATTCAATTATTACCTCTTTTTTTCCATTAAATATGATTATAATTTATTATATTATATATTAACAAAGAACCTAAACACATCGGTGTTTAACTGATGAATTACTGTGCACCATGACTCATAGTCACCGTTCATTGGCCATTTGGCTCGGTGCTTCGCGGGTGCACGTCCAACCTTTTTTTTTTTGCTTTTTCAACAGTGAATTAGCGAAACAACCCCTCGAAAAAACGTCGCCGGTTTCAGGGGCTCCGCGGTAATTGCCCATTTACGGCCCGGTTCGTCTAACCGATTTTTTAATTTTTTAATATTTCATTGAACAGTGCATTAACGATTATGTCCCTCAAAAAGGACAAAACACACGCCTTGGGGTGAGGGGCGTTCCGGTAATTAGCCTTTTTTTTTTTTCGTCTGACAATTGTTGGCGCGTCGCCGGACGCGCCGTTCATTTCAGCACAAATGCGTGTTTCGGGCGGCGTGTGCGGCGTACTCCGGAGTCGAAAAATGACCGATCAACGTCTAAAATGATTTTCAAGCATGTTCTCTTCCACGTGATGCGACGCGTGTCACACTATGGTGTCCGGCAATGTGTCAATGGTCGTTTGAATTCCCCAATTTCTCTCTCCTGCTTGCGTCATATGACGTCAGCTAAGCTGTTTTTTGTCACATTTCATTTCAGTCCCTGAACGTTGTAATTGTTTTTTCGGGCCCTTATTGCTATTATATAGGTTTTGTTTTATTTCAATTTCGTCTTTCAATTGAAATTGATGATATATTGAAGTTTAAATTTGGTCCTCATGCTTTTAATTTTGCGGTTCGGCCTGGAATTCTAAATCTTTTTGGTATCAAAGTTTTGATTGGTTTCAATTGCATCCTTCCATGCAAATTTATTATAAATCCTTAATATTTTTGGTATCAAGGTTTGATTTCTTTCAATTTTATCCTTCTATGCAAGTTAATTATAGATTTCAATTTCATTTCGGTCTCAAATCTTTTAATTCCAACTTTTGTTTTAAATTATTTATTTTCAATGTTTTGATTTGCTTCAGTTTTATTCTTGAAATTAAATATATTATTTAAAGTATGTCAAATTAATTATATATTTGTATATTTTTGTCAAATTAAAATATATTAAACTAATTATATATTCTAAATTTTTTGAATATTATCGCCTAGGAGAAAAAGAAAACATGACCTAGGATTTTTTTAAGAAAAAATATTAATATCAGTATTCTTAAATACATTTGTTATAATAATATAATGAATAAATCGGATAAAATGAAAAAAAATGGCTTCAAATTTTAATTTTGTCCTCTTTTTAAAAAAAATTATTTCTTAAAAAAAAAATTCAATATTTTGGTTTTTAATATTTCAGATCTAATATTACTGGGCAAAAAATATAACTCAAAAAAATAAAATTGACAAATTTACGTAGATTGAGTCACTTCCCGTTTCAATTAAACTGTTCTTTTTAGATGGCAAATAAGTCATTATAGCACGCAAAAGAAATTGTTTTCTTTCTAAAAACAAATTACAATATTTTTATTTACAATGTGTCAGATCTAATATTACTGAGGAAAAAAGGCAACTCGTAAAAAAAATATGACAAATTTACCTAGGTTATCTACAATTAAAAAATATGCAAGTCACTTCCCGTTTCGATTAAACTGTTCTTTTTAGATGACAAAAAAATAATTATTGCACGCAAAAAAATTATGTTTATTTTTAAAAACAAATTAGAATATTTTTATTTATAATGCGTCAGATGTAATATTATTGAGGAACAAAAGCATCTCATAAAAATAAAAATAACAAATTTACCTAGGTTATCTACAATTAAAAAATATACGAATCACTTCCTATTTCGATTACTCTATAAAGTATGTGAGACTAATTATATGTTTTAATATTTATTGAATATTATCGCCTAAAAATATAGAGAGAGAGAGAAAAAATGACCTAGGATTTTTTTCTTAAAAAAAAAAATATCAATATTCTTAAATACATTTAATATAATAATATGATTAATAAATCTTCTAAAAAAATTTGCCTTTGAATTTAAATTTCATACTCTTTTGTTTAAGTTTATTTCTTAAAAACAAATTTAAAATATTTTCATTTTTAATATTTTAAATCTAATATTACTTGGGAAAAAAAATTTTCATTGTTCATTGGCCATTTGACTCGGTGCTTCGCGGTGCACATCCACCTTTTTTTTTTAGCTTTTTGAACAGTGTATTAATAAAAAAACCACTCGAAAAAGACAAAAATCGCCACCGGTTTCAGGGGCTCCACGGTAATTGCCCATTTTTGGTCCGGTCCGGTTCGTCTAACCGGTTTTTTAATTTTTTAATATTTCATTTAACAGTGTATTAACCATTTTGTCCCTCGAAAAGGACATAACACACGCCTGGGGGTGAGGGGCGTTCCGGTAATTAGCCATTTTATTATTATTTTTTTCGTCTGACAACTGTTGGCGCGTCGCCGGACGCGCCTTTCATTTCAGCACTAACGCGTGTTTCGGACGGCGCGTGCGGCATACTCCGGCGTCGAAAAATGTCCGATCGGCGTCTAGAATGATTTTCAAGCATGTTATCATAAAGTATAAAGTATGTGAGACTAATTATATGTTTTAATATTTATTGAATATTATCGCTTAAAAATATATAGAGAGAGAAAAAAAATGAACTAGGATTTTTTCTTAAAAAAAATTAATATCAATATTCTTAAATACATTTAATATAATTATATGATTAATAAATCTTATAAAAAAAAATTTGCCTTTGAATTTAAATTTGATACTCTTTTGTTTAAGTTTATTTCTTAAGAACAAATTTACAATATTTTCATTTTTAATATTTTAAATCTAATATTACTTGGGAAAAAAAACAACTCAATTTTTTTTTTTACAAATTTACTTAGGTTATCTACAATTGAAAAAATATGTGAGTCACTTCCCGTTTCGATTACATTGTTTCTTTTAGACGGCAAATAAGTCATTATAGCACGTAAAAAAAATTAAGTTCATACAATATTTTTATTTTTAATGTGTCAGATCTAATATTATTGGAAAAAAAATGCAACTAAAAAAAAGGTTGACAAATTTACCTAGGTTATCTACAATTAAAAAATATACAAACCACTTTTGATTTCGATTACACTAGTCCTTTTAGGCAGGGAAAAAATTTATTTCTTACATATTTTATCTATTATAATGTTACTAATTAAATATTTAAACAACTAATTACAATATTTAAAAAATCAATTAGTTTTCTACATAGAAAAAACCCTAACGCAATGCGCGGGCAAGCATACTAATTATACCACAAAAAAATTCATTTCTAACATATTTGATCTATTGCAATTTCAATAACTGAACATTAAAATAACTAATTATAGCACGCAAAAAATATAAGTTTATTTCTGAAAAAACAAATTACAATATTTTTATTTATAATGTGTCAGATCTAATATTACTGAGGAAAAAATGCAACTCATAAAAAAAAATTACCTACGTTATCTGCAATTATAAAATATACGAACTTTCCATTTTGATTTTACTGATTTTATCAATTATAATTTTACTAATTAAATATTAAAATAAAAAAATACAATACATAATGGCAATCAATTTTCTACATAGATAAAAAAGCCCCGGCACATCGCTGCGGGCATATCGCTCGTACTACACTATATTTTGAATTGGACTTCCTTTGGCCTTTTTTTTTAATTTTTAAATACACCCTTTTAAAAAAAGCTCTATTAAACACTTGTGAGATTGTTTCAAATTGTGCTTAGGATTATTTTTCAATGTTTTTTTTTTTTAAATAATTTTTTACATCCATGTATGAAAATAATTTAAAAACACTATTTTTTTAATTTAATTTAAAAAATAACAAAAATATTTTTTTTTCAAAAATAATTTTAAAATACAATGTCAAACATTCTTCAATTTAAATAGTGGCCATTAACAACCTAATTTAGTGACTACTTAGGAATGTGGTTGCGGTTGCTTTTGAAAGTAATTTTTATTCATAAATATATAAAAATAATATTTTTTATTTTTTTGAAATCATTTTGATATCATCAAATCAAAATGATCTAAAAATATCAAAACACTTTAATTTAAAAATAAAAAAAAATGGCGAACTTGCTTTGATGGGGGAGAGAGAGAGAGAGAGACAACACTTTAGCAGCAGGAATCTTTTGGTATTTGAAATTGAAATAACGGAGAATCAGGCAAGCTGATATTGAATCTGAAATGCATTGCTAAATTCTTTTAATTTGTCGGTCCATGTTATTTTTAAAGAAAAAATACATTGTTTATTTTTTTAATTTGATGATTATGTATATCTTTAAATTAACCTGTGTCTAGATCAAAATTAATTACCCTATTTCGATCGTGGATTAAATCTAAACTAACTCGATCATTGTTTTAATTTTTGCATGTAAATATATAAATATTGAACAATTAAAAAAATATGATCTTATTTAATAACACCAACATTAATTAAGATATATATATATATATATATATATATATACACACACACACACACACTCCACTTGTATGTCATTTATCCAAATTAATAATAAAAAAAAGTGATAATAATTCTTTAAATATAAGAGAACATTTGTTTACTTCTTTTTTGGTAAATGAGGACAATATTTACTGTGCATGAGATTTTTATTTAGAAAAAAGAAAACTAATAGAATTAAAAGTATTGGGGTTGGGATATAATAAAATAAATAGATATATTAAAAAACAACTAAAATTAATAAAAATCATCAGAACTATATTATGATCTTAGATACATTACATTGTTTATTGGAACAACATAATAACTATTTTTATTTCTCATAAAAAATTATAAATCTTGCAGTTAGAGGTCAAATCATCTTTTCATAGGAGACATTTAAGCATTACAAGATCACTTGGGGATGAAGTGGTCAATATAATTTTTAGCATTGTTAAATTACTTTGTTGCTTTTGAAAGAATTTTTTTTTCTTTTGTTTAATTAGTAAGTTACATAATTGTCCTTCAAGTTAAAAACAAAAAACAAGGCTTTAATCAATGATTTTTTAGTCTTTTCCTCCATTCTTTTGTTATTTTTAGGTTTGCATAGGAGTTCTTTAGTAATTTAAATAGATTACATAATATAAAAAAGTCATTAATGCATGCAACTTTATAGTTTTATTCACAATTTCCATGTCAACATGTGCAGGGTTGTCCACTACTAAATTCTACCATTATTGAAGCAGTTAGGAGTGTCACATCGTCTTCTTTCTAGTTGTGTGAAAGCATGATTGGCCTCCTAAATGCTTTTTTTACCTCTTTTTTCCATTTCCTGACCTTGAAATTCATGTCAGCCCTTCCAAAAAACAATTATGTCCTCCAATTTGTATTCCTTTTAATTTTGGCTCACATTCTTTTGATTACTGTTTCTTGTGCTTTTGATGTTTTTTTTTTTTAATTTTAGGTTTTTTTTTCAGTTTCTTCCGTGAGAATTTTATTGAATTGATTTTTGTATTCAAATTGATCCTAATTCTTATGATTTTTCTTTTTGGTGTTCTATCTTTTCCTTGATTTTTTTTAATTTCTTTTCTAATAATTTTATTGCATCTATTTTTTTATCCAATCTTGATCCTCATGCATTGCTATTTTCTTCTACTTCTTTTATTTATCTTTTTTTTCAATTGTGTCCCTCAACATCATATTCTTTTTAGTTTTTTTATCCAATCTAAATCCTTATTCAATTAATTACTATTTATTACCTTTCTTAATTTATTTTATTTTTTTAATTTAGTCATAAATTATTGTTTTTTATTTAGTTTTTATACCACATTTGGTTCACATAATTTGGATTTAAATGTTTTTGTGATTCGAGGTTTTACTTTGTTATTTTTTGTGTTTGCCTTGTTGTTCTAGAATTATGACAGTTATCAAACCTAAGGAGGAGGTGAATTATGTGTATCTTTAACACCAAGAAAAAACAAATTAATTCAAATAAACACTATAAATATAATTAAAGTGATGAAAGTAAAAAAAAAATACGAGAGATAATTTGCAAAGTTGTTTTTAACATGGTTTGACAGCCCCACATCAATACCTTAAATACCAAATTTTACTTGAGTATTGTATTCCTTAACTAATTGAAATAAATTAGTACAATATCAACTTGATGAGTCCACTTGAAAATTGCTATACCACTTCATTAATCGACATCAAGATTGTATTTACTTTAAGATATGTCATCTTTAAGATTTTTTCTTGGTGAAATTACCTCACCAATACCAAGAGTTTATACCTAACTATTATATGTTTACAAGTGTAATTCTTGTTATCACAAATAACTTTCTCAATAGAGTGAATAATAATTGAAAGTTCTAATATCTCTTTATCTCACAAGGTAGCACTTAAAATATTTGAAAGGGTTTAAGTGTAATAAGAATGAGATAAAATACTCTTGTGCTAGAATATGAAGATCTAATAGCACAAATTAGAGTATAATCAACAATTGATCATTTTGATGTTGTTTGGCTCTTAAAGTGGCTTGTATATAATATAGGTATGGATCTTACAATTAGGCGTATGTATGTATGTATGTATGTATGTATGTATGTATGTATGTATGTATGTATGTATGTATCTAACAAAAAATAATCGTTTATTGTTGTTCTAGTTGTTAATTTAATATATCTTGTAGTAAATCGTTTGGTTACACGTGGTATTGTTTTTATTATTATTATTAAATTCTTAATTTATCTTTAATATTTATATAATATTAAATTAATGAATGTAGAGTAAAGATAAAGTCTATGAGGTGAAAATGATTTGCATTAAAAAAATATAAAGTTGTTATAATTATGAAATTTTTATGGCATTAAAACATTGTTTCTAAAATATTTATGGTCGATGCTCTCTTAAATATTATACATTTATTAGAGTTGTATAGACTAAAACATATTATGTCATTTCCTTTCTTAGAAGAAAATTTTGTTCTATAAATTAAGGTATAATGGATGCCTAAAACTAATATGTAGGTGTTTGTCATTAGACTAGTACACTGAACTGACTCACATGAGAATTTCATATAAATATATCATTTGTGTTTATAGGAAGGCTCACATGACGATTGCGTAAGTGATTCTTAGACTTGAGATTACAAGGTTATTTTATATAATGAGATTTGATCTTATTACATTACATTGAACTGATCCACATGAGAATTTCATATAGATATATTATTTGTGTGTAAGAAAAGCTCACGTGATGATTGTGTAAATGATCCTTAGACTTGAGATAACTAAGTTATATATATATATATATATATATATATATATATATATATATATATATATATATATATATATATATGTTATTTGATATTGTTACACTTTATCTTAATTAAGATAATAAAAAGACAGACATTAGATATATCATAAACTATATAACTGTACTTAAGTGATCAATAGAAGTTTCATCACTCTATATGAATTAGAGAGAATGTTACATTTGTTCTCAATTAGTATTAACTGAGAAATCCTTAGCCAAGGTGGAATGAGATGTGAAAAGAGTTTCAAATCTTATTAAAATGATTAATGACTATTATGCAAATAATAAAAATGATTTAACATGGTAAATATATTTCATGCTTTAATGTTAAATTAAAATATTATTGATAAAATAATATTACTTACACTAAGAACCCGATCACTAAGAAGTTAAGTCAAACTACTAATGACTTTCTAATATTTCAGGAATCATGACACGTTACTAGATGATGCACCTAATATTCAAATAGTAATTAATTAATTTTTAAATTGATAATAAATTAAAATACTTAATTCATTTAATTAGATTTACAATTTATATTTAGGTCAAAATATTAGACACCTAATAGGTCATACACATTAAGAACTATTAGTTAAAAATTAAATTGATATGATTTAATCAAGTATGACATGATTAAAATATATTTTAGGAATTAAGAACTAGAATATAAATAATACATGGATTATCTTGCAGATCTAGAAAAATCAAGGACTTGATTGAGTTAATTTATAAAATTATCCTAAATTAATATATTGATATTGTTCAGGGGTTCAATTGATATTTTACCATTTTATAGCATTTTTCATATTTTTCTTATAAATAGTAAGCTATATCTCTTATTGCTTTTAAAATAGGGTTGAATGTTATTAGATAGAAAAATTATGCAAGTCACAAAATAGAGAGCTAGCAATGTAGGTATAACAATCTCACTATCCTAAATAGAAATTTAGGATATATCTCATTGGTGGTTCATATGGATTACCATTGGAGGTTAGATAATTGGATGACTTATGGTTTGAAACAACTGGGCCTTTAAAGATTAATTCAAAGTTAAAGGAGATCAAATCATTAGGTAATAAATTTCTAAACAACACTAAATTTGTTTTACGAGCTCTTTGATACTCTCAAATAACTTTATTTTATTATTTCCATTGTGTATGATATTTAAGAAACCTAATAATGGTATCAAGGTCTCTGTTGGAACAATTAGAATGGTTTGATTGCATGATTTATTGTTATTGGTGTTAATTAGAAATTGATTGAAATTGCAATTTTTGCAAAAGACAACTTTTCTCTCGTAATTTTTTAAATCAACAAAAAAAATATTATGTTAAGATTTTACTATTATTTTGGCTAGATCAAGTTGGATTTGTTTAGATCTAGTTGGAATCCACCATTGACTTTTTTAAAAAAAAATGGTTTTTGGTGGCTACAACAATTGTTAATGTATCTAGAATGGATATACACATAGTCATCCACAATAACATCAAACACTACAACGTGTAGCTCTAAATAAGGGATGTACGAGTCAAGTGCATCAACAACACTACTCCCACTATTTAGGGTTGTGTTGGTCTGGGCAGCCCAAGTTACCAGCAACAAGTATATAATCTTGTAGCTACTTTAACATGAATAAGAATGAGTAGAGTTTACGATTATACCCCTATAAACTTTTATGTATTTACTTTATATATATGTGTGTGTGTGTAAATAAAGACAATAATTAGAATTAAAGCATGCAATAATTTTTGTATGCATATTAATATGTTATTATGCATGATGGATGTTATGGACATTAAAGACCAATGTCATTGTTCTTTTATTTGATGGCTGTAATTTTATTAAATAAGACTTATGTGACCTATCTTCTCTTTATTTTTTCTTCTAGATTATAATATTTTCTCATTGATTTTTATTTGAAAATAACTTGAGGTTTCTTAATTAATTATATAAATGTTATATAATTTAGAGATGTAGGAATTTAGATAAACTAAACTATTATCCAATACAAGATAACAAAGAAACAGTGATGAAGGCTACACATGAAGTCCTTACAATCAACTTATAAATACTCATTACATCTACCTAAGATATGACCATTTAATTCCCTTTAATTTATCAATGGAATTAACTTATATATTTTCATAATCATTCAAATAGAATGACATGCTATGGTGTGTGTGTGTGTGTGTGTGTGTGTGTGTGTGTGTATAATTGTTATGTATGAAATTTATACATGCTATGCCATATTTTATATGAGACCTAATTAATTGACAATAAACCTCTTATTAATATATTAATTACATGTTGAGAACAAGAATAGTAGCCTTTCAATTTTATATGCATAAAACCAAAGTTTTATTCATCAATAATGTGATGAGTCACTCAAAATTATTTTTAATTGAATATGTTTAATGCTAGAAAATTAGACAATACTTAACTAACATATATGGTTTGGATGAGTCACTTATGATAATATGAGGTTAGAGACATAGGTTAGGAGAAACATAGAAAATATATTTAGAGAAAAAACTATCACCTAGCTGGTTTAGGAGTTATATAGAGATATTATTGATAAACTATATTATCTATCTAATTTAATTTATTTTGATTTGTCGATTTACTTAGGGTCAGAGAAATTAAATGCGATTCTAGCCTCATAAGAAAATGTTCCTCAATTAATAGGGAGAGTTATTAATTTGCAAGAAAAATAGTAAAAAGATAAAATTAAGATTAAAAATCTTATTTTAATTTGGATTTAAATATGTATGAGAAAAACTAATAGTTAATCTCATTACATTAACATGTTGATACATAAAATGAGAAGTAAAATATCCCTACAAACTATACTTATGCTAACAAATTGATTGGACCAAATTTATTGCATTAACACTGAAATGTGAGAATTGTTCTCAAGCAAGAAAAGATGTTGTATGGTATTGAAATCCAATTCCAAATACTCTTGCTCAGGATGTTAAAGAATAAGTTAGGAATGAACATCATGTTGATGACGATTAACAAACACCATATGTGATGTTAATTAGTATATCACCTGAATCTTAAAGGCAACATGAGAGTGCAAATGCATATATTATGATTATAAATCTCAAATAATTGTTTTATTAGGCTAATATAATTAAAAAAAAATATGAGGGCTTTTAGGAATTGCTCTATTATAAAATGACAAAGTTTTTTAGTGAGCATTCATGTTTTGAAAAATATTGGCTATATTGATAAATTAGACCATTTAGGTTTTGTCATGAACTAAGAGTTAAAAATGTTGAGTTGGTCTTGCAATCATTACCCCTAAGATATTTTGCAACTCAATATGAACAATCCTATGAACAAGTTGAATATAATAGTGCTAAAATTGCTTAAAAATGTTGAATGAGGGCCTTAAGATGGAAAAAGGGCCTAATTCTTTTGACTCGGCATTCTAGAATGTCTGAAAACAAGGATGAGAAGAAGAATAGTATTGTCTCTAAAACAAACAAATTTAATAGGGACACACGAAGAATGAAGGCTTTTCCATAGGTGGCAATTGGACTAGGTGATCTTGAGTGGGTTAGGATTACCTATAAAACAAAACCTTTAATCTTAAGTCATTTTAAGAGTTGACGAGAGGATTCAATAGAAATAATCAGTACATAATGTGTTGTGTGTTCTTTTTTGTGTCATTTTCCATGCAATTTCATTTTAATGGCAATTCTAATATATATGACTCCCTCGAAAGTAACGTCGATCCGAAAAGACTCATAACACCTATTTCAAGGTTGAACTTTCTCTTTTTTTCTTCTTCAAGGGCAGCTATTATAATGCATTGCATGTAAATATAAATATATCATCAAGAAATGAGATTCAAATTCTAGACCTAATGAGAAGACTTTTATTTTTTTTTAAAAGAAAGGAATGAAAACTATATTTATCTCATTTCTCTTCCATCATCAACACTCGAATTCGTATTCTTATCCTCAAAGAGAGCACCAATCTCTTCTAAGGTCTTCCCTTTTGTCTCCGGCATAAAGACATAAAAGAACGCCGTTGCCGCTACCATCACTCCAGAGAGCACAAAAAACATTCCTCCGAATGTTATCTTGTTCGAAATGGTTAAGAATGTCATAGACATAACTCCGCTGACCAGTCGATTAACAGATATGGCCAAGCTCGAACCTTGAGCACGCAATCGTAGTGGAAATATCTCCGACGAGTAGACCCATGTGATCGGACCAAGTCCTATCGAAAAGAAGGAAACAACCCCGCACACAGCCACGACGCTCAACACGATAGCCCACAGAGGCTTGCTACTGGAATGCTCGAGAAACATGGAGCCCATCGCCAAAACAGCTAACGACAATCCCATTCCAGCCGACCCCAGCAGCAAAAGAGGCCGCCTACCAAACCGGTCCAGAAAAAGAGCAGAGAGCAACGCAAAAGAAGTTTTCGCAGATCCCATGATGACATTAACACCAAACAGCATTTTCTTGCTGTGAATTCCTGCATCCTTGAACACTTCAGGGCAGTAATATATAACAGCATCATTGCCTGATGCTTGCATGAAGAAATTAACCCCTATTGCAGCAATAAGCATTCGGCGAACAGGCCGAGAGGGTCTTAGCAGAAGTTCCTTGTAAACCCCTTGCCCATGCCATTTAGCACCTGAAGAATCTAAATGATCTGATGAAGCTTCTTTTGTTATTTCACTAAGTCTGAGACCAGCTTCTTGTACATTATCAGATATTTTAATCAAGACCTGCTTTGCATCGCCCAACCTACCTTGCATTACAAGCCAGCGAGGTGATTCGGGCATTGCTGTAACACCACAGCCAATTAACAATGAAGGTATAGCAGCAAGACCCAACATTAGCCTCCAGTTAATGTGCTGCGGGAGACCTGATAACGCGTAGTTGACAATGTAACCTAGGAGAATGCCAAAAACAATGAAAACCTCAGGAAGGGAGGTAAGGAAGCCGCGTGCCATTGCGGGAGAGATCTCAGCTGAGTACACCGGAGCAATCATGAGGGAAAATCCGACCCCGATACCGGCAATGACACGGCCGGCCATGAGGAATGGGAAGGAAGGCGCTAAGCCCATCAGAAGTGCACCGATTAAAAATGTTGTGGCTGCCAAGACTATGGTATAACGCCTGCCTATATAATCTGAGGTTTTTCCTGAAGCCAATGAGCCTATTAATGAAGAAACATTTAGGACACCAACCAGTATCTCTACTTGAGTAGATGAGATTTCTAGGTTTTCCTTGATAAAGAGCACTGCACCGCTCATCACACCAATGTCTGCAAGCACAAATTTAACCCGGCCAACGTTTAATATAATTACAGTAATTGCTAGCTAGTGCACTATTTTGAAAAGGGTAATTCAGATTGTCGCTGCAATTGTTGGGGATTTTTACAGAAAGGGGAAATGGGGCTTACCGTAGCCTAATAAGATGGAGTTCGTAGAGGCCAGAAGAGCACAAGCAAGAGCATAGTTGTTGAGACGGTGAGGCTTGATATTTGTAGGTGAAATGGCTTCCTGGGCTTGAGCAAGTTCAGTGTCAGCCATATATATGTGATTTTCTCGTCTTCGTCTTCGTCTTCGTCTTCGAGCTAATGTTAAATCTGAAGGGGACCAGTTTCTTTGGGAGAATATAGAGGGTGAGTAGGTGAAAAGATAGGAGTTTGTTGGGGCTAGGATTCCGGAACCCTGGTTAGCTACACTACAAGGACTCTAAACGCACAACTTAGGCTGGCAGTGGCCCATATACTATACTGCCCACAACGTCCAATTTTGGTCTGGATAACTCGTTTTTTATTAGCATTTGTTTAGTATATCCAAATACAAATACTATGTATTGTCAATAATACATATATATATACATCATTTTTTTAATATGTATTCTTCTCAAATTTTTATATATTTTTAAAATAACTTGATATTTTTTTTATTTTAGTTTATATATGAGTGTCAAAATTAATAATATTATAATAATTATAGTTATAAAACCTAGACGGATTTGAGTCTGGGTATTATGATAATTAGAAAACCTAAGGTCTCTGAGAGTCTGGGTAAGGTAACTAGTTGTGCAAGGAGAAGACGCATCATTCTTGGTGCACCTTACCTATGTTAAGTTGTATTGTGGATTGATTATTAATCTAAAATATGTTTTTATTTTTTGGTCTCCTCTATGATTCAAGGAAAATCTCTATCTTATTGGTTAGACCTAACCATTCTAAGGCTTAAATTTAAAATCATATTTATTTCCTATTTTACATCTTTAATGCATGGAGATACATTTTACAATGTGATTTTATACCTTCATACATTAAAATCTATAGCTAAATCCTAACACTCTCAATACTAATTAAACAAATTAATCATTATGGTATTTTTGATATTTTGACCAAATCTTAATGAATAATTATAAATCACTTACAGTATCTATTTTGAGTTTTTTTAAATGATAAAAAATATGTTTTTATCTTTTAAAAAGTATACATTAAATCTATATTTTACAATGTAAGCGTATAGCTCAATACTAAATGAAATTCTCGAGAAAAAAAACATATTTTTATGTTTTCTGAAATAAGGTGATTTTTTTAATTTTTTATATCTAATAGAAAATTCAGGAATTTTTAATATTAGGATTTTTTCTTACAGTGTAAATATAAACCCCAATATTAGGTAAAAGTTCTGGAAATCATACAAGGGACTTATAAATAGTTTCTTAGATAGTCCCTCAAGTTTGTTAGATTTTGTTTTGAAGATTTTAAAGGTTTGTTAGGCTAGACTCTAAAATAAAGATAAATTAAAAGTACAAGATAAAACTTAGAGCATGTTTGTCAAACACACCCTTAACTTTATGTTTGGTTTTGACCTAACTATATGGGTCATGTCTATTAGGTGTAAGGCACAAAAAGTCATTGATAGGGATAAGGTCATCCTAACTGATTTTGTTGTGTTGACAATTAGCCTAACAAAAAATTTTTTTTGTGGGATAGACCTAACCAAGCTACACTAGTAGGCTAACTAAAGGGTTCAACCCTTTTTTTTTTATCACTAGTCTAGCCTAGTGATAAAATTTTCTTAGTAAGAAAATTCTAAAAAAATATAAGTCACACTCCTAGTTCAATCCATTCAAAACATAATGTAACTAAGCAAAAAGGGGAAAGAAGAAGCTTACATAGATGAGAGGTAGTTATTGGTTGTTGGTTAGTGGTGTCGCCAATTCTAATAGTGGAACACGAGTGGTTTATAAAGGAGAAGAAAGATGGTTGGTTGGACAACTAAAAGGAATTAAGTTGTTGCTTACGATGTTGTTGTCTAGATTGATGGTGATGTTACTATGAAAAGGGAAGAATATGATATTGGGTTGGTTTTTTGTTGGAACAAGTGGAGATGATGGAAAGTTAATGGGAAAAGTTAGGAAGTGTGATATTGGGGTTAGGCAAAAGGTGTTTTTGTTTAATGTCCTTGAAAATAAGAGAAAAAGTGATGGTGGTGTTCTTTTTTTTTTTTAAAAAAAAAAAGAAAAGTTGGTGCAGGGGGTAGGTTTATGCTTGAGTCCTTTCTTTTTTTTTGCCATGAAAGGGGAAAAAATGGTATTTGAATTGTTTTTTTATTGGTGCAAGTGGAGATGGTGGAAATATAATGAAAAGAGGTTGGGAAATATGTTATTGGGGTTCAAGCAGGATTGGTTTTGTCTAGTATCTTTGAAAACAATAGATACAGTAGTGGTTTTGTTCTCTCTTCTTTTTATCTTTAAGAAAAGTTGGTATAGAGGATATGCCTTTTACTTTGGTCTTTTTATTTTTTTCTCCCTCATTTCTTGCATGAAAATCATCCCCATTGATAGGTGATGAAAAGGGGGCATGCGAGGTCTTCGAAGCATGGTTTGTGGCTATTGATTTATTTGGGAATGATCCCAACCGTTAGCTATAAACCAACAACATGATACTAAAAACTAGGTTGTTAAAACTTGTTAGGGTGAGAGATTTTGACCATTTTTTTGCAAAGGTTGCAAACAAGCACTAACAAAGTTAAGAGTGTAGTACAATTGCAAAGGATGATGGTGGTATGTCTTTATTTTGTTTAGGGAAGAGATGAAGTATTAAATGCCTTTGAGAAGTAGCTACCCAAGCATCCTTTTTAGGCAAATGGTTAGAGTTGATGAATAATGGTTGTAACGAATTGTATAGGCTCTCTTATTATTTTTTTTCTATTTTTTTTTACCATTGTTGACCTAAAATAACATAGGCCTTGTTTGTTTCAAGGAAAGTGAATTCCCGGAATTCACTTTCCTTGCTTTCCAGTGTTTGTTTGCTGGAAACAACTTTCCTGGAAAGTTGTTTCCAGCAAACAAACACAGGAAAGTTGTTTCCTGTGTTTACCAAACACCAGAAACAACTTTCCAGGAAAGTTGTTTCCAGCCAAGGAAAACCTAAGGCTTGACAAAAGGAAAGTGTATTCCTCTTTTAAGCACCGGAGTACACTTTCCGCGAGCTAGCTAGTAAAGTTTGGTTTTTGGTTTTTGTATGGTTGACTTAATAAATTGTTGGACCGGTAATAGTTATTGTTTTTTTTTAAAAAAAATAGAAACATGTTAAAGTATTATTTTTTATAAAAAAAAATAATAATTCTGATATTAACAATTAAAAAACACAAAAACTAATAATTTAAATCTTAAAAATTCTATTTTTTTTAATCACCCTAAATTAAAATTTTGCATTGAGATTTTGATTTAAAATTAAAAAAAACTTATTTTAAGTTTTTAAAATTGGAAAAAATATATATTAATAATAAGTTTTACTTAAAAAATATTTCACAAGCTTATTTCTCTATAATATGATATGACATATATTGTTATATTTTATAAAATAAGCTATGTATGAATATAGGATATAATAAAAAATTCATCATTATACTTTTTAGATTTCATTTTTTTATTTTAAGTGATTAAATATTTTATATTAAATATTTTATATATATTAGATAATCTTGAAAAAAAAATTAATTTATTAATAAATTATTTTCCAATTCCTTTTCCATAACACAAACAAACACTGGAAAGTGTTTTCCAGTTCATTTTCCATAACACTGCCAAACATCGGAATTCACTTTTCAGGAATTCACTTTCCAGGAAACCACCTTCCAGGAATTCACTTTCCAGGAAACCACCTTCCAGGAATTCACTTTTCAGGAAACCACTTTCCAGGAATTCACTTTACAGGATTCACTTTCCAGGAAACCACTTTCCAGCAAACAAACGGGGCCATAGTTTTAATCCAAAACACATTGTTTTTGTCAAAACAACACCAAAATACACTGTTTCATTTAAATGAAACAACACTATTTTGGTTTTTAAGGTTATTTTGAACTTAAATATTTTCTGTCAATTTTGAAACTTAAACATTTGATTTTCTCAATTACATCCTTGATTAAATAAGAAATAAATGCAATTTCACCCCTGCAACATTCCAAGAATGTCATTTGATTTCTACATGTTTTCATCTTTGTCCCTCGTCTTGCATATTTTGAATCCCATCCCTAACTCACCTTAAAACTTTTAATTTATTCAATTTCAACCAAATCTTCTTAATAATTAAACTCAAACTAGGCTTTCAAACATAATTTATCATCAATTAAATCCCTAATAAAATTAATTCGATTGATTAAAAACCTAGGGGGGCGGGCAGATAAGGGGAGATTTTGAAACTCTCTTGGTTCTGGTCATTACATCTTTTTTGTCATTCATTGCATTGGATTCCTTCTCTTTTTTCCCGTACTTTTGCTTTCAATATGACAATATCTAAGTTTTTTTTTCCACGCAAAGGGAAGCTTGAAGGCACCAAAACTATTGCACGATAATTTTCCAAGTTGATGGGCCTTTTCTTCTTCTCTTTATTCAATACCATCTATTATATCATTCCTTTTAAAGAGAATAGGAAAGAAGGAGAAGGGAATCGTAATAGAATTACTTGTGCCGAGGGTTTTACAATTACAGAATTCACGAGAATTTGTAAGCAAAAGATGAACTACAAGAAGGCACAGGCATTATGAATGGCCACATGAATGGATGAAAAAGAGATTGAGGGAGTACCCTATCATGAGGACATTTCTTCTATTCATTAACCAAGACAACAAACAGTACATTCTTTCCTGATCATGGACTGGATATGGATATGTAAAATCTTTGACAAACTTAGACCGCAAGACAGTTGGGGGGGAAGGATATAAACATTAGAAAACAATGGAATCCTACCACACTACCAAAAATATATTACTTGAACATTCTTTCCTTGCCAACTTCCAAACCTCCTCCAAGGTGATGGTCTGCAGTTCATTGGTATCTATACAGTTGAAATCAAGCCTGAGATCCAAAGTCTCTCTAGCATTAGCTAACATGACATTTACTAAACATCCATTCATTTCCCTACGCTGCTTTTCTGTTGTTTTTCTCTCTATCAGGGCAGCAATGGCATCTCCACTGCATGAAGAATGTAATTTAAAACCATACACCGAACTACTTTCATCTTGATTATTCATCTTGATGTGGCAAATATTTGCTAAATCTTCAGAAGAGAAGTCATTAAAATGGAAATACCTTGTAACCCTCTACAGAAACCCTCATTTGAAGATATCAAACGCTTCATAGGTTCATTTTAGCCAGCACATATGACTGAATTTTCCACTGTCCATAACAGACATAATTTCTTCCAAGGCTTCAATCCCATAGTCCTTCTCTTCCTCTTTCTGCGATGGTATAAGCTGATATGCTTCATCCACAAAAAGAATTCCTCCCTCTGCTTCTGCAATCTGAAACAGGTGTTGTAAATTAGTTTGGAAAAAGAAAGCATTATATTTTCTGCCAAGAAAGCTGATATTTGATTTCAGAAGCCCCGGCAACAAACCTTTCTCCTAGTCTTGGGTCCAGTGTGAGAAACAAATTCACCAACCAAATCTTACCTATAGAATATGATAATTATCATCTCTCTCTAAGAATTAATCCTAGATGTACAGAAAAATTTGAGTTCAATCACAAGATAATTTAAAATCAATCTGATGGCTATTCTTCTACTTCTCTACCACTTTTCAGCAAAAATAGAGATTCGGACTCCTAAAGAGAACTATTAATGGTTTAAACAAGAGAGCAACAGGCATACATATTGATAAACAGAAGAAATGCATGATAATCTTTTTTGTCACCCCAAGAACATCATGAGCAGCTTAGTCTTTCCTTTTCACATCTAATAGAGGAAGTCAACTGGCAACATAAAGTACAGGTAACATAAACTGGGAAAACTTGCAAATGTTTGAGAAGAACAATCTCGGTAACAAAATGGGATGGATTGACTTATCTGCAAAAAGAGATTTTGATCTGTAACTTAATGAAAACTGTGGTTCAATAAATTGTGGAATACAAAAGGGGGGCATCGAGCCAATTTTTTTGGTAACAAGGCCTTATTAAATTTAGCTCACAACTCCATTGTCTAATACAAGAGTGTTAAGAGTTAATCCAAGCTAATGACACAAGTTTACCAGTGTTTTATAATAAAGAAAAATGAATTAAAATGGAAAAGATTGAGCATCTACAATACATTGTCCTCTGTACTGCAGTCAGCATTATACTCCAGCAATGTCTTAACAGTTGAGCGATCTTCCACTGATTGAGTACCAAACTGCCAGGTGTAATGGTGTGATTCCATTCTGCAAGAATAAGATGAGGAGGAAAAAAACAGTTGAAATTAGAAATTGTCTTCCAAAGTTCCCAGTTTTAATTTGAAACTAAGCAAAAAAAAATGGATAACAAAGCACCAAGAAAGCAGACTTTCGCTTTGGCTTCAATAAAAGCACCATGAGCAAGAAGCAACCGTGCAGCTTCATTGCAACCATTCTTTGCTGCCATGTGTAATGGAGTTTCTCCATACTGCAAATTTCAGGATGATAACAACCACAACGATATCAGATTTGTTAATCAAGAGAAGCTTGCATAAATTTAAAGATCTAACCAATTGATAAAAAAAAAAAAATTGACTAGGAAACTGACACATGCATTTACTCCCCGCTTACCGTATTCCTAGGCTACCGTTTAACCTTCTCTGCTTTTTTTTATGTGAGGAAATCTCACTCAAAATCATACTTTGTGAGCTGATGAGAGAGTAAAATCTTGTCCAAGACTCTTACAAAGTTTTTATAAAGAATGCATACTTGACTCGAGCTCGAGATTTCCTATGCAAATCACAAGCATGTTGTAACCAGGAGAAACATGAAGTGGAGTCTGCGCCATCTGCAATTAAGCAAATCAGGTTAAAATTTAAGGAAAAATAATACAGCCAGATAAAAACATGCGTGAACTTTTCTTCTTTCTTCAACTCAGTCACAGATACCATAGACAACCATGCAAGTGACAAAAAAATCACCACTTTCCATTCATTTGTGTCCATAACAGATCCACCAACCAATCACAAGAACAAAACGAGCAAAAATACACGAACCAACCCAGCAGATAAAATGAAGCAAGAACTTTCATTTTCACAATATACCAGTTAAAGAACACCATTTGCACAGAACCTAGAAAATCCACCCGGTGAAAAAACAGAAACATGGACATGATAAGTATTAAAGAAAGGAAACTGATTGGATCTTACATTCATGGAGAAGATAAGGGTTTCCTCTGAGTAATCTTTGGAACCCAAGAAGATCTCCTGATTGAGCACAGCTATGAATGGTGGCAAGCTTGGAAGATCTTGACCCTGACGATTCCGCTGCATTGTTTCTGCGTTCATTTTTTATGACCTTCTTTTCCTTTCGTTTGGTGTCTTCTCTTCAATTTCCCACCAAACTAAAAGAGAGAGAGAGAATTTTGGATTTCTTTTGGAATTTTCTCTTGGAGAGTCCTTGGCGGTCAGTCTGTAATATAACAAAGCCCCACTTTACTTCCCAAATCTAACACTTCCGTCCAATTTTTCTTATTCATCAGTATCACTTTTCCCATGTGCGGTCTTTAAATCACGTGGAGATAAATGGCTGCGGCTTTAACTACTATTTTTTTAAGAATTTTTTCTTATGTTATGATATGAAGAAAAAAAAAGCTAAAGAGCTCGCATAAATACTGTGCACTACACGTAGATTCAAAACAGTATGGTTTGGAAGAGTGTATTAATGATTTCACTCCTCATAATGCCTCACCCATTGCCTTTATATTAGGGGTATTTTTGATTTTTTCACGGGATCGGGTGGCATTACCATATTATTTGAAGGTAGTTTTGTATTTTTTATGTATTTTTGCATAGTAAAATAACCATAATATCCAAAAATAAGATAAAAATGCACAGGAATCGTCGAGAGCAGTAAGGTTATTGCACATATTTTTTAAAATAACTAAATATATATTTACCCCCATATAAGACAAAATAGAATAGTAAAGGCGGGATCAATAGGGTCATTGCACTTTTTTTTTAATGGCAAAATACGTAAATACCCCCATATAAGACAGAATCTAATAATCTATGAGTTGATTATAGGGGTGTACCAATAATTTATCATTTTTTATTATATTTACTGTCAAATTATTGTTGGCGCGTCGCCGAACATGCTGTTCATTTTTGCGCTCATGCAGGTTTAAGATGGCACGTGCGACGTATTATGGCGTCCAAAAATGCTCAATCAACATCTAGAATTATTTTTAGTCATGTTATCTTCCTTGTGGTGCGACGGGTGTGCTCACAAGGTAGCTGGAAACGTGTCAATGGTTGGTTGAATTTTTTTCCCTTTTCTCACTCTTGCCTGCACAAGCATACGTCAACATTGCTGTTTATTGTGATTTTTCATTTCAGTCTCTGATCTTTCGATTGTTTTGTATGGTCCATATTTCTGATATATAGGTTTCGATTTGTTTCAATTTGGTCTTTCAATTGAAATTGATTATATATTATAATTTCATTCCATTCCCCAGTCTTTAAATTTCTAGATTGGTTTGAAATCTCTAATATTTTCGGTATCAAGGTTTTGATTTGTTTCAATGTTATCCTTCCAAGCAAATTGATTATAAATCCTTAATATTTTTGGTATCAAAATTTTCATTTGTTTTAATTCTATCCTTCCATGCAAATTGATTATATATTTCAGTTTCATTTCGGTCCATATTCTTTTAATTTTTTGTTTTGTTTTAAATTATTTAATTTTTTTGGTATCAATATTTAGATTTATTTCAAGTTTTTTCCTATAAATGAAATTTATTATATATGTGTTTTTATTTTGACCCTTATACTTTTAATCTTAGATTTTATTTTAATTCCTTTATATATATATATATATAGTTCGTATATAATTCCTATTTTTGTCCATGTTTATATGTACATGCTCTTAGTTTTTGTTTTCAAATTTTTTCCACTGATATTAAGTTTTTTTATTTAATGTTTAAATTTTAATTTGTGTTGGTGGTAATTTGAAAATTAATATTTATTATTATTTCTCTCTTTTTATTTATTCTTTGGGTCAAATAATTTCTTTAAATTTAATACTATTTATTTTTGTTTTGTCATTGATTTAGTTTTTTAATTGTTTTTTTTGTTAATATTGTTAGGTGCTGGATTTTCTAATTATTATAGATAGATTTACAATAATAATAATGATTATTTGTGAGTTTTGTTTTCTTTTAAATATGTCAGACTAATTATATATTTTGATATTTATTTAATATAAGCTCCTTAATACACACACACACAAACACACACACACACACACACACACACACACACACACACATATATATATATATATATATATATCAAAACAAAATGACCTAGGTTTTTTTGAGAAAAAAAACATTTTAATATCATTATTCTGAAATACTTTTAATATAATAATAATATGAGGAATAAATTTTATAAAATAAAATAAAAAATAGTATTTTTTTCTAACAATAATTATGGTCTCGTCAAGTTTTATTATTTCCGATGTTATTAAAGTTATTTTTTAATGTTAAAATTTTAATTTGTATTAGCGATCATTTGAAAATTGATATTTATTATTTTTTCTCTTTGCCTTTTCAAATTATTTTTATTTATTCTTCAACTCAAATAATTTTTTTTAAATCTAATAATATTTATTTATTTATTTTCATTTAATTAGTTTTTGAATTGCTTTTTTGTCAATATTGTTAGGTGTTGAAATTTCTAATTATAGATAAGGCATTCCAAATAATGATAATGATTATTTGAAAGTTTTTTTTTCTTATAAATATTTGAGACTAATTATATATTTTGATATTTATTTAATATTAGCGCCTTAATATATATATATATATATATATATATATATATATATATATATATATATATATATATATATATAATCACCTATTTATTATTTTTGAAAAATAATAATTTACTATCAGTGTTCTAAAATATTTTTAATAATATAATATAAAGAATAAATCTTAGAAAATAAAAAACAAATTAGTTTCTTTTTTAAACAATAATTAGGATGTCCTCGATAGTATGACCAATAATAATTAGAAAATTATTTATGTATAATATTTTTTATAATGACAGTTATAATAATTATGACAAAAATTCATTGGTCAATATTATTTTTATGAAAAATAACTTTTGCGTCTTTTTTATGTATGATATTTCAAATCTCATATTACAAAAAAAAAAAAACCGCAAGTAGACAAGGCAGGTAGAAAAATTGTGTCAAATTATCTACAATAATAAAATAAAAAACTGTCATGCGTTTCGCCACAGCCGGCACCAAATTTTTTAACATGTAACAAAATTATTAATGGTCCTAAATTTTTTTATATATTATTTTTTGTACTAATTATATATTGTGATATTTTTTCATATTAACCTCTTAAAATATATATATAAAAAATTGAACTAACTTTTCATTAAAAACCTCGCATTAATTTAATCTCAGTATGTTGCAAGCAACAAATAATATATCTTTAGTCAATTTGATCAATTGCAGTTTTGTTATTTACCAATTAAATTATTTACTGTGTAAAACAAATCACTTATCTATGCTAAAATTCATCGATTGTAATTTTACTATTTGCTAATGAAATAATTTATCAAACTAATAAAACATATACAACAATTAGTTAGTATGTTACACGAAGCATGTAACTCATTATAATATAATTTTTTCAATTTCAATTGTAAAATCTACCAATTAAATAATTATTAAAACAGTTTTAACAGTACAACATTCAATCATTTTTAGGTGGAAAAAAATCATTTTTAATAGATTCTATCAATTACAACTCTAATAATTAAATATTAAAATAACCAATTATAACACACACAAAATCAATCGGTTTTCTATATAGAAAAAAAGCTCAGTGAAGAGTTCAAGCAAGTTAGCTCGTAGTTTCTACGAGCCATTAGCTGGGAGAAAAATAATTGCGTAACATATCTAAATTTGTTTCTTAATATTTTATTTTATAGTTTAGTTTTGATCCTTTTATTTTTTTGGTCCTTCTATGATAGTCTTTAATTTTTTATGTTTATATTTAAGTACTTATACTCTTAGTTTTAACGATTTAATTTTTATTGTTATTTATACCCATATAGCCAATTCGTATATTGTATCTTTTATAAGGGCATATCTATATTTACACATATTCAAAAAATGTGATATGTCTGAAATATCTCCACAGACAACTCTTTTGTTTTGTTTTATTATAAGGTAAAAGGATTATTTTACCGTACATTGAAAATATGAATTTACCGTGTCACCCGCCAACAACTATTGATTTTATCTTTTTGAGTAAATGGTTATTTTATTGTGCACAGAAATGTAAAAATAAAAAATACTCATGATTCTAAGGGTAAAGTTATGATGCACAAGGGGTAAAATAATAATTTTACTATTACAATCCACAGTCATCTGTGTCTATTGCTACAGTAATTTTGCAACAGTGAAACAACAATCTCATTTAGCTTATTTCTTAATATGCTAATGTTGAAAATAAATTTAAAAAAATTAAAAAATATTATTTTATTTATTTAATTTTAAATAAAAAATATTTTTAAAAATTAATATTACCACACTATCAAATAAGCTTTTAACATCATGAGGATAAAATCTGATATTGATGGGTCTAGTACTAGTTCAAAAGCACATACAAGTTCTTAAAAAAATTTATATATTATTTTGAAACATTCCTAAACAAAAATTATTTTTTAAAGTAATTATTACCATAATATCAACCAAGCTCTTAAACATCAATAGAATAAAATCAAATGTTGATGGGTTAATACTTGTCCAAAATCATAGACCACAAGCTAGAGTTCAAAACTTGATGAGTAGAATTGGTATTTATAATTAAATGCTCTCATATTTTTCTATCATGATTACGCCCACAAAACAATGTTGAAAAATATATATACTCGTTAATACTTGTCCAAAATCATAGACCACAAGCTAGAGTTCAAAACTTGATGAGTAGAATTGGTATTTATAATTAAATGCTCTCATATTTTCTATCATGATTACGCCCACAAAACAATGTTGAACACGTTAGACATATATATTTTTTAGTGAATAACTTACATCATAATATTTTTCTTCTTGAATAGTGCACCAACATCCACGAAAGTCAATAAAATAGAATAATTATTTAATTAGATGTCATAGTTTTTTCTCCTTTCCTTTTTTACAGGTGGGTGTTAAAGATCCACCCTTTCTAGTCTTAAGACCTAATCTAATAGACCCTTGTCCCGTACTATTTCCTCTAGTTTGCAATTGGAATCTAAACTCACCATCATAGGAACCTAATTCCTTTAGAGTATCTTTTATGATGATAACAAGAAGCAAGAATAAAGAAGTTTAAGATGGGGAATACTAAAAAAAAAAAAAAAATTCTTCTTGATAAGTAGAGTGAATATCGCTCAAGGATTCTTCATCAATTTAATTTACAAAGAAATTACAAGAGTGAGTAAAAGAGAAATGAAAGCGCAGAGCTAGAGTTATAAATAAACTAACTTTTCATCATTACTGTTAGATGGATAAACCTAATTGTACCATAAATCTCTAAAAACCCAGTCAATTACTACATTGAATACATGTTATTTTGTTTCCCAAGAGACTATCTTTTAATGAGGACAAACAATTTGGCCACAAGAATTTCAGCAATTTTGTTTAGGGTAGTCTATCTCATAAGAAAGGTAAAAATATCTCTCTCATTAAAGCTTAAAACTTTTCAAATCTTTGCATATTCAATATACAAAGGTTTGGAAGAGTACTAATGAATCAACATTTTAAACAAGTAATTGTGAGCCTAAATGTTTTTAGAAGATTCAAAGGCAAGTGATAACCCAATAATTAGTAGGTACAACTTATGTTTATACCTAATATCCCTAGGCTTGGCAAAATATTAGGTCTAGATGACAAATATCTAGCTCTCTTTTAGGCCCAACACCTTTAGATGTCGTTAAGAATAGATTCCAAATGGGCATGGATCTGACGAGATGTCAAACTCAATATGCTTAAATTCATCTACATGTTGAGCCTAAAAGCAACTCCTAAAAATCATTTTAGAGAGCTAAATCTCTAAAATAGTAGTGCAAATATAACTTTTATTTATTTATTTATATCTACTCCAATGATAAAAACTATTTAGAAGAGCCATTTTTTATATATCATTTTAAATTTTAAATATAGTGCAATTATTTTGTATATAATTTAATTATGCAATTAATTATATAATTAATAGGAGTAAATTATATAATTAAATAATTGCTTTTAAAAAAAACCCTCCAACAATATAATTATTAATTTTTTAATTATATTTAAATAAAAAAATGAATTTAAAATAAAAAACCTAATTGCAACAAAGTGACAACAACAAACCTTTTCCCTTTAGTAGAACCATCTTCAATAGACTTAGCAAGTGAAGCAATCCCACCTTCTTCAACAATAGCTTCTCTCCCTTCTTCATTCGCAGCCAAACTACTCAACACTACCATTGCCTTCTCCGCCATCATCCCTGCCCTTGCCTTCACCACCATCCCCACCAATGGCTTAATTGTATTCTACTTCATCGAACAAATCTTATACAATATAGTCAATGCATCCTTTTTGCCCATGTTTGAACCATTAATCAAAAGCGATACCTATGGTGGTATCGCCCCTCAAGCTCTAATCGAGCTTTTGTTCTCTTCGATCAAAGCCAAACTAAGCAACACACATGTTGCGTTTTGCTTAGCTCTTTCCTCTTTTCTTCTTCCCCTATCCCTCTCATGTTTGACTAGTATTATGATTTTTTTATTTGAGCTGATAAAAATAACAGTCCATGTAGAAAAAAAACGATTTTGGTTGTCAAAATAGCTTCCCCGTTGAAGAGAAGTAAATTGAGCAAAAATGCTAAAAATAGTTTTTTTTTTATCTCTTTGGATAGCACATCCGTTGGAGTTGCTCTAATTAGACATAAGTGTGGTTAATTGTCAAATCTAATATCCTTGGATTTAGCTACTGGTCGAGTCCAAGTAAATATGATTTTACGGGCTATCAACCCACCACCCATGAGTTTGACATCGAGCCAACCTCAAAAAGACACGGGCCTTGCAATTGTTAACATTAAAATTAAGAACAAACATTCTTGTTTTTAAAAATAAATGTTCTCTCTTATTTATGGTGATGACTATTCGCTTAAAGATTATTGGTTTTATGATCCGAAGGTCATCGAATCCCACCAAAGGGTATTGTTTTGCAAGTTATAGGCGTTCTACAAGTTACAAGTTTGATAAACCATAAAGGATAAACAATCTTGCTAGGATTTATGATTAACCCATAATTCAACTGCTAAAAATCATATTCTGAGCACTTTGAATTTGAGATCACCAATTTAGTTACGATTGATAATGAGATTTAATTTTAAAATCATTGGAAGAGAAATTTAATTTTGATTAAGGTACAAACTAACTTCATTGTAAAATAAAAGAGAATAGTTTAATTGAAAACTTGTTTCCTTCTACTACTACAATCTAGTGGCCTAGTTCAAGGTAGCTCCATGAATTGGGGGGTAGCTCCATGAATGAGAGATACATGAGGGGTACGTGTGTTTATAAAAGCATGAAATTAAATTACAAACAACTAAAGGCTACATTGCCACATGAGGTATAATTACCACCAACAGAGGCTACATTGCCACAGCTCGAGCTCAGTCTTCAGCGAGATGGATGGAGTACGAATTTGAAAAGTGTTGGGGATTATTATAACGACACATTCACTACTCGTAGAAGAAAAAGAAGAAGAAAAAAAAAGAGTTCAATTATGACGTAAAAACACTGCAACTATCTGCTAAACTTCACTGTAAAAACGTCTACCAATAGAAAATCTAGAGAACAGCTCAGAAATGGCTCGTTACAATACACGTCTTTTAGGTATTCTGCGGATGCTTACAGAACTTATCTTTTAGAACGGGCTGATCAAACATAAGTATTTTGTAAAAAATTCTCTTTCAATCAAACAAAATGGGGAAAACTACTGCAAAGCAACCACCAATAAGTTAATTGCTTTGATCCCTGTGACAGAGACTTTAGTCTTATCTACAAAATGCTACTTGATCTACAAAATGCTACTTGATCATTATCTCACGAGACAAAATTTTGACACAAGATTAGATGCAGGCAGGACATATTGATGCTATTCTCAGACTCACTCCAATTCCTTGAGAAAGTCAATGTTATCTACAAAAACCTGCGGAAGAAAATAACTGTAAAACCAAATGAACGATATAGATGCAAAGGGTTCCTTAAAATCTTCCTTGTGACACAAAATGGACAGCCAGACTGATCACACGGAAAATTTTACATTCGAAGATAGGATTTACAATTGAATATGCAGTTGTAAATCTTCAATTTATGAAGACCAGCCAAGTTTTGTAATGGTCTTTTGTTGGTCAAACCTCAGAACAAACTCTCTAATTATTAAGATGTCATCCTAGGCTCATCTTGAACAATGCCTCACAGGCACATGGCCAGTGTTTCAAATATTGAAAGAAAAAGAGAAACCAGACCTACAACATCAGTCAAATTTGAGCAACCTTTTGTCCTAGCAGGGATCTGGCTATTTAGTCCTATACCATTCATATCTAGCAAGCACTAGCAGTCATGTCTTGCACAGGCACATCCTCCTCATGAAGAAGTTAGTGCATGTAAGTAAGCCAAGTGATGCACCTATAGCATAATATGTTCATGAAACTTGTTCAACAAGTCATGCAGCAGTGTCAAGATTTTGACAAAGAATAGCAAATAAAATCATTCAACATAATTTCAGTTTGTTCCAACATTACTGCTTCGATAGCGAAAAATGTTGTCAGGCAGAAACATAAAGGATTTACCGTCTTCCAACCATCTGGATCCAAGCACGCAGTAATCTTTGTGTTGATACCAGGTAATGGTCCAGGCTCTCGGGTAACTTTTCCACCAAAAATTTTAACTGCTTCTGCAGTTCTATAGACATCATTGGTGCCTATACAAATCTTTTACAGTGAAAAAGAAAAAATCAGATCCCAAACTATTGGGGGGAAAAAACAATCAATCATTCTCATCAACTACCACTGAATTCATCAGGAAACAAAGGCACATAAGCAACCATGGTATTTTGAGAATAACACTGGAACAAATTCCACTGTACACAAGAAAAAAAGGTCTACCTGAGCATATGCATTTCCTTTGTCATATTCAGTGATCCCATAGTTGTATGTCAACTCCAGCACACAATTTTTATCTTCAGACCCATAACCAATCATGGTTGTTGTATACTGACAGTTGTGGACACAAGATTGTCAGTTTAAACAATAAGTCAGATGTCAAACAAGGGAAGTATATAGAATTTTTTAAATGATCAAATCAACTGATCTTAGAAATGCAAGCACTGTAGACACTTGATTCAAAGATACATAAATCAAGATGTAATGGAAAATTGTCATGAATGCAGAAAGGTTTGGAATATGATCCAAAGAAGCAATGCATGCAAGAGAATCAAGCAACAAGTAAAATCTTATGTTCTTTCTGCTGAACCAAAATCCCTATCAAATTTCTCTCCAGAATGACATTTTCAAGTAGACCTCCCCATAGAAGACCTGAAGCTAGTAGAAAACAACTTTGGCACTGACAGATGATTTTTTTTACTCTCCCCTATCGCACCTCGCAAATTCCCCCCAATATAGGATGAGAAATTTCTATCCAAAAATATTTCAGACGTATATAAAAGTTTGTATGGGACATCACAACACAACTAGTAGTAAAATGAAGTGGTTGATTATCTTGCCAGAAACTCCACTTTTGAGTTGACTTCAGTAGGAATCGAGTCACCAATTGCAGAAATTTCTTTATAATGAAAAATACCACCTTTTGTTAGTCAGATTTGGAGACAACAATTAAGAATAAAAACTACTTATTGCATCCCACCATGGGTTCTGCCCCAAAAGCTATGAAAACAATCTTGTTGTCTCTTTGGGAGTGTTCTCCTGTCAAAATGAAATGTTTTGTTTTTATACTATATCCTGTCTAACCAAAAAGTTAGACGAAGTTACTGTTCTCTTCAATGCCTGATCCTTTTGGGGAAAAAATAAAGGACACCAACTAATCAGAACTAATTATTGATCCTAAGAAACTAATTTATTATGGAGCATAAACATGATATGATATGGTGAACATGCACCTGGCAAAAAGTGGCCAAGTTACCTTGTACTCTGGATTATCTCGTTTGCAGAGAAGATCCATGCCAAAAGCCTATATCATGAACAAGTTGCAGATTTATCACTATTAACATGACATAATCACCATGCAAATAGTTGCTTGATCAGGTCATGATAACCCACCTTCTCGTAAAAACTTATAGAACGATCAAGATCACCAACACGAAGCATGACCTGACAGAGTGGCTCAGGGGTAGGCCCCCTTTCCAAGAGTTCAAATTTATAACCATCAGGATCTTCAACAAAAGCAATAACTGTACTGCCACCTTTAACAGGACCGGGTTCTCTGTTCACTTTGCCACCCTTGGCTTTTATGAGTTCAACAGTCTTGGCAACCTATTCAAAAAGAGCACACAAAACCTAGTTCAATTTATTTCAGGAATTATCAGAACATCAGACAGTCTAAGATGATAATAATAAAAATAACAGCAAGGTCCAAATAGCCTCAACACTTTAATCTCACAGCAGTTTCTAGAATAATGAAAAATAAAAATAAAAATATAGATATAGGAAATTACATCCTCAACTGCAATGCCAAAATGTCCCAATCCAGCTCCAATATCATAGCTGTCAATTCCATAATCTGGCAGCATAAAAATAAAACATACAAAAAATTGAGAGATATCCAGTATTGAGTATATAAAACAGCAAATCACATTGCAACGATTTTACATTATGGTGTAAATTAGGAAAGGTACAGCATAACCTCACAGTTTAAGATATTAGAAAAGGTTGACAAACTGAATGGAGTGGTAGTCCGTTCACTTACTGTAAGTGAGTTCAATGACGAAGTGGGAGTCTTCTGGTCCATATCCAAGAAAGGCATTTGTATATCTCTCCTCAGGTATGTCACGTTTCCTCAGCAGCTTCATCCCAATGCACTCAGTGTAGAACCTGCATTCAGCAGCACAGGTTTTTCATTTTGGTTTGACCATCAGAGGCTTGCTCATTATAAATTTCCTACAAGCATAAACATAGAGACGAGATAAACACAACACATACTTTATAGTCCTGTCCAAATCCCCAACACGATAAACAACATGTAGCATTCTACGCTTGTCCTTTTTTACCCAGTCAAACAAACTTTCTTGAGTAGCAGCTGTGCTTGCTTGTGCCATATTTCCAGTTGCAATGGTTCTACCCTCTCCTCTCCTAATCTTAGAGGACGCTTTCAGACCGAAGAAATGTGATTGCGGAGCAGCTGCGTCACCATCAAGCAAACAGCGGACAGAAATGATCTTTGCTGTGGGGGAAAAGGTGTCCTGATAATCGACGCCCTCTAGCTGAGTGAACCCTTTGGCGACCAAACGAGCCTTGTACCGCTCGATAGAACCGTCGGAGAGATGTTTGATTTTAAACACCCAACGACAACCAATAGGTGATTTTCTTGCTGGAAGAGGGACGAGGGTCCATGTACCATTATCTTGGAGAGCTTTCAACTCAGAAGCCATGGCTGCTTGCCAATTAGGATTAGAGGCAGCCTCAGAATAAGAAGTGGGTTCAGTGGCCATGCTGAGCTGTGCAACAAAAGAGTGAAGAGCAGGTGTATATCGGTGATAAGAGAGAAAATTAGCCATGGGATACCTCGTACCTTTGCTTGGACCGGGGAACAAGGAGGATGGTTGGTAGGAGGAAACGGTGGAGCATACATAGTCATGAAGCTTGGCCGGTGGACTAGTGGGTCGGGTGGAACGCCTAGTGGGAGCAGTGACAGGAGGTGGATCGGGTAGGGAAGGTAATAATGGTGATTATGTGTCTGGTGGGGAAAGAGGTGTAAGTGGGATGGGGTTAATTGGAGAGAGGAAGGAGATATGGGAGGGTGAGGAGAAGGATCTGTTTGTTGGGCTGTAGTGGGCGAAGGGTAAGGATCATAGTGGTCTGGGGCCGGAAGTGGTAATGGGCCTGTCTGGGTTTGTGGGTCAGATGGAGGAAGGGAAGCATAAGGGAAGACCGTCTCATGAAATTTGACATCGCGACTTGTAAAAATTTTTCTTTGTGACAAATCATATAATTTATAAGCTTTTTGACCAATAGGGTAACCGATAAAAATTGAGGGTATAGAACGATGATCAAATTTATGAGAAGGATGGACATTAGTAGCGTAGGCTAAACAACCAAAAACACGTAAATGGGAAAAAGAAGGAGGTTTTAAAAAAAGTAGTTCGAAAGGTGTTTTGAACGAAAGAATTGGTGAAGGAAGCCTATTGATTAAGTGCACAGCAGTGAGAGCACATTCTCCCCAAAAAAGGGTAGAATTAAGAGGTAACCGACATTGAATATGGGAACACACAACACATTCTTTAAATAATAAATTGAATTAAGAGGTAATGATCCTCTCGCAACAATTTTGGCTTTCTCTCCGCTGGGCAATGACACAGGAGGTAATGAGTAATTTTTCTCCATGTGGGAAAATAATTTTGATGATGAGGAAATGTGATCCGTCGCCCCGCTGTCAATAATCCATTTGCGGGGGATTATTTTGGACAAACCTGGCTTGGTAGGTGCTTGAGAAGTCGATGCCTCATTTTTATTGTCAAGCAAGGACAGTAGTTGTTTTATCTGGGCCTCCGAAATGCCAATGACTGGACTGCTAGAGGGCCCATCAGATACACTATTCACCGCTGGCCTGTTGTGGAATGGGCCTGCCCCTTGGATGACCAGTCGGGTAGCCCTTAAGGGCATAGCATGTTTGGGCCCAATGGCCCATCTGCCCATAATGACTGCACTGTGGGCGTCCTCTCGGCCCATCACGCATATTGGGCCCATCACGCCCAAAACCATCTCTCGGCCCGTCACGCCCAAAACCATTTCTCGGCCTGTCACGCGTAAAACATCCCTCTCTTTCTCCTCTGCCATTCACACCCAGACCTCCAAAACGCTGTCGTTCTTCACTTCTCTCTTCCCTTCCATTCATGCCACCAAATCGCCCAAGAGTGAGTTTCTGGAGACCCATTGTGGTACCTTCTTGAAGGGACAAATTTGTTGCCACTGTTGCTCCGAATCGCCATGGCAGCGCCACCCCCAATCTCTGCAAAATTAGTCGAACTAAGGAGGCGTTGCTTCTCCTCTTAAGCCACGACCGAGTATGCTTGGCGAATGGAAGGCAGAGGACTCATCAAGAGGATTTGTCCCCGTATACCACTGTAAGTATCATTCAAGCCCATTAAAAATTGCATCATCTTCTGTTGATCATGTTGTGCTCCATGCATGATTTCACTGTGTGAGCTGAGTTCATCCCAAAGCCCTTTCAGTCTCGTGTAGTAAGCTGAGACCGAGAGCTGGTCTTGGTGAAAATAAGCTATGTCCCTTTGAATTTCGAAGATTCTGGGGGCATTGCTTTGTGAGAAACGTTCACGAAGATCTTCCCAGACTTCGTTGGCAGTGGTGTAATAAATTACACTGTCTGAAATTTCTGGGTCTAGGGTGTTGATGATCCAAGAATGGACCATGTCATTGCAGCGGGACTAAGCTGCGTGATTATCAAGGCCTGTTTCCCTTGAAGGCTGGTTGATTGTGCCATCAACAAAACCTAATTTGTTTTTGGAGTTTAAAGCCAACATCATGGCTCTTTTCCAGGTAGAGTAATTGTTACCATTCAAGGGCTTGGAAATTAAAACAAGCCCTGGATGGTCTGAGTGATGAGAGCTGAAGGGATTTGAGACATTGAGTCTTGCTGGGTCTGTGTTTGAGTTGGCAATTTCTTTGCCGTGAATGGAAGGATTGGATGATGTGTTGTCTTGGGCCATTTTGGTATTTTATTTGAGTGGGGATTTGATTTGGAACTGATTCTGGGTAATTGATTGAAGATGATTCGACTGATTTTGGGACTGATTCTTGCTCTGATGTTGGATTTTGGGTAGATAAATTTTGGGTATTTTGGATAGATTGAAGATTCTGAAACTGGATTTGATTTTGAACTGGAACTGGATTGGATTGATTTTGAACTTGGATTTGATTTTGAACTTTGCTGAGAAAAAAGGTTGACGCTGATGAACTTTGCTGAAAAATGATTCTCGATGATTTGAGAAATAGAATTCTACTGACCTAGCTCTGATACCAAGTAAATTGAATATGAGAATTGAATGAAATGTATTCAGTAATTGTATTGATGTCTTGAGCTCAATATATATACAAGAGTTGTAACAATATCATAACAAACTAATCCTATAGGTCTGCATTTACATTATGCATGTCAGACCATGAGCTGGAAAATAACTAACTGCCTAACAACATAATGAACATGTACACTGTGAAACAGAAATGACTGCACACACATTCTTCATCTTCAACACCGAAGAAATGTGATTGCGGAGCAGCTGCGTCACCATCACATACCAATGCACAAAATTAAGCAAGGAGGCAAAGCCCTAGCTTTCATAAAATCTACATAAATGTAAATATAAGATAATTCAATTATGAATTCCGTTAATTCAAGGCCCCGTTTGTTTGCTGGAAAGTGGTTTCCTTTTGGAAAGTGAATTCCGGGGAAAGTGAATTCCTGTAAAGTGAATTCCGATGTTTGGCAGTGTTATGGAAAATGAACTGGAAAACACTTTCCAATGTTTGTTTGTGTTATGGAAAATGAACTGGAAAATAATTTTTTAATAAATTATTATTTTTTTCAAGTTTATCCTATGTATATTAAATATTTAATATAAAATTTTTAATCACTTTAAATAAAAAAATGAAATCAAATAAGTATAATGATGAATTTTTTTATTATATCCTATATTCATACATAGCTTATTTTATAAAATATTACAATATATGTCATATCATATTATAGAGAAATAAGTTTGTTAAATATTTTGTAAGTAAAAATTATTCAATTTTAAAAGCTTTTAATAATTTGTTTTTTCATATTAAGAAAGCCAAATTAGTTTATGTTGAGAGTTATATGTTTGGGTTTTTGTTTTTGGTATGAAGTATTTTTGAAAAGATAAATAGATACAACAATATTTTGATGGGTATTTTAGATAAAAAAAAAAATTGGGTAAAGGCAATTATCCCTTTAATATCTATAAAATAAACATCAAGAAATAAATATTTATACCTAACATCAAGAAATAAATAGTCATGCATAAATATTAAGTTTCGTTGTCATTGACATACATATTAGTTCAAATTACAAACATAAATATAGAATTCTCCGAATTAAACAAGTAAACATACTTGTCAAATAAAAAACATAGTCTGAAACCAAACTTTGAACATTTTCAAACCATCTTAGCAAGCAGGCCTGTTGTAGTGTTGGGTGACAAAGTTTTGAACCCAAATTTTCCTCAAATTAGCATTTTTTACCATAAATGCTTTTGCCAACATTTCATTTTGGACCAAATAATCAAATGCATCCACAAGAGTTATCTCATCAAAGCCTTCAACTTTCATCACTGCCGCATACAACGCACTAACATCAAGTTGATTTTTGCTGAGACTTTGAATTGCAAATGCTACATCTCCAATCTGTTTAGACAACTTCTCAACACCATCATTTTCATACATGCGGCTTCTCTTTCTATGTTGCCTCTTTTGTGTACTAGAGGAAGATGTCCCTTTTCCCTTTGAAGTTTCTTCATATTCACCTTCATTTTCAATGGAAATTCATGCAAGTAGCAATTAATTCAACGAAACATTTCAGAGAGGTTGAAAATTCCGAGATAAAATCTTAGGAGAGAGTGTGAAACCTAAAGCATTGAGAGCAGTAATATTATGTTCTTAGACTTGTTGATCTCTCAATGAATCAAAACATTATAAGTTGAATCAAATTCATGTATTTTGTATAGGAATTGAAGTGTTTTGATATAATTATATCATCACAATCGCTACGTTGTCTAAAACTATAAAATGGATATGCAAAAATTCTCTTAATTTTTGATAATAATTACAACTATAAAATGGATATGCAAATACGTGGACAATTACAGCTATGAACCGTCAACTAATCACAAGAGACAAGAGGAATCTGGGATGGCTACAAAACCAAGTCAAAGATGTTGCAGATAAACATTAGCCCTAACTCCACGCTAATAAATTATATGTATTTAGATTCCAGATAATCTTCTAGCTGTAAATTAGGCACAAATTACCGATCCATTTCCTCATAGCTCAGGTGCACAGAAATTCAAGAAATCAACAGAAACAAGAACAACAGAAATCAAAACATGGGTTCTTTGCAATGACACCCATTACCATACTCGGCAATTTCAATTGTAACCCAAATCCCACAAACCCCATTTCTCATATCATCAAAAACTCACAAACTTCATAAAAAAAACCCACAAAACCAATAACCTTAAACTATTCTCTACTGCAAAAAGATTGAGATGCAGAGGGAGTACCTGGTTTCTCTTGCTGTGAGTTGTAGAGGGAGGCGAGATGCAGAGCAGCAGAGGGACTGAGGGAGGCGAGAGGGTTTTGTAAGCAGAGGGTCAGGGACTGAGAGGGAGGCGAGAAGAGGCGAGAGACGAGAGGGAGCTGTGCTGGGTTTGAAGAAAAAAATGTGGGGAAGAGGGTGCTGGGTTACTGAGAGGGTGTCGAGAGAAGAGATGAGGGACCGAGAGGGAGGCGAGAGACGAGAGGGTGCTTAGGGTTTTTTTAAGCAGAGATGAGGGACTGAGAGGGAGGCGTGAGGAGAAGAGAGGAGGCGAGAGGGTCTGGTTTTGCTATAGAAAAGGGTGCAGAGAGATGAGGGACTGGAGAGGGAGGCGAGAGGAGGCGAGAGGCGGTGCAGAGATGAGTGAAAGATGAGGGAAAGAGACGTGCAGAGAGATGAGGCAAAGAGATGGGTCACGCGGAAAGTGTTTTCCTTTTGTGCAGGAGCGGAAAACACTTTCCGCGTGTGAAAGTGTAATTTTAAGTTGACCGGGAAAGTGATGGAAATCACTTTCCTTTGACTACTTTTCCAAAGGAATTCAGTTTCCTTGAAACAAACAAGGCCCAAATCACTAAAAATGAATAAATTATAAATCAAACTGAAGAAAGAAAAGAAGAGTATAGTTACCGGTAGCAAGATAAGCGAATCTGCGAGAAGGAGCGCAAGTATTACAGAACATGAATAAAGAACAAGTCAGGGAGGGTGATGGTCTAATTGAGGAGGACACCATAGGTATTATCCTCGCCATTTAATTAATTTCTTATTTTTACTATTTGAATAACCAAACTTCCCAGATTTATCCTTCGTCCTCTGTTATCTACTACCCTTATTCTGTGCCTGAGGGAGCGTGAGACACAGGGGTTTGTGGCAAGCAGCGAGTAGGAGGAATAGAAGTTAGAAAGTGTTTTTATATATTTTTATTTATGTTATTTGGTGCTGAGCAGCTTAGGCTTCTTTTTTGGGTGGTTTGAGGCTCGGTCTCTTGTGCTGTGCTGTGCTGTGCTGGGTTAATAGATGGAAAGGACGACAACATTCACGAGTGCACCTGCATTTATCATGTAAATATTTCTACGTGTTTCATGAGTTTTCATGGTAATAAGATACTTAAATGAGAAGAATAATCAATATAATATCTTTAAGAAAACTCATTTTGTTTTTCTATAAACTAGTTAGATTGCCCCTCCTATATTGCGGGCTAAGCAAATAATTTTTATAACTATTGAAATTGAAATAATTGATAGGTTTTGCTAGTTCAATAATAAAATATAACATGCATACATGCAAGGTTTGATATAATAAAACACATCAATACACCATATTATAACAACAACAACATTGAAGTCTTAACATCTAAAATTATCATTACTATTACTGTTAAAACAATAAAAAATATTAAATTACCCCAAGAAAAAAAAACTCAAAAACATTAACAAAAACGAAGCAAGAAAACAAACTAAAATTATTATTATTATTATTGCATTAATAATGGGAAAAAAATAAATCAAATAATTAAAAAAAACTTTAAAACTTTAAACAAAAGAGCAAACTAAAAAAATAAAATAAATGATAAAACAAAAATAAAACTTATTAGCTGGAAAAAAAGTCATTTACTTGAAAATAAATAAAAAATATAAAAAAAACTAAAAGAAAGAACAAAGAGAAAAACAAATCAATTTTCAAATGATCATAAACACAAACTAAAATTTAAGAACTATTTTTTTCAAAAAAATACTACCTAAAAAAAGAAAATAATAGAAATTAAAAATCAAAGCTAAGAGCACACACACACACACACACACACACACACACACACACACACACACACACACACACACATATATATATATATATATATATATATATATATATATATATATATATATATATATATATATAAACATGGATAAAAATAGGGACTGTTTCAGAAATATAAAAAAAATATAAAGGCCGAAATGAAAACCAAATATATTATCAATTTCAATCAAATGAAATAATTGAAAAAAATCAAAACTTATGTACCGAAAATATTAAGGGATTGAAAACCAAAACCAAAATTAAAAGAATAAGGACTGAAATGAAAACGCAATATATAATTAATTTCAATCAAATGACACAATTGAAACAAATCAAAATTTTTATAACAGAAATCAAAATCCTACAAAAAAATTAAAAGCACAGGGACTGAATTGAAAACACCATAAATATAAGGGTATGTTGTGTAATTTAGCATGCAGGAGAGAGAAAATGGCAAAAAAAATTCAACCGACCACCGTCACGACTACATCTTCCATGTGCGGCCACACGCTACACTTGAGGAAGAGTACATGGTGGCGCATTGGGTGAGACGCCGTTTGAACATTTTTGACCACTAGACGACGCTGCACGTGTTGCCTGAAGTGTGAATGAGGTTGAATATTGTTGGCGCGTGTATTGAAAACTGTGGTTGTCATAACTCATTTATGAGTTATTCCTATAATTTACTAACAAAAAATAAAAAGGGATTGACATCATGAAAAAAAATTCACATCGTGAAAAAATTAAGCTAAATTTCTTGGACAGATTCGAGAACTCGATCGCATCTCTAATGTGCCCAAAAATGAAGGAAAATCCAAATTCATTGTCAGAATAAGTGCTTATGAGACCAAATCTGCTTCAAAATCAAGCCCAAAAGCATAATTAGATTTTTAAAATGTCAATTATGTTTAGGAATTAATTTGAGGTACAATGGATCAATTTAATTAAGTGCAAGAACTTAATTATACTTTAATTGGGTTAAATTAATTTCATTTGGGTCTTTATTGGTGAAAAAAATAAGTTTAAGGGCCTAATTCAGGCTTAAAATTCATCAAATTTGACAACATGTGCTTGAAAACAAGCTCCTAATTCTTGACTATACCAGGGTATGGTCATTCCTTCTTGATTGACACTACATATACGATGGTTAACCCCAAAGTAAACATTTTTTTGTAGCTAATTGTAGCTTTCAAATTTGACAACTCAAAACACCTACTTTGAACCAATGGCCAGGATGATTCTGCATTGAACTATTGGCTGAAAATTTTCTCGGTAAAGACAAAATTACCCTCTTCCATCATCGATAAATAGTGGCCAAATCTATGGATTGAGGGGGCAAAAATCAAAAGCCAAATTTAAACAAAACCAACCTTTTCCCATTTATTTTCAGTATTTCCTTTGTTTTTTTCAGCCACCTCTACCACCATTCCACCTCCAACTCTTGGCACACTAACAAAAGCATTCAACTCATCTTAGATGACCAGTAGTAGGTCTTTCTCGGCGTCATCAACAACACCATCCTCTCCGCGCACCAACAACATCCATCAGCAGTAGTTGTTTCTGCTTCTCTAGCCAGCGTTGGTCATTACTCCATATTCAACTCTCAGCCAACCGCCAGTCGGACCTCCTTTTTTTGCCAGGTAGCTTCCTTCCCCCACCTCTTCCACAGTGTTCTTCCACTGTTCACGTTATAATATATATATACACACACACACACACACATATTAAAAATATAAAAATATATAAAGAAATCTGTATTTGAGATAAAAACTACAAGAAATATTTTGTTTGCGTATATATGACCAAATTATAAAAAACATTCTAAGCATATTTTCACAATAAAAAAAAGCATCTTTTCTCATGTTTTAAAATGAAAAAATGAGATATCATAGTCATTTTATGATTATCCGTTCACCAACCATTTTGTTCATTTTTTTAGTTGGACACTTCAATAATTGCAATGAAAAGCTACATTATAAAGTCCACCATTAGATAATAAAGCACAATAGATGCAATGCTAAAATTCAGATATTAGAATAATTAGGTTTTTAACCCAACAAAGATAGAGACTCTATCACAAAGAGAGATCTACTTTGAACTTTCAAACAAACCTATGATTTGACTAGAAAAACAATCAAATAACAATGCAACTTATCGTATATAAGATGCACTAGGTGGTGACTCTTGAAAATTATAATTATAATTTTATGGTTATAAAAAATCATTATGATAGTGACTCACCATAAATAAGCACTATTTGACAACAATTATACCGCCTAAGATACCTATACATTTTTTTGGTATCATTATTCAAATGAGAGATTGCGCCAACTTCATAACCAATATCTAACTATTTCAACATTCTTTTCTCCCAAGAAAGGTGCTTTATATTTCTTTTACACTTCACCCAATACATAAGAGAATCAACAATATCCCTAGACGGTAAATTTCTAGATCCAAAAATCCCTATCCTTATGGCATACATAAATTATTTCTAGCAAGTGGGATTTGGAAGGGTTACGAAGACCCTTGTTTGCACCATGAGTGAGAGCCCATCATTTTTGTCATCTCCAACATTTGATACAAGTGATGTTTCATCCTAAATATAAGCACGGTTTTCTTGAGATTCAAATGTCTCTATTTGCATATATTGTATATGAACTGTAAGCATATGAGGTAATATCAACCAAAGATTCCCTTGACTACTCCTTCATATTCATACTTTGACTTTTTCCTCTCATTATAGACGGGTCATTCCGGGTTTGATGTCTAATATAAACCATGCTATATAAAATTCAAAATTTTTGTTTATCAGTATCATCATGATTATTAAACAAAGACAAGACTTCAACATCTATTATAACGACCCCCATATACTCATTTTATGATCATACAAGATAACCACTATTATGTTATGGAAATAACACATGAAATTTCATTTTTATTTGGTTTTCTATCATAATTGATGTGAACCTCTTGATCATGCAGTCAAGCAACCCACACACAAAGACACCAATTCCTAGAAAGCCAAGTAAATCAAGTTTAATGGGAGTGTGGTGTGACTCAAAAATAACTTGTATCTAGGAACCGATACTATTGGATTTGAAACCCCCAACGAATAGTTTAGAATGTAAATTGTTATTCATGTAGTTTAGTCTAGGATGTGAGCTATAATTTTTTTAAATATAAAAAGTGCAATTCACAAACAAGAAGTATGGATTGACATCACGAAATCAGTTAAACCTTGATAAGTTGTTTTCAGTCCTTTAGAGAACTAAGGAATAAAGAATTCTCACCTCACAAGCACACAAAGTTTCCACTATAATCTCAATGTCATTAAGAATAAAAAAACATAATCTGAAACTTAGGTTACATATGTGTTTTTAACCTAAGTTGAACCCTAGAATAATTAAAGATATGGACTTGTATAAAGTGTACTCACAATCAGATCCAAATCCCTAAGTATCTAAGCTCAATTGATGTTTATTAACCCTAAAACACAAAAAAATGAATTTAAAATAAAAAGATTAAGTTGCAATTATAGAAAAATAAGATACATAAGATTTATTTGGCCTTGAATGTTGCTGACTTGTAGGTTTCTTTCATAGAATGAAACTTTTTCTTTTGAATGCTAGGAATACTTCTTTCTTTAGGAAATAATCTTGACTTGAACTCCATGTCATATTACAAAAAATAAGCCCAAATCAAGGTTGTCATAGGACCTAATTCATCAACCCTTTTCAAAACTGAATGAGACCTATCTTGGACTTGTATTAGATGAATTAGAGGAAACCCTTTAAGATCCATAGGTGTCATTTGTCCCTCTAGGTCTATTCTACTACATGTGTTATGAACTAGCACATTCAATGTCTTTTTAAGGTTTTTTGCTCTAACTCTTGTAATAGGTCTACTTGACACTGTCAATGGGTCGTTTGAGTGATTACACTTGGTGTTAGGTTAAACCTCATCATCACGTCTCTCTTTAAAAGGATTTGACCTCGAATCATCATCACATACATCAAACAGAGTAAGATAAAGAAACATTAAAGGTAACATTTACACCATACTTACCTAGCAAATCAACTTTATATGCATTGTTATTTATCCTTTCTAAGAATTGAAAAGGCCCATATCCTCGCAGATGTAACTTTGACTTCTTTTGAGCTAGAAATCTCTCCTTGCATATATGCACCCAAAACCAATCACCGGGCTGAGATAAAACGTGTTTGGGCTCTTTATTGGCTTTAGTGACATACACATGATTCCTCTTTTCAATTGTTGTCGTACACTCTCATGGAGTGTTTTCACCGCCTATTCTTTATGATTTCCATCCAAACTAACCCTTTCATCAATAGGTAAAGAAATCATATCCATGGGAGTTAAAGGGTTCAATCCATACATAATCTCAATTGGTTAAAAAATTACTAGTAGAATGCACGCTACAATTATATGTAAACTAGATGAATGGCAAACAATCTTCCCATTTCTTCAAGTTCTTTTGAATGACAACCCTAAAAAATTATGTTGAAGTCCTATTAATTAATTTGGTTTGTCCATCTGTTTGTGATACGGACCAGCCCAAAAACACTAGAAAGGACCCATTACATGTTCCAAATGGTCCAATGACACGGACAAGGACAAAGGCATTGAAAGAGGCAATGAATGCATTGGTTTTGAAGGTTTCAACCAGGTCAGATTTGCAAGGACCATTGGAGTATCAAGAGGAGACCCTAGTACATCTTATCCATGTGCAGGGAGGGTGCAATACAAATTTATTTGGGCCATGAAGTGAGGGCAACAAAGGAGTCAAGAGAATCCTACTACAACTTGGAAATATGGGATTGATGGGCTATATGGAAGAGAATAAATAAACCTTATGGGCATTATTTAAGTTAGTTAGTTACAGCCCCAGGCTTGTTTGGGCTTAATTAAGATTTTGTTTTCAGCTAGGATCCAAGGCTTGCTTGGACTAAGTCATGGGCTTTTCAATTTAGGATTTTGGGTCAGTTTTTAGTGGACCTCTTTTAAGTCCACATAAGATGACTATTAGGGTTAGTTTTTAATAGACTATTTAAACTCATGTTAGCTAAATTTTGGCAGCCATTGCTAAATTTTAATTATGAACTTTTCAGTTTATGTGTGAGAGTGATTCTTGCATTCTTTAGTTCTTGAACGAACTGAATTCGACTTATCAAAGATTAATTGGCTTCGTGGCATCATTCTAATCATTCCAATAGTGTTGGTGTCTTGGGCAGGTTTTCATTGTGTCACACTCCTATCAGACTTTTCGGGATCAAATCTCATTCTTTGGTTGTGGGTTGCGTGACCACGTGATCACGAGGTTTGCATCAGTTGGTATCAGAACTAGGTTCTGAAACAAGGTCATATCATTCTGTTATTTTCGTGCTTTTTTTAGTGTTCCTTGAAGTTTTCCAGTGTTTTTGTTCATTTCCTTGTTCTTCATGTTAGAGTCATCTAATAAAAAAAAAGAGGTTATATTACATCATTTTCTGTCTCTTCATTTTAGTATCTTAAGAAGAAAAAAAATAGAAAAGAAAGAGAGATAGATGCATTAGTTAAAATTTGAAGAATCATTAAAATCTTGCCGCAGAAAACACTATTTTAGGGAAACATAAGCAAACCACATCAGAATCAATTGAAAATTCATATTCCGTCTATTGGGGTTGAGATAGTATCATATTTCAAATTTGGGCTTATTCTAATATTGATTTCTTGAGGGGTTGTTACGATATTCATTTCTGCCGCAGAAACACTACCTTAGTGAACTCATATAAAAACCCTTTAGAATCAATTGAAACTTTACATTTTGTGTCTTGGGGTTGATATCACATGATATATTAAATTGGGTCTTATTTTGATATCATATACTAGAGTTTTCAATTGGAGGTTCATTTCTACCACAAATTGATCACACAAGGGTTTGTGTACCTAGAAGTATGAGAATGACCTATAAATTGAGTGTTGTTTTTTGTTTAGTATTAAAATACTAAATATTGATTTTGAGTTCATTTCGAAGTCATTTGGTCTGGGTTTCAATTCTGTGACGTAAAAATTGCGTAGATTAGATTCTGCTCAAGTCTCAAAATGTGATCCTTACTGCTTAGTTTTGTCCAATTCTCTATTTTTTCTATTTTCAGTTATCTTGGAGTCAAGTAATTGTTTTCGCTAGTATTTACTTCTGTTTTATTTTGTGTCTTTGTATCGTCCACAATTCGTACGAATTTGCATTGCTACTCGCGAAATCGTAATCGTAGTTTTATTTTGCTTTGTTTTCAGTATTTTTATTGCTTCTTGAGTCTAAAAATCATAATTAGAGTGCACTGCGAAGGCTACTAACTTTGATTTGTTGATTTTAGTTCTGAAAGAACCAAAAGAAAGTAAGTTGTAAGGTAAAAGGCATAGTGAGCTTACTAGAGTGAAAAACCTTGATTTTTTTGTGTGATACATGAGAGTTGCGAGGATATATTTTTTTAGCTACTAACCAAATTTTGCAGATTCAAAGGATGTTTGTAAACAACGAATCAGCGACACAAAACGCTGACGTAGCGTTCCAATTACGAGCCATGGGTCAGCAACTTGAGTTGTTGTCTAGGACATACAAAGATCTGAAAGATGAGGTGAATTCGATAAAGCAACAGAATAGTGGGGCTGATCGTCGAGGAAATACGGTCCGTATGACTGTACAGAATAACAGATCTGATTTTGAAGAGTATGTTGATGAAAACGCAGATGTGGGCGAAGATGACTATGATTTTGCATTTGTTGGCCAAGGAATTAGGACTGGACCGAACAGAGCTAGGAGGAATATGAATTTCCATGGCATGGGGAATTATAAAGATATGGATGGGGACACCATTAAACTGAAAATTCTGAACTTTCAAGATAAAAATGATTTTGAGGCTTACTTGGAGTGGGAGAAAAAGATAGATTGGATTTTTGATTATCATAACTATTCTGAACAGAAAAAAGTGAAATTGGTGATGATTGAATTTATAGAGTATGCAATGATTTGGTGGGATCAAATTATAATCAGTAGGAGGAGGAATGGGGAGCGACCCATTCAGACTTGGGGTGAGATGAAAGTCTTAATGAGGAGACGATTTGTGCCAAACCATTACAGAGACTTATATCTGAAGCTCCAAGGTCTGAATCAAGGCTATAAGACAGTAGATGAATATCACAAAGAGATGGAGATAACAATGATTCAGGGCCAATGTTGTTGAGGATAGAGAAGCCACCATGGCTAGATTTCTTAATGGGTTGAATCAAGACATTGCCAATGTGGTAGAGCTACAACACTATGTGGAGCTAAAGGAAATGTTGCACATTGCTACGAAGGTGGAGAGACAACTGAGGAAGGGACATGTTCGACCAGGGTTTAATTCAGGTTCTTCATCATTTTGGAAGACAAATCTGAAGAGAGAGGGTACTGTCTAACCACGATCGTTTGTTCTTTCTAAAACTGAACCATCAACGGCTAAAGTTGATGTCCCTACTAGTGCCAAAAGTAAATCTGAAACTCAACCTAAACGTACTCGTGATGTTAAATGTTTCAGGTGTCAAGGGCATGGACACTATGCTTTGGAATGTCCAAACAAGAGAATAATGATGATTAGAGATGATGGTGATATGGAATCAAAAAGTGACAGATCTGATTGCGAAGGCATGCCACCATTAGAGGATAGTGATGGGGATGACTTAGCATTACCGGTTGCGGAGTCTTTGGTTATAAGGCGCACACTTCAGGTTCAAGTCAAAGAAGATGACTCTAATCAACAAAAAGAGAATATCTTCCATACACGCTGTTACGTACAAAGCAAGCTGTGTGGTTTAATTATTGATAGTGAAAGTTGTGTTAATGTTTGCAGTACCACCCTTGTTAGTAAACTTAATTTGAGTACTATTAAGCATGCAAAACCATATACATGCAATGGCTGAATGATAGTGGTGAAGTGAAAGTGACTAAACAGGTTGTGGTCCCATTTTCGATTGGGAAATATGTTGATGAAGTTCTATGCGATGTGGTACCCATGCAAGCAACTCACATCTTATTGGGGAGGCCATGGCAATATGATAGGAAGACAGTTCATGATAGGGTTACAAATAGGTATACCAATGTAAAAGATGGTAAAACTATCACTCTTGTACCTCTTACACCCAAATAGGTGTATGATGATCAAATAAAGCTAAAAAGTGAGCATGAGGTGATAGGGAGAGAAAATCAAGGTGAGGAACATGGGGAGAGAAAACCATCAGATTCGGCCAGAACCCAAACCTCTACAACCCATTTAGCCACCCATACAAAAACAAACAAATATTTGGTCAACACTCTCAACAACTCAGACCATTCCAGCCACTGCTCAAAAACACCCCAATCTAGCCGAGAGTAGAGGTAAGACAAGAGGAGAGAAGAAAGTCAGGAAGAGTGATGAGAATTGTATGGAAAAACTAGAGAAACAACCTAATTTTTATGCTAGAGAGGGTGAGGTCAGATCTGCATATTTCACTAACAAGCCAATGATTTTACTTGTGTACAAGGAGGCTTACTTTAATACTAATGATCTTGATCATATTGTGCCTAGTGTTGCTATTTCTTTGTTGTAGGAGTTTGATGATGTGTTCCTCGATGATACTCCAAGCAGATTACCACCATTGCAGGGGATAGAGCATCAAATTGATTTCGTACCCAGAGCTTCAATTCCTAACCAACCAGTATATAGAAACAATCACGAGGAGACGAAAGAGCTTCAAAGGCAAGTTGATGAGCTGATGGAAAAGGGCTACATTCGTGAGAGTATGAGCCCATGTGTCGCACCCGTGCTACTTGTGCCTAAGAAGGATGGAACATGAAGGATGTGTGTTGATTGTCGAGCCATCAATAACATAAAGGTAAAGTATAGACACCCTATTCCTAGTCTTGATGACATGTTAGATGAGCTACACGGATCTTGCATTTTCTCTAAAATAGACTTGAAAAGTGGGCACCATCAGATTAGGATGAAAAAGGGTGAGTGGAAAATTGCATTTAAGAGTAAGTATGGTTTATATGAATGGTATGTAATGTCGTTTGGACTTACAAATGCACCATATATGTTTATGCGTTTAATGAATCATGTGTTGCGTGCATTCATAGGTAAGTTTGTGGTTGTGTATTTTGATGACATTTTGATCTATAGCAAGAACTTAATAGAGCATTTTGATCATTTGTGTAATGTACTTTAGTGTGTTGCGTCGTGAGAAATTGTATGCTAATCTTAAAAAGTGTGCCTTCTGCATGGAAAAAATTGTGTTTCTTGGCTATGTTGTAACTGCACAGGGTATCGAGATGGACGAGGAGAAAGTTAAGGCCATCCGAGAGTGGCCAACACCCAAATCGGTAAGTGAGGTAAGGATTTTTCATGGGTTAGCTAGTTTTTACAAGCGTTTTGTAAAAGATTTCAGTACAATAGCTGCACCCTTAAATGAAGTTGTTAAAAAGTCAGTTGGGTTTAAATGGGGGGAGGAACAAGAATTGACTTTTATTCTTTTGAAAGACAAATTATGTTCTGCACTGGTTTGGCTTTACCTGACTTTACAAAAGCATTTGAAATAGAGTGTGATGCGTTTGGAATGGGAATAGGTGTTGTTTTGATGCAGGATCGGAGACCTATTGCGTATTTCAGTGAGAAGTTAAGTGGAGCGACCTTGAACTATCCCAATTACGACAAAGAACTCTATGCCTTGGTAAGAGCACTTGAAACATGGCAGCAGTTACTTGTGGCCAAAAGAGTTCTTAATCCATTCAGATCATGAGTCCTTGAAACATTTGAAAGGACAAGGTAAGTTGAATAGGAAACATGCAAAATGGGTTGAATTCATTGAAACTTTTTCTTATGTGATCAAGTATAAGCAAGGCAAATAGAACATCGTAGCCCATGCACTTTCGTGAAGGTATGTTCTTTTACACACCATGAATACTAGATTGCTAGGCTTTGAATATGTGAAAGAATTGTATGGTAATGATTATGACTTTGCTGAGATTTATAATGCATGTGGAACTTCGGCTTTCGATAAGTTTTATCTGATCGATGGTTGTTTGTTCAAAGAGAATAGAATGTGTGTTCCTGCTAGTTCTTTGCATGAATTACTTGTTCGTGAAGTGGGGTTAGTTTAATGGGTCACTTTGGGGTTGCGAAAATCTTAGATATATTGCATGAGCATTTCTATTGGCCAAAGATAAAAAGAGATGTGCAACGAATTTGTGAATAGTGCATCGCTTGTCGAAAGGAAAAATCTAGAGTACAACCACATGGTCTCTATACACCATTACCTGTGCCTACAGAACCTTGGGTAGATATTTCTATGGACTTTGTTTTAGGTTTACCTAGGTCAAAGAAAGGTAGACACTCTATTTTTGTTATGGTTGATAGGTTTTCTAAAATGGCGCATTTCATTGCATTTCATAAAACAGATGATGCATCTTATATCTCAAACTTGTTTTTTAGGGAGATTGTACGTTTGCATGACATTCCTAAGAGTATTGTGTCAGATAGTGATGTTAAGTTCCTTAGTTACTTTTGGAAGACCTTATGGGGAAGTTGGGAACCAAACTTTTATTTTCGACAACATGTCATCCTCAAACACATGGGCAAACTGAGGTAGTCAATATAACATTATCTCAACTTTTGTGTGTTGTAATACAAAAGAATTTGAAAAGTTGGGAAGAATGTTTGCCTTTTGTTGAGTTTGTTTATAATAGAACTGTGCATTCGACCACTGGTTTTTCTCCTTTTGAAATCGCTTATGGTTTTAATACACTAACTCCTATGGACTTAATTCCTCTACCTTGTGAAGAAAAGGTAAGTTTAGATGGTGAATAGAAGGCAAAGATGGTGAGACCACTCCATGAAGGAGTTCGACTGTAAATAGAGAAAAAGAACCGACTTTACTCTTCTAAAGCAAATAAGGGACGTAAATAGGTCGTTTTCCAACCCGGTGATTGGGTTTGGGTGCACATGCGGAAGGACCGATTTCCTAATCAAAGGAAATCAAAATTACAGCCTCATGGTGATGGTTCATTTCAGGTTTTGGAGAGAATAAATGACAACGCATACAAAATTGATCTTCCAGGTGAGTATAGTGTTAGTGCTACCTTTAATGTTGTTGATCTTACATTGTTTGACACATATATTGATTCGAGGTTGAATCCTTTCGAGGAGAGAGGGGATGATGCGTTCCAGCCCAAAAACACCAGCAAAGACTCATTACATATTCCAAATGGTCCAATGACGCGGTCTAGGACAAAGGCATTGAAAGAGACAATGAATGCATTGGTTTTGAAGGTTTCAACCAGGTCAGAATTGCAAGGACCATTGGAGTATCAAGAGGAGACCCTAGTACATCTTATCCATGTGCAGGAGGGGTCCAATAAAAACTTCGTTGGGCCATGAAGTTAGGACAACAGAGGAGCCTAAAGAATCCTACTACAACTTGGAAACATGAGATTGATGGGCTGGATGAAAGATAATAAATAAACCTTATGGGCTTTACTTAAGTTAGTTAGCTACAGCCCAAGGCTTGTTTGGGCTTAATTAAGACTTTATTTTTAGCTAGGATCCAAGGCTTGCTTGGATTAAGTCATGGGCTTTTCAATTTAGGATTTTGGGTCAGTTTTTAGTGGACCTCTTTTAAGTCCACATAAGATGTCCATTAGGGTTAGTTTTTAAAAGACTATTTAAACTCATGTTAGCTAAATTTCGGCAGCCATTGATTAATTTTAATTCTGAACTTTTCAGTTTATGTGTGAGAGTGATTCTTGCATTCTTTAGTTCTTGAACGAACTGAATCCGACTTATCAAAGATTAACTGGCTTCGTGGCATCATTCTACTCATTCCAATAGTGCTAGTGCCTTGGGGCAAGTTTTCATTGTGTCACACTCCTATCAGACCTATTTCGGTTTTCCAAGAAAAAGATCTCATTCTTGGTTGTGAGTTGCGTGACCACGTGATTACGAGGTTCGCATCAGTTTGGTGATAACATGTAGTAAAAAATAACAACTTTGTCCCCAATTTTCCCCATAACACCTTCCAAAAGTAACTAAAGAACTTAATATCTCTATCAGAAACAATGCTTCTAGGAACTTCATGAATCCTCAGTATCTACTTAATGGACAAATTAGTAGTATTTGTTGCATCGTCGGTTTTATGACAAGGTACAAAATGTGCCATCTTCGAAAACCTATCTATAATTATGAAAATTGAGTCCCTACCCTGTTTTGACCTAGGTAAAGCTAATACGAAGTTCATTTATATGTCTACTAATGCTTTCTTAGGTACAAGCAAAGGGGTATACAAGTCATGCAGTTGAGTCCTAGACTTTTTCTTTTCTACATGTTATGCATTTATCACATGTGTTGTATTTTTTTTTCATTTTTGGCCAATAAAAATGCTCATAAAACATAGCTAAAGTCTTAGCAACACCAAAATGCCCCCATCAACTCGTCCATATATGTTTCACTTACAAGCAATTCACGTATGAAGCACAATGGAACGCACAAACGATTTTCCTTAAATAAGTATCTATCAAGTCTATAATACTTACCAAAGCCCGAAACCTTACATGCATAAAAAACAATAGCAAAATCATTATCATCATATTACAATTCCTCTATGTGCTCAAATCCTAGCAATCTAGCATCGAAAGTGGATAAAAGAACATACATGAGCGAAAATGCATTAACCACAGTATTTTCTTTCCCTTGTTTATACTTCATCACATACAAAAAGGTTTTAAGGAATTCAACCTTATATTTTAGTTGAATATGATGCCTCCAACGTAAGCTTTTGATAGTCTAGCAAAGATAAAAGGTGTTGAACAAAGTTTATCTTTCAACAAATTAAAAGCTTTATCTTGATCATCATCCCATTTAAACCCAACAGATTTTTTTCATAATTTTAGTTAAAAGTGTTGCAATAGTCTTCACAAACCACCTATAAAAGCTCAGGTCCATGAAAACTCCCTAACTCGATTACAAACTTGGGTGTAGGTCAATCCTAGATGGCCTTGACCTTTTCTTCATCCATCTCAATATGTTGTGAAGTTACTACATATCCAGTAAACACAATTTTCTCCATGCAAAAGGTATACGTATTGAAATTAGCATATAGTTTTTTTTATCTTGCAATACACATTATGCAAATTATCAAATAAGCTCATTCAAGTTTTTGCTATAAATTAGGATGTCATCAAAATACACAGTCTTAAACTTACCGATGAATGCACGCAATACATGATTCATCAATCTTATAAACATGCTAGGTGCATTTGTAAGCCCAAACGTCGTGATTAACCACTCATACAAACCATGTTTAGTCTTAAATGTTGTTTTTCATCACCTTCTTTCATTCTTATCTAATGGTACCCATTTTATAAGTCAACTTTAGAGAAAATACATGTTTCATACAACTAATCCAACATGTTATCAAGTCTAGGGATAACATGTCTATACTTTACTGTTATGTTGTTGACGGCATGACAGTCAACACACATCCTCCATTTCCATCATTTTTAAGTATAAATAACACTCGCACATCACAAGGGCTCATACTCTCATGGATGTACCCATTCATCATCAACTCTTCTACTTGCCCTTGAAGCTCTTTTGTCTCCTCAGGATTGCTTCTATAGGCTAGATGATTAAGAATCCACACTTCAGGTACAAGATCAATCTGATGCTCAATTCCCTTTATTGGCGATAATCCACTAGGGATGTCTCTAGGGAATACATCATCATACTTATGCAATAAAGAAACGATCATACTAGGAATAACATAATCAAGATTGTTAGTGAAAAACACAGATATGATTTGAGCTCTTTTTGTATAAAAAAATCGGTTGACTCTTTAGTCTTTCCACACTATTATCATCAAACAAGCTTACTTTATTCACTCCTCTAGTTTTACCTCCACTCTCAATCGATTTAATTAATGATTTAGATTAGTCAGATCTGATGGTTTTCTCTCACCATTGTTCTCATACGAATTTTCACTCTTCCCATCCTCACATTCTCGTTTTAATATCATTTGATTGTCATACACTTGTTTTGGAGACAAAGATACAAGAATGATGGTTTTACCATCCTTCACGGTAGTGAACTTATTTCTAAACCGATCATCAATCACCTTCCGATGAACTATCATGGATGTTTCAATAGTAAGTGATTAGTATGCATTGGGACTACATCACACATAACCTCATTTGAATACTTACCAATAAGAAACACAATCAATACTTGCTTAGTAACCTTCACTTCACCATATTCATTCAGCCATTGTAATCTATAAGGGTGAAGATGCTCAATGCAAATCAGATTCAATTTCTTCATAAGAGTATCACTAGCTACATTAGCACAACTACCACCATTGCTAATCGTACTACACACCTTGTTTTGTATGTGATATCGAGTGTGAAATATGTTTTCTCATTGTTTTTCTATATTATCATATTTAATTTGCATATTCAACGCATGCCTTATAACCAAGGCCTCCCCCTTAATAGGATATGAAATCTCCTCTTCGCTGCTATCCTTCAAAGGTGGCATCGCTTCACTTTTAGATTGGTCACTTTCAAATTCAATCTCCCCATTGTCTCTTGTAAGCATAACTCTTCAGTTTGGACATTGAGATGCAATGTGCCCCTTTCATAATCACTGAAAACATTGACTATCTCTGTCACGAGCATGTTGAGATTCAGATTTACCTTTCCCATCCGTATGAGAATCCTTTTTAGCCTTAGGTGATTTGGCCCTTGCATGCATATAAGACTTTGGTTGGACAAACCCCTCTCTCTTAAGTTTTGGCCTCTATGCTCAGGAACATGAAATCGAATTGGTCTCAAAATGTGTGTTGCCCCTTCACTTATTTGCCTATCCCCCTTTATTGTCATATGCACCATGTCCTTTAATTCCACATAATGTTGTAATTCTACCACATTCATAATGTCTCTATTCATCCCATTAAGAAATCTAGCTATTGTAGCTTCCCTAACCTCATTTATATCGGCTCGAATCATTGCAATCTCCATCTCTTTGAAATACTTATCCACGGACTTAAAACCCTAATTCAAACCCTACAATTTCAAATACAAATCTCTATAATAGTGGTTAGGCATAAATATTCTTCTTATCAACACTTTCATCTCCTCTCATGACGCAATTGGCCTTTGTCCACTCCTTCTCTGTGAATTCAGTGACTATCAATTTTACCTTCTTCGCCTCTAAATAATTATGGCAATAAAAAATCCAATCCTCAATTTTTCTCTCAAAAATATGTTTTACGGTCATTTTTACCTAGGAAAGTAAGTATTTTTAGTTTGACAACATCTAAATCACATTTACATCGTCAGGTCCCCTAAATTTATGAAAATTTCCTCTTTGGACGAATTGGCCCCTATTTCTATTCCCAAAATACTTTTAGTTTCTAGGCTACCGAAAACCTTCCCTATAACCTATGGTCTTATCCTCAAAACCACCACCATCAATATCCTCCTCCTCAAAAGCCTCATAATTAGCCACCTTGGCCTTTTATCCCTTCTATCATTGTTTGATTGTGGTTCAACCCAAATTTTCCTTGCATCATGTGTGCTTATAATAGCTTTCTTACCACATTTCTCAACCCTATCAAGTCTATCACAAATGTTTCCCATCACAAAGTTCTTCCTCTCTAACATCTTCGTCATAACTTGTATTTGGAGCTTAAGCTCACCCTGGGAGGGGGTGGAGTGTTGTCCTGATCTGAATGATGGTATCTACAAGATTTGGTTAGCAATAAAATAAATATCCTCACATCACTCGTTTTTTTCTCAATTGCTATTAATGCCCTCGCTTGGATTTTTTTGCTCTCCACATCAATAATTAAAAATTAAACAAAATATGATTTGTACTATAAAACCAAATCTTAATCTTCAGTTGATTGCTCATCCATATAACCAAAAAAAAACAATTCAAACTATCAGTAATCTTGCCCAAGATGTATATCAATATCTCATTTAATTTCGCTTGCATGATTATCTCATATTTGGCAGATTCCCTCACATCGATAATCAATATCTTAACTTAATGATTGAGTCCTTATTTTTTATAACCGACCTAAAGTATTTGTTTAAAGCTCCACACATGTGGTTGGATTCTATATTCTAAATGTCTTTTAAGGGCTATAAACCTAGCCCCACTCATATCACAGGTTCCCATTCTCAAATACATTTCTAACATGTCTTTCAAGGACCAATAAAACTAGTCCCACTAATATTGTATGCTTTCATGAATACATTTCATTCATACTTGTTTCTAATGCAAGCTCATAATTAAGTTCCCTATAATGGGGTTGGTATTCACACAATATCATGATAATTTTTATAGTTCATCATTCAAACTCTCATTCATGTTGTTACCTTCCAAACACATAACATAAACTTAAATAAAATACATACCTTAATAAGACTTCACTAGTCTTTTAACATTTCATACAAATCTTCTTATTAGAGCACCTATCTATTCCTCTCACTCATTCTATCCTGCTTGTTTGTGGTCTCGCAGTCGATGCCTATCATGCATCACCCAAAGTTTTATATCAAGTTCAATTTTAAAATATCAAGAATGTACATTTAACTATTCTCCTAACAACTTGAGTACTTGTTATTCATTAATGCATCTACTTTTATATTATCACATATTCGACTTGAGGTTTCCAACACCAAAAGATCAATTCTTTAATAACACACACTCAAATACTACAATTCTTTTTAAATTTATCTTTTTAGCTGAATCATTTACCCCTAGAATTCCTAGAGGTTTTCATTTTATTTTCAATATAGAATCGATTGATCATAATTTATCCTTTACCCTTAGAATTCCTAGAGGTTTTCATTTTATTTTCAATATAGAATCGATTGATCATAATTTATCCTCATCTACTTTCATGTATTTACAATAAACAAAGGTTTTTCTTTTACTAACATTTAATTCCCTAAAAATCAGAATTTAAAAAAGCTTAGTCTTTCATCAAGATTTCATGCAAATAACTAGACATATTTCATTACAAATGTTCCCTTACCATTAATCATGCATAAATCTCAATAAGGAATACACACCAAGAAATGTCTGTCTTGGTCGAACTTCTCTAGGGTTCTTACCCATAATTAAAGTTCTTGCTTATATCTACTACTTGTGCCTTATCTTGAGGTTACACCATGTGATATTTACAAAGAAAACACTTTCTTTAATTTTTCATAAAACCTACTTTTCACATGAATTAAGGATTTTGCTTTTTACCCTACAATCTAACATCAACATATATTATTTGGGTTTAATGAACACTTTATCTTATTTCTTGAACTCAATTAAAGCTCTTTTGAACTCAATTAACCCTCTTTTGAACAAGTTCTTGATCATTTTTTCTCTTCGTTTCTATTGTTGATATCTTTAAAAAAAATTATTTCATTTTATTTTGTACTTGATTAAACATGTTTTTTTTTTAAATTATATCCCATAATACCCTTTATATTTTTCTTTCAACCCCTCTTAATAATAATTTCCTCCAGATATGAAATAGAAGTTACAAGTTTAAAATTCCTTTTTTTTAAAACATAGTCTCATCTCTTTCTTTTTAAAAGAAAGCTTTTTTTAACTCCTTAAATTCCTATTTCCTGTTCCTACATCAATCCTAGTGTTTCACCCTAATACAATCTTTACACAACAACCCTATTTTTTTTTGTTAGGGACTTTTCAATATTTCCATGAATTGTAAGGATTACATGTTATATAAGGAAATTAAAAGGTGGCATAGTAAGAAATGTGATTCAACAATTAAAACAAGATTTTTCCTAACTAATTCGGGACTTTAAGGGCTGGCTATAACTATCTTACGCCTTTTAGGATAGTACGAGTTGGGTAGCCCGCGCGTTGCGCCGGGCTTTTTATATGTAGCAAACTGATTATTTATGTGGTAAGCAGAGAATTTTTTAGTTGATAGATAGAGAATTGTAAATTTTAAATAATGCTATAATATTTTTTTTATGTATTGAATTAGTTGATTATTGTTATAAGCTTAAATACTCAGATAATAATTCAATTGCGAAATTTAAAAATTATTAGCGATAATTTTTTTGAAAGATCAACTAATTGTAATTTGAGTATTGCAAGACCATAATTGATTAATTATTTAGTATGTACTAATTGTTTTGATGGTTATTTAATTGGTTGATGTAAATCTGTAATCAATAAAATGAATGAAAGATGATTTTTTGTTGTCTTGAACTGAATGTGTTGATGGTTAAATATTTTTTAACAGTTACTAAGCACTTAACTGGTTGATAGCAATATTGCAATCGCTGAAATCTATTAAAGATAGATTATTTTTTGTTTGCATTGATCTGGTTGGTTGTTAATATTATTTTATTGGCTTGGAGAATAATTTAGTTACAGTTTGGATCTGAATTGTGTGTTGATTTAATTAACTCATAGATTGCAAAATTGCAATGTTTTGATTATTTGAACAAAATCGCGATGCTTGTGGTTTTTTATTTATGTTAAAAAATTGATTGCTTTTATATGTATTGTATTTTATTATTTTGATATTTAGTTAGTATAATTATATTTAAGAATGCTGATATGAATTTTTTTCCTTCAAAAAATCCAAACTCATTTTTTCTCTCTCTCAATATATTTTTAGGCGATAATATTCAATAAATATCGGACATATTAGAAATAAAAAATATTGTGATTTGTTTTTAAAACATAAACTTAATTTTTTTTTGTGTGCTATAATTATTTATTTGCCGTCTAAAAAGAACAGTCTAATGGAAACGGGAAGTGACTTGTATATTTTTTAATTTGACTTGTAGATATTGCAGGTAAATTTGCCACAAAAAAAATTTTTAGATGTTTTGTTTTCCCAGTAATATTAGATCTAAAATATTAAAAATGAAAACATTGGAAATTCTTGTAAAGAAATCAACTTAAATAAAAGAGCACAAAATTAAATTTTGAAGTCAATATTTTTTTTATATAAGATTTATTAATCATATTATTATATTAAATATATTTAAGAAAACATGATATGAATTTCTGTCCTTAAAAAAATCCTAAGTCATTTTTCCTCTCCCTCAATATATTTTTAGGCGATAATATTGAATAAATATTCAAACATATAATTAGTTTTACATATTTTCATTTGACATAAATACACAAATATATAATTAATTTGACATAATTTCCATAATATATTTTATTTAAAGGATAATTTTAGGCTATTTTGTTCTCTCTCTATATATTCTTAGGCGATAATATTCAATAAATATTAGAACATATAATTGGTTTAATATATTTTAATTTGATATAAATACACAAATATATAATTAAAAAATCAAAATACTGTAAATTTATTTCAAGAAATAAACTTAAGTCATTTTTAAGAAAACATGATATGAATTTCTGTTCTTAAAAAAATCCTAAGTCATTTTTCCTCTCTCTCAATATATTTTTAGGCGATAATATTGAATAAATATTCAAACATATAATTAGTTTTATATATTTTCATTTGACATAAATACACAAATATATAATTAATATGACATAATTTCCATAATATATTTAATTTAAAGGATAATCTTAGGCTATTTTGTTCTTTCTCTATATATTATTAGGCGATAATATTCAATAAATATTAGAATATATAATTGGTTTACCATATTCTAATTTGATATAAATACATAAATATATAATTAAAAAGTCAAAACACTGCAAATTTATTTCAAGAAATAAACTTAAACAAAAGAGCACAAAATTGAATTTTGAAGCCAATATTTTATTTTATTTTATAAGATTTATTCATCTTATTATTATATTAAATGTATTTAAGAATACTGATATGAATTTCTGTTGTTAAAAAAATCCTAGGTCATTTTTCCTCTCCCTCTATATATTTTTCTTGAGTTCCATTTTTTTCCTAGCAATATTAGATCTGACACATTAAAAATAAAAATATTTACATTTTTTCCAGAAATGAACTTAATTGTTTTACATGCTATAATGACTTATTTCCCATTTAAAAAAAACATGAATCGAAACGGGAAGTAACCCGTATATTTTTTAATTGTAGATAACCTAAGTAAATTTGTAATTTTTTTTTGAGTTTAATTTTCCCCCCGGTAATATTATATTTAAAATATTAAAAATAAAAATATTGCAAATTTGTTTTTAAGAAATAAACCTAAACAAAAGAGCACCAAATCTAAATTCAAAGGCAAATTTTTTTTATAGGATTTATTAATTATATTTTTATATTAAATGTATTTAAGAATATTTTATGAATTTTTTTTTTAAGAAAAAAATCCTAGGTCATTTTTTTCCTCTCTCTATATATTTATAGGTGACAATATTCAATAATTTTTTTTATGTTATTTGAGTAATTCAATATATTATTATATAAAATGTATTTAAGAATACTAATATTAAGTTTTTTTTTTATTCAAAAAAACCTAGGTCATGTTTTTCGTCTCCCCTATATATATTCCTATGCGATAATATTCAATAAATATTAGAACATATAATTAATGATAGACTAAAAATTCCAAGAAACTTTAACAAAAGACAAAACAAAAAAATAAAATAAAAATAAAAATTAGCATTGCTATTATTATTATTATTATTATTATTATTATTATTATTATTATTATTATTATTATTGTTAGCATTTAAAAAATATTTGTGATCCAAAAAAAAAGATTATTATTATTATTATTATTATTATTATTATTATTATTATTATTATTATTATTATTATTATTATTATTATTATTATTATTAATTATATTATTATATTATAATTAATTTAAAATGAAGGATTAATTTGACAACAATTAATAATTTTGTACCAAAAATATTCAAAGATTTAAAAGGAAAAAAATTTAAAAGAAGAGGACAAAAAATAAAACAAAAAAATAAAATAAAAATAAAATTAGCATTGCTATTATTATTATTATTATTATTATTATTATTATTATTATTATTATTATTATTATTATTATTATTATTATTATTATTATTGTTAGCATTTAAAAAATATTTGTGATCCAAAAAAAAAGATTATTATTATTATTATTATTATTATTATTAATTATATTATTATATTATAATTAATTTAAAATGAAGGATTAATTTGACAATAATTAATAATTTTGTACCAAAAATATTCAAAGATTTAAAAGGAAAAAAATTTAAAAGAAGAGGGACTGAAATTAAAGTGCAATATATAATGAATTTGAAATGAGGGACACAATTGAAAACAATATAACCTACTGCACTAAACAAATTAAAGGATCTAATAGAAAACCGAAAAATTCAAAGAAGAAGGACTGACATGTAAATTGCATATATATCAATTTGAATTAAAGGACAAAATTGACAGAAATCGAAACTTCTATTACATAAATCAAACAAAAGTCAAGGGACTGAAATGCATCAACAATAAATCGGGGGACTGAAGTTGAATCCGGCGCTGAGGAGAGAGAAAAGTGCACATAAACATTAAACCGACTATATGAGCCTCTACGTCGATCATAACACCACACGCGCCGCTCCAGGAGATTCAGGGAAGGGTTGCGAAACGTTCTAGCCGGCGGAGGAAAATTTTGTACCGCCGTATGACGCCGCACGCGCCGCTTGAATCGATGGCGGAAAGAAAACGCGCCGACGCGCTTGTACGGACGCCTGGCGTTGCTGACGCAAGCGCACAGTGACGTGTGTGTCAATTACTAAACCACCCCTGAGGCTAATTAATGAATTTTGTCTTATCGGGGGCTACACACGTAATAACACATTTTAAAAAATATTAAAAAAAAAGGTTCCGGCGGACCGGTCCGGACCGGACCGGTCCGTGCGTGTGCAATTACAACCGTAGCCCTCAGCCAAAAACGTGTTTTTGTCTTATTATCGGGGGTTGTTTCGCCATTACACTGTTCACATCAGGAAAAGACAAAAAAAAATAGGGTGGACGAACTCGCGCGACACACGGATGAAAAAGCTCGCGTCCACAGTGTTTTGTGAGTGTGTGAACAGTGCATGAATAGTATTTTCCCTAATCTTTTAGTTATATGTTAATAAATAGAGTTATTTAGTTTCTACTTAGTTTTGCGTGGCAATCATGGATTATTGAATAAAAGTAACATATTATTTAAACAAAGAGCAATCAAACTTGTAAATTTACATCCGACTTTGTGATGTTTTTCCTTACACTTTCCATTTGCAATTCGCAATTTATTTGGTGGGGACTTATATTTAATAGTGTTGGTATCTTAATTCAAGGTAATTGTAATTCCCACACTTACTAAAGCCAATAAATATATCAACTTTACTACTAGTAGCTCTATTAAGTCTACTAATTTGCATCAAATTATCTTAATTAATATTCATCATCGGACTCAAAGGATTGTATTGTGTTTTAATGATGTCATTTAATTGAGAAATAGACAAGAAACCCTTTTACTATTTGTTAAATAGGATTTACATTTTTTTTTTGTGATTCTTAATGAACCATATGCATAAAAAAGTTGCATGTATAGTTCCTAAAAGATAGAATTTGATCCTAATCAATTGACTTTATTGAGATAAATTACTTTTTTTAAGTCAAGAAATTGATATTGAGATCTTGAGTCAACTTATTAATATTATAGTATATCTTAACACAAAAGTGAGATCAAAGATTTTTATCTGTTTATCATGATTAAAAAAAAAGACGATTTGAATTGGACCCCAATGAAACAATACATCAATGAGAAGTTAGTTTGAAAAGTTTGATGAATTTTTATTTATTTACAAGTAAACAGGTAAAAATATCATCTTTATTTCTTCCATCAATTATGATTTTCTACTTTTCTAAGATTGTGTAAATCTTGCTTGTGAGTTTCTGATTTTTTATTCATAGGTTCATGTTAGAATTATTAGATCATGCCTATAAAAATAAAATAACAATAGTTGCTTTTATTCCACAAGTTCTTTTTTGTTTTTTCTTGTGAAAATATACTACAAGGTTACTTATTTTGTTATGTTTTGTTTGAGAAAAAAACTTGTATTTCCTCTACTTCTTCTTGTTTGGAAAAATTAAAAGGAGATAACAATTTACTTTAGTACTAAATACGTGTTTGATATTACAATAACTATGATTTTTGTGATTGTGATTTAGTACGGAAAAGAAAATGTATTGACCTTTTCGTCTATTGTTTACCTATTTGTGACCTTCCTCTTCTTTTTTACTATAAATATGGCAATGATATTTCTAATTTGTAGAATAAACTAGCATATAAATATTTATCGGAAATATTTGAGAAAAAAAATCAATCATATGGTTATTTTGTTACAACCAATACTTTATGTTTGTTAGCGTGATTTGAAGACATTAGTTTTTTTTAATTTATCATGCAATAAGACATTGAGTTTTTGTTATTGTTGTGACTAGCATAATTATGAAACGTAGATAATCTATTAATTACAATAAACAAATCTATTTAACAATTTTTATTCAACCATTTATATTATATAGTTCAGGGTAGGACTCCATCTGCCTTGATTTGAAGGGAGAAGATGATGATAATAATAATGATAATAATAATAATAATAGACAAAGTCCGGGTTGGAAAGGAAGTGAGTCAAGTTACTACAAGGATTCGCCCAGGGCATAAATTACTACAAAATTTAACCACAAGAGGCTGACAAGGCAACAAAAAAATTACGCATCTTTGAAAGACCATCTCCTCAAAACAAATAACAAAGCCAATTATCCGACGGCACTTCTTTAGGGTTCATAAAGTCAGACAGGAACGCGCTTGCATAATCACTTGCTACTTCAAACGGAGAGAGAGAGAGAGAGAGACGATGGGGTCCAGAGACAAGGACCAGACGACACAGCATCACCAGCCACTCCTTAGCAGCCTCGTTGTGCGTCCATCCGTCAGCGATGGAGGTGATGCCGCCGGAGGTGGAGGACGTACTGGTGGTAGCGATTACGAGCCTGGCGAGGTCCGCCGTGAACCTCCATCTTATTCTCGCTCCGATCGATACTCTGACGATCCTGGTTCGTTTTTTTCCTCTTAATTTTAGCTTGTTTATGTTTTATTTTTGTTCTACTGTTATTTTAATTAATATTCATACATGTGAATTTCTTTTCTTTTTCTTTTTTTGAAACCCTAGATCGGAGTAGTAGAGTTATTTGGGCCATAATACAATGATAGGAATGGCTGTAGATTTATTTCAGCTCTAGAACTAGGATTCTGAATTATTTTTTTTATGCTTGATTATTTTATGAATTATTTGTTTGAAGGATTGGAGTGATCTGAGGAGAAGTTTTCCATAAAATAATACGATTCATGGTATGAATGCAATTGACTGGTTATTTTAGGTTGAGATTTGCACCTTTTATTGCTTAGTTTATGGAAATCTTCGTTTAATTATGTGTAAAGTCTTCTGATATTGATAACGAAGCTAATACTAACTATTTGGAATCTAGCTATTTGGAATCTAGCTTGTATCTCTTAGAACGAGAACATATATGTTTAATTGAGCAACTTTTTTGGGTGGAGCTCAGTTTAATTTTGTAATCCCGTGTATGCTTCACTTGTTGCTTTCATAAAAGTTGATAGTGGAATGTTGAGGTGGCATCATTTCACAGTTTGATGTTAAGCCTCCAAATGATTGATTTGCAGGAAAATTTACAGTGGATGATTGGATTTGGGTATGGATGTTAAAATATTTGGGCATTAAAATGGTGATACCAAGTGTTTATTTATTATGTGATGATTCAAGTAGAAGGATTTTAGTACTGAAAAGAAAATGTATCGACCTTTTCATCTATTGTGTACCTATTTGTGATCTTCCTCTTCTTTTTTTTACTATAAACTTGGCAATGATGTTTCTAATTTGTAGAATAAAAATTAATCCTGTAAGTGAATGTTGTGATCTTATTTAACTTTCCAGAGGTTAGGTAGAGTGTTGAAAATACCAGAAATAATAAAAAAAAAAATGGTTTTTCCCTTCAGTATGTTTTGCCTACTAAAATGGCATATCAAATATAGAGTTTGATCTAGATCATCCCATATACGATGAAGAGAAGAGTAGAAGTATGACCATGAAAAGTTTGTTGTTCAATTGCATATTGGATACCCTTAGAGTATGCAAGCTTTTGCTCAAGATAGGTTTTGAATGTGGGTGGAGTCTATATCTAAGCATACTACTGCATTATAAACTTAAACATTGAATATAATGATACCATTACCCTTACCTTTTTGAGGCTTAAGTGTGTGCTATTACAAGTATTTTTCACTAACATTTATAACTGAAAAGGAACCTCCGAACTAACATTTTGTAGAACTTCTACAGGATCCATGGCATGCCCATGGAAATGAGTATCTTGTATTGCGGGTTGAATTATTTTGGAACAATAAGAGACAAGAATGGGATCAATAATAGATTTATTTGTCTTCTACAATTGGTTGAGAGGCTGTACCATATATGGTCAGGATTCACTGAGAAATAGTAATCAACTTCCTCTTGCAATTTGCTTCTCTTATGTTGAATAACCTGTTCTATATTTTAGAAGTTGAAATGGTTCTCATAACACTATGGTTTATATTTCTCCTCTTTTGATGTGATTTTTTTTGCTCTATTAGTTAGAATATTTTCAAAGGTTTCCTGTCAGCATTTGAGATTTTGTTATATTTTTAATTTCTGCAGTGTCAGATATAATATCATATTATGCAGTCAGCGTGGTCATACAGTATTTATTCAACAAGTTCGTCTATTTATACACCAAAGTACTTTTTTTCCCACTCATTGCATTTCACGTCGAGCTTCTTGGTCTACTACCATATGAGTGTCGAATTGCAAGTAAATTTTGCTATTGTGTGTTACAGCTTGCCTGCAAGAACTTGGGTCTTGAGGAAGGCATGTTGGTGTGAGTGCAGTCTTGGATCATGATCTCAGGGGATTTGGTTTTTCTATTATGGTCAATATATTTATGGGAAATGCAACTATCATTATTTTGAGTGGTATGGGAACTCATCGGATGCTTGTGTCATTTTGCTGGAAAGTGTGTATGTTCAGGGATGTTGGGGAACTTAATAAAATGGTTTTGTATAGTGTGGGGAAAACAAATGTTGCCCTGTACAAGCTGTTTTCTCATAAGGATAATTGAAGGGCAACATGGTCTGTGAGTGTTTATGGATACCACCATTATCATTTGCAACAGTAACCATGATTTAAAGTGGTAAGGGACAATGGGGCTGGTATGTTTGGGGTGTGATCAGTGTGCAGGCTTCCTCTCGACACCTGGAAATATTGCAGCTAACTGACGAGTATCTGGCTCAGTTTTTCCTTTTTTTAGTTGGTGGTAAATTCGTGGTAACTGGTATATTCTAGAAGGTATCTGAATCTGTGTCAGAATTATTGTTACAAGAATCAGTGGCTTGATTGGGATTTCATTATTTTAATTTACTCTTCAACATCTGGATGGTTGAATCAGGTTGAGTTGAATGGATCTTAGTAGCTGTTAAGGAATTCTACTTTTCAGTATTGTTACATCAAGTCTGAAGTCCATAAGAACTGGGGAATTCTATTTTTATCTCATTTTTCTAGTCTCTCTTGTGCTGTTTAGTTTTTGTTTAATTGGTGATTATTTAGCCTGGGAAGTTGCTGCATGCCTCTTTAAAATCTTGGGTGCTGGTCTCCAATGGGTTCTGATTTCGAATTTACATTAATTGGCTGTATGGGGGCAAGTATTAACCGGTGGCAGATTGGACATAAAAAGTATCATTTTGTGTTAAGGCTGGTTGTAATGGCTTCACCTTACCTTCTACCTTAAGCTTTGGGATACTGTGGTTGATAGGAACATGCACTGTATAACTGTTTTTAACAAAACACTGGTTTCTGAAGATAATTGGACTAATTGGTAGCTACTTGATTTTGTGAATTATTTGGCTACTGTGAACCTTGGTGTCTTCTACTGGTGGAGTACCTGGTCTTGCTGCTCCAATTGAAGCATGTTTTGAATGAACTTCCTGGGACACTTTTGATTGGATTTGGATGGTCTGTTTTGGATACAAGGTTTCATTCTCATTGCTATTATGAAGTTACGGCTGCTCCTGATAAAATGTATTGGTGTTGGTAGTTCAGTGCTTAGGCTAGAAACGCATCCTTAAGGATGTTGTTGGTGATGAAATAGTTGGGCATAGTAGGAAACTGGACTTGGTTTGTTCTCTTATCTAGATTGTGGTGATTTCAAGTAATTGGTTTTAGTCATCTGCCGCTCCAGTTGTATTCAATATAACGTGGGCTATCATTCTCTGAGTTAGCAACAGACATTTATCATGCAAATGCCTTATTCTCCGATGCTTGATATGTCCTTTTATTCCACTTTTTATGGGGAGATGCCCTGCCTGATGATTATGTCATTGCAATTTTGTTGAATTCTCACAGTTTTTGGGTTAAATCTGCGGCTAGCATTGCTACTTTGCACTAACAAAATTTCTCCCTTGTTTTTGGGGGTTGCTCATCTTTAGACTTTGCTGGTTTTTTTCCAGGATATAGACTTCGTGCAGGTTCTGGTTCTCCTGTACGTCGTAGGGATGCAGATCGCAGATACAGTTCTGATTTTGATAATTCAGGCCCTCCACCTCGAGGTCGTGATTTTAGCAATGGGAGGGATCGTGGTAGGTTTCGAGATTCCTCACCCCCCTATGCTCGAGGAAGAGGTGGCGGCAGACCACTTGGCAGAGGTTTTGATGGGCCTGGATTTGGTCCAGGGCCACTTAGAGGGGAGGGCATGAGCAGGAATAATCCAAATGTACGCCCAAGGGAAGGCGACTGGATCTGCTCTGATCCTTTGTAAGTTTGTCGGCAATTTGTTTTTTAAATTTAGTGATTAAAGAAAGGGTTGTACATGTTAACAATACTTTGTTTTAGCATGTTTCTTATGATACCATGAGATTTTGTGCCTTGGAATCTTATGTTATTTTTTCCTGTCTCAGATGTGGCAACCTGAACTTTGCAAGGAGAGAGTACTGTAACAACTGCAAGAAGCCTCGATATAGACCTGGGGGAAGTCCTCGGCGGGGCTATCCTGGCCCTCCACCTCCACATGCTCCTCCAAGACGCTTTCCTGCTCCTCCTTTGGATCTTTCTCCAGGCAGGACCATGAATGCCTATAGGTCTCCTCCTCGAGGTTGGGCCAGAGATGGACCCAGAGATTTTGGGCCTGGTGCTCCTCCACCTCCCAGGCAAGGAGGCAGGTTTTCTGACCATGATATGCGGAGGGATCGGTCTGATTATCCAGATGATGAGTACAGGGTGAGGAACAAATTTGATAGGCCTATGCCAATGGACTGGGGTCATAAAGACCGTGGAAGAGATGGCCTTTTCAATGAAAGGAAAGGGTTTGAGAGGCGGCCGCCCTCTCCACCTCCACCTCCACCTCCACTCCCTCAACGTGGCAAATGGGGACGTGACGGGAGAGATAGGAGCAGATCACCAATTAGGGGAGCCCAACCACCAAAAGAGTTTCGACAGGATATGTACATTGAGCGTGGGCGAGATGATCGGCATCCTGTTGGGCGAGACAGAATGAGACATGTGTATTGACAGTAGTGAGGGAGGCTGTGTAGTTTGATTGGTTCCATCTTGGTATAATAGTAATTGTGCTCTCTGTTGGGTGATGATGGGATGTTATGGCACAGCTCTGAATTTATTAGCGGTTTTCCGACTACTTTAAAGATTGCATGATTTTTGTTTATTAATTTTGTTGGAAATTTCTCTGAGTTATGATACATGCATTAATGTGGGTATTAATTTTATATGTGTGTGTGTGTGAAAAATGCATTTAGTTACAAGTTGGAATGGAAGCAGGGGCGCAATGATTTACTCCTGTGATTATCATGAATGCAAGATGGCGTCAATCCTCCAGCGACAATCTTTCTCATTTAGAAATTAATCTCTCTTTTTCCTAACCTAAATTGAATAAAACAAACTATTACTTATTGATTCTTAACATCATTTCTTCAGTTTCATTGTGCTTGACTCTTCTGTATTGCTGGAATCTTGCAAGAGTTTCATCTAGAACTTAGCAGCAAGCATGTATGATTTGAAAATTTATGGATTGAGACTTTATAAATCATTGCTAATGCATTTTGTTGTTGTCAATTCATCTGTTTATACTATGAATATGTAAACTTAAATCCCCAAGGCAGAAAAACCATATAAAAAAAACAATTAGTCTTGTTTAGTTGACAATAATTAACATCTCAAACACGATCTTGCTAGTGGAAAGATAACAAGTTACTGTTTACTTAACCTTATTTTTTTAATCTTTCCTTTGAATGTTCAATTAAAGTTTAACACTTTTATTCACTTTGTTTAACCATTGTCAATATCTTTTATGTTTGCTTTTTTTTTTTGAAAACCTTTAAAATAGTATCTTGTGGGTTAGTAGTAACATAACTCTAATTTTATAATCCTTGCTTAAAAACATGTTTGCTTAATGTAATAAAGTTTCTATTAACTTTGTTTACCCAGTCATTAATATTTTTATTATTTTTTTGGAATTTCTAAAAACACTCCTAAACTATAGCTTATTGTATTATTGAATCATCATTAATTTGTTTAATAATTTTTTAACCTTAATGTAGTAGTGTATTCTTTGCCATTACAAGTATACAAAATGCAAGGTATAATTGCTCATCATGGCGGTTCTTTGTATGTCCAAATAAATTGATGTTCTGACCATATATCTTACATAAACATATTGTTCATATACAAACAAGTATATGACAGTTTAATGACTTTTGAATAAGGGATGATATAAAGAATAAGATTGTTGATGATGTCTCAATGTGTATAAATATTGAGTATACATTAACAAGAACATGAAAAGGAAGTTCATATATATGTTGATGTTGATACCAATATTGATCCTTTAACATTGAGAACACCTCATGTTATTTGAGCAAGCCTAATGATGGCAGGGCCCTTGAAACTAAATAGTTTTCTCCATGAGATTTTGGATTTGAAAAAAACAATAAAGTGATACTGCTTTTTGGGTTAGAAGATTTAAATTTTAATGAAGTTGATGATGAGTTTTTTAATGGTATAAATGTAATATTGTTATGGATGTTCGGGTATTGCTGTAGATGTGGGATGTTTTGGTATTGTTGCTAAAGTGGGTGTTAATGTGGGAGTCAATAGTGTTGGTGCTAAAATGGATGTTGTATGATTGTTGTTGATATTAATATGGGTAGTGATAAGGTTGAAGTTGGCACTTTTGGTGACATATGGAAAATGCTAATAAATATGAGAAAGATAACAAAGAATGGTGAAAAAGGATTTGAGTTTTAATGAAGCCAAAGATGAGTAGATTGACAACTTATAAGGTGGTGATTTTTTGGTACAATAATATATGGTGCTTTAAATTATGAAAATGAATGAAAGATAAAATGATGATGATGATGATGATATAGATATTAAAGCTAGTGAAAAAACTTATGGTAATGATAAGTGTGTTAAAAAAGAAAATGGTGTTGATAATAAAAAGTAATAGATGAAAAAAGTTGATCCTATATGCAAGACATCTAAGGTTGTGATGCGAACCTCGTGATCATGTGGTCACGCAACCCACAACCAAGAATGAGATCTGATCCCGGAAAACCGAAATATATCTGATAGGAGTGTGACACAATGGAGATCTGCCTCAAGGTACCAATATTATTGAAATGAGTAGAATGACACCACGAAGCCAGTTAATCTTCGATAAGTCAGATTCAGTTCGTTCAAGAACTAAAGAATGCAAGAATCACTCTCACACATAAACTGAAAAGTTCAGAATTAAAATTAATCAATGGCTACCGAAATTTAATTAACATGAGTTTAAATAGTCTTTTAAAAACTAACCCTAATGAACCCCTTATGTAGACTTAAATGAGGTCCACTCAAAACTAACCAAAAACCCTAAGTTGTAAAGCCAATGACTTAATCCAAGCAAACCTTGGATCCTAGCTGAAAACAAAGTTTTAATTAAGCCCAAAAAAGCCTCGGGCTTTAGCTAACAAAATTAAATAAATCTCATAAGTCTTATTTATAGCCTTCCATCCAGCCCCTTAATCCTAGAAACAAAAGGAAAAGGTAGCCCATAAGTCCTTGTTGGTGTTTCTGGGCTGGTTCACATCAGGTTGTAGTTGATAGATTTATTAAGTTCAAATAATCTCATGTTTTCACCAATACTAATCACTTTATACATGTGTTGAGAGAGTTTGAAATGAAGCATGAATATCACTTAAAAAATATATTAATTACAAAGAGAAGGTGATAGCAACATGCATTAATGATGGTTGTGCTTCATGAATATATGTTTTCTTCTTCCAGGTATTAACACATCTAATGTGAGGTATTTCAGAGAGACATAGTTGCTTTTGGCTTGTAAGTATAAAAGTTATTAATTCAATATGGATAGCAAATAAATTGTTATCAACAATTAATCTTGACCAAAACATCTTAAATAAAGCCCTTAGTACAATTCTAAGAGATATGTTTGTGATTAAACTATCCTTAATGCAATTATAAAGAGCTAGGAATAATAGAAAAAAGTTTTTTTTTTCATTCACAATGAGTCTTTTAAGAGGCTATCTAGATATATCTAGTTGTTAATGGAATATAATATAGGTTCCGATATGTTTTTAGGGTATAACTTTAATTACAATTCAAAAAGATATTCATAGTAAAAGTTTCAATGAGTTTGTATTTTTTAGAAGGGGATGAAGAATGTATTTACTAATTAATTTAGGTCATTCATTGGGGTCGATGGATTTCATATCAATGGTCTATATAAAGGAGTCATATTATCAACAGGCTTTGGATGATATAATGGATTGTTTTTCATTGTGTATATTGTTGTTGGGTTTGAAAACAACAACACATTCTTATATGAATACACTATAAACCATTTTGCATAATGTCTAGCAAATAGAAAAGAATATTTGTTATGTCTAACCATGATGATAATGTTTTTATATCTAACTAAAAGTATTTTATTTTATGGAGACTACAATAAACTATTATTGTGATATATCCAAAGGCAATAAATGGGCATTGTTAAAAGCAATTTATGTTATTCTAAAGAAAAAAGATTTTATGGTATGGAACTTAAGGGCCACTTTTATAATGCCTCATAATATTAATCAAATCTTATTTTTTGAAACTATATAATGAGTATTAGGATAGACATTTGTTAAACAATGAAGTTAAGGTAGAAAATATAGCTAATAATTTTGTGAAATCACTCAATAATTGAGTTTGGAATTATATGAGTATGCTTATTGTTATGTTACTAAGGAAATTATTATTTTCATGATTGGTTTGCTTAGGCTCTAGGTTCAAAATCAAATACCATATATTATGTTAGGATGTTGTTAGACAAGTATATAAAGAAGAAGAAAAATCTGAGAATGATTTTAGCCAGTTCTGATGAATATCAAATTTATAAGGGCCAACTAAACTTTGTGTTGATTTGGAGAAAATATAATGTTCTTGTAATTAGGAGATAATTATTGGAATTTCATGCAAACATGTGGTCCATTGTGTGCATCATAAGAGAGTTGAGTTATAATAACCTTTTACTAAAAGATGATCTATATCATAATGAAGGACATTTACTTGTTCTACCTCTAAACCTCAAAATGAATATGGGTAGAACAAGAAATAATAGAAATAGGGAATAAAGATAAGATTTGGTATTATAAGAAAAAAAGTTTCACACTTAGATGCAACATGTGCAAGTAATATGAAAATCTCAATACATGCTAGAAAGATAGTGCTAAAACAATTATAGGTTGAAAATAGTGGTAGAGTATCCAAAATTAAGAGGGGATATAGTAATGCTACTAAGAGATCCAAGGGGGTCAATGTTGTTAGCAAAGGCTCAAGAGGTAGTAGGGGTGATAAAAATGATACTTGTAAATCATTTTCTCAACCCTTAGTGCACACACATGATTCTATTAAATATGTTAATAGTTACTAATCATTATTCTCTTAAATTACAAACTTGTACAATTATATCATTTTAACACTCTATAAAGTAGTTGTGTTGATTAAAGAATATAGAAGACTTGTGACTTTGAGCAATATATTATTTTTATTTAACTATTAGTTTTTTATTGTAATATAAATGTAATACACGTGGATCATTGTTATTTAAGTGTCTTTCTTGATAAAAATGATTTATTGTTAATGCATTATTCTTTTGCAATATGAATGCTATATTGTTATTAGGAAATTTGTTTTATGAGTGTACTTAAGATATTTATGTTCTTGGATTTTGCTTAATAGTAAATATTTAAGAATATAGTGATTTTATTTTATATGTTCAACATGAAAAAGAAAATTGTTATAAACAATAACATTATTCATACTAAATTAACTACCAGAAACAACTTGACACTTACAAAGCTAGCCTTTATATTATAGTTCTCTACCCAAACTCTATGTAGTTTGTATTTCATTTTCTTAAATCTATATATCATTTTCTTAAGATTATTAGCACCTTACCCCTTTCATGGTTAGTTTGATTTAATTTATAGGTTTCCGTTAGTTAATGAAGGTATAGTCATATGACATGTCATCACATCTATAGAATAACTTTTTTTTACTAGCTTTTATTTTTGATATTATAACAATTGCTCTTTTCTCATATTTCATGAACTTTTTTATTCTTAAACTTTAGTTCATTCAAGTTGCTTCAATTTTGTATGATAGTATAATTTTATATAGATAATGATATGTTGATAATATGCATGGTTGTTTTTTTAATGATTTTTTAACTTTAATCCCTACAAATTCATGTTAATGGTGGGAAATGTGTGTTTGGTGGTGGGTAGTGTGCATGATGAGTATTTAAGTAGTGCGTGGACAAAAATTTCTTAAAAAAAGTTACTATGTTTTAGTGATCTTAAGAAGTTTGTTCATTAGAATTAATGGGGGGTAATGTGTGTTTGGTGGTGGGTAGTGTGCATGCTGAATATTTAAGAAAAGAAGGATAAATATGAGTTGTTATGCTCAAATGGTGTGTGAAGATGGGTAATGTGTGGATGAAATCTTTGACAAGTTTGTTGTGATCAAATGGTGTATGAAAGTGGGCAATATGTTGTTGGGATTATTTTGTAAAGCTATATGTAGAATCCATATGGATAATGAGTTAAATATTATAAAAAGCTAGTAAATTTAATATTTAATGAGATTCAAAATACTCCAACTTAAATTTGATATGAACAAGTGTTGAAAGGTAGGAGAATTTACTCGAAAAAACATAAGAGTATTAATAAAGGATGAAATGGGAATTAAAAAATTGACAAAATAAATGTGTGTGTGTGTGGTGGTGTGGCTAACCATTTAGAGAAAGAAAGAAAAGAGAAAAATAAGAATAGAAAAACTAGAAAATTGGATGAAAGTCAAGAAATTTAAAGGAACTCTTAAAGTTTGTAAGGATTAAACATTATAAAAAAAGAAAAAAAATAGAGAAAATCAAATGAGGGAGAGGTTAGAGAGAGAGTCAAGTCACGACAAAAGAAGGAAAGAATGAGGGAGAAAAGGGATAAAAACAAACTGGTTTATCTTGCAAATTATCTTTATTTCCTTGTTATTAAAGGGTGAAAATCACTTTTATCATGACAATTTGTGTTATTTGTCATAACCTATTTTTGGTTTATTCCCCTAAATTTACCTAAAACAAAACAAAAACAAAATAAAAGGGGCTGACGTTTGTAGAAAAATCAAGGTAGAAAATTTAGACGTTTTTGAGAGCCCGATCATATCTTGTTTGTACCCAAAAATGAAGGAAATGCATAATTTATTATTGGATAAATCTGCGTTAAATTAAGCAAAAAAGCATAATTATACTTATAAGCCAATTTGATTTTATCATGGGCCAATTTAAATTATAATTATGTTTAGGAATTAATTTAGAGTCCAATCGAAGGATTTAATCAAGTGTAAGGACTTAATTATATTCTAAATTGGTCAAATTAATTTTATAGGGTGTTAAGAAATGAAAAATCAAGTTCATGAGTTTAATTCGGTTTTGATTGAGAAAATTGGAATTTTTGGAGACCGAATTGAATTTTTTAGCCAATTATGTGAGCCAGGGGCAAAATTGAAGAAAATTGTTAGTTGAATGGTCAATTGAATGTCAAAATACATAAATCTAAAACCAAGGACCAAAATAAAAAAAGGTGCGCAAAGCTAAGGTTTTTGTTGAAATTTTGACGGGGATACAATCACACATAATTAAAAGTTTACAGTCAATTGGAGGTGCAATTATAACAATTACAAATTCAGGGACAAAAGTATATTTGCACTTTCTCTTAAGGCTTTGTAGCACACCGCCACTACAGGCATGTCGTTGCCGACACGCCACCACTACAAGCATGTCATCGCCGACATGCCTCCACTGCAACCACGGTGTTGAAGGAGACAAGTCGCACACAATATGTAGTTGAAGGGTTGTCTACTTCGTCTATAAATAGAACAGAAGAACCATGCACAAGAAAAAATGATAGTGAGAATTAGAGTGGGGAAATTACAGTGGGAGAATTAGAGTGAGAGGGGGAAAAGAAAAAAAGATATGATAACACAGACAAGAGCAAATTCATAGGGAACACATAGAGACCACCATGACTAGAAAAAGCTTGCACACGATCATAACATGCTAACAACCCCTATTCCTCATCCTCGTCACCGGAAGACTCTCACCACAACTAAACCCAACAACAACGACCAGCAACAAAAAGCCACATAGTAGCCAACCCTTTCTCTTCTCTCCCTCGATAGCTTCAGTTGCTTCGAGCCCCAAGCATTAGTGGTGTCCCCTAACACCGATAGCGGCCGCTAACAACAGTGAAAACTAGCTTCCCATCGCAGCATCTCCCTCCCTCTGATCTTCCTCCCGCAACAGCCCCCCTTCTCCTCCAGCAGCCCCTTCCAGCCACAAAAGGCCATCATTTATAGTGCCACCATCGCAAGAAGAACCACCTTGACCTCCTTTACACAGAGGCAATCCAATCCTTTCCCTCCACCCACTACAATTTTACTGTTCATAATTTGGTGAATAGTTGGGGGAGTGAATTAATTCACTCCCCCGCCAATTGTGCATGTGAACAGTGATTGTTCACGTGCAGAACAATGGGATGATCGGGTTGGGCTCTATGTCCAGCCCGATCTCCTAGATGGGGTGGGCCAATCAGCCCATCTGGGCTAGAAGTCCAGCCCAAGAGGAGCATGGGCTGCCAGCTCACCAAGCAAGGCGTAGACAACCTACACCAAAAAAATGAAAACAAATATATAAAAAATATAAATCTTCACAAAAAAATCTTTTTTTTTAAAAGTTGTTCTATTAACAAAAATGTGTTGTTTTCATGCATACGACTGAATTCCAAAGCTTTTCCAAGTATATTTTTTTGTAAGAAAAATAAATATAACATATTTCTCATGTTTTAATACAAAAATTGGATATCGTATATAGTTTATGATTATCAGTTGGAATTTGGAAAAATATCAAAAACAAATTAACAATTATTTTGTTTTAGCTATCGGGGTGTAAAATTACATTGTAAAGTACACTCGCAGATAGTAAAAGAATGATTAGGTTTTTGACCCAATGAGATAAAGACTCTCTCACAAATAAATATCTACTCTGAGCCTTAACAAAGACCAATGAATAAAAAAAGTAGATTAGGAAAAAACAATCAAACAACAATGCAACTTGCCTTACGTAGGGTGCAGTGGGGGTGATGCGTCTTCTCCTTGCACAACAAGTCTCTTACCCAAACTCTCGTAGACCAATTGTTTTTCTAGTGACCTTAACATTAGGTGTTGACTCCTAAGAATTATAACCGTAATTTTACAGCTATAAAACACATCTTTTCATCGTGCGTCGTCTCCCCCCTCTAGAGATGGGGGCAAAGCGCTAAAAAAATCACTGCGCTTATTATTTATTGTGATTTTAAATAATGTTATATTAATTAAGTTATATGGATTAGGAAAAAAAGGGAAAGGTGATTGAATAACTATCCATATCTTATGAGCTAATGGTGTCAATCTAATTGTCATCCTAATAATTAAGATAACACATGATAGAGAAAAAGAATTTGATTAACCTTTTCAGATGAGTAAGGTTAAAGATATAATTGTCAATACATTGATATCAACATGGTTTAAGGAAAAAACATAGGTATGGAAATTGATTAGTCATTTATGGGTTTGATGATTAATTATACCAAGGTAATTTGTATGAGTATAGATTGACTAGTTTATCATGTGGTGATAACTAATGATATCAAACAAGTATGATATTATTATTAACTTCATTGGTTATCATGTAGATATAACTAATGATATCGAATGAATTCGATATTAGTATTGATTAGTCATTCTGTTAGATTGGGTAACTAATAATATCAAAGAACTTGGTATCAAAATTATAAGATTAGTTAATAAAAAATATTGAAATCAAAGAAAAAATATTTAGTCATGATTTTTTTATTATAGAAAAGATATGTATATTTAATTGTTGTAATGAAAATAAATAAGTTATGATAATTGATTTCTTTGTTATTTATTGCTTCTTTTAGATTCATCTTCTATACGACCAAAATAGGGTTATAGATTTATTTTGTTAATGTAAATTAAGCATAATGCACAACCATAGACATGTAACTTAAACTTTTATATATGTCTAGAGTTTTGGGATTAATATAATATACATGTTTAATTTATTTTGTTTTAAATTTAAGTTTATGAGATAATTATATGTTAATATATAGGATGCAAGATTTCTTTATTCATTACATGTTGATATGTCATGTAATTCATAGTTTTTCGTAATAATTGAAATTAATACTTGAATTATTTTATGAATAAAATCAAAATGTGAAATGAATCTAGTGAATCTAGAATAATTGGAAATGTTGAGACTGATTAGGATTGTGATGATTAATAATTATTGAAAACTTGGTAAGCATGTATGCATTAAAAACTAATAATATTTACTTTTGTTTTGTCATTTGTTTTGCTTTTTAATTGTTTTTTTTTTGTTAATATTGTTAGGTGTTGAAATTTCTAATTATTATAGATTAGACATTCAAAATAAAAATAATGATTATTTGTAAGTTTTTTTTTCTTCTTATAAATATGTGAGACTGGTTATATATTTTGATATTTATTTACTATTAGCATCTTAATATATATATATATATATATATATATATATATATATATATATATATATATATATATATATATATATATATATATATATATGACCTCGGTTTTTTTGATAAAAAAAAATTAATATCAGTGTTTCGAAATTATTTTAATTTAATAATATGAGGAATAAATCTTATAATTATTTTGATATATATATATATATATATATATATATATATATATATATATATATATATATGACCTTGGCTTTTGTTTTTTTTAAATTAATATGAGTGTTCTGAAATTATTTTAATATAATAATATGAGGAATAAATCTTATAAAATAAAAAAAATAATTTTTTTATAACAATAATTATGGTTTCATCTAGAATATGAACAATAATAATTAGAATATGAATTATTTATAATAATATTTATAATGACGAGTACAATAATTGTGACAATTTAACAATCATTATAATAACAATGAAAATAATAATCAAAATAATTCATTAGTTGATGTTGTTTTTCTTCAAGGTTGACTTTTGCTACTTTTTTATGTATGATATTTCATATCTAATATTACATAAACAAAAAATATACGAAGTCACACGTAGACGAAACAGGTGGAAAAATTGGGGAAAATTATCTAAAATAAATATAAGTCAATTGCTCTCCACTTCACAGTAGCCATAAAGAAAAAAAAATTAAAATACAAAAAAATTATTAATGGTCTTAGATTTATTTTATAATGCTATATATCTGAGCAAAATAATCAGCCTAAAAATTTTCGGTTCTTACTATAGCAAAACTATTTACAGATAATAATAATAATAATAATAATAATAATAATAATAATAATAATAATAAAAATAATAAAAATATTTTTGGCTCTTATTATTATTGTATAATAATAATAATAATTGTATATTAGGTTTTTATATATTCATTTTATTATGAAAAATACGTTAAAAATAATGATAATGATTATTTTAAGGATTTTTCTTTTAAAAATAATTATATATTTTGATATTTTTTAATATTAACATCTTAATATATATAAAGTAAGTTTTTTTTTTAAAAAAAAATTATCAGATTAATTTAATCTTAGTATTCTAAAATACTTCAAATATAACAATATGAAGAACATCTTGGAAGAAAAAAAATGATTTTTTTTATAACGATAATAACAATGGTAGAGATAATATTGTCAATAATGATTAAAATATTAATTATTTACAGTAATTGTTACAATAACAGCTATAAAATTGTGATAATTTAACAATCATGATAATAACAATAAGAATGATAATCAAGATAATTCATTAATCAATGTTGTTTTTTGTGAAAAATTGATTTCTGCAACTTTTTGATGTATGATATTTCATATGTAATAATAATGAATACAAAAATATATGAAGTTACACATACACAAAACAAGTGACAAAATTTGGTCAAATTATCTACAAATAAAAAATATATTAGTTAGTTGCCCTGCATTTCGCCGCAGACAAAATCATATTTTATAACATGTCAAAAAATATTAATGGTTCTTGATTTTTTTTTAATAATACTATACATTAGAATAAAATAATAAATATACAAGACCTTCAATTATTTTTTTTATTATATTCATTATATTATAGATAATTCATTTAAAAATAATTATATTCTTATATTTGTTTAATATTAACACCTTAAAAAATATAATAAATAACTAACAATTGAATATTAACTATACATGTATTTTACTTTCATTTCACACCACTAAAGATGAACTTACTCTGTTTTTTAAGCAAAACTACATTTAATATAAAAGATTCTAATAAAAATTAAAAATCAAAATTAAGAGTATAGATACATAAATACAAACAAATTATTTAGAGTTATACCAAAATTACTTAAAAAATAAATGGATCAAAACTAAAGCAAGAGATAAAAGAATTATTTAGTTTTTCCTTGCAACACTTTTAATTGTTTTAATTTAATCATTTGGTTAAAATTATTTACATTTTTATTTCGGTACATATACTTTTAATTCTTTATTTTAGTTCCTTTATTTTTTAGATATATTTTTAAATAGTCCCTATTTTGTCCATATTTATATATATATGCTCATAATTTTGGTTTTTAATTCTTATTATTTTCTCTTTTGTTTAGGTTGTATTTTTTAGAAAAAAATTAATTATTAAATTTTAGATTGTTTTGGTTAAAAAATTAATTTTACAATATTTTTATGTATAATATTTCATATATAATATTACATAAACAGAAAAAATACAACGCATCACATAAATAAAATGGATAGACAAATTTACCCAAGGTATCTATAATGAAAAGAATATACGAATAACTTTTCCTGCATTTCAATTATAATGTTCTTTTTAGACAAAAAAAATAAAATAATTTCTAACAGATTTTATCTATTATAATTTTACTAATTAAATATTAAAATAACTAATTATAACATGCAAAAATTTAATGACTCTGCAAAGAAAAAAGTCAGCACCAGTAACCTCGTACTATCCTTTAACACCATGAAAATTTTTATATCTTAAATTAATCAAACGGCGAAATATTAACAAAAGAGCTAAAACAGCTCGGGGTCGGCACTGTAGCACCAGACACAATGACACTGTGGACTAGCCATTTCTCGATTCGTGCGTCGGCGTCGTTGATTCGCTTTCGTTCATGAGCGATGTACTGAAGCGATTTTAACCCGGTAATAAGACAAAATAGCCAGTGGCTGAGTGTAAAAATCTGGCCGAGGATCGAGGGCCATGCATGTAATTACTGCAGCGTCTGGGACCGGACCGGTCCGGTCCCGGTCCGCCGCATGTTTTGTTTTTTTATTATTTATTGAAAATGGCTAATTACGATTATGGGCCCATATAGGACAAAAACAAGGATTTTGGTCCAGGGGCTGTCCGGTAATTGACCATATTTTTTTATTTTTTCCGCGTTTATTGTCAGAGCGTGTGTCACACACGCCCACCTGTTTCACGCCCCACGCCCTGTTTAGGTGGCGCGTGCTCCTTATTACGGTGGCGGGAGACGTGATTCAGACGTTCAGAGCGGTTCGCCTGGTCGTGGTCTTCCTCCCGCGGTGGCGCGTTCACCATAAATATGTCCGTTTCCGCGCCGGGAACCGGTTAAAGCCGCCGGCCACTTTCTCTCTCTCTCCTGCACATCAAAGTGCAGGAGAGTCCCCCGTTTTGTGATAATTTTTACTTCAGTCCCTTGACTTTTGATTTTGTTTTTTGTCCTGATTTTGGTTGCACAAGTTTTGATTTAGTTCGATTGGGTCCTCCAATTGGAATTGATTGGATGTCAATGTTTCAGTTCGGTCCTCCTTCTTTTAATTTTCGGATTCGGTTGAAATTATTCAATAAATACAGTACATAAGTTTTGATTTCTTCAATTGGATCCTGTTATTGAAATTGATAATATATTGATTTTTCATTTTGACCCTTATAGTTTTAATTTTTGATTTTCATGCCTTGATAATTTGATATTTGTGTTTTATTTTCCATGATTAACATAATAATAATAATAATAATAATAATAATAATAATAATAATAATAATAATAATGATAATCATAATAATAATAATAATAATCATAATAATAATAATAATAATCATAATAATAATACTAATAATAATAATAATAATAATAATAATAATATATTCTTTTTCTTGCTTACTCTTTTGTTAATATTTATGAGTGTTTTTTTTTCCAGAATAATTTGATAATTTTAATTGTTTTTTCATTAATAGCAATAGTCATTTTATATCTAATATTACTAGAGATAAAAGACAACTCAAGAACAACAAATAAACAAATTTACCTAGGTTATCTACAATTAAAAAACAATACAAGTCACTTTTGTCTCGATTACAATGTTCCTTTTAAACGGCAAACAAGTCATTATTATATGTTTTAATATTTATTGCATATTATCGCCTAAAAGTATATAAAGAGATAAAAAAAATGACCTCGGATTTTTTGGATTAACAAAATTAATATCAACATTCTTAAATAAATTGGATATAATAATATGATGAATAAATCTTATAAAATAAAAACAAATATTGGCTTTAAATTTTAATTTTGTGCTCTTTTGTTAAAGTTTATTACTTAAAAAAAAACAAAAAATTGGATTTTGAATATTTAAGATCTAATATTACCCGAGAAAAAATACAACTCAATAAAACAAAAGGTAAACAAATTTGCCTAGATTATCTACAATAAAAAAATATACGAGGCACTTTCCGTTTCAACTACACTGTTCTTTTTTTACGGTAAATAAGTAATTATAGCACGCAAAAAATTATATTTATTTTTAAAAAAAAATCAATATTTTTATTTATAATGTGTAAGACTAATATTATTAGGGAAAAAAAACAACTAATCTTTTTTTTTTTACAAATTTACTTAGCTTTTCTACAATTAAAAAATTTAAAAATCACTTCCCATTTCGATCACACTATATAGTATGTGAGACTAAGTATATGTGTTTAATATTTATTTAATAGTCTCGCCTAAAAATATATAGACAGAGAAAATAAATGACCTACAATTTCTCGAAAAAAAATAATAATATCGGTATTCTTAAATATATTTAATATAATAATATGATGAATAAATCTTATAAAAAAAATTGTCTTTGAAGTTAAATTTATATTTTAGACTTTTTTTTTCCTTTTCAGAAACTGTGACCTTTTTTCCACATGTATTTTTAATTTTTTAGTGTCCAAGTCAGTTGTTCTGCATTTACCGGGTTTTTTTTTGTTTTTTTTTTACCAGAGTATCCGTGACAACAAATTTCTAATAAATCATTTAACCTTCTTAGCAAATTTTCTAACAAATTTTATCAAAAGTTTTTTAGCAATAGCAATATTCAATCACATTTTGGTTGAAAAAAACCATTTTTAACAGACTTGATCAATTATAATTATACTAATTAAATATTAAAATAATAAAATACAACATTTATAAAATCAATTAATTTTCTACATATATAAAAATGCCCAGCGAAGAGCGGGCAAATCAGCTCGTGTAACCTGATTCTCCTTCTATGAAATGCGACCGTTCAATCATTGCATTGAAGGAAAAGCGTCAGATTAGAAATAAAACTGAAATCCAACCATTCAATAAAAGAGGAGAAATTGAATTTCAAAATCACTTGAGAGAGGGGGGGAGAGAGACACCAAGGAAGAACACCGGGCAAACCCAAACCCAAAGCCGAAAGCCCCTCCTTTTGCTACCCTACAGTCTTTTATCTCTCCTCCTCTTTTTATAGATCAAAGCTGTTTGTAAATATTTTTCTTTTATTTTTTATTTGTGAGAAGTTTTGGTTTTGGATTTTTGTTTGAGCTGATTAATCTCTCATTTGGTGAGTAACCGTGTGTTTTGGATGATTTATGTGCATTTTCTGGATCTGAAGGCTGGAGAATTGGGGACGAAATTGTGTAATTATTGAGAGGGAATTTGTGTAATTTTGGAAATTATTTTGAAAATAGATGGGGGAAAGTGAGGGAAGTGAATTCCCTCCAAAAAAGCAGCAGCAATCCGAGACTGCAGACTTTCCGGCCAAAAAGCTAGCCCGACAGTTAGATTTCACACAGGGTGTCCTTCCCGACCATCCTCAATCGCAGCTATCGCCTGTGGTGGTTAAGCCGTTGTCCGCGCAGTGCCAGCTGCAGCCTCACCCACAACCGCAACCACAGGTGGTTTCGATTCTAGTGTCACCGCAACAGCAGACGCAGCAGCAGCCAGCAGTGAGGGTTGTGTGAGTTACAGCTTGACATTTTTGAAAAGAAAAAAAAATTGCCTTGTGAGATTGTATGTGCTGGGTAAATTACTGAATTTTGCAAATTTTCATTTAGAAGAATTTATGTCAAACAAACAGGAAATTTACCATTTTGGGGGCTAGATTGGAATTTTTGTTTGAAAGTTTTGATTTTGGAGTTGCAAAGTTGTCCTCTTTGCGAGTTTTTGAGGGTTCTCGTCACTGTTCTTCACTGCTCTTTTTCCCATTAATTAAAAAAATTACCCATTTTAGCAGAGGTGCAGTTTTTATTTTTTGTCAAAGAGAGTCCCCCCCCACCCCAACACACACACAAATTGAGTAATAAAAAAAATGAAACGGTCTTGTAAAAGTGATTCCTTGCTATTGCATTTGTTTTCCCTTTTCTATTGGTGAAGATATTTCTGTGTAGACAGGTTCAGACCTTTTCAAATTAGACGCCTTTAGTGAAATAGTTGCTCTGAAAATGAAGTTGAAAGAAGTTTTCATCCTTTTATTTCCTTCCTAAGAGTCTAAGACTGCTCTTTTTCTTTCTTTTTTCTCCTTATATTCAGGAAACCAGAGTCACCAAAATCAAGACCAAGACCAAATGCTGAATTAAAAGATGGCACTCCGAAGAAGCAAAAACAGTGCAACTGTAAACACTCGCGGTGCTTAAAGCTGTAAGTACATCACCATCTTGGTGATGTTTCTTCAATGGGATGATATTCCGTTCTGCTTTAGAGTCAATGTATTGCTGTTTTCTTTTCCAGTGAAATTTAAATCAAATATATCTTGGTACCACTTAATTTGGTCCTGGGATTTATTGCTGGCTTGCTTTTCTGTGCTTCAGTCACACGATGTAAACTTGTTATAGAGTTATTTCAACAGGAAAAGAAACAATTTTGAACTCGTTTTCCTTCTTGAATCCAGGAAGTACACGTTTAAATGCAACACTGGAGGTCCGGTACTACTCATCTGATGCTTTATGCGTTAAATAATTTTCATAAATGTAAAAATGTTGCCTAGAACAACACCCAGGCAGCTTGCTCGAATCATTTTAAATTATGGGGCTTGCTTTCTGTGCTTCAGTCACACGATACCCTAGCAATTTCTATTTAATGGATTTCGGGTTTGCTAACTTTCCTTGTTTTCTGAGAACGATATTATGTCAATTCTTGTACTCACTGGCTGGTAGAAGATATTTACTGATATATAATTTTTTTCATGCCTTGAGCAGTTATTGTGAGTGCTTTGCTTCCGGAACATACTGTGATGGGTGCAATTGTGTTAACTGTTATAACAATGTTGAAAATGAGGCTGCCAGGCGAGAAGCTGTTGAAGCAACGTTGGAGCGTAACCCAAATGCATTCAGGCCAAAAATTGCAAGCAGTCCACATGGAGCACGGGATAGTCGGGTTTGTTGGTTAAACCTACATGGACTACTTTTCAGCTGAATGCTTTTATATGAAGTTTATTAACCAAAAATTGAGCCCTGTTTTTGGAAATCTCTACATTTACTTTACATGAGAGCCTTTATCATATTAGCCTTTCCTTTGTCTTTGCTTTTCCTCATTTCTTGTTGGAATAGGAGCCAAGATAGCCCTTTGTATCTCTTTTCCATTTTTTGATGTAATTTAAATGAGAAGTTTTGTATCTGAAGCCAAAGTTACATTTTATCTTTGACTGTGAAGGTTTTGAGTGGTGGTTGTCTTTTTACTTTTTGCTTTGTGCATGAAAGTGTTGCATGACTTGAGATGTGACATAATTTACAACAACAATTTTTTTTTGACAATCCTCTTATCATTTCCTTTTTGTCGTGAATGCCATGTTCAGTATGAAATCATCAAATAATTGTCTCAGGCAGTGGAATCATTTTTGAGGGTTCATTGTTGGAGGGATCTTATACTCTAGTTTTCTTTGTTTTCCATTCTTTCATTCGATGGATGAATTTTCTTTATTTTGTTATTCTGTTTATTTTTCATTATTAATAGAACTTCATCTATCAAAATATTCATTAGATATCAAACCTTTTTCCCTATGAATTTTCCCTGAAATAAATCCTCATGTGCTGAACTTTTTAATGTGGAGTTTGTTTCATTTATGTTGAATTTATTCATTAAGAAAATTACAGAACACCATTGTGATAGATGCATAGGTAAAATCTCATTGCTTGTTATTGTTGAATTTAAATGAAGCACCTTTGTTTAGAATTCACTGGGGCCTTTTTATTTTTTTATGAGATACTACTGTTTTCTGGTGTTGTTGTCGATCATATCATATGAAATGGCTGGAAACAATTGCAGGAAGAGACTGGGGAAGGATTGGTGTTTGTAAAGCACAATAAGGGATGTCACTGCAAGAAATCTGGATGTCTCAAAAAGTACTGTGAATGTTTCCAAGCTAACATTCTTTGTTCTGAAAATTGTAAATGCATGGACTGCAAGAACTTTGAAGGTAGTGAAGAGAGACAGGCTCTATTTCATGGTGACCATGGCAACAACATGGCATATATTCAACAGGCTGCAAATGCTGCAATAACTGGGGCTATTGGATCTTCTGGCTATGCTTCTCTGCCTGTATCTAGGAAGAGAAAAGGTCAGGAGCTTTTCTTTGGGAAGACAGTCAAGGACCCATCATCTCACAGGCTTGGACATTTTCAACAGGTAAATGTCCTCTTGGCATATCTGGTTAATTCTGTATGAAAGATAATTTTTTTATTTGCAACTATGGTTTTGTAAAAGTTACCTAATCTAAGCAGTTTACAATTCGATGCATAAAATAAGCTATTAGTTTATAGAGACAAATGAGGAGGAAGAAGATAGACATAATCAGGAGGAAGAAGATAGACATAATCATAAAACTTGCTCCTTCTGTCCCTGAGTTGCAGTTCAAATTTGCAAATTACATCCTTATTGCAATTTCTTGGATCCATTGATGGTACTAAATCATCATATGTGGGTACTGGTCTATAGCACATGACAGTGTTACTGTGTGTTTTTTGCGATCATAGGCTAGCCACATCAGGCATGCTGCACTTTCCTCTCTGTTGCCTTCCAATCCTGTTGCTCGTGCTGGTAACACTACAACATTGGGCTCTTCAAAAATCACATACAGGTATAGTGGCTGTTTGTCTTCATGAAAACATTACCAATATTCATGTTCACAAAACTTTCATGTCATGATTGCAGGTCTCTTTTGGCAGACATTATCCAATCACAAGACTTAAAAGAACTTTGCTCAGTTTTAGTGGTTCTCTCAGGAGAAGTTGCCAAGACACTTTCAGGTGTAACAATGCTCATATATGTTAAATTGTTTTTACTTGTTCAGAATGTTTTTTTTCCTTATAAAAAGACAATGATAGAATTTTCATTTCTTGAAAATTTAACTGGTACAGCAATATACAAAGGCATTGCAAATCCTCCAAAGGACAGTATAATTACTTAGAAGAGGATTATTGAAAATTTCCATTACATTTGTATCTTGATTCACTAGCTTGGTATTGATGTGAGCTGCTTTATTTCCATTTTTATAAACATGGTAGAACCCAGGAACACGAACAGCTGCTTGAGATGTAAGATGTCAAAAACTATGGCTCTATATCCCACAAGACTGGTCTGTCATGATTAATTTCCTTTATGAGATCCAAATAATCGCACTCAATTACCATATCATGCCAACCTTTTTCTATTAACCAGGGAATAGCTTCCTTAATAATTAAAGCCTCCATAATCTTTGGATTAGAAACACACTTGCAGAAAATAGCTCTACAGCTACTAAAGAGCCTTGACTATCATGCAAAACCATTCTCAAACCACCACTGTGTGACTGATTATTCAAAGAGGCATCCACCTTACAAATGAAAAAACCTTGAGCAGGAAGACACCAACTCCTAATTGCAGAAGCAGTTGCAGTAGAACTAGCTGATCCCCGGTTAGGCAAGCTACCACTCACAGCTTCAACTTATTCAAGGCAGTGGTTCAGAATGTTCAAGGACAACATTTTCTTATATGCTTTATATTGCATCTATTCATTTGCATAATATTCCTTTGATTTGAGTATCAGAATAGCTCAAATTTAATTTCCATGCTTTATTTATGAGAACTCTTGATTATATTTTCCAACTGCTGACTTCTTCTAACAAGTGAATCCTTTAGTTTGGCTGATGTTTATTATGTTTAGAATGTGGACCATTTGCATGATTGAGTTTGGAGATGCCATTATTTGGAAGAAGGTAAACTGGGCAAGGAACGGATTTCATGATGATTCCATAACTCCCTTAATTGTAGCATTCATGGGGATTTGCACTGTGTATGTACATTGCACAAATTGTGGAACAAGCAAAAGCATTTTATTGTTGTGAGCCTACGTGAAGTTTTGGATGAATTTTTTATTGTATCAACGCAGTATAGATTTCAGAACTCAGTACATGTTTCCTTCTTTATGAAGTTGTTGAGAGTCCCTTATTTGCATTGATGTCTAATCAAGCAGGCTGGATAAAAGAGGCAGTTTTCTTTGAAAGATGGTTTTTGCTTCTAGGTTTGGATGAAAAGGAAATTTATTATGAGATTGATAGTTCTACCAAATGGAAGAATTTGGAGATAGTGCTACCCCTCAGCATTTAAACATGAAGTGGCCTCTCTTTATTTCCTAAAAGGAAAGAAAAATAGCATGCTGCATGCATTCAGCTTTTTGAGCCTTCTCTGGCGATATAAGTATGCTCTCTTTTAAAACTGTAAACCCCTCCCCCCTTTCTATTCTCATTCAGGTTGCTCCATCTGCAACAAAAGATACATTCCATGTCTACTTTACATTTGATACTCCATATAACAAGTGTTCTGTTCCCATGCTGCATCCCTTCCTGGTCTCTAAAAGCTTTCTGAGATGTTTGTGGACATGCATGTCAGCACTTTTTTGTATGTTCTTTTCCCTGTCCTTAATAGCCTGCTCTTTTCAACCTGGTAACTTTCTTCTGAATGCGTTTTTTCAAAACTGACTAGATTACCTGTGATTTCTGTGTCCAGTTTGGTTTGCTACTGTTCATCTCTTTGAGCTGACTATGTTCCCAGGGTTAGCATGTGATGTATAAACCTCTATGTCTGAGATTTTCAAAAAGTTGGTTTGTTAAAGAAGGGGCTGGGACTTGATGTATTTTATCACATTTCCTCCACCATGTGAGAAGCAGTTAGCTTCATATTTGTTACTATTTGCAATTTTTTTTATGGAAACCAAGTACTCCTAACTAATTAGATATATGAAAGTCCAACTACTTATCCATTGTAAATATGTTTATGCTATGTAGCCTTATTCTATTCTTGAAAAATAAACACTGAAGTTTACAGAGCTATAGCTGGTCTGACAAATGGGTGTTCCTTTAGAGTGTTCACATGTTATGAAACAAGAAATGCGAGTACTGCTACCAATATTTAATGAATGGGCCTTCCTTTGAAATTTTATATGTCCAGACCAAAGAAATTCAACAAAAAAACGAGTAGAAGATCAAAGGGACACTTTTCCTGATTCATCTACCCAAGAAAGGTTGCAGAGCCAGAAGGAATTTGATGCCGATAAAATTGTTTCTAATCGTTCAAGTGCAAACCATGCTGATGAAGGAGCCCCCGATGATTGTAGCTTAGACGGTGCTGATATGTCAAAAGGAAGGCCAATGTCTCCTGGGACTTTGGCATTGATGTGCAATGAACAAGATACAATATTTATGGCTGCTGCTTCCCCCAATGGGTTGATGGGCTATGGTTGCAACAGTTCTTCACAGCTGCCTTGTGGACAAGGCATGACAGAGGCTCATGCAGAGCAAGAAAGAATTGTTTTAATGAAGTTTCGAGATTGCCTTAATAGGCTCATCACATTCGGGGAAATAAAAGGCAAGTTTCTCTCCTTTCTCCAAATTCTTACATACTAATGGCTCTAGAAAAGGGAAATGCCAGGTCTAGTATACCTCACGTTTAATGTCAAGAAACTAGTATGTCCTAATACATATTACTAAGTTGTCTATTTTATCAAACATTTCTCCAAAATAAACATTTCTTTTTAATTCTTATTGTTTCTTTGTTAAATTTGTAAATATATCGCCTTAATGGAAGTTACAGATAGTTGTTTTCTCTTAGTGTGCAAAAGACAAATAGCCTCTTTGCAATCAGAAAATTGCATTTACTAGAATCTGTTTCTTACATTAAGAGGCGCATTGGGCCTAGGGTTACAATGGGAATAGCCCTCTTCCACCCCATAAACCATACACATGTTCTCCATTTGCTTTGAAGTTTTGAACTCAGGACCTCCATAGTTGGAATTGGTAGGTCAAACCTTTAAGGTGTACTCCTGTGGATGTGCAATTAAGTACAACTAGCTACTGAAAATACATATGCCACTTGTTATGTAACTTACCTTCAGGGCCTACTCCTGTGGATTTGCAATTAAGTACAATCAGCTACTGTAATTACATATGCCACTTGTTATGTAACTTACCTTCAGGGCCTACTCCTGTGGATTTGCAATTAAGAACAATCAGCTACTGTAATTACATATGCCACTTGTTATGTAACTTACCTTTTCCGCCAGTTGATTGAGATGGTTTGGGCTTTCTGATTACAAGGGTTGTCTTTAGCTGCTCCATTGTAAGGTGCCATGTTTCAGATTCATAGTTGTGATCTCTCTTCTTATAATTAGTTAATTGTATCTTTTAATTGCTTCAAATATTGTGAAATAATGTCAAGTTTAAATTTCAACAGAAACAAAGTGTTCATCATTAGCCAGAACTGAGCTGGGGAATGAAAAAGGCCCACCCAGCAAAGGTATAGCAAATACCAGAACTGGAACAGGGAGTCAACAGGGACCCTTTAGCAATGGGGTTGTTAAAGCTCCACCTGCTGCCAAACCACCCCAGATGGTTACCTCTATAGTTGCTACCTCTAGCAGTGATCTTCAAAAATTTCCAAGCCTCCCACAAAATGGAGATAACAAACTCAAGTCTTGAAAAGAAATGTAAAGACATTTTAGCTCTGAAGACTGGCCCAAGGTACGCTACAGACTTTCTGCAATACTACTACAATGCTCATGCAGACTTCAATGCTGATGCAGTCTCGAGGTAGTGTTTGGGCCTGGTTGTTGGAACTGACCAGGATTGGATTTATTGCCCTCGTAATAAATATATTACGCAGTAGTGTTTCTGCTTCAACCATATTTCAAATCCAGTGGTAGAAGTTTCTGAGCCTTACAAATGCACAGGATATGGTTTCTATGATTACTTGCAGTTACCATCATAGATTGTATCTTTAGATACTAGGGATTTTCTTGTTCTATTTACATTTGTTAAAAGAAGAGTTAATTTATGATTTTTAAGGGAATATGAAATTTCAAGTTTGATCCTTGAACTAAAAGCAGAAACGGTCTTTCCCCTGTTAGTGTAGCGATCCTGTTCCTATTCGTTGATTGTCTCTGCAATCTAGATGCTACATTCAATACTGGTTATTTCTCATGGTATGGGGTTGCCCTTTGCCAAAAAAAGTTAAGGGGTTTGGTATCCCTTGCAGTTTGTGGAAACAGAAAACTTGGCTGGGTTTGAAAACAATCAAGCATATGAATTCGTTGTTATAATTTTTGTAAACCACTTTGGTTTTGAGGTATTTTAAAAATGGACCATTGTTTTTTCACTTACTAAAAACAACAAAAACCAACGAGCTTTTCAAATAGATAAGGGAAATGTTACAGAACTCAAAAACACCAATTTTTTTTATTTTGTTTTCCTTAATACGCAAGATTATAAACTTATATGTAAGATATATTCCAAATATTATAATAAAAAGATATTTTATTTATATTTGTTTGACATTATAATTGACTATGATTTAACTTGATAAGATAAAAATCTTTTTATTAAGAAAAACTTTTTTTAAATCTTGGATAGACCGATAATTAGAAAATATAAAATCATCTTAGTTTATATAAGACAAAAACAATGTAACTTACATAAGGTAAGATGTAATAAATGTTATACAACTTCTTTATACATAATCAATCATCTTATCCAGACTTTGACACTAGTTAGGGTTTGTAGTGACTAAGATATTAGGTGAAGACTTTATTTTTTTTTACTGATAAACAACAATAATTCTTTGTTTTTTCACCCATCACTAGAGAGATCTCGATCTAGGAAGATAATTTTTGTAACACCACACACATGTGATAAAATGACAACTCTATTAAGGATAAATGAACTAAACTTTGTTTTATTCCTTCTAATTATTGTGTTTTATATTTATAGGTTTACTTTTTTATTATTATTAACATGCATCCTTTTGTGCTTTAATTTTCTTTATATATTGCTCATGTATTCTATATTGGATATGGATTAATGCCCATCACCTTCTAGGTTAGGTGAGGGATTAGTCATCTACCCTATGACTATTAGTTAGGGTTAAGATATGTGAAACCCTGAACTTACATCTGAGAGCATACTTGATAATGGTGGGCATATATGCCTTAACCATTCCTCATAATGTCCCTATATTATCTTTATGAATATTATCACTAGACAGGTTGAAGACCCTTTGAAATCAAGTAGAAAACCTACACATACTCACTTAATGAATAAAACATATCATTTAGTTACACGTGATACTTATAATTTGCATCAAGTCAAACCTAGCCATGTTAATCCTATATTATAAGATTCAGAAATGAAATCACAACATCTATAAAATATCCATCTTTTCAAGAGTTTGAAAAAGAATATGAGTTGACACAATTAGTCGAGGGAAACTATCTAAGAATCAATGCTAGTGGATTGCTACGCATTACAAAGATAAATTACATGGTAAATGAAGTAGATAAATTGCTAACTATCATGGGATACATCAATGAGATTCTATTTGAAAGGCAATATGGAAGCATTACACAACTAATGAGGCTTCTAGCACAAGCAATAGCTATAAAAGCCTTTCTAAGTTTTTAGGATCCTAATTATTGGTGCTTTAGTTTTACGAACATCAATATGGAAACCTATATTGTAGGAGTAAAGTGGATCCTAGATTTTCCAAATAACAACCATAAGATCCACCTTAGATGAAATTTAAAAAATAACTTCTTAGATAGTTAGATTATTATGATTGGGGAAAATTAGCTAGTTTAAGGTAGTAAATGGATGATTCAAGTGGAAAGTCATCAAAGCTAGAATGAGGAAGAATGTTGAGGAAGAAAAAAAAGGAGATGAACGGTTCAAGCTGGTGGTCTTTTCCATATTTAGATTAGTTTTCATAACCCATCTTTTTTCCTAATATGTTTTGTGATTCATCTATGATAAGAACTTGAAAAATACTTTTTTATAGTTACCGATTAAACTTATAAATCTTATCTAAGGGATAATAAAAGCTATGAATCAATTTGAAAAGGCCAATCTATATCCATTATACATTCTTATATATAAGCATTAACATGTAATCACTTTAACACACACACACACACATATATATATGCAAGAGTTGGAATATAAATCCTTTTAAGCGAATCTACCATACAAGATCTAAAAAATGCTAAAGAAAAACAAAGAGTGTATTAGAAGCTAGATATTAAAGGAAAACAAAGAGCCTTAAAGGTGATAAGGAAAAGATAACCAGCCTACTTGAGAAGGCATTGCAAACAAGATCAGTGAAATCTCTAATAATTCCATATCCAACAATAAAGGCTCCCTTTTAACATTAGAATTTGGACATCTTTGAAAAATCATTTCATAATTTTCCCACACATCCCACTTATTTGCCTTATAAGGTTACTTTTTTTTTTTTTTTTATAGTTGTAGTTAGAAAATAAGCTCTAACAGAGAATCCTAGCAATAAGGCTTAAAACAAGTGGATAAAATTGGAAGAAAAGGTGAAAGTGATTGAGGAATCTAATCTACATGCCCTGTGAAAGCAATTAAAATGTGTTTGGTACAAATATCATAGTTCTAAAAGACTTTTGAGCACTTAAATTTGTTAAATACATAAGAACACAATGCATGCTAACCCACCTGAATTCTTATTGCAATTAAATGGATCAAGTGATCCATGTTGAAAAATTACTCATCTATTTTCTTAGGATAGGCTCAATAATGTTGCATTCGCTTGATACATGAGACTTAATAGCAATGAGATCTAAGGGTGGCATAATTTAGTAGAAGCATATATAAATCAATATAGATTCAACATGGACATAACACCAAACAAATCTAGCCTTTTAATGATTGAGAAAGGAAATAGAAAGATAGTTGAAGAGTATGCCTAAAGGCAGAGAGAGAAGACCGCTCATGTTGATCCCTTTGTTATTGGAAAAATTGAGTTATTACAATTCCTACCAAAACCCTTTTTTGTATCATATTGATGCTCTAGAACATAACATTGAAGCATGCTTCACTTTAAAAGAAGATCCTTCAGCTCATTTTAGTTAGATGCATCACTTTTAACGACAACTCATATAAATATTAATGAAGAAACATACCATATTTATTAAAAACATAGTTACATAATTCAATATAAAACTATCAAGGTGTTAAGCACCTACTCGTGGCTTGTGCTCATAATGTTTCCTTATGTTGCTTTCCTAAACCATAAGTCTCTTTTGTTCTAATAAGAAACATCATTATCATAAATACTTCAACTATAAGTGACATTCCTTTCCAATTCTCATCAAATCCAAAATTTTCAATTTAATAACAAGGAATTTTAAAATTTCCATTTCAATTTTTAAACTAACAACTTTTTCCATCTATACTAGTTTAATCCAACTCTTTTTTAATGTAGGTTTGGATTTTCCCCCCCTTTATCTTCTCTTAAATTTATTCACATTTCTCATTCATTTCCATGGTCTTTAAAATAATATGCTTTCATTTTATTATTTTACATAAGCATGTTATCACCTATCTCAAGTTTAAATGTTTATGAACAACATCACATTATAACCTCATTAACATCAACGATCAAATATATGAAGCTTTATCATCAAATCACTTAGTTCCTTAATCCACACGTCTACACACACACACACACACACACACACACACATTCATGTGTATAGTGACTACCGTCATGACCATTTTTACACAAAACTAAGCATAATCACATATTTATTTTATAAATCCTTTAAGTACCCTAAATTATATTACACCAAAATACCATCACAAATAAATCTAGCATCAATTTCATGAACAACATTATCTATATAATAATAGTTCACAAGTTCACATTAATTCTACCAATTACAAAACATTAAAAAATTTCAAACAGATCATCCATTCTTTTTCTATTGACCACCCTTACTCCCTCTCTTTCCACCATAATTGTTTCTTCCTATCATCATGATCCAACATCAAACAAAACTTTTTTTTCATCCTAATTGCCTAAATTTGATCAAATTTAGCAATTTTTACAATTTATATTAAGAACTCTAATTTTATTTTTCTAGGATTTTGATCAAAATCAATTAACTTTCTTAGAATTGGTATTGGTATGGATATTCTAAACAATTTACCTAATAGTAATATGAACTTTGAAAACTACTTAATTAAATTTCCCAAGCTTTATCCTTCCTCAAATTATTCTTTCATTTTTCGTTCAACTTTCCCTCTTCTATCTAATCTTATCTCTAGTGTTTAATTATTTCCCTCACTTCAATCCACTCTCGTGCTAATAAATCACCAATTCCTTTTGAAATTTTCCATGAGAGAAAGAAACTATGAAAACTGTCTCCTTCATATAGTTGCAAACTACTAGCCTTATAAGGTAGGAGGAAAGAATTTTCATTATATTCTAATTACTGAATTTCCCTTGATTTATTTCTCTTATATTCAAGTAATAATCCTAACTTCCAAAGTATATTATTGTGCAGAAACTTTCATATTACAGAATTTCACTTAATTTATTTTTTATTCTTTTTTGAGTTTATATTTTCTAAAAGATACTTTTTTTAATTAGAATAAATTAATTAAATATAAACACAAGGTACTCAATTTTATGATATTTTTAAAAAATAAAATAAATTTCGGATAGACATCATTTTATCAACACCAATAATTATTTGATTAAATAAAAAAATTATTTGAGTAAACAAAATTATTAAACACAACTGAGTACATTACTTGTATTGTAAGATCAAATATTTTAATTTATATTTATCTTTATTTTTTTAAAAATTTAATGTAATTTTATTTTTATTGACACAAATAATTTTTGATTTATTCAATTAGATGAACATGCAAAATTCTTTGATTTTTTTATTGATTTTTTTTATAAAAAATATTCAAAAAATTATATGTTTATTTATTTTATTAAAAAATAAAAATATACAACTTGCAATAAATTATGGTTAAATAGCTAGTAATGATTTAGATAATGTGTAAAAGTGTAGTATCAATTATTTCTTATTGTATTTTTTGCTTTATAAAAATAATATTATTTTATTTTTAAAATTATTTGAATAAAATGATATAAAAACAATAAAAAATTATTTACAAAAAATGGAAAAACAAAATCTTACTTTTTATTAAAAAAGAAGGTAAACCGTGTGGGTTTTTAACTGTAGCAGTAGACATAAATTACTTTGGATTATAATAGTATAATTATTGTGTTTGCCCCTCGATGCATAAAATTTGAACTCTTGGACTCGGGGGCATTTTAGACTTTTCCATGGGCCCGGTTGATATTCTTTGATTGTTTGAGGGTATTTGAGTCTTTTCCAGGTATTTTTGTACAATAAAACTATGTTTTTATCCATTCCAGCAACAACAAATAATTAATTATCAAGGGATATTTTCAATTTTTTACACTAATATGAACAATAACATAACTATATTACCCTCAAATATGACAAAAACCATGAGATATCGGTGGGGATGGTTTTGGTATTTCAAAAATTTTCAAACAGTACGAATACAGATATTCCCTCAGAAAAGAAAAAAAATCCAAGTGTTAGTTGTAAGGTGTTCAAATAATTTTATGTTTTCTTTGTTATTCTTTTTGCAGAACAATGTGGGTGCCTCTAACTTATATGCCAATGATTTTCTTCCATACGCTCCCTTCAGGCAGTGCATGCGGTGTCTTCCAGTGGTTCTAGATGTCTATCTGGCGTCTCTTAGAAGCGCTGTCATGTCCTCTTTCACATGGTGATGCGCGTGTTGTTGCATGATAATCAAAAAACGTGACAGTGTCAGGTTGATTTTTTCCCCTTTTCTCTGTCCTGCAACCTAAATTACATGGAAGTCCCCTTGAATTATGGTGTTTTTATTTCAGTCCTTGATCTTTTGATTATTTTGTTTGGTCCTAATTTCTGTTATAGAAGTTTTGATTTGTTTCAATTTTGTCCTTTAATTGAATTGGATTATATATTTTGTTTTCATTTCGGACCTAATTCTTTTAATTTTGAATTTGGTTTTAAGTCTCTTAATATTTTCGGTATATAAGTTTGGAGTTTTTTCAATTTTGTCATTCGATTGAAATTGATCATATATTTTGTTTTCATTTCGACTCTTATTCTTTTAATGTTTTATTTGATTTTAATTCCTTTAAATTTTTTTGATCTTTATGAAATAGTCCTTATTTTTTTTTTGTCTATGTTTATATGTATATTCTCTTAGTTTTGGTTTTTAATTTTGTTGAGGTTATATTTTCATTTAATTTAGTCCTTAAATTTTAATTTGTGTTGGTGATCATTTGGAAATTGATATTTGTTTTTGTCTTTTTTAATTTTTTTTATTCTCCAGTCAAATGATTTTTTAAGCTAATAATATTTATTCTTGTTTTGTCATTTATTTAATTTTTTTGTTAGCTTTTTTGTTAAAGTTCTTAGGTATGTTTATTCTTCGGGGTAATTCTGTTATTTCCATTATTTATTTATGCAATAATAATAATAATTTTAGTTTTTTTTTCTTGCTTGCTGTTTTGTTAAAGTTTTTGATTTTTTTATTCCTTGGGATAATTTAATAATTTTTATTGTTTTAGCAGTAATAGTAATAATAATTTTAGGTAATATAATCATGGTAATAAAATAGTGACATTATTTATAATAATATAATAGCAATTGTACTTTATTGTAATAGTTATAGTGCTTATGATGTTAATAATTATGGTCGTGATGATAATAATAACAATAACTCATAAGCTAATATGAAGAATATTAATAATGATAAAAACAATTATAATAATGGTAATAATACTAATTATAATTTAAATTATAATAATAAAAATAATAGTGTTGGTTATTGTAATGATAACGATAATAACAATAATGATGGTGACAATGATAATATTGCCAATAATAATTAGAATATTGATTATTTACAATAATAGTTATAATGGTAACTATAATAATTGTGATAATTTAATTATGATAATAAAAATAAGAATAATAATCAAAATAATCATTAGTCGATACTGGTTTTGTTAAAAATTGATTTTTAAGGCTTTTTATGTATGATATGTCAGATCTAATATCATAAAAATAAAAAATATATGAAGCCACACATAGACAAAATGGGTGGAAGAATTGAGTCAAATGATCTACAATGAAAAAATATATGAGTCACTTACCCTGTGCTTCTCCATAGCCAGAACCAATTTTTAACATGTAAGAAAATGTTAATGATGTTAGAATTTTTTTTATAATGCTATAAATCTGAGCGAAATAATTAACTTAGGTAGGATTGTTCAGGTAATGTCAAAAAACTAATTATAGGACAAGTTTTATGTTTAGTACTAATATTAAATAATATAATTTTAAAGAAATAAGGTTAACAAATTAAAGATAACATTGAGTTATAGGATTTTTAACAAATACAACATCAAATGATAAATTATTAGATTTAAATCATTATATATAACTATAAAAATTAATTCTTAGTAAATACAATATCGAATGATAAATTATTTCAATTGTTATTCTTATGATTGAAGGCAAAAAAGAAAAAAAAATAGTTTCAGCATAAAAAAATATTATATGATTTGAAGAACAAATGAAAATAGTTAAAGGACAAAAACAAAAAAATACATTATTATCATTATGAATATAATTATTATTATCGCTTGGATTATGATAAAATTTGTTGTTTGATATTTTTTGTTTGATATTAATGTTAAGTCATATAATTTTAAAGAAATAAGATAAAAAAAACTATATTAGGCCACAAAAGTTTTTCAAATTATTAATCCGGGATATTAGATTTGAAACATTATATGTAGAGAAGTTGTAAAAATTAATTCTTAATAAATATAACTCTAGATAATAAATTACTTGAATTCTTATTCTCATTGTTATTATTCTGATTAAAAGTAAAACCAAAAACAATATTAGCAACATTGAAAACAAAATTGATATTAAGAACAAATGGAAATATTTGAAGAACAAAATTAAAGGACAAAAATAAAATTAGTATTATTATCATTATGAGACATTACTAGACTATCAAACACAATTTAAGTTAATGTCTTATTTTCTTTCGTGTTTGCTTAAAGAGCTTTCGATTATTTAGTTTTTTTATATATTCATTTTATTATGGATAAGATGTTAAAACTAATGATAATGATTATTTTTAATGTATTTTTTTTTAGAAATATGTTAGGCTAATTATATATTTTGATATTTGTTTAATATTAACGCATTAAAATATATATAAAAAATGAACTAAGATTTTTTTTTAAATCTCAAATTAGTTTAATCTCAGTATTTTGAAATACTTTTAATATAATAATATCAATAATAAATCTTAAAAAATAAAAATAAAAATCACTTTAAGCTAAAAATATATCAAGTCTCAAGTAGACAAAACATATGAAAAAACATATAGATAACATATCACTTACAACAAATATTCACTATACGTAAGAGAGAGTTTCACTTTCATTTCACACCACGAAACTTAAACTTACTCTGTTTTTTAACGCAATATGTATTTAATATAAAGATAAATAAAAATAAAATTAAAACTAAAACTAAAAATATAGATACATAAATACAAACAAAAAATAAAAAATATCCTAGAAGAACGGGTAAAATAAAGGAATCAAAATTAAATTAAAAAATAAAAGTATAAAGAATAAAATAAAAAAATTATATATATTAAAATAAGATAAAAAAAAAAATCTCGCGGCAAAGCCCAGGGTAAATAGCTTGTAAATCTTCGTGTTTCAATGGCGCTTGTGTAATTTGGATTTACTTATCCACATCCGTTGCTAGACTATTTATTACATCACCCACGTGAAAATAGACAGAAGCTCTCCTAACGGCCACACATGGCCTGCTTCATCTCTAACATTCTGCAGCAAAAGCAAATACTCTCATTCACTCTCTGTAAGTATCCATCACCATCTCTTAATGCTTGCAAATTCCACTTTCTATCTCACGTTCCTGGTTCTTCACCTCTCAAGCACACACCACTTCTTGTGGATACAACACCTGGTGGTAACATACTACATGCAAAGTTATCTGCAACTGACCATGACAGTCCAACCAAAACCATCAATTCAAGAACTAGAAAAGAAAATAATGCATTGGGGTTTCCTTCTTCAAGAAAAATAGCTAAAAGGGATGGGAGAAAACATATCAAAAACCGTACTACTTCTGTAGTTGATGAGAAGACTGAGAAGCGGTTTTCGAAGGATAGAAATACAATAAAGAATATGGATTTTAGAGAGAGGAAAGGTATGGGTTCTGAGGATTGTACTAAAGATGGGAATAAGGGCATTAAAGTTTTGGCAACTATGGATAGTCAAGGAGTAAGTGGTGAAATGGAGAGTAGAGCAAAAAACGGTAGTGATATTCAAGTTATTAAAATGGAGAAAATTGGAAAAGGGTCTAAACAAGACAAGGTTGAGTCATCAGAAATCAGGTTACGAGTTAGGTTGGATATGTGCTCGAAAAGAGGAGATGTGATAGCTGCAATTCAATTATATGATTTAGCTCAGAGAGAGAGAATCAAAATGGGGCAGTATCATTATGCTGTACTTTTGTATCTTTGTTCCTCTGCTGCTGTTGGTGTTGTTCAGCCAGCTAAAAGTGGGAGTGAGAGTGGTAGGCGAACTATCGGTTCATTGGATGTGTCTAATGAAGTTTCTAATGTAAAATTTCAGGAGTTGAGTGAATTAAGGGATGAAGATGATAGAAAAGCTGGTGCTACTGAATTGCATATTCGAGTTTCCTACAATAGGAAGAGATTAGTTGATGCAGATAGAGAACCTGGAAGTATTGCTGAAATGGAGTTGAATCATCGCAATAGGTTTGGTAATTTCAGTGACAAGGAAAGTTTGGTCCAGTTTTCCAATGAGTGTAACTCTCAACACTTGGATGGACGGCTTTCACATGGAAAGGATAAAGATACCAATATGTATGGCCATCATGAGATTCAGTTCAGCGAAGATGTCAAGAAGTATGCACTTCAACGGGGCTTTGAGATCTTTGAGAAAATGTGCAAGGAAAAGGTACCATTAAATGAAGCAACCTTGACATCTGTGGCAAGAATGGCAATGTCAATTGGTAATGGTGATCTGGCCTTTGATATGGTGAAACAGATGGACTTATTGGGGATAAATCCTAAATTGCGGTCCTATGGACCTGCTCTATCTGTGTTTTGCAGTGATGGAGACATCGACAAAGCATTTTATATAGAGAAGCACATGTTGGAACATGGTGTTTATCCAGAAGAACCTGAATTGAAGGCACTCTTAAGAGTAAGTGTAGAAGGTGGTAGAAGTGACAAGGTTTATTATTTGCTGCATAAACTACGAACAAGTTTAAGGAGGGTCTCACCCTCTACTGCAGGCATAATTGTTAGATGGTTTAATAGCAAGGCCGCTTCAAGAGCGGGGAAAAAAAAATGGGACGTTAAGGAAGTAATTGAAAATGGAGGTGGAGGTTGGCACGGGCAAGGTTGGCTGGGTAAGGGAAAGTGGACTGTTTCTTGTACATCTGTTGGACTGGATGGAATTTGCAAATACTGTGGACAGCAGTTGACCACAATTGACCTTGATGCTGTAGAAACAGAGAAATTTGCCGAATCAGTTGCTTCTCTAGCCATAAAACGTGACAGAGATTCAAGCTTTCAAAAATTTCAAGTATGATAAACCCCCCCGAGCATTGCTTATAACATTGTTATGGTAAGATGAATGGGACAAGGAGTACTTTCATTTGTAATTATTATTGCTGTTTGCAGAAATGGCTTGATTACTATGGACCTTTCGAAGCAGTGATAGACGGAGCAAATGCTGGTATTTACAACCAGGGAAGGTTCATGCCATCAAAGGTGTACTATCAGTCGGCTTAGATGGACAAGACTAACAAGTAATTCAATAATCTATTTTTTCTGTTCACTTTATTGATTGGTTTAGTGGCTGCAGATCAATGCTGTTGTTAATGGTATACGTCAGAAGCTTCCTTCAAAAAAATGGCCACTCATTGTTTTGCATAACAAGCGAATCACTGGACGCAAGATGGAAGGACCAGTAAATAAAGCTTTCATTGAAAAGTGGAAAAATGCTGATGCACTTTATGCAACACCCACTGGATCAAATGATGATTGGTGAGAGTTTTATGTACAGAAATACTCAAAGAAATTTACCAAACAGAAGTTATTGTGATGAAGTTCTTACTTCTGTTAAAAATTTCTGTAAATATGCAAATAGCATATGAAGTACTGTAGGTGAATAACCTGTGATTCAGGTACTGGTTGTATGCAGCTATAAAGTTCAAGTGTTTAATTGTGACCAATGATGAGATGAGAGACCATACATTTCACCTTCTAGGAAACGACTTCTTCCCTAGATGGAAGGAAAGGCATCAAGTAAGTGAAGCTCCTCAGAAGCTCACCCCTTTTAACTAGTTTTAAATGTGATTGTGTCCACAACCTATCTTTCTGGTTCAAATGTTGCTTTTGCAAGCATTAAGCACTCGCTATCGCATATTGTGATTTGAAACTGGTGGTGCTCCGATTTGTTATATCATAAAATTGCAACTTTTCTTCCTCAGGTGCATTTCAGATTTACTGATGCTGGCCCAGATTTTGACATGCCTCCGCCTTGCTCTGTTGTGATTCAGGTGAGAACTAATGAGCTCTTTGTGAATTAGTTTCCAATCTATATGAAATATGAAGAGTAAAAGAACAAAAACTAGTGTCTATTTATGCTATCATGTAAATGTAAGAGTGACATTCTGAAAGCTGATGAGTTAAATGGACATGTACACTTGGTATAAAAACATTTTACCAGGAATCAGAAAAAGGTCACTGGCATATTCCAATTGAATCAGAATGTGATGGCGAAGGCGAAGGCGAGGCAGAGAGACAGTGGTTATGCATTACACGGGCTAACTCACGAATAGCAAGACATTCCATGACTGAAGGTATTCCAACTTTACAAGCCAATCATTTAATGGTTTCTAATCCAAATATTTCTGTTGGTCAAACTTATTTTTTTCTGCCTTTGAGTTTTAGACGCAAAATAGTCACATGTAAGCTCTTAGGTTCATTTGATTAGAGAATATACTTGTGATAGTGGCGAAAACCAGGTACATTTCGAGTGGCTTTTCTCACTCTGGAATGTCCAAATACCACCAAGCATGCAGAGGACACTTTCGGTCACTGCTCCTCCACATAGGTTTTATGAAAACAACGCCTGTATTCAAGAACAAAAGAAAGGCACCTGTATCGGTGATAGACATCAGCCATCAAGTCTCTGGTCTTACAAGTAGGCTTAGAATCATACATTTTGGTATGCAGAGCATCCGTTATACAGATGGAAACATTAAAACTATAATTCACAATTTTATTACTCTTTTTTTCTTCTTCTTGTAATCTCCTAAAATACCAGTTAAGCAACCATATGTATACCAGGAAAAAAGTCTTAAATAAAGCTGAAAAAATAATAAAACGGTTTGAAACAAAATACAAAAAGAATTATAAATCATTTAAGAAAATCTTGCAAATCTTAAACAGTAACATGGTCTTAAACAGTGTTATCAAATTTTAATCGAATAAGAAATATGGTCAAATTAACATAAGACTTGTGATTGGGAACCCTCCAATTATAAGCATTTGACCTGACTTTTCATTTTCTTTCATCTAACTTCATATGTCTACTGCTCATCCGCATGGTCGTTAATAAAATATATAGCTACTAGAGTCTTGAATTTGGGAAATAAAAAAGTTTATTTTGCATCACTTCTCAAGGCCAAGTCAATGCATATTGAATTATGATATTTACTGATACCCTGAGTTCCCCGGTATTGAATAGGATCACAATCTGTTGGACATAGTAAAAAGCAAGCAAGGTCCTCTATGCAGACAAGAGTTGCGATACAGCCAGAGCGCGTAAGACATAGCATCCTTGGCAACATGCGAAAGCCACCTCAAGACTACAATAATCTCAAAAATATTCTTGCAGCCTCAGGGTTCCCAGATCATCGCACTGTTCTATCCGAAATTGAGACAGCAGAGGGAACTTGGAGACACTGTTATTGACTTCCAGATATAAAGTTATGGCTCTCTCATTAAATCTTTGAACAACTCAATTATACTTCAACAATTTTGAAGCATGGATCATGTAGTTGTTGTCAGTTTAATACTTTCTATTTTATTTTTTTTGTAGTCAATTGGATGGATACACATGATATTATTATATTCATGTAAATCTATATTTATTATTAATATTTTTAATATTAAATTTATAAATCTAGAGTAAAGATAAAGTTCATGGAACAAAAATACTTTGCAAATGAAATTATAAATTTGTTATAATAATAGGATTTCTATTACATTGAAATATTATTCCTAAAATATTCTTGGTCGATACTTTTACAATATTAAACATTTGCTAGAGTCGTAAAGACTAATATTTATTATGTTATTTACTTTATGGAATGTTGCGATGT